>CM050652.1:42046306-42646306 GCA_027574665.1 Rhynochetos jubatus | reverse complement strand
AATAGTGCTGCCTCTGCTCATCAACTACTTTGTATGCAGTGGGGGTTACCACTTGGAAGCATCACAGATCACTGTGTGCAAATCAAAGCTTCATTACTGCTGTTTTCTCATCTTGTACCTCTCTGCCTAGTGACATTACTTTTGCTGCATCTCTGCTCCCGTATTGTTTTTATACACCCATTCCCACCTCTTCTGTGGCTCCATGTGGCCCTGTACAATAAGATTAGATATAAATGTAACTGCTTTGAAGGAAAACCAAGAAAGTTCAAAGGTTTGCTCGTGAAGAAATGTCAGCAATAGTGAGCTGTAGAAAACAGGAACTATGAAGAAGTAGAAATGAGGTAAAGCAAGGCCAAATAGTACCAGACCAACAATTTCATTCTGTTGTAAATACATCTGGTACTGCCCTGGCTTTGTGGTTAAATGACCATGTCAGATTGCCATGCACATTTAGTTCCATCAGATATCATACAGTGCTCTAAAGAACGAGGCCTGAATCATACCATACAAGTAGTTAAAAATAAAAAGCAAGATACTGTCTTCTAATCTAAAATATTCCAAAAGTAAACTGCTTCAAAACAAGACAAGACAGGACTGCAACTATTATAAGGCAATTGTGCATCTTGCGTATCAGCAGCTGAGCTTGCTGCCTAAGCACCCAAAAGGCTGGAACATCTTATGATGAGAAGTAGGGGTAACCATTCATAGACATATCTGTGCACAGGAACTCTTTCTTATTCAGAATAAACTATTACAACATACTAGCTCATTTTTTCAAGGAAATCTTATTAAAATCAACAAATATGTCAACTGTAAATAAGTGAGGAATCCAGTATTTCTGACCTCAATGGAAGACAGTAACAAACACTTTTGAGTAACTTGGGTGTCTCATACATTTTGTATTTCAGAGAACTGTGGTTCACTTATAAATCATAATACTGCTTTAGTGAAGCATTTTCAAAAATCACATCTGAAAAACTCCATTACTTGCATTTTATTTTGCAGGGTTTGGACTGAAAATCTGGAAAGCTCTCTGGAACTGCTATATAGTTGTGATTCAAAAAACATGAGAAAATTTGGTTGGTGAAGATATAACAACTACCCTATGAAACAGGCATAAAAGTATATTGTTCTCAAGTATCCTTCTCGGTTCTCTTAGTTTACTAAGATAAAGTGTTTAACCAGATGTGATGTTTATTTCTCAAAACATAATTAATGTATCTATTGTTTTGATACTGCCAACTATACATTCCCAGATTCAGGTGAAAAGAAACCTGGCAAGAAATGCCTGTTCTCACACTCAGTATCACTTCATCACAATTCACCGCAGAACACCTGTATATCTGACAAGTACAAACTATCAGCTGCAGGACTTTGCAGCATTCCCAGACCTATTTAAAATTCAGGATAAATTAAAGTAAGCTGGTAAAGTTTATGTACCTTTTCATAGTCACTAGCAAGTGCTTGTTTTTTCTTTCACTTAGCTCCTCCAATAAAATGTGAAGTTTGACCTTTCTTCCACAAGAGCATCTCACCGCCAGCCTTCCATTCCACATCTTTAACTCTGTCTAATTAATGTTACCAACATTAGGTCCTGTACTGCAACATCTAAACCAATTCACATAAAAGTCTAATAGAAAGGTTAGGGTTTTTTAAAACTGCTTCAATTAACTTCTGAGTTCAGCAGAATACCATCTATCATAGATACTTATATACATATCTTAAAGATAATCTCAGTAGTGTGCAATTCATTTATCAAGAAAACTTTCAGTATTGCAAAATTGGGGTATGTTTTGAAAATTTAGATTGAGGAGGTGCCTCTCCTCTGTACTTACACTTTCATTAAATTTTAGATGGACAAAAATAATCCAAAATATTTAAATGTGCCTTTTAAAGAAAAAGAAAAAGGCAATGTAAATTAGCATTTAATCCATGTCCTGCAGCTAGTAGTTCTATAGCTAACCCTGCAAAAAGACTTGGTGTGTGACCTTGAGTAAATCACTTAAACTTCCTGTTTTCTTTTTAATGCATGAAGCAAGGATTGTGGTTACTGTGCTGTCTACATTTGATCCTCAGAGAATGTCCATTGAGATTAATTACTTAATATTTGCAAATTAATCTAAACGTAAACACGCTACATGAATCATACTGTAGCAACTTCCATTTTAAAAGACTATCATTTTTCCGTCAACATTATTTTTCCCTAATCAAAAGCTTCTATGAGTTAAAACTAATTTTTACAGCTCATTGAAAAAGTGAGGGAGCAGGAAAACAGACAGGGAGAACTATGGAGCCATCGTTAGTCTTCCCCCAGCTCTTTTTCACAATTACAATAAACCATTTTGGTTGTTTCATTAAATTTCTCTTTGCTAAAACATCAAGAGGGAAGAGAGAAAATGCATTAAACTTTCTGTTTACAAATATTCATAAAATTCAAGCTTTGAGGATCTGAAAAGCACTTCTGTACACAAAAATCTAAGTAAAAGTTCCAGAAATCTGTGGAGTTTACCTGGCAAAATGTTCTGGCTTATACACCTAACCAACATGATTCAGGGACAGGTGGCTACCATGAATGGTCTGAATGATCCAGGTGACTGATCAAGATGACTAAGACCTTTGTCTGGATCACTGGTAGAAAACAAGAATAGAAGCTTCCAGTACAAACACTGTTAGCTGGTTTGGAACTAATGCATGCATTATCTACTAATATGCACATATAAACTACTAAGTAGGTTATTAAAGTACTATTTGCATTTTCAGTTACAAAGACTTACATAATGCTTCATAAACAAGTTAACGTGCTGAACATGGAATCCTTTAAAGCATTCATCTCCATTAATTACGTTTTCTGCAGGGTCACTTACTGAAGACAACTGGTTGCCTAGCCACCTTGATTCATGTACAAATTAGATGAAGGAGCTATACAGCTGAAAAACATACTACCTAATACGTAAACCAATTAAGTCATTCAGGATTGGCAGCATCTCCCTCAAGCACTTCAGGAGACAAATTGGAGAAGAAAGTATATTCTGAACAGAGAGCAGTGTGTTAAACATGCTTTTTTAAAAGAGGTCCAAATGTATATCTCAATATCTCCTATAAAAGTATCACCTTCAGCACAGCTGTAGTACTTGGTTCACATTTCAGTGTTAGGTATTACAAACAAATGGAGACTGTGCCACACAAAGAGAAATGTTATTCTCTCTGGAAAAAAAAAAGGGGGGGGGGGGGGTGTTCACATTGATTTATATGAATAACTAACGCAGTGGTGTTTGTTGTTCAAAATAAGTATTACCTTTGCATGATCAATGCGAACAGAGAGCTCTTTAGATGCAAATCCACCAAAAATCAGGCTATGGATGGCTCCTATTCTTGCACAAGCCAACATACAGTACACAGTCTGTGGAATCATGGGCATGTAGATGACCACACGATCTCCTTTCTTCACACCATGTCTGACCATGACATCAGCTAACTTGGAGACCTGTACTGACAAAACATTCACAACATATGTAAAATATTAAAACATTTTTCCAGATCTGCCGTTGCACCATAAAAACAATCAACAGATGCAGGACATTAAGGAGACAAGCCAGCATGATATAGAAAGTAGATGAACGACGCAATCCAGGTTCAATAAATTTAGGACAACGTCCTTTTTAAAAAAAACCACTGTAATAGATCTCTTTTTTTATACATAAAATTAGAATGGACTGAAGCTAATTATTTTACAGATTAGAGCAAAAAATCAATAGCAATGTTTTGCAAAATTTGAAATTAGTCTCTCCATTCTTTCTTTTGTCCAAATAACCACTTACGTTTCTCAAATTGAGCTTTTAAGAATGGATGTAAACGGGGCATTTCATAATGAAAATTCTGTCCTAACTAGCCAAGTTTGAAACACAAATCAATATGTAGCAATATTTTCTCTACTATGGTGTTGCAAACTTCTCAGAACCTGAGACAAGAAATCTTATCCCCTGAACCAATGTAAATATAAATTCAGATCAATACATTTAGACTTAGAAATAATTTTTCCTCTCACTTCAGATTTTAATTTTTCCTATTCCGAAGCCTGAAGACAGGCTGTGCATGGCAGCAAAGGACTGGAACTCAAGAAATGTGATATATCACAGCAGCAACATCAGCCATCTGTCACCATGAGAAAATATTACCTTGACAGTGTATAGTTTTCTGTCACAAAACTACTACTGAATATTTCATTATTACACCAGGACAGATAATTTACCACACAGTAAGTTCTGTTAGAGTGAGCATGGGAACCTGTGACAAGCACCGTGCACTGGTCTCAGCCTGCTTGTTGTGGCATGGAAATGTGACATCTTCTGAAGGAAAAGCAAAATACTACTTCCCCAAGAGCAATCGAATTAACTCAGCTGTCAGAGGTTTCTCAAAGTCCAGAGGCTGACAGTTGTGTAACACTCTAGTATCTAAACCTGCTCACTGCCTTTCAATTTTTCAGTTAGACGTAAGTGCGTAAAGGTGCGTAAGTGACAGAGGTAAAACTGCATGTCCCAGTGCACAAAACACAGGCTAATATGTTAACAGGAAAAACTGCAGACTAAGAAGAAACAAAGCAGACTAATAAGCTAATAGGAAACAGGATGGAAGTAGAACCATCCCAGGAAGTCATAAAGTGGAATACTCCATAGGCATGGTTACACACCAGTCAGACGTAACCAGAACGGTTTTGCTTGCAATAGTTTTACATTACCAACAAGACTTAAAAGTTACATTCTCTAGGAAATTCTTGGAATATCTGAAGGCATACAAAATCTAAGTTCAGAACAAAGGAGTTGCTCTGTCTTACAGGGGAACTCTTACAATAGTCAAACCCTTAAGAGGTTGCCATTCACTAGAAAATGCTGCAATAAACACAAGAAGTTTAAACATTCTAATTTCTTTCACTATCAGTGTAACATGAATCTACTCATATATGAATTCCTCACATCTTACCTGTACTGCATTACTTTTTATTTATTCATTATATCACATAGATAAGGTTTCAAGTAAAATTTGGTCTCATGAAAGACTCTTCTTCAGGTACTATGAGACTGAAGAGAAAGGAAAGGGGAGAGGGCATCCTGAGGGCATCAGGGGGATGTTGCCTATAGAACAGAAAATATCCAAGCTTCTGAAGCAGTAAGAGATGTTTTCAGTGACGCGGCAAATAATGTGAGCAATGGGAGCAGCCTAGGTCAGTAATACACATTGTGCAAGCAGGACACGAGGGATGGACCGTCTTTTTTCAAGGATGAACTACTCAGGAGGGTAGATTGTCTCTGAAAGGTTTTACTTTCAATTATATTATTCATCAAATTTGAGTTTTCTCTGTTTAAAGAGTTACCTTATTTCAGCTTAACATTTCAAATTCTAGTACCACTGTTACTTTCAGATATTTGTAGGCATTAGGCCTCTCTTTTTTTTATGGTCATATTCAAGAAAACTTGGGACAATTACATCCAATCCTAGAAGCCTGATATATATACTGAAGAGGATACTATAACATTACTCACTGCATTTCTCCTCATGTGGGAACACATGTTCAGACTTTCAGCAACCTGAGACAGTAACATCCAGAAGCTCCAGATGCATCTGACCTGTGTTTGCATTAAATACACAGCCCATCCACAATCAAATTATGCATATTTCTACACTTCTGCTGGAGGATTTAAGAAAATGGAAACACAGAAGCCCCAAGCATGCATGCTTGCATCAGAAGACAACAGCATCGCTTCCATTTTTTATAAATACTGCATAAAACCCTGCTGTTATTTTCAGCCACAAGAGAGAATATGTTTATAAGGCAAAGTCATCACGATACCAAACTAAAAACTCACACAAACTAAGGTATGTATATGATTCATTTGTAACAGACCCCTTATATTAAATGTCACTGATTATCAATAGAAAATATCTAGACTTATTAATACCTATCAATACTCTGAAACTGACACACATTATAAAAACCCAACAGAAATCAACAAGGCCTGAACATGTAAACAACTAACATTTATTGCCATATCACCAGCATTTACAGTCATTTCTAGATAGGATTGTTGAAAGTAATTGTAAGTAAGGATGACAACACTACTGCCAAGGGTAAATTCCTTTTCTATACTTCCTGCTGTGAAAACATTAAAATCGGTACTCATTGTAACACAGTTCTATCACCTTATCTCAAAAAATTGAGAAAACTAATCCTTCTCTTTAGAGCTTGTGAGACTCTCACGCAGAATGTTGACAAAAAAGCCAGAGGCAATGAAAACAATATTTAATGAGTAATTTTATATTCAGTGTAAATGTAGATAGTAGGGAATAAGTAGTTAAACACAACGGATGAGTATTATTATTTATTATTTTATAATTATTAATGATGATGGAAAAGGCAATGTTTGCCTGCTAAAGGAAAAAGGCATCATTTAAAGATCATAATTAGTAATTTTGCAATAGAAGACTCCCAGTGCCTGTATACAAGCTATATAACTTTGGTACCTGGCTGTAGGAGGGAGACAGTGAAGAGATCTGCATGTACTTAAGTCATTTTTATTGAAACCTATCATGGGTAAATTGGACTTAAAGCAGCACATATGTAGCATGCTGCAGACAGGAGCCACGTATCTTCCATGCAAACCCAGTGATCACTTGCCTGCACTTAACCTCCCCACCCTAGAGACCTTAATGTCACCAAAGGAAATAACCCAAGACAATACATGGATATCTATGATTTTCCTTGTGCCCTTTCCCTCATACTTTTGAAAGCCAGGGAGCATTTGGACTACCTAATATATAATAAAACACTGTTGCTATCTGCACCTATTTGAAAGACTAGGGAACATCATAAAGCAGTTTTTCACTGCCCTTAAGATTGACGTGGAAACCCTGAAACAACCAAGCAATCACTCTTTCCTAAAAAGTTGGGGAGGAAGTCTGAGTAGTGACATTTCATTACACTGTTAAAAGCTATGAAACCTTTCACTTTGTTACAGTGCGTTGTCATTTATGGTTTACATTAAGACACTGTACTTTATCACTCAAGATTTTACAGTTGCTATTTCCCTACCAGCATGCTATTTCTCTGGTTTTCTTCAAGTTTAAGATTGCTCTATCACTTTAATATATTTGACACTTCAGTAATAAAATCACTTGAGACCAAGTGATATAATAAGAAACTCAAGTAGGCTTTCAGCTTTGAAGATCTGGGCTTAAATTACGCTTCTACCAAATGCAAGCACCCAGTTAGCATCGCTTTATTTTTACCCAGCCACCAAACAAACACTACATCTGTATTAGCTGTTGACATTTGGAGAAGTACTGCAGTTTTGAAATAAATCACCTGACAGCCCCCAGTAGTTACAAAAAGCAGGTTTGGTCCATGCCAAAAGAATTCTTCTTAGAAGATACTAAAAGAAATTCCACTCCAAATGCTGAAAAGAGAGGTTTCAAACCTTCCAGGGTTAGTAACAACTGGGTCTCACCAGTATAAAGTCCTTCAGTGGAAGCTAAACACAAAAGGATTCTTCAAATACTGAGAGCTCCTGAAACATGCTGAAGTGCATCTCCTGTAAAAAGAGCCACCTCACACATGCATCCCTCCAAACCAAAGGCAGCAAGTGATCTTATGCCCTTCAGCTTCTCCACTGTGTCAGTTTTCCAAGACTACTAAACAAAGTACTCCTTGCTGCTTTCCCCTGCCCCCTGGTCAGCCTCTTCACCTCTTCTATTACTCTTCTTAATCGTTTCCTCCTGCTGTAAAAGCTTCTCCAGCAGAAGCACTACACTGTTGCTAATGACAAACTGGCTGCCAAGTGGGAGAGGACTGAACAGTGCTGCATTCATTTCAAGCAGTTGAAAACCATGCTCTTGGTGCGGTGGCAAAACCATGCTTCAGAGGTGGTACAGTGTGTGCCCCTACCACGGAGATCTTCAGGGGAGGGGAGAGCGCTCTGCCAAGCCCACCGCTCATAAGGATATCCCTGCGCTTGGTCCCACAGCCAACAGGCTGAGAGAGAAATCCAGAGAAAAGTGTGCCCATACTGCTGCACACACATATGTGCCTGCAAACCCCAGATGGCTCCCACAAGACACCACACAGGAACATCCCTTTGGCCCAATCTCTGCCATGGGAACTGCAAAACCAGTGGTCCAGGCGCCCACCTGAGTAAGTGTGCTTACTCCTTTCCTGTACGTGTATTGAGCACAGGACTGTGTTTATGAGGTTTCTGGTAGAATCAGGGCACTGATCGCACAGCTGTTGAAAGGCGGTGCAAGCCTCTGGATTGACAGTGAGAGCTGCTACACCTTGAGAGACGATTCCCCAGGGGCCATAAGCTCTGAGGGAAGTTCTGTGGAGCAACAAGCCCTGTCACAGACCACCTGCCCCATACCAGCTCTGCCTACGTACCAGGCACAGTCCTCGCAACCGCATAAGCTGTGGACACGGCATGGCTTGGTACCACAACCACCCTAGGCTTCTGCACAAAAACCCAGCCACACTGTCTGAAATACAGTGTATAAAGGACCTGCTCAGTGGAGGTAGTGGTGCTGGTACGCTCTTCCACAAATAGCCAGAAAAAATACAAATCGGGATGATTTCTCATACAGCCAGACACATGTTGGGATTGTGGTTAGTTACAGTAATTTCTCCTTACTTCTTTCAGATGCCAAGAAGTTCATTGGATTGAGAGGAAGCTGGGGATTTTTGGGAAGAGCCATTTTCCGTCCTGGTTTGGGAGATCAGCTGTGGACTGTGTGTCTCCAAGGAGGGGCTGGGATGAGATGGGGATTCTGTAATACCAGTTTGGCATGGATTTAATGTTTGATCAGAAGCGATGTCCTGGCATTCACTCTGCAGAATACATGGGTTCCAGGAAACCATTTGCCTCAGAAGAAATTTCTGGTACTTGTGAAGGATAGCCCATAGTGTTCTGCACAATTCCTGCAGCATCTATGTTCCCCTAAATGGCCACTATTTGGACAACATCCACTTGGAGGGGGGAAAGAAATCAAGCAGCAGTGACACAGATGAAGGATGAGCATGGCATTTCCTAAACAAATCAGCAAGTCAAGGAAGCAAATATTTGTGGGATAGTTATGTTCAGATGACTCTGAAATGAGCCAGGGGAGATTTGGTTCAAAGGATGAAACTAAACCTAATCCAAAGTTAAACTCACAAACCACACAACAGTGGAAATGTCAGGAGCCTCAGCAGTTAATTCAGCATGGCTTTGCTGAACTCATCTGCCCAAGCTGCCCCAAATTTTGCGTTACCGTAGACATCTCTGATGTTGACACACTGCAGTATAAAAAACTTCAGTCAGGGGAGATCAAGTTCCAGATGCTTCTTCAGACTTTCACAGTGTCATTTGGAAACCTTTGGTGTGGAATGTGAAAAACCCAAGACACCACCCTTTGTAAATTCCTGCTTAGTCTCTTCCTTTAAAGAATACTAATATCGGTATTTTTGAAGAGCTACCCCAGTGACACTGCAGTTAAATATTTCTAGGACATACACTGAGGTTGAGATTTAAATAACAGAACGGAAACCAGCATTAAAGTAGTCTAATACATAGTTTTATCAAGATAATGTTGCTTTACCAGACAAAGATGATAAAAAGTTGGGTCATCAGTCTTGGTAAGTTTTTCTGTCTGTATTCCGGTTTTGATTCTAAAGTGACTCTGAGAAAAAAATATCTTGAAATGAAAGTCACCATTTCTAACTAAGAAGGAATTGGTCAGTTTTCAGGGCAGAAGGCAAAAAAAGAAGATGGATCAAAACGTGAAGAATGAGAAAGACTACTAGAAACAAAACAATCTGGGTGATTCCTCAGTCATATACAGGATACATGATCCGAGCAAGACAGATACATATGTAAATCCAAACTGACAATGGCTAATAAAGATATTTTGGAAAAAGATGTTTTTAAGGTGGATAATTATGTAAAAAAACCTTCCTACAGAAGAAATTACATCCTTGCCTATTGTTGACAACCTGAAGCCCTTCTTTCTCATCCATATTTTTATAACATTCAATGCTGTCAGAAGCCTGCATTGGTGTTGGTTTTACTAATCCCATCACGATACTACACAAAATGTTTTATTACGGCACTGAATTCAACATGTTAACTGTGTATCGTCACTGAAAAGAATCACAGAGAGAAATCATACTGCTTTTGTGTACATGATCTGTCAAGCATCAACAACTGCAAATAATATGAGTCAAATTCTTCAGATTTCTTTTTAGCAAGTAAGGCATTCTACAGAATACAACCAGTGATATAAAGAGGTTTTTTTCAGCTACCTAGCAACCTTTGCCTTAATTTAAAAATGGTAGTATTTTCCAACACAATCAGAAAATTTATTTTTAAATTAACAGAAGCCATTGTTCCATATTTCTTCAAGGTATCTTCATATTTTGCTAATACCACAGAGACTCAGTAATATTTCTAACAGAAATTGTGTCTTCCTTATCTTTCCCTGCCATGTTACTACTACAATTAGAAAATCTCCCAAGGCACATTCAAACCTTTCACCTACATCCCCATTTCACTGGCTTCAGTCCAATATTGTAATCCTCATTTAAAGGCCTGTAACAGACATCAGTAAAAAAAAAAAAAGTCCAATCAGTACATTCTGGAAGAGTGTAATGTCTTAAATTTGCCAAATTCCTCCTCTCTGCATTTGGAAGATTTTATCTGTAACAGCATATAATTAACACGTTTATAATGCAACTGTATGCACTACATAGAACTTCACTTTAACAGTAATTCTCAAGACTTTCCAAGTGTGAAGACAGTATAGTTCTACAGAACATCAGCACAAACCAATCTTGTCATTATTTACATCAATACAGAATTGCTGAAATTGTCCTGCAATCCTTCTACTGCAGTTCTGCCAAACAAAACAAAAATGTTTACCACAGGTTGGGCACTAAACACCTACAAGCTTCCAACATTTCTCTCCATTATTTATAGTTTAGTGGTGCTTAGCTTGAAAATTGCAACATCACTGCAGCTTTTAGATTTGAATAGCAGTGCAACAAGTAAAAAGGATAAGGATAATGTGAAAACAACAGGCCTGAATACATAGCTCAAGCTATCCCACCCTCCCTAAGGGGCCTCATCTCCAGCCAAGCACTTACATAATTTTTTTTCATCCTTACAATGAGTTTGATCCTGGAATAAATGACCCAACCTTCTACAAAACTCTGTATCTTCCCATGTTGTGACCCAGTAACCTACATAACTTCTGGTGAATCCACCTGTAACCTCCACTCTTGTTACCAAAAGACAGAAAAGTCCACCACTTCCAGTGCTCGTCTCTTGTAGAGACATTTTGAACAGGCAGCCTCTTCGAAAAAGACGTCTTCATCACACTATCAGCTTACTGGCCAGACAGACTGCTAAATATTCATTGGGTGCAGACAGTTCAAACAACAGTCTGCTCACAGGTACACACTGTCAGGCTATTTTACAATGGGAAAGCAACTTAGGAAAAGAAAGCAAGAGGCTTCTTTCCCCACCAAGAGTTTCGTCAACTTTGGTCATATGTCTGATAAATACTGAAATACGCAGGGCACTGAAAGTCTATTTCAAAACAATAAGACACAGGACTTTCAGCTTACACTGAGCAGACTGTAACACAGTGACAAGCAGTGACTGGGGGCTATGAGCCAAACACCATCACCCACGCTCCACAGTGCTTCAGTAAGCCTTTTCTCAAAGTCTCTCCTAAACCGTACCACATCTATGACACAAAATACACCAGCCCACGTCTGCCTCATATTCAGCAAATCTCTTTGTGAGTACCTTTGTTATTAGGTGTCCAATAGTCACCAGATAAATCAAGTTAAATTTATTCCACAGAATGGACTAGACAGCTTCAACAGACAAGATAATAATCTCAAATCTTGCCTTTCACTTGTATTCCCATTTGATTAAGGAGAAGACCAAACTGTAGAGAATTGTAAAACAGTATTTGGGTAGGGCTCAGCTACCAGCACGATTACAATAAACTTCTGAAGGAGTTCTGCTACATATCCCCAGAAAACTTGTCCTTCTAATTGGTGTGGCAATGCTGCTGTAAGGGGAAATGATATGCATGTCAACCAGCAAAACTTTCTCATTCTGCACCAATCTGCCATACCCTAGAACACTAAAAAGCAAAACAAAGGGTGCTTTTCAGAGGAAATTTCTACAGAGTTCACTTAAGATAATTCATATTTAAATGATGTATTACTTAATGGCCTAAAGTTTTGTCAGGGGAGGTTTAGATTAGATATTAGGAAAAAATTCTTCACTGAGAGAGTGGTCAGGCATTGGAACAGGCTGCCCAGGGAAGTGGTGGAGTCACCATCCCTGACACTGACCAAGGAGCATGTAGATGTGCCACTTCAGGCATGGTCTAGTGAGTATGGTAGTGTTGTGTTGATGGTTGGACTCGATGATCTTAGATCTTTTCAAATCTTAGTAATTCTGTGATTCATTAAAATAAAACAAGGCTGTATTTTTATATGTGTATGTAGAAATCAATTTCATATATAATATTTACACAAAATATATATGTATATGGTACATGACAAAATTTTATATATAAAATTATATCTTTATATAGCCTATTACAAGTATAAATTATATATCTATAAAAGAATCAATAAATTAGATAAGGAGCTGGGCCCTTTTAAAGTCTCCCAATTTCTTAAAACACTGAAGCTAGTTGTTCTAGCTCCAGCATGCTGTATAGTAACTTTGAAATTCTTTTTTGAACTTGGTAAATCAACAGAAAACATGGGAGGAGTAAATGTTTCCTGTATCGTCGTTAACAAGTGCAGTACAGGTTTAGCATTTTTGGCAGCTCTATGACTTCTCTTTTCCTGCAACAGTGGAATAAAACTCTCAAAAACTGAATTACTGTATTGTGAACTTCATTTCACATTTTAAACTGTAGGTTCACATTCCTCCAGCCGCTACGTGCGTATGCGAAGGAGAGCAAGTGTGCTGCATTTATTGTAATATATTTCAATGTGCAAGATGCGTTAAGGAAGAATATGGCTGACTCCAACATTTCTTTGCACTCAGTGTTAAGTGCAAATGCTACACATAACTGGAAGAAAAAAAGCCTGCTAAACAGAGGAGCAGCGTGAGGGCAAACCTTGAATGGGGCAGACTGCAAACACCCATGGAGGCAACAACCCATGGTCAGGCACTGAGTAAATCTGAATGGGCTGATACAGAACCGGGTATTCTCAACCCAAGCTGGGGGTAAACTACCTCAGATGATGGGAAAGTCAAAACCCACAGACTTCCAGACAGAAAACTGGTGAGGGGCCACCAGCAGCCCCACTGCAGCCTACAATGTGGCACGTGACACAGCTCTTCTTAGAGCTCCTCCCTGTCAAATTTAACTTGGTTTTACACTCAGTTATGTGCAGCAATAGCCAAAGTGCACATCTTCATTTCATCTTCATTTCTGCTGGAACAGTATTTTCCTTCATTGTAGCAACAGTCAAGTTACTTGACTAATACTTTGCTTTACCTTTTAAATAAGAAATAAGAACTGTTAAAGAAAAAGAAACCCAAGAGAAAAGTTCAAAATTTAACCAACCAGGAAAAAAATTATTGAACTGCAGAAAAAGAACTAGAGGAATATCAAAACCTCTTTGATGCAGTATAATTGGGTACAGGTAGTGAAGCTTATAAATCAATACTGAGCACAGCAAAAGGAATAAACTAGCAAGGTAGACCATTTCGACCTCTCTTGTATCTACCTGCTGTGCAGTATTTTCTGCCCATTTTCCATAACAAGGTTATTCTCAAACATACCTGTTCAAGAAGTTCCTTATACGTTATTTTCTCTTTGGTATTTGTTACAGGACTATCATAAATTATGGCAATTTGGTCTCCTCGTCCACTCTCAACATGACGATCTACAGCATTGTAACAGATATTCAGCTCTCCACCTACAAACCTGAAAAAGAAGTTGGAATTCCGTAACAGCCAGCCTTCCAAACTAATAAATACTTTTTCTTTTTTTTAAGGAATAAGAGCATGCAAGTAAAATGTAGCTCATAAAACATTATATTCAGTTCAGGAAGTCATTTTATATTCTACAATGTCACAATCTACTCAAAAAGCTAAGTCAGTCTATTAGTGAAAGATGTGAAAGTACTGTACATAAATTGACTTAAATAGGAATCTGCTAAACTTGGTCTTGATTTAACTTACTTTACAATCAATCATTCTGATTTTTATAGCTAAGCTTTCACAGAAAAAGCATGCATTCACATAACATAATCTGACATTATGAAAATATGTTATTACACTACTTTGTATTGGCATGCACAGATATCCATCTCTTGGCAATAACAGTTAAGCACACAGACAGCTGTATCTAAATGAAACTGACCCCAACAGTTATAAAATTTTATAAATTTGTCTGACATTTATAATGCATTTGACATTACCGTGTTTTACATCAGTGACTCAAAATGCCCTGTAAAGCAATGTGAGTCATAGACTTTACAACAGCCAGACATTTTCAAAAAATTCTTACCTGCTAATTAAACACTTCACTAACTCAGGTTTCATTTTTATTGTCATTTTACATCAAAAAAAGAACATTCAAGTGCAGCACAATCGTCAAGTAAGAAAATACAGAAGGCATCAGATACAAAGATGACTACTAACTGAAAGCTGACACATAATCTAAGAATTAAACTTCAATCTAAATAATGCTCTTTATGTGCTGGTCAGAAAACAAACACATATCTCTACAGCAAAAAGAGGAGCAACATACGGTAAAAACACACTTGAGAGTTTCCAAAAAGTTCTACGGAGACACTCAGTGTGAGAATGTATTTTCATAATCTAACTAGGAATGAAAACAGACAGACTAAAGTAACCCACTACTAGTCAAAAAAGTTTTTCCTTCTTCACCTTTCTTGTCTGCTCTAAATTATGATGTTTTATATGTTATTCATATGCACAGATGCTATAGGATAGTCTGTGTTGGCAAAGAATGGCAATTATTAAACCAAAACCAGTTCGGATGTTTAGCATGCAACAATCTTTTATTGTGACTCCTTTAAAACACCATGAATAAGGAGAAAGTGCAGGACCAGGAAAGTAACAAAAGC
Organism: Rhynochetos jubatus; assembly: GCA_027574665.1. Lineage (NCBI taxonomy): Eukaryota > Metazoa > Chordata > Aves > Eurypygiformes > Rhynochetidae > Rhynochetos > Rhynochetos jubatus. Next base: position 42,631,152 of record CM050652.1, on the reverse strand, counting down.
ATTCTGTACCACAAACCCCTTCCCATAAAATAAGAATTGTGTGAGCAATAAAGAGCTCAGAGTTGTTTCATGTAATATGACAGTAATACAGAGTTTCTCTATAAAAGTTGTGTCATCGATTTTTAAATCAAATCACCATTGGGTGATATGAACAAGGGAGTGCAGTACCTGGGCTAGTCTGCATAACCATGTAAGAATGGTCAAAACATGAGCCAGTACTCACGCTTGTATTCTTCTAAAGATACACAGCAACATCAACACTGCTACATAAATTTTTAACCATCACTTGTGATCAGTTGGAAAAGACATGATTGCAGGATGAAACAAAAAACAAGATTATATGGACAGTGTGATGAAAACTTTGCTACGTCGATCAGAAGGAAGGTGGCTCTTAGGGGATCAGAGCAGCCTCCCATGCACCTACCATGACCACAATGCAAGACTTTTGCTTCTATATTGTCACCCAAGGACATGCTCAAATATCTCATTCCGAGTGACAAATAAAAACTGTGTGGCTTCCAAAAGCTGCCCTGTACTGCTGTAAACTTCTGTTGATTCAGTGATTCCCAAGGAGATGAATACCCTTGAGGAACTTGGATTTGCTTGAATAAACTTTAGTTGGACAGAAACAGCACCAAACCAGGACCCAGTCTTGGAACAATGACATCAATGAGATGCTCCTATTTAAAACAGAGGTCCAGAAGCGAAAAGAAAATTCCAATAGACTGAAGAAAGATCAGAGGTGGATCTGAAGGATGTTTGCAAGAGCTGCCAGTAAATCTTGCCATAATAAGCAGGTCTGTAAAATGCTAATCTGTTGCTAACCAGACAATTATCTCAATGCAGCTTACCAAATGAATCCAAGAACCCTTTTTTAGGCTGTGTTCCTAATGCTGAGAAATTAATTACATTCAACAAATGGAGCAGAGGAAGAGTAAAACAAATAAAAAAAGAAACAGTAACAAGTCTAATACATAAACGAAACTGGATTCAGTTCACTAGCAGTCTCTTTGAAAAGCTCATCCACTGGTGCTGGGGTGGGGAAGGTTCTTTTTGTGAAAATTCACAGCAGAATTTGAAACTGGTTATAATATCAAACCAGCTTGCTTCACAGCAACATTTTAAACCAATATTCTGACAATATCTACTTATCCTGCTGCTCAGACTTTTTTCCTGTATATCCATAAAAGCAGCAACCTTTGATAATCCACATAATTTAGATCTAATAAGACACCTTTTTACTTATTTGATTTTGGTTACACATATTAGTACTCCCTTGAGCCTCTTCAAAGCTGCCTACAGCAGTCACCTAGGACTTACTGTCTCTTTGTGACTAGGGCTTAGCACCTCCCATCTCACCTCAGCCCTGAGGTCACGCAGAGTTTCTGTTGTTTCACAAACAAGAATCTCAAGTATATACACTTATTTCTTTAATCCGGCTTTGAAACAACCACTCTATGAACCTTTTAGGGGTAGGAGTAGAAGGTAGCAAGAAAGTTCTGCTCTCATGTTCATGTTTTACTCATGGCAAGTTGGTTAGTTACGTTGTCCATAGCAGAACTCCCATTACATACAGTTTAGCATCTGCCATCTATGGCCTGGAAAATTTTTGTACTGCTTTCAGTATTTTTTTGGACATGACAACAGCCTCTTAGCTAATAATGAAATAAGCATAGTAATGAAGAAGGTAACACATAATTATGCCTTGATTCACTTCACTCAAATATTCAAAAGTTATTCTTTAATTTCCAACACTATGTGCTATCTTAAGATCAAAGTAGCTGTATGCAGAGACATTTTTTAGTCTACATTCAACAGCTCAGAAGTAAAGATGAGATAAATCCTAACTCAAGAAGCACATATATTAATTTCTTAATACTGTTTTTAAGGTCTCCATAAACCACTTCCTTGGTAAGTCTCAGACCCAGTACTACATCTTTAGTACCAGTTAGACCAGCAAGGTATGTTTTTCTTGGAAGCCCAGCCTCTTCCTCAGTTCTGTTCTGTCCTCTTTCTTTTCAGCATGTGCTCTGAAAGAACCTCTTGTATCCTCTTTCTCTCTTATATTTAGACTTTTTCTCAAAGAGCTCACCTAGCTGTCATCCTGCTGAGCACACTGAATGCTGGTAACCACCTGGGACTCCAGAGGCACTACAGTACCACACTAGGATCACATTCAGCCTGTTATTGCTTAAAGTGAACTTAAATTAAAAAAAAAAAAAAAAAAAAGAAAATTGCATATTGTACATTAAGACATTAAAGAGGATTACACAAACTTGAATTGCTTACTGTTTCATTATCCACAACAGATACCTGACATCCAAACAATAATACAGGCCTGATGTTGAGCCTTCAGAAACCTGCATCTTTGTATAATATCACAGAATCACAGGCTGGTTGAGGTTGGAAGGGACCTCCGAAGGCCGCCTGGTCCAACACCCCTGGTCAAGCAGAGCCACCTGAAGCCAGTAGACCAAGATGATGTCCAGATGGCTTTTAAATATCTCCAAGGATGGAGACTCCACAACCAACTCTGTGCCAATGCTCAATCACCCTCACATTAAAAAAGTGCTTCCTGATGTTCGAAAGGAACCTCTTGTGTCTATCTGTGCTCATTGTCTCTGGTCCTGTCCCTGGGCACCACCGAAAAGAGCCTGGCTCCGTCTTCTGTACACCCTCCCCTCAGGTATTTGCCCACATTAACAAGATGGTATCAGTCTGCGGTAATCTGCATCCACAGAGAGAGATGCAAGTGAGAAATGAGTTGGAAGGCAAATTGACTTCAGCCTATGAAACTTCATCCAGTTATCCCATCCATAAGGCCAAATAACTTCCATCTGAAAAGTCAATGATTTACAAAGGACCTAACCACGTTACTTTCAGCTGACAAACTTACCACACTCGAACCACAAACCACAAATCAAACCACATTTGTTTGACAGAATCCGACAGCAAAACCACACTGACTAACATGTATTATTTCTTTAATTCTTAAAAACTAACCATTGTATTGAATTCAATATTCTGTTCAGGAATGCAAGAGCCAGTGAGCTTTACTGGTCTTTAATCATAGAAGCACAGAATAATTTTGGTTGGAAAAGACCTGTAAGATCATCAAGTCCAACTGTTAACCTGACACTGCCAAGTCTATCACTAAACCTCGTCCCTAAGTGCTACGTCTACATGCCTTTTAAACATCTCCAGGTATGGTGCCTCAACCACCTGCTTGGGCAGCCTGTTCCAATGACTGACAACGCTTTCAGTGTAGAAGTTTTTCCTAATATCCAACCTAAACCTCCCCTGGCACAATTTGAGGCAGTTTCCTCTTGTCTTATTACTTGTCCCTTGGGAGAAGAAACTTACAGCCACCTCTCTGCAACCTCCTTTCAAGGCACTGTAGAGAGCAGTAAGGTCTCCCCTGAGCCTCCTCTTCTCCAGGCTAAACAACCCCAGTTCCCTCAGCTGCTCCTCACAGGACTTGTGCTCCAAACCCTTCTCTAGACCTTAATTATGCAGGCAATCCTACTTGCTCTTTTTGAACAGTGCCATGACCAAAAATCAAGGTCAGTGGGCCACAGGTCTCCCTACCCATCCTTTTCAGGACTTCTGACTGCTACACAGCCTTGCTGACTTAAAGAAGTTTATCCTGGCTGAGTGCTGTTTAATGTTCAGCGTAAGACATATAAACAATTTTCACTATTAGAGGTGCCAAGCAATAACGTCAGACATCAATAAGAAACCAAGCTCCACTCTACTGGTTCTGTATCCCTTTATTCGGGCAGATCTGAGAATGATTAATATTGTAAGTTATATTTTTATAGAATTTTTAAATTTAAATCAAACCAGACAAATAGAAAAATGGCAAAGAATATCGATGTACCAAAGACGACCCTCAAACTGCACTGCCTTTTTTATCCTATATCAGCTTCTCCTTGAGAAAAGATCAAAGAGCATGACGTAAACTTGCGGAAAAAGAGGTGATAGTGTTCTACACAAAATTTTAACAGGTAAATTGTCTTTGAGAAAATACTGAAAATCCTATCTGGTAATTTAGAAGAAGGATATGTCTTAGGACAGTCTGTCATTCACCACAGGGGTATACATATCACAATGCCAATACTTCTGCCAAACATTACTTTAACCATATCCTCTAAATTATTAATTTATATTAATTATGACCTGCTTAGATAGTTTCTAAGTTTAAACACTGCTGAAAGCCAGCGTTTCTGTGTTTTCATGCACACACCACCCCTAGCACCTGATGCCCATTTTCCCATGCTCACAGCAGCCTCTTTCCAAGCCCTGACCAAAAAGTTTCGGATGGGGAAGACTGTGGCACACACAGCCCCGCATGGTGTCACACACGTGTCACCTGTCGTGGTGCCCGGTAACTCCCCTCTCACCTCCGCACACTCATCCACGCTGCTTTTAATCGTTAAGCTTGACCAAGGGTAATCATTAAACTCCTCCATGCTCTGCAGCCACCTCCTTCGCCGGCGTGCTGACCGCCCCAAATACGTGCTGGGGTAGGTTTGTGTTAACCACGGGGCCCAGGGCACCCCCAGCCCCTCGGCAGGCAGCCCTCCCCGTCGCAGCGGCCCCCCCCCCCCCCCCCGCCCCGCAGCACCGGGGCTAACTCACCAAGAGGCGCTGCCCGAGCGGCTCCTCTCCAGAGCCCGGGCCCAGGGCTTGTACCACTGGATCTGCTCGGCGGCTGCTCCCCAGACCTTCTCCGGCTCCGTCACGGAGGACCTGAAAACTTCTTCGTACTCGCCCAGCGCCCGGGAGGAGGCGGCACGGCCGCCGGACGGGGGGCGGCGGGCAGCGGCGGCCCAGCCGGGGAGCGGGCGTCCCGTGCCGGGCCGCCGCCAGGCACCAACGCCGCCTCGGCCCAACGCCGCCCCGGCAAGTTGTGGCAGCCCCGCCAGCCTGCCCAGGAAACCCATTTTCTACAGTCTCGAAGGGAGAGGCGCCGCGCAGGCTTCGTTAAGGCTCCAAAAAGCCCCCGGACGGCGCAGGAGGGCGCGGCGGCGCCTCCTCCCCGGGGTCAGCGGGCCTGCCCCCGCGGCGGGCAACCGCCCCCGCCCCGCCCCGCGCTCCAGCGCTGCCCCCGAACACCGCCTGCCTTCGGCCAGGGGCCGGTGGGGGCGCGGAAGCGACTCGGAGCACAGCGCAGAGCGTCGACTCGGCCGTGGCCGGAGCCGCGCCGAGAGCACCTCGGCTGCCACCGACAGCGAGGAGAGGCTAAAGGAAAGGCCGAAAACCTGAGATTATTCTTGACTTGATGATTTGCATAACATGTAGCCATAATACTCCTCAAGTATTTATTGGGAAAGACATCCTTGCTTGGAGAAAAATTCCCTGTGATAAAATGAGGCATACTGTTCCTACCAGGAAAAACCAGCTCATTCTGTTTTCCAGAAGACCTCCATCATCTGTGGTGGATCTTTTGTTTTGCACATGTACGTGGAAGCCCTTCCTGTGTTTCACTGGTAATGTTTCAGAGTATTATAATGCACAAGTCAGCTAAGATATACCCCAGCTTCAAAGACATTATTTTGTCCCTTACAAATTTATTTTAGTGCTATAATAGGTCTCTCCATCACAAGTCTCAGGAAATTAAGGGCCTGTAGTGACAGCACAACTGGTAATGGGTTTAAATTGAAAGCAGGTAAATTTAGATTGGATACCAGAAAGAAGTTCTTCACAGAGAGGGCGCTGAGGCACTGGAACAGGTTGCCCAGAGAAGCTGTGGGTGCCCCATCCCTGGGAGTGTTCGAGGCCAGGCTGGATGAGGCTTGGAGCAACCTGGTCTAGTGGAGGGTGTCCCTGCCCATGGCAGGGGGGTTGGAACTGGATGATCTTTAAGGTCCTTTCCAACCCAAACCATCCTATGATTCTATTCTATGATTCTATGAAATTCTTCCTGCAATCACATAATAAAAAATGTCTTATGGCTAAAGGGAACTCTTATATTCGTGGTTAATTTCGGCACCTGTTACCCGACTGGTTACATTACTCCAACAGGAACGTAACAATGTATCACATTGCAGGTGACGGAGTAAAGGGATGAGAACTGGTCTGTTTACCCACCACAGTATGGTTAATACATGAGATGAACTTCTTATCCCAGCTTAAAAAAAAAAAAAAAAAAAAAAAAGGATTTGGGCTATAGAGTTCAATTCATCAGAACTTTTAGGTCACCTTGAAAATCACTAATAATCTTAACACCATAAAGACTGGTTGCTGCTTCTGTTTCTGAGGCAAATACAATTAGCTCAGAGTTTCCCATGGCTTGCAGAGGCTATTAGCATTACCTAGTGCTGTATGAACTACCTGTCCTGCCGCAGCACTGCGGTTCACCTCTTTCTTCCCCATCGGTGCCACAATAACCTACAGCCCTGAGTAGCATAATATCATTTCCAAAATGTCCAAGTTAAGACTCAGAGTTACATCTAAAAAGAAGTTAATATCCTCAAAACCTAAAACACTTGAAGGACTACATGGACATTTTATGAAAATTTCCCTACTGCAAGGTAAAGGCTATGGCATGCCAATAAAGCAAGAAAATCAAAAATACATTTCTAAAAAAAGAAAGTTCTCAAATGTAATAATTTCATTATTACATCTGAGAACATTGCTTTCTCACACACTTTCAGCAATGTGACAGGACAATTGCTGTCAACAGATGCTACTAGGTAAAAATTTTAAAATTAATAAACAAAAATAGAGAGAGAAGAACACTGTGACACCTTGAGAGCCCTGAAATCAGATGCCACTGCTGGATGTCTGGTAGTATTGGTAGTATTGCATGCATTGTTAAAATGTGCCTGAAGAACACAACTCCCTGGTCAGGTCACACGTAGTTGACCTTAGCATTTTAAAAATATTCCCAGAATTTTAGCAGAATTATATATTTTATTTCCTGCCTTTATGATGGCTAGGTTAATTTTGACTTAAAAGAACCATTCTGACTGAAGGTTGTTATGGAAACATCATTAATTTTTTTTCGGTGCTTGCTCAGAAGGTGCCTGCACATACACTGTTAGACTCGAGGGTGTTCACAGGCCCATTGTGTGGCTTCATCCAGTGCCATGACTGTCAACCTGAGATGTGCAACTGGTGGACTTGAGAGATACCAGTTTGTGAAGCCCATTCCCCAAAATCAAATTGTTAGAGGTACATTCCATCCACTCCTGAAGAGTAACGCTTCGTATTAATTGTCTTACAAGCTGTGTTCTGATCACCAGCACTTTGATGCCCATCTGTTTAGGAAGGGACCTATAGCAACTGGATGCAGCCAGCCTCTGGGTGGTGATAGCAACCTATTTCTGAGCTGGAACATCATCTCCCTTTTCTCTACTGGGGCTAAAACTGCAGAGATCAGACCAGCTAAAATATTTAAGTAAGTACATGTTCTGCAACCTTCATTAGTTGTAGACACTAACACTGAAAAGAAGTAACCTGAGATTTAAACACATAATCATAGAATCATAGAATGGTTTGGGTTGGAAGGGACCTTAAAGATCATCTAGCTCTGACCCCCCTGCCATGGGCAGGGACACCCACCACTAGACCAGGTTGCTTAAAGCCTCATCCAGCCTGGCCTTGAACACTTCCAGGGATGGGGCATCCACAGCTTCTCTGGACAACTTGTTCCAGTGCCTCACCACCCTCTCCGGGAAGAATTTCTTCCTGGTATCCAATCTAAACCCCCTGCTTTCAATTTAAACCCATTACCCCTTGTCCTGTCACTACAGCCCCTTGTAAAAAGCCCACACCCCCCCCCAGCTTCCTTGTAGGTACCCTTCAGGTACTGGAAAGCTGCGATAAGATTTCCCGAAGCCTTCTTTTCTCCAGGCTGAACAGAAGATCTTCTCTCAGCCTTTCTTCATAGGAGAGGTGGTCCAGCCTTCTGATCATCTTTGTGGCTTCCTCTGGACTCATTCCAAGAGGTTGATATCCTTCTTTAGCTGAGGGCTCCACAGCTGGACACAGCACTCCAGGTGGGGTCTCACAAGAGCAGAGCAGAGGGAGAGAATCATCTCCCCCAACCTGCTGGCCACACTTTTCCTGACACAGCCCAGGGTATAGTTGGCTTTCTGGCCAGCACACACTGCCAGCTCATGTCTACCATCTCATCCACCAGTACCCCCAGGTCCTTCTCCTCAGGGCTGCTCTCGATACATTCTCCGCCCAGCCTGTACTTGTGCTTGGGATTGCCCCGACCCAGGTGCAGGACCTTGCACTTGGCCTTGTTGAGGTTGGCAGTGGCCCACCTCTCCAGCCTGTCAAGGTCCCTCCAGATGGCATCCCTTCCTTTCAGCGTGTCAACCACACCATACAGCTTGCTGTCATCAGCAAATGGGTTTTGTCTCTTGATGCTTAATATTTCTTGTGATGCTGAAGAGCAATGCTGACCATTTCCCACTCTGTCCATATTGTGTGTTTAGTAGGTGTTCAACGTGAAGGTATAAGCATTTGTCAAAGGAATTGGGATTGCAATAGAAAACACTCTGCTATTCATTTTGAATATACGTCCTACTAGAAACACTACACCAGAGGTGTAGGGGATACAAATTAACTTGATCGGAACATGAAGTGCATTGAACTCCTATTTTAGCTAACATCCTAGTATCTGTTTCCTGAAGGAATATTTGTAATGAGTATCTGTGGAACATACTTTGTTAATTAAACTACTCACAGCCCATACTGATAGCTAAAAGGGTACAGAAGAGAATGGTAGTTCTCCCAGTTGCATGCTAGTAATTTAAGGTTCACTTACAAATGCCATTATAGCAGATTTCTGAGCTGATGAATTTTCCCTCTAAGGATTTTTTCCTTTCTTGCAAAACTTGATGTTTTCTGCAATTCGCACTCAACAAAGAATGTTCAAATATTATCAAATGATGTGTGTAGCAATTACACTTGTAGCTGTAGAATTCATTGAAAACAATATATGTATGTTTCTAGGCACAGATCTAGCAAAGAACAAACTATGAAACATGACGTCGGTATTTCTGCAATTGTAAAATAATTTATCTGAAGCCTTTCTCTTCTTAAAAAATAAAAAACAAACACTTTTTTTTCTGCAACTGTGTACAGGAAAATACACAGTTTTTTCCTTTAGTACAGGAATGCATGTTTGGAGATATATGTATGTTAAAAAAAGATTAGCAGAGAAGTATTATAAACATAATCTCCTGTATATGAAATGCTCTGACTGTCCTATAGTGTACAAAGACCTCCAAACCTTGATAATTCAAATTTCAGGTAGAGTCCTTTCATAAGCATAAATTAAAACTGTAGTTAAAGAACTAGTACGTATGTTAAATGACTTTGCTATGGTTCTGTACCAACTTTTGTCCAACTCTTCGACTGTACCTATCCCAAAGAACTGCCAGTCTTGTACGACTAAGTTTCAAAGTAAGTAAGTCCTGTATACCACTGAGGCAGTCACAGTTTTCTACAATATGCAGTAGTCTGCAGAGTTAAGTTCAAGTCAAAATAAACTTTTCCATTTTCCCTAGAGGTGACGGAAGTAGCAGTGGTAACCAGTACCTCCTAAGGTGCATAAGTACATATAATTATTCTTCCATTTTTCTATCCAGACTTAGAATATTAAACATATCACAGTTTTATTTGAAAACCACTAAAAATCTTGTACAGTATTCAAAATAATTAAATTATTGCTTGAAAAAATACATATTTGGACAGCACTTTTCAAGTAGATATTTTGACTGGTTTTCGTGATATAAAAGGTGTCGTGTTTTGTTCTGCAGTAGTACAATCTGGTAACAGAAGAAACCAAACCAAAACAAGCAAACAAAACAAACCCCACAGAAATACCTAAACTCACCACTCCTCTTTCTTTGATGGCTGCATTCCAGCCTAAAGATGCCTTCACATCAGAGGTGTTAGGTATACTTACGTTTTGCATCACTCAGAATAGCGATGCAGTGCTGAAATCAAGGTGTCTGTGGCAGATCACCTGTCTGCCTGCTGAAGTGCTAAGAATTCATGACCTGTTTATTTCTATCTTCTGGAAATGAATGTGTGTGGTGTGCTGGGAGACAAACCATGAGAACTTACAAAAATGCTAAAATATCTGTCTCTGCAGACAGAAGCTACTTTTTATAGACTTCTGGAAAGTGCTGAGATGGAACTCTGACTCAATCCAGGTGAGAAAGAGTTAGAGATCCTCTGGGATGAAAATGTGACTTTAGTATTAATTATTACTGATGTTATCACTTGATTCCTCTCCAGGGAGGTCTTAAAGTTCAAGACAGCCTGTATTTCATCCATATTTTCCAGATCTAAGCTTTGTTTCAGAAAGCTTCTAGGGCATATGCTTACCTTTATTCATGTAAGTAGTCTTACACATGAGACCCTGCTAAATCTGAGTTAAATGTTCACACAGCTTTAATAAAACTCTGCTGGGCAGTGAAACTTTATATTTTAAGTTCTAAGATGACTTTGAAAATGTGAGAAACAAAACCAGATAGATAATTGCGATTTCCTATTAGAAAAAAGAAACCACCGAACAACAACAACAAAAAACCAAACCCAAACCCACTAAAAATACAAATACACCACCTAATAAATTAAGCACATGAAAGCAAAATAGTATCATGCAAAAACAAAATTATCTGTTCTTCTATATTTAGGCACACTTGAGGAAAACAGTCCATGGTGAATTCCATGGAGAACAAGTAGAATTTTAGCTTCTGCTTTGCATTTCTGCTGTTGTGGATTTAACTTACAAACTTGATGATGTAATTTTATAAAGACTGTCACTGACCTTTGATTTTTAGGTAGTTCATGTCCCTGAGCTTCCCAGCTTCCTGAAATTGTACATTATCAATTATTTGTCTTTACAAAAGTAAAATCTGCTGTTTTATCCAAAGCTATTCAGTTTCTTTGATATGCTTCTACCACTGTTTTCCAGATCACTGCATCAGAACCATCACAGGCACAAGCACTGTTATTACAAAGCATTCAACATTCAATATCTATTCTTTGAAGAGCACAGAAGGACTTCAGGCACGGGCAGTCTTACTGATGTTCCTTTGGAACTTGATAACAAAATAACCATGCATTTTTTTACCCAGAAAGTTGTCTTTTTCACAGAACTATGAAAGAATCCATTAGTCCTCAGTCTAAGTGTTAAAGTCACTGTTGGCATAAAGTAAATTTAAAATTACCCATTTTGTTACCATTTATCAGCAATATTTTCTCAAATTGAGAATACAGCTCAAGAAGTATGCAGAAGTTAACCACTATAGGAGGAACTCAAGGCTTTAAAATTGCAATGACTCGAAGCCCTATTTTCAGCCTTTCTTGCCTAAGATAAAACAGGAGAGCTGATTTTTCCCAGTATATCCAGACTTGCCAGGGTCTAAGGTGCAGAGATTCTCTCTCCTATCTTGTGGAGGGTGGGGGGGAAATGGCTTGCGTATAGCTAAAGATGGAAAGAAAAAGGAAAAAAAAAAAGACATATGGTTGAGATTTTCAAAACAATACCTAAAATCTAGTACTGAGCTGCTTTCACACTCAGAGCTCTGCATTTTGCACAAGAGCTCTGGGTGCACAAGGAGTGCAGAACTTACATTATTGGTTTGACTAAAGACTCCCAGTATGCTCCTAGGAGCACAGAGTTAGTTGGCACAGCTTTAGTATTTATCTCATCAGCTGTCACATCCTGCTGGAAGAATTTAATTAGTCATATTGCAAGGGCAGCAAACTTGCCTAGGAGCCTGACCCATGGCACATTATGGTTCAGCATAGTAACATTAACTGAAGGGCCCCTTTTTGTATAACTGATGTTTGCTTAGTCTGCTCCATTTCTGGTTATCTCCCAAAGTTTCATCCTTATTATCCCATTCTCAACAGTTACTGGATTTTGTCCTTGTGACATATTTCATGATCCCTATGCTACTACATAACAATATCCTGTACATGACAAGAAAAGTTAATGTTCAAACACCGTGGCAATGTGCTGGTTTAGTCCATCTGTGGAATTATCTTGCAAGCAAACTGAAAGTTCACACCTAAACTGACAAAGTTCAAAGTCAATAGCATATTCCATTACAACTGTCATTTATTAAAGTATGTTATATTTTTAAGAATGCAAGTTCATCCAGAGCCATATAACAAATAATTCTGTGAATTTCTTGAATCATCCCAGTTTTGAGCAGCTCAGACTGATGGAGAATGGATGAAATTTCACAGCAGCTTAGAGAAGAAATAGTAGCTGTCACTCAGTTTGCCCCAAATAACATCAGTAATAATCTCTGGAAATAGCCTTTTCTATAGCTCATCTTGCAAATTAGCATGTCACAGGATTCTGGAAGAATCTAAATAAGAAAAATAGGCATGAATTCAGGCCCAGCAATCACTATATGCAGCAGAAAAACTCTTACTGTTAAGCCAGCAGCAAAACCATACATCCAAATACATTCAGTCATACATTCAAATCCACATTTTCTCATGGCCTCACACTCTTATGATGCTGAACCGCCAGACATTTACATTTGCACTCTCAGCAATACTATCCCAGAATTAAATTTCATGGCTCTGGAAATTTTAGATTGCAAGGTACAATTTTAGAATTGCTAAATCTAGAGGCCAAAAGTTAGTAATTATAAAAGAGCAGGGGCTACATGCCCACCCTCCAGATACTGTTTTTTCTTAATTTGCAGTTCCTATAGCTATTTACTAGTGTAAAATGAGTATAGCAGATCCATTGACATTTATCCTACTTTTCACACATCAAGGAGAAAGTCAAGGTAAAAGGCAGTGAAGAACCTTCTGCCACCACATAACCTATTTAAGTGAGCTCTCTGGCACTGGAACAATGCAGGAGAGCAAATTTCTCTGTCAAATCAGTATAATGAAACTGGCATTCAATGGAGCAGACATCCCAAATTGAAACCTGGTCGTTTTCCTTATCACTGATGTCCTATTTTTCCTTCTCCAAGCACCCTGATGTTTACTTGAAGTATCTATACAGTTCTGCTTTTTCAGGGTCAAACAGAGGAATTTCAAAATGTACACTGCATGTTCAAATATTTGCTCACTCCTGTTAAGGGAGAGCAGTGAATGACTTGTAGGTATGTTTTAGATAGGGCATAATATTGGATCTTCAGGATTTATTTTTCAGTAATAGGTTTAGGGGCCTTATGCTCAATATTTCTGCTCACTGGAATAGCTAGGTTACCTAGAAATCTAAAGAACATTCAGTTGGTTCTTGCCCAGTTACCCAGTGTCTGTATTTGGAATTACATATTTTACTGTGCAATTTAATAGCAGAGGCTAAATTCCCCATTAATTTTGAAGGTCTAGATCTCTAGTGGACTCTCTTAAGCCATGTAGTTGTTATCACAGCCCTTGAGAAGACTGAATTCGTGAATATGTGTCTGAAATGTTTAGACGTGCATTACAGAGGGCAGCTTAACCATCCAATGTCAACTTGGGAATTTGTTAGAATTTCGGAGCCAAGTCTTATGGGCTATATCCAAACAGATTGCTTTTTTGGCTGTCAAACCCCAAATGACGCATTTAAATTGTTGTGTCCATGTATAACGGACTCTAGAAACCAGTGTCCAAATTTTGACTTCTTGGGCTCTGGGAATATCATTCCAGCAAAACCAATGTCCAGGCTTTACATCTCATGGTGAATATAAAAAAAAAAAATCCTTGAGTAAAAGCTGAGTCCTTACTTTTTAACTAGATTTGGTTTTCATCTCACATAAAAATTTTACATGCACTCATTAACAGCTGAAAATAATTTTTATATGCAGTTAATTCTTTGATATTTTAAAAAAGTCTCTTCTTGTAAAGAGACACCCTGAAGGATGACTCTCCTTCAATAGAACACTATGATATTTCATACAAAACAAAGAAAAAAGAATCCTTCCTTTTAACAATTGGGAAACCAGATGGCATCTTCTGTAAAATTCAATTCCCAAAAAGTTGACCTATTTTCTTGACTGATAACATATTTAATGAAAAATTAACTCACAGGATTCTATTTTCCTAATAACAATATTTGCTGCCTTTTTACACCATGTATGGTTTGCTACAAAATGTCTTCTTTCCTTTTAGTTAAATATAGGTAAATGTGGAAAACAAAAGCTAAAAGCCTGTCTCCTCCTATTCTGGCACTAACAGATGCAACAGTAGATAAAACATCATGAATAAAATAGAAAAGCTTTCGATTTCTACTTTCTCACTGCACCATAACCAAGTATCACAAGGTTAATTATTAATGCTTATACAAACAATCTAGACCCTGTGAGCTACACCATCTCTGACCAACCTGAATGACTTTTTAAATTGTAACTAGCAACTGCAAACAGAAGAACAAAATCACAGTCTCAATATTGACCAATAGATTTATTTCCAGATGTCATATCTGTCCCCTCTGATTTCTGTCTTAATATCTGTAGTGCCTATTCAAGCAAGAGTCTTGCCTAGAGTAAACAGCTGAAAATCAATCATTATGCTCAGCCTTACTCCTCAGTAAAAACACTCACGATAATTTCATTGTCATTTCAATGATGATAATTTGGGGGGGGAGCGGAATCCTTCCTTTTCATATGCTGAGTATTTTTTGCATACATTTTCAAGGCTTTTAGAATTGTTGCAATTCTAAAAATTGATAGATATATTGTTCTAGATACATGAACATTTTGCAAAAACACATTTTAATGATGAAAAAAAGGTGGTGTAATACATAGAATACAAGTAAGTGGCAAAATCACAAGCATTAGTTTTCTTAAAAATTGCTTGCATCTTAGCCAAAGGCAGAATTACTCCATTATAACATGTCTTCACAGATACTGGCCAACAAATTTTGGGTTCTTTCTGTACTTCTATATCAAAAGGACTAAGTAGTGTCACATAACAATAAAAACATAGAAAGCAGACTCTAGTATAACTTCAATTTAACAAGCTATCCTAACTCAAAATTTCGTTCTCTGTCACAAACTTAGCAACAGAGCAAAGAGATGCCAATTCCACTTTCCCTATTCTTTAGACTTTTGAAGTTACAGACAGAAAGTCCCCTGTTACAGAATTGTTTATGATCCATTTTCACCCATTCTGTTATGCAGAATATCTCTTAACCTTCCATTTTTTTCCAGCTACCCTAACGTTTTGGGCCTTCTCTTCTGACAGAGTTCACTTTCGGCATTATTTTCTTGTCCTGTGAGAGTTTAAAGACCATCTCATTTTCATTAAACTAGCATATATACCATTCTTTAGAGCATTTAATGGTCAAGTCCAATCTGGTTTCTTCTTTTTTTGGCTTCCATGAGTCAATTTCACTTCTGGAGCTTTGATTTTGAAGTATTGCAGATGGTCACCATCGAAGTACAGAGTAAATTACAAAGACTTGAATTTGCCTCTGAATACTTTGCATATATTCAGAACTAACTGTGTACTATTTTTGTTTCAATTGTTTTTATTCAGGAAAACATAGATTACACTTAGCTACCTATTTATTTTAGTAAAACATGTTTATTTCTCCCAGTGGTAAATTTATAGTTAGTCTTCACAACATTTCATGTAACTGTGTTTTCACAGAGCTCAATGACTTCTTTTGTCTAAAATATGCAAAATCAGAATGTCCAATTTGCCACAAAACTACAATCTACATATTCACACCAGTGGTTTATATTTCATATTTAATTCTTTCTCTCACTCACCTACAAGGATTTTGAGATTTCTTGAAGATTTTCTGTTTCTGCTCTCCTCTAGGATTCCTGAAGTTTCCTGTGATCTCAGTAGTGCCACAAAGTACCCTGCAATTGGCTTCTAAAGTATGTTAAATATGCTCTTACAGCAAATTCTTCTGATCCTGCATTACTGAAGGCTCAAAAAAATTTTTTTTCACTTCCTCTGCTGTTAAACTGACCTGTCATCCTGCTGTCATTGAAATGTAAAGTTTATCTCCACTGACTGCTAGAAAAAAAGTTGCACTGTGTATACTGTATCTTCAGCTCTTCTTAAATTCACTTCAATTTTCCTGTTTCATTTTGACCCACAATTTTGTAAATGAACAAAACTGAACAGATTAAATCACCTATACAGTATTCTCACATGCTATCTGTTGATGTCATTGCCTACCTCTTCTTATTTCCAAGGGCTCTTTGTCTCATTCGTAATCCTTCGGTATAACACCTTGAGATCGGCTACCCTATTCCTTATCCTGGGTTACTGGATACTTCTTCCTCCCTTGCACAACAGAGGCTGACACTGCGCAGCTGAAGAAACAATGCCATGAAAAGCTGAAAGAAAAAAAAACATCAGTTTTGGTTATCACTTGCGTCTGGTACAAGATCTAGTGTGTTATTTTCACCACATCTTTTCTGTCCACTAATAAGGGTTTGTGTATTTATACATCCAGAGGCTGCAGATAAAGGCCTTTATTCCTTTATTCCACATCATCATTATATTGATCCAACAAAAATAACTCGCATTAATGGACATAAAGAAAATCAGTTTAAGTAATGACATATGTGTCATATAAGCTGTCACCTCCCATTTTAAGTAGATCTGGAAAAGCTCATGCTGCTCTATGGTTAAAGGTATCACAGAGCTGTCATAGCCAAAGTTTAGCAACAGAAAAGCACAACATGGAGGGTCCTATCCACCACCCTGTTTGTTGTTGAGCTTGTCAGAGTTTTGTGTAATTTACAGCCTGAATCCTAAGCATTTGTACAGTGATCCATTCATGGTCCCCCCCAAAAAAGTTAAGATCTCTGTGAAAAGACAGAGATCAGAATACAATGCCAGTTTTCTAGTTGTGAACAAAAGCTGAAAGTGGGGTGCTACTTCCATCTGTGCCACTCCAGGACTGCTATATATGGCCACACAAAATGAATCCAGGGCCATAGAATCCACAAGCTGAATTAGTCTCATGAAATTGCTAGCAAGCTAATCACCATTTGTATTGGGTTTGCATGGCAAGGTTTTGGTAGCGAGGGGGCTACAGGGGTGGCTTTTGTGAGAAGCTGCCAGTAGCCTCCCCCATGTCTGACAGAGCCAAAGCCAGCCAGCTCCGTGATGGACCCACCGCTGGCCAAGGCCAAGTCCATCAGCGATGGTGGTAGCATCTCTGGGATAACATGTTTGAGAAGGGAGGAAAAGAGAAAGTGAGATGTGAGAGGAACAGCTCTGTGGACACCCAGGTCAGTGGAGAAGAAGGAGGAGGAGAAGACGCTCCAGGCGCTGGAGCAGAGATTCCCTGGCAGCCCATGGTGCAGCGCATGGTGTTTTAAGATTTTAGTTCTTTTCTACTCCGATTTGATTAGTAATAAAGTAAATTAATTTTCCACAAGTTGAGTCTGTATTGCCCATGACGATAATTGCTGAATGATCACTCCCTGTACCTACCTCAACCCACAAGCTTTTCATTATATTTTCTCTCCCCTGCCCAGCTGAGGGCAGTGACAGAGCAGCTTTGGTGGCACCCAAAACCAGATGAATGACTTTTGAAGGAGTTCCTGCATTGCATCAGGGGAACGCAGAAAGATTTTTAGCCCCAGGTCCCCTTACCATTGTGGGAAACAGTTATGAAAAGAACTGTGTGAGATGCACTCCTGAAAAGGGTTTTTTATTGCCAGGCTTATATCTAATAATTTCATCATGGATTCCTACACCGTGGTAAGCCTTTGGAGAACTCCAGAAGAGATATGGCAATATCAGTAGTATAACCAATAGACAATTGATAGGACTCAAGGGGCCAATGTTTACTGCTGAGCTGCTAGCAGGTCATTTAAACTCTGTGCTTCAGCCTCTTCCTATATAAAATGCAGTCTTGACAGTTATGTCCCTTGGAAGTGTTTTCAGTTCAGTTAATAATATCTGAGTTATTAACCATTGCTTCTGTGCAGCAGCGTGGCGATCACTGTGCCCGCTACCTTACAGGCTTCAACATCCTGAGGCTCTTCTCCATGTTACCATGGCCCACTGACATCAAGACTATTTGAATAAGTTCATACTAAAAGTTATGACACCTCTCTGCTTTGCTTTTTATCTTCATGCTGGTTTTATATCAATGTGCTGGGTTCAGTCAGGAAAGGGCTAACTCCCTTTACTCTGGTTGCCAGGGAACTCTGTTGCTGGACACTAAGTGAAAACATTGATAAGGCCTCAGCTGGTGCTGGGGATGGCCTGTACTGAACTCAAGGTCTTTTGTCCGCTTCGGATACTGTAGCTGACCCAGACTGACCAAGGAAGTATTTCATTCCATAGTACGTCATGTTCCGGTCTCTTGGGGCGGGGAAGGGGGTCCGGTAGCCATTACTCTGCCCTTCTCTCTCTCTCTCTCCCTTACTCCCTTGCTCGTCTCTCTGGGCACTTGCTCACCCTCCTGCGTTAGCTGCTTTGCCAACTCCTGTACTGGCTCGTTCGTGTGGGAGCTGGTGGATTGTTTTGAGTTTTCTGGCCGTGTTATCAGTGATAAGGTTTTCTCGGATTCTGCTGCGTAGGCTCCCGGGCTCCGGCCTTCAGGCCGCGGCTCTCGGGCTGCAATCGCTCTCGGGCTGTGGTTCTCGGGCTCTCGGGGTCTGATTTTCATCCCTCAACATCTGGGTGTGCATTGGTCAGTGGACGGTGGGAAATTGTATCATATTGTATATCTTGTACTATATGTTTCATTTGCTACTATTTTAATTATTTAATATTAGTAGTATCTGTATATATTGATTTAGATTTAATTAGTAAATAGTTCCTATCTCAATTTTACGAGCTTCCTTATTTCTTTTTCCTCCGATTCTTCCCCTCCACTGGAGGAGGGGAGGGGGATTTGTGAGAGCGGCTTCGTGGTATTTTGCTAGCCAGAGTTAAACCACGACAATCAATAATGTTTTTTTATATATTCCCCCCTTCCTTCCACATTACCCACAACAATGCAGCCAGACATGGGGATAACTAATGATAAAATGACTTCTCAGTTGTCATATTAACTGGTTTTGCTTCACATACATTTAATGCAATCAACAAAATAAAACCCTAAGTCAAGAAGGCTCAGTCACAAGATAGATGGCAGACCCATTGTTTTCCCCAAAACCAGCTGTATTAAAAGACAGGAAGTGAAAAATAATCAGAATATGGTGTCACAAGAACACAGCCTTCTCTTTGCACAACTCAGGACAACTTCTACATGAAGCTTCACTCCAAAATTCTTTTCTTTTTCTCATGTGGGAATCAGAGTGTTTTAACAGCTTTTAAATGGATATTTATAAGTCACATGGTAAATTATAAACATAGCCTATAATCACAAGTATTTTAATTATAGAAGCAACCAGCCATAAGATGCATGTAGGGCTATACATATAAATATCCTAAACAGTAATGCACTATCACAAGAGTTTTAGGATGACCTGTCTTGGCAATAGAGGTTCTATTTAAATTAGCACATGGGGCAAAACGGGTGTGGATATATAGAAGGAAAAAGTTGGCGCTGAGAACCTTAATGGCTAAAACACACATTTTTTAAAGAAATCTTACTATGGACTCTCTTAAATCCAGTCCTAAGCACTAAATTGCTATTAACAGCTGAAATGCATTAAGTGAACCGTGGAGCGTATCTTTGGCTTTATCATCATCTGAAGTGAATTCCACTTGCCTGACCAAAGTCTGGTCTGTCATGTGGAATTCCAGAAATGTTTGTCACAGAACACGCCATACAGAATTTCTTTCTGAACATGTTACAGAAGTTTGAATTTCAGACTGTGGCTTTGCATAAAATGTTAAACTAAGGTCTTCAGATGTGTTGTGGTACCAGCCTACGTCCTCTCTCTAACAGGAGAGAAGTGCTGCCCTAGGCCATGAACCACAGCTAAATGCACTCCTGGCCAACTGGTGCTCAGTCACAGCTCAGATATGCAACATAAAAAGGCACACTGCCAAAATAATTTAAGGACTTGAATGTACTGAGTTGTTTTTTGATTGCTCAAGAAATGCTTTTCTGGTTGACAAACAAAAGACAGAACAGCTGTTAATTTTTAGTTTGTGCATTTTCTGTTACTTGTTTAACATTAATTACAACACTGGTAAATAAAAGTCTTATTCCAGTCTTATTCTTAAAGGGGACAGATAGCAAAAGGCAATTTCTTCCTGTGGTATCCACCTTTCTCTTGCTTATTAATACTAGGCTGTTTTTATATCAACCAGCACTCTTTGTAGTAACAGAGCATTTGATAGCTGCCCTAGTGCTGATAACACAAGAAACGAGATATGTTGATCCCTACTGTTTCTGAGAGAAGAACAAAGTGGAAAAGAAGCAAGAAACTTTTTCTGACAACTCAGGCAACTAAAGCTTAGTAAGTCAGTAATTAAGAGAACAGGTAATTGAATATATTGAGTTGGACTGATACAGAGGAGAAATTTGGTGAATCTTGTGCAGACATGAACCACAGGCAACCAGAGGCAGCACATCTGACTCCTAAGAGCAAAGAGAGGGAAGAAATTAATCACCCATTTATTCACCCTTCAGCATGTACTACAAAAATCTGTCCAACGACAATGAAAATTAGCCCAATCAGAAATAGACTTTTTTTTTTCTGAAACACACTTTCAAATAGAAAGATAAACTTTCTTCGTAGAAATGACCTTTTTGTTGCAATCTATGATTTCAGTATCTGAGCTGATGCAATTGATTCCTATTTGTGAAGGAAATGCTTAACTGCAAAACTGAATGTTATATTAGGATAGCTTTATAGTCAATCATGGCAATTACATCACTCGCATTAAATCATCTGCTGCTGTATTTTTCTCCATGACATTTTTATAGGCTATCTTTGAAACACTTATTATTAAAAAAAAAAAAAAAAAAGCCCTGATGAAGTGATGTGTCCAAGAGGATATTCATGTAATCAAGCTTGCTTTTGGCTAATACCTCCAGGATTTCATTTGATCCAAATATAAGAAATGCAAAGCCTGCCCATCTACAAAATGTAATCTCTTTTCTGCTTTGGACACGACACTCAGTGCAAGGTGAATCCTAGCAGTGAGTAAACACAGGACCTTCTCTGGACCCCATAGCTGCACAATGTTCACATTTCTGCATAACACAGACAATCAGAGGTCATAAATGTTTCCTCCTATCTCTCAGACCCAACTTAAAAGCTGAGCACTTTCCAAGGCACTAACTCTCTTCTCCAGCAATACTTAGGATGCACTGTGCTAGCCAAGAAAGCTCCACTTTCTACCACCTATTACTAATGGTCCAAAGTGTTAATGCATTCCAGCTTTGCTCATTTTCATGGCCAAAGCACCATCAGTATGTAGCATACTGCCTTGTAGAGCTCTGCCAGTGTGAAGATGAAAGATTATTGTCCCTTTCTCACCAAATTAGGTCTCCCATTTCTTTTTCCTTTGAGCATCCTGCATCATTTCACAGCAATACACTGCATCGTCTCAGTTTAAAATTCCTGATGCCTGTAATTTTCATATGAGAACTTCTAATGAATGTTTGAACCTTCCTGAATCACAAACCAAAAAAATCCTGGTTGATTGATCATAAAATGCATACTTTATATGTTGAAGGTCTGAGGCGAGAAAATTCAGAGTTGCATATGAGTGAGTACCATAGAGCCCATTGCTGCACCAAGGGCTGGGACAGAGCTGAGCAGTAGGGTGTCAGGGCAATCAATACCAACCACTGGGTGCTCCCCTGGGGGTTCAGAGTATTCAGCAGCTCCCCAGTTACCACAGTGCCACTGCCTGTTACAGGAACTGCATTTGATCTACTTGTAGATGTATGCAAGACACACGGGTGGGTCACCTGTGATTTTGGTCTTGCTCATTTACCTGAATGAGTGTCTTGCCTACAGAAGAAGAGTAGGAGCATCTTACACTACTAATGATTCAGAAAATCTGTTTTCAAATCAATTAAACATATTAGATTTGGTTCAGCACAAGCATAGGATGCCTCTGTGGTGGACAGAGTGGAGCATTAACACCATAACACCCTTGTTGGCAGAAGCCTTCCTTTAACACTGTAACATCCTTGCTGGCAGAAGCCCTTTAATCCTTACTATTCACAGTAATGAGGATACTGGAAGGGATTTGAAGTCACTCCTTTTAAAAGTGAATGCTGTGCAACTGCATGTCCTTTAAAAAATTGTCATACAAACTTTTATGAAAATGTTTACAATATTTTTAATGGTAGAGAAAATTCATTTTTCCTTTCCTATTTTAAACAGAAAATTGGGACGTACTTTATACTAGTGCTATGTATACAAAATCAATATTAGTATTATCAGCATTCTCCTTATAAAAACCCCTAACTTATCCCAAAGACCAGGCATTATTTAGGATTTTCAGTTAAAAATAGCATAAACCCTAACTTTGAAATAAGAAGTGTCAGCAAACCAAACATTTTTAATTAGATTTTCATTTATTTGCATTTAAAAAGAACAAAACTTTTGAGATACCATTTTTCTCATTTGAAATTCTTGAAGTGTTTCTAAGGATGGAGTGGCCTGCTGCTTTGATACTGCTGCTACTTATTCACAGAAATATCTAAACTCAAGCCTTAAAATTTTCCTTCTTTTTCTCTAAAACTCACAGTATAATCGCTTTTTAAAAAAAATAATTGCAATGTTATTTAATACAGCAGGTTCATTTTTTTAACATAATATAGCATTAAAGAGGAAAACAAACAAAAATTTAAAATATAGCCTTGGCTTATTTCTAAAATATACTCCATTATCCAGAAAGACTTACAAGAAAAGTAATATAGAAATTATTTGACAATATTTTCTCAAATCATTAAAGAAAAAAGAAGTCAAAGTAAACTGACTTCATAATACCATACTTTATTTCTATTCTGTGGTATTGGATAAATTCATATTTGTTTTCTTCCTGCTTTTTCTAATTCTTATGTATTATGTTTTGCTGCTGACTTCTTTGTCCTAATTATAAATTTCCATGCTGCATTCTCTCCATGTTCTTTTTACAGAGCTGAGCATCTGAAAAGTTTTATTTAAGGTCATCAGAAAAATAGCAAGATGCCCTATTTGGGTTTGTCATTCGCTAGTTAGTTATGCTCTTTGCCTTATTTTATGAATACAACATAGCATCAATATTTGGTAGATTCAAACAAGATTTTCTACAAACAATTTTGGAATAGAGATGCCATGGTTCATACCTTCTGATTCACTTGGGATGCCTAAACACTCATCAGCAAAAATTGACCCTATTCATCTTTGTTAGTTTTATTTTCAAGTTTCCTAACAATTCCATCACACTGAAATGTAGGTGGGTTGTTTTGGGGTTTTTTTTCGGTTGGTTTGGTTTGGTTGGGTTTCTCCAAAACATTGGATGGTCCTCCTATGGAAAAATCTACTAAGACAGAAACACGAAGCCCAGAAATGCATATACAGTGACTGAATCCTTCTATTAAGGATGCATTTCCTAGAACTGAGTCAATTCAAACATGTTTTTCTTCATTCAAAACTAACCTGGTTTAATGTTCATCTTCACTCATGTCATTTAATATGCTGAACTGGAATCCATTTAAAATATATATTTTAATATGACATATGGGGGGGGTTTCCTTTCCATCACAGACATCTCCTGAAAATTAGGGTAGGACAGTAAAGGCAAGAATTGCTCAGTGTGTCTCAGTTTCTCTCCTAGGAACTGTGCATATAATACTCTACAGTATCATAGGACTGTTGCTTCAATTTACATACTCTAGTATGCTAGCTTTTCCCTTTTTCTCCCTGTTACATCCAACACTACAACCCAGAGCCTTGGGGGAGGGAAATTTGGAGCATGGAAACATAATTGCAACTGAGACCTTGAGAAGTCATCCTGTTCCTTCACCACAAAGACTACTGGGTGTGCCTGGACCTGAGACAGCGTTTGTTAGGCTGCTCTGCCGAACACCCACCAACACTGGCTCCAGGATCTTACCCTGTTCTTCATAATTAATAAGTCTTCCCTTGTATCCTACTTAAAACTTCTTTATGGCAAGCTGAGCTTGTTACTGTGCACCATGCTAGCAGACATACAGAACACATGACCACTGTCTTCATTATAACAACCTTCCAGGTGTTTGAAGACAGCTCTTACATCCTCTCACAGGCTTCTGGTTTCAAGTCCAACTCTTTCAGCCTGCTTTCATGTTTTAGAATCCTTTTATTCTTGTTGCCCTGTTTTGAACTCTTTTCAGTTTGTCTATGAGTATAAAATAGTTACAGCATTTCAGATGAGCAGGTGAGGATGACTTCCTTGTATCAAGCAAAGCAAAATATTTATCATCCATATCTTTTTTCCTTTTTCTTTGCATCAGTATCGTACAGTAACTCATAGTCTGATTCTTTTGTACACTACTTGGTCAATTAACTTCCATCCTGTTTGAAAGCACTATTTCATTTTAGAGAAGTCACACTTTACAAATGTGAATGTTCTGCACCAGGGGTGAGGAGGACAGAGAGATATGACAAAGGGGCTTTTGGGGGATCTCAGTAAGAAAGGCCCAAGAAAACATGGCATAATAAAATAGCTGATAGAATAAAATAGAATAAAAAGAGGAATATAGATAGTGAGTAAATCTTGCATCCCTTCAGATGCTGGGAAGCCAACTTTCATGCAGCATCAGTCAGACCCTGGATGGATTTTCCCATGGCACGCTGCATGGATCCCATCCATGGAGAGGGTCCTCCTCCCTCCCATGCCACAGTGCCTTTAATTTAGTGTAGCAAGCAAGACTATGTATCTTGTCCTGACAGGCTGGACTGTTATCTGTCAGAATGGCATAGCACAGCACAGACTATTTCAGTTGGAAGGGACCTACAACTATCACCTAGTCCAACTGCCTGACCAATTTAGCAATGACCAAGTTAAAGCATGTCATTAAGGGCATTGTCCAAATGCCCCTTAAACACTGTCAGGTGTCATCAACCACCTCTCCAGGAAGACTGTTCCAATGTTTCACCATCCCCTCAGTAAAGACTCTTTATGTCAGAGAAAATGCAGGTTTCTCCAGAAAATTCTGTATTACTGCTGAGAGGATAAGCATTACACCAAGAGGCTCAAACTTTGTTCTTATTGGGTGTCTATTTGTGTATCTGCCATTGGACTTCTACTATTGAAAAAAATGTGAGAAAATTTACACAAATAGAAAATGGAACAGTAGCAGTGTGATTCTTCAATCAATTGAAAGGTGAAATAAATGGAATAACGGGGTTTAACTTCTGTTGTTGTGGTTGTTTGAGTCTAGTGTCTCAACATATATTTAGTAGAATCAGGAAACAAGGTCAGAAATTAGGTAGCTAAAAGGGATCAACACATTCAATTATGCATCAGTAAGGAAATAAAAAAGGATCCATGAACTGTAGTGAGGAAACAGCTGCAAGGAAGGAACCTCATGATTCTCATCATCCAAAGACAGAGAGGCCATACCTGTGTATATACGTCTAAATAAAAGGGGGCCAGGAGCAAAGCTTGTCCCTAAGGCTAAGCAGCACAGACTGGCTGAGTCCACACTACTTAGCTCTTAGCTCTGGGATCCACACGATATCTCTCTTGTTTTAAGAATACTTCTTTTTCTGTATGGGTCTTCTTGGTTCAAAATAACCGGAGTATTGCAGAGGCTGTGGTACAGCCTCCGATAAATTCATAGCATGAACCTCAGAGTGTTTGTGGCAACATGTAGGATATGGGTATGAGGGCATATTGGAGAATGAAGAGCTGATACTGTGGGAGAATGAGGAGGAGGCAGGGGGATATCTTGTATGTTCTGCCTGCAAGGAATAGTCCACAGAAGCATTACCCCCTGAACCATCTATGCCTGGGCATTATCTTGAGGAGTGTTAATTGGTATAAGGAAAAAAGGGGATCAGAAACTGCTGATAGTCTAGCAATGGGGACTGCCCAGTGATTAAACTCATTCCATGGTCCTATTATCATTCCATGGTTCTATTATTTAGCAGCACAGGTACAAACACTGAGACTTGCCAATTAGTAGGCTAACTATTTGGATAACTATGGTGTTAGCTATCTGGACCTCACATATATTGCCTCATTTCTGCCTTGACAGATGGGTCCTTGTCTTCCTTGAGGAAAGAAACAAGAAAACCTGAATTTGCTAACTTCTTAGGAAAGACAACTAAGTAGTAAGAAAATGACAGAATTTTAGACAAATATTTAGCTCTAGT
Source organism: Rhynochetos jubatus (assembly GCA_027574665.1). Taxonomy (NCBI): domain Eukaryota; kingdom Metazoa; phylum Chordata; class Aves; order Eurypygiformes; family Rhynochetidae; genus Rhynochetos; species Rhynochetos jubatus. The sequence continues at coordinate 42,604,972 of CM050652.1, read as the reverse complement.
GTATAAACAAAATAATGATAGGTACAATTTGATGTTTAACAATTGCATCATAATAGCCACACAAAATAAAACTACTTTTATGCGTTGCAATTTTCTGTTTCAATCGAAGGTGACTATGGCAATGTATGAGCATGTATAAAATACATAGAAAACATTAAAGAAAACACTAAGGATGAAATATTATGTAAATTAAAACATACACCTTCATCTGCAATGTCAGCAGAATCAAGACTTTCAAAATTAAAGCAGAGTGCCACATGATGCAATACTAAAAGGTTGCGAGTTGTATAATTCAAAGAGAAAAGAAAAAAATTTGTTAGAAGAGAATGGATGGTGTAAGTAGGTTACTTTGGTGTTCCTATGTACACTCTCAGAGTATAAAGGTAAGTAATAGGTGTTGAAAATGAAAGAAAACACCTATCTTGTTAAGGATCCATTTCATTCTCACCCCTTCATAAGAACAATCTTTCCAAGATGGAAAAAGTAACAAGATAAATTTGCTTTTCACATGCTCTTGCAAAGCCATTTTTTTGATACTCTGTCTCAGTTCTGCCCTTCCACACACCTATACATCACCACGGTCGACAATGAGCCCAGCAGCGGCAATGGTCAGTTCGGCGGACAAGGAAGTTCCCAGAGCCCGGGAACCCCGAGGAAGAGCTGAGACACTCAGGCAGAGGCGGCAGCTCCCGCGAGAGAGGCTGACACAGCGTGGCCATCTTAGATTTAAACAGCCCTGGGGACCGCCAGCGACCTGGAGCGCAGCGCAGTAGGGCCTGGCAAACCGCTTGTAGGTCTACAGCCCAGGTAAGTGATCCAGGTATCTGCAAAATGGTGGGCACTGACTGCAGAGCCAGGATTGGCATCCCTACGCAGAAAGCCCAAGGGATATTGTACGCATTCACCTAGATGGAACTGATAAGGAAGGAGACTTCAGTACAGGCATTAGGATGGAGTGAGTGCCCAAACCCTTCTCCTGCTGAAGAGGTAAGTACCTACACAAGATGTGCACAGGTCAATGATCTGTTACATAGGTGGCTGAATTGCAGGAAACGGTTAGAAGGCTGCGCAGTATTAGAGGAGCCGAGGTGGACATGGATAGGTGGCTTCATGATCATGCTCCTGTAGTGGGTACCTCTGAGAATGAGGCCCCTTGCACCCTGGTGACCAACAAAAGCAGGACTCTGCTTTAGTGTTCACACTCCACCATCACAACCAGTAATAGATATGAAGCTTTAACGTGATCCCATTGCAATTAGAGATGTGGTGGGATAGCTTGCATGACTGGAATGCTGTCATGGATGGCTACACGCTTTTCAGGAAAGACAGACCAATGAGGCGAGGTGGTGGAGTTGCTCTTTAAGTGACAGAGCAACTGGAATGTATTGAGCTCTGCTTAGGGGTGGATGAAGAACTAGTCAAGAACTTACGGGTAAGAATTAAGGGGCAGGCTAATATGGAGGACACCGTTGTGGGTGTTTACTATAGGCCACGTGATCAGGAAGAGGAAGTTGATGAGGCCTTCTACAGACAGCTGGAAGTAGCCTCACGCTCACAGGTTGTGGTTCTCATGGGAGACTTCAACTACCCTGATATTTGTTGGAAGAACCACACAGCTAGGCATGCACAGTCCAGAAGATTCCAGCAGAAGATTGATGACAAGTTTTGGGCCCAGGTGGTGGAGGAGCCAACAAGAAGAGGGGTGATGTTAGACCTTGTGCTGATAAACAAAGAAGGACTGGTTGAGGATGTGCAGGTTGGGGGCAGCCTTGGCTGCAGCAACCATGAGATGGAGTTCAGGATCCTGTGTGGAAGAAGCAGGGTAATAAGTAGGATTAGAACCCTGGACTTTGGGAGAGCAAACTTTAGCCTCTTCAAAGACCTACTTGGAGGAGTCCTGTGGGTTAGGGCTCTGGAAGGTAGGGGGGCCCAAGAGAGCTGGCTAATATTAAAGCGACACTTCCTCCAAGCTCCAGAGTGGTGCATCCCTACAAGTATGAAAACATACAGAGGAGGCAGGTGACCTGCATGGATGAGCAGGGAGCTTTGGGGGAAAAACTCATGTGGAAGAAGGAAGCCTACAGAATGTTGAAAAAGGGAACGGCCACTTGGGAAGTATATAGGAATGCTGTCAGAGTACGCAGTGATGCAATGAGGAAGACTAAGGCCCACTTAGGACTAAATCTGGCAAGGGACATTAAGGACAACAAGAAGGGCTTCTACAAGTACATCAGTAGCAAAAGGAAGACTAGGGAAAATGTAGGCCTGCTACTGAAAGAGGAAAGTGCCCTGGTGACGGAGAATACAGAGAAGGCGTAGGTACTGAATGCCTTCTTTCCTTCAGTCTTTACTGCCGAGGCTGGACCTCAGGGATCCCAGATGCTGGAGGTAAGAGACACAGTCAGGAGTAAGGATGACTCTCCCTTGGTAGAGGAGGAGCAGGTTAGAGATCAGCTAAGCAAACTTGACACCCACAAATCCAGGTGCCTTGATGGGATGCACTCACGAGTGCCGAGAATGCTGGCAGATGTTATTGCTAAGCCACACTCCATCATCTTTGAAAGATTCTGGAGAACAGGAGAGGTGCCCAGAGACAGGACAAGGGGCAACAGGCACAATCTGGAGCACAGGAAGTTCCACCTGTGTTTGAGGAAAAACTTCACTGCGAGGGTGACAGAGCACTGGAACAGGCTGCCCAGAGAGGTAGCAGAGTCTCCTCTGGAGATGTTCAAAACCCGCCTGGACATGTTCCTGTGTCATCTGCTCTAGATGAATATGCCTTGGCACGGGGGGTTGGACTAGATGGTCTCCAGAGGTCCCTTCCAACCCTGACCATTCTGTGTGATTACCTTCAGGGCTACGATGAAAGATTTGTCTGCCCACTGCACCTGATCTGAGCGCTCTTTCTGTGACAAGCAACAGTAATAGCACAAGGAACCCCTTTATCTTTTGATCATGCTGTAGAGCAGCACAATCAAATTATAGCTGGCCCAAGAACCAGGTATTTCATTGTTCACCTTGCTTCACATACCACTTGACCATAACACTTTAAGTGGACATCTCCAGTTTTGTCAAAGAATTGAAAAAAGGAATCCCAAAAGAAAGCTTATTTCTGTATTTTCTGCAGTATCTCATACAGCTGTCATATTCACATTGTGATAGTACATTGGTCTCCACAGGTAGCACTGGTTGAAGACTAGAAGGATTTTTATATTACAGGACAGTATTTTTCTACACATGTTCTTGACTCAAAAATAATTGAGCTGCTTCAGTGCAGACTGACAAGATTCTTCTTTGCTTAGAAACCAGAAATAGAAAATTACAACCCAAGAGCTAATGAGTCACAGTCATCTGAAATCAGGTTTTAAAGCAGAACACATTTTGTAACCTCAGTACCACTATTGCCCATGTAGGAATACAGGTAATCAAAAGCATAAGGGAGAAAAGTAGGATAAGCAACATCAGTTGTTTTGATACTGTAATAGCACCAACAAGAGTATTGCTTATAGATGTTCTCATCTGGAAAAAGAGAAAATTGAACTGTGACATAGATTTTTCTCCCTCAGAACATATTCATCTTTCCTTGTGGAGGCTCTCCATTAACAGCTTTAGCTCTATTTGAGCATACAGGTATCAAACACAGAGTGAATGAAAGAGAACATTTAGACAGGAACAGTAGTACAGACCCACAAAAGGATTCTGATGCTTAACATGGGGTGTAGGCTGCAATGGGTGTCTAATGTATTTGCTGTTGTCACTATTCTATGGGATTTAGGCAAAAGTGACATTCATACAGACTGGGTACTTTTAATAGTAAAATTCAAGTACAGGATCTTTCAGTCAAAAACACAGTAAATTGAGTTACTTCATTCTCATGTTTCTATATTCAGTCGGTTTATCTTATTAATACTCAAACACCTGAGTCTCTTAAATATTTTTGCAGTGCTACAATAACCTTTAGGTAATTTCTGGCATCATACTAAAAGACTCCCAGGAAAGCAAGTTTCTGAAAAACAAGCAAATAAGAAAGTACTGAATTTTAATTCACTCACGGAAAGAAAGAATTTCAAACAATAAATGTCAGAAAGAATTTCAGTCAAGTTTCAGTCCTTTCACAGAAGGCAATATGATGTAGTAATGATATAAGGAGTGTTGAAAGGGGACTGAGTAAATAACATTCGTTTCCACTTCCAGCACCTAGAACTAACATCAGACCATCTTTGAAAGTACTCAAGTCCTGCCACACATATGTAAAGCTGCAAGATTTTATAACTCAATCAAGAACCTTCTGTTCTCTCTTTGAAACAAGAAAAGAAAATGGAAGTGTGCAGAAGATGCAGAGATAAAAAGAAAGGTTCAAGGAGGCCACTGGGAAAAGTGCATACTAGTTCCTAAAATTTCCGTTACATACTTTTTTTCAGCTTGCAGATTATACTCATGGAAAGAGTCTCATCAAGCTCAATTGAGTCTGTTCCTCAGCCTGCATATGGAAGAAAAACATTTTAAGCAATGCCTATTTCCTATCAGGAAAAAGTTCTTCACGGAGAGGGTGGTGAGGCACTGGCACAGGTTGCCCAGAGAAGCTGTGGGTGCCCCATCCCTGGCAGTGTTCAAGGCCAGGCTGGATGAGGCTTTGAGCAACCTGGTCTAGTGGAGGGTGTCCCTGCCCATGGCAGGGGGGTTGGAACTAGATGGTCTTTAAGGTTCCTCCCAACCTAAACCATTCTGTGATTCTATTCAGGGCAGCAAAGCTTACCTTTCTCCAATTGTTCAGGGAACATTTTCAACCTAGGCTACAGTTACAAGGTCAGCCTAGATGGAAAGTATGTTCATGATGAACAAAAAAGTAATATTCCTTGTTAATGAATTAAAGGGAAAAGCTGCCTTGCTGCTGACAGGGCCTAGATAACACAACACCTCACACCAAATGCTTACTCATCCATTTGTCTAGACAAATCTACAATGATAGAGGCAGATTTTTTTAGCTCTAGATCAACAGCTGAGTGCTTCTATACCCACTATAACTCTTTTCACTGTCCTGAATACATCAAGTTACTTAATTTCTAGGACTTCTGAACACTGAGTGAAAAGCTCCAAAACAATAATCACCTTACACAGATTCCTGAAATATGAAAAGTTACTTTATTCAGTGGTAGTATTTCCTCACTTCTGGGTTTGGCAGTTCCCAATGATGGAGCACCACAGACCACAAACTTAATATGAGACCATAAAAATGTATAAATGCAGGGTTTTAAAATTTTGCATGAAATTTCTTCTTCCACTGCAATTACAGAATCACAGAATTGTGCAATATGAAGTTGGACAGGACCTCAAGGATCATCTGGTCCAATCTTTCTTGGCTAAAGCATGGTCTAGACAAGATGGCCCAATACCTTATCCAGCTGAATCTTAGAAGTGTCCAGTGTTGGGAAATCCACCAATTCCCTGAGGAGATTATTCCAATGGCTGCTCTCACTGTGAAAAAAATTCTTGTGTCCCATTGGAATGAAGTAAGACTGATGGGCCTAAAACTTCCTGGATCCTCCTTTAAGCCCTTCTTGCAGATGGGGGTGACATTAGCCATCTGCCAGTCGTCTGGGACATCCCCCGATCTCCATGATTTCTCAAAGAATATAGAGAGCAGCCTCACAACGACATCAGGCAGCTCTCTTAACACCCTTGGGTGGGTAACATCAGGGTCCATCAGTTTGCAGGGGTCAAGCTTCTGTAATATTTCACAGAACGAGCCTTCTCTCACTGATGATGGGTCTGTGTTTGCATGAACATGGAATTTTGTTCCCAAGGCCTAGGATCCAACAGTGCTGGTAAAGACAGAGTTGAAGAAAGTGTTGAGAACCTCTTCCTTTTCAGCATTGTTGGTGACTAATTCACCTTTCCTGTTTAACAGCAGGCCAACATTTTCCTTCTATTTCTGCTTGTTGTTTATGTACCTGAAGCAGGCTTTCCCATAGTGTTTGACATCTCTGGCCAATTTCAATCCAAGCTGAGCTTTTGCTTTTCTAACTGCATCTCTGCACACCCTCGCAAAGCACTTGTAGTTCTCAATGGGTATTGATTTGCTTTCCCATCTATACTGTGCTTCTCTTTTGGGTTTGAGCAGACTGAGAAGCTCACAGTTAAGCTAAGGGGCCCTCTTGCTCTGCCTACTTCCCTTACCTTTGAAGGGGATAAACTGCTTTTCTGCTTCCAGGAGTATGTTCTCAAAAAACTCCAAGCACTCACTAGCTGTCAGTGGAAAGTCATCTGTATGTCAACCCATCAATCTTTCAAATGATTTCATGCATTCTGTTGCAGAAGTGTCCAATAAGCAAAGATTTGCCGTATTCCTTGAGTAAAAACACATTTCTCAAATAACACATTTCTTCTCTGGTTTTCAATCTTAGTTTGGACTTAGTTAGATCTTAGTTTAGAATTGTATGCCAGAGATTTGCATTGTTTGCATTGTCAGAAATAACACCCATTCTTTATCACCTTTGGAAATTTGTAATATTTGGGGGGGGTGGGGGTATTTTCTGGCTCTTCTGTATTACCTGGAGTGTTGTTTTGAGTCTTAGAAGACTAAGACCTTGTGTATGACATGTCTCAGCTGTTCCAGGTGATTTACCCAGTATTATTTTAGTGACCACATACATTACAGCCGGAATATCTGTATTCATTGAGAAAACTCTACAACCCAGTAATGCTAGATGTATACTCCAGAAGTACTAAACACAAAATGAGTACTGCAGAATAGCAAGTGACTTTCTGAGGTAAAGAAGTTCTTTACTTCAAAACCAAACCTGCACTGAGATTAAATACTCACTTAAGTTTCACACTTTTAAGGTATTGAGTTCTAGTCATGGCAGGATCATATGAAAGGAACATTGTCCATTGCAAAAGGCCAACTTTTCCTACTTGGGGCCTCATACTAGCCTGTCTTTGGTAAGTCTTGCGCATCAGATTGTGCAAACCAAATAAGGCAAATATAGTATATGTGAAAGCATCTCCTAGAAAGTTGTAGCAAGTAGCATCATACTGACAAAAATGCTTACTCAGCTACTCAGCTTTTCCACTGAAATTCTTCTAAAGGAATATTAGACATACAAAGGAGATCACATTATATTCTGTGTAACATATACAGTAACCTGGGGACTGAGCAGACAAAGCCATTGCTATGCCTGAGCATCACCAGAATGCATTTTTAGTAGAGAAACACTTCCGCTCTTCCATTTAAGGGTAGGGAGAATGACAGTGACTAAAGCTGTAAGGAAACAGCATTTTCTATGGATAGCCAAGTTAGCAATATTTACTGCAATGAGCAGATCAAAAACTAAATTCTCTCTGTCTTACCAGTTCCATCTCAGTACAAATGCAGTCAGACCTTGATTACTATTGCAGTGAAGAATTAATAGCTTTGAGACAATATCAAACAAAAGCATAAGTGATTCTGTGATAAAGAATAAACAAGAAACACATTACAGATGCTGAATTTCAAGGAAAAAAAAGTAAACAAAATAATTTTATGTGGATTTTTTCCATGATAAGGATTTTTAAATAACCAGCTAGATTTTAAAAATACTGTGATTTAGAAGTAGAAACCCATGAAAAAGAGAGGTTGAATACAAGCAAGATGAGAAATGAAGCCAGGAGAATCCCTGAGCATGTTATGGGAAATGCCTCTGTCTTGCTCCTGGAAGACCAGAAAGAAAGGCTGCTTTCCCACTCTGCTTTATTTAGTTTGGCAGCAAGCCAGCATGTCCAGTATGACTGGGCTGGTCTAGGATCTTTTTATTAGTGTATCTCCATCTAACATTACTATTACAAAAAGGCCATTTCAGCCTTCTAAATAGGCAGATTAAGCTACTATAGGTGAAAATATGTCATTCCTTTTGCCTGTGTGTTTTATTTTTTGTTTTCCTTCATCTACTTTTCACAACTGCTATTTTCCTACTACAGTCACCCAACTTGAGTGCATAACATGACAGTTCACAGTACTACTCACGATAAACCTTAACCCTATATTCCTGACGACACAGGTTAGCAAAGACAATTTGCATGAATAATTATTGTGTCAAAAGCAGCTAACCCGTATATAACTATCATCTCCATGTGATTTTTTTTTCTAGTTTTTCCTTTAAGGCCGCTCACCACATATACAAAATACTTGACTGTGTTGCATTCAAAGGGGTTGTGTGTCAAAGCAACAATTCTAGAGAACTCTCACTATCAACCTATTCTATAGTTTACATTTGCAATTTCCAGCTCAAGGTTCTCAGTTAAATTGTTTCAGCTGTTCATCTGAAGAGCCACCCACTCATAAGTAAAAATGACTACTACAAAAATAAAATCCTGACAGAAAATTAATGAAATTCATAACTCCCAGCACAAAACTAGTGTTTTATTTTCAGGAGTAGCTTTTTTCATTTACTACTTTACTCTGTATGCATTAAATAAATATTAATCATGGTGTTTATCTATACAAGTGCTTCATTCTGTTTCCCAGAATTTGCAAAGTTATCCTTGGATTCGTGATGATGAGGAGCAATTTTAAACAGAATTGTGTTCTTCCATATGACTTAACAATTGTATAGAACATAATGAAGCAGGCAGGAATCTGCATGTATTTAAATAACACTACCAATCTGTCAGTCCTACAGCATTCACCTATAATTGTGTTCATTATATAGTTTGATTGTGTTTGATACTGTTAGGTTTCTAAACTTAGTACATGCCGTAAATAGAGTTGCCCATGGCACAGGTCTCCTGTGCAGTATTCAGCTCTCCCTGCAGTACTCAGGTCAGCAGATTGGAAGTTGTTCCATACCTTAAATGAAAAAAGGTATTGAAAACTAACCTTTCTAGTGCACAGTTTTTCAAAATTTAGACCTTTATTCAAAAAAGCTGACCAGATACAGCATGATAGTTGTGTCCCATAAGAAATCATCCACATCATTAAACAACTGATAACATGTACAAAATGTCTTGCTATGTTAAATCCTTTCTGGGGTTAAAAAAACCACAGCAGAAAAAAACGAGGACAGGATTTATTCCAAAACTTGTTAACGATATTTGCAAAGAGCATTTATGAGTCAGAATGCAAAGTTTGTTCCATGGTGACTTAATTTGCCAGCCAAGAAGTGCTCTCAGGCTCTGCTAATCAAAAGACTGAAATGCAGCCTTTGGGATCAGGCTGAGCCTATTACTCAGAAGCTGAGAGAATTTAGTTCAGCTACCAGACCAACACTAGAATTCTTCTTCCAAAATACCATTAGTTTTTACACTTTGCTACTCCATTAGAGTGAAATCTCAGCACAATGCAAGACAGATTAGACATGCAAATGCCTATTAATAATAAAGACAGGTAGGTGTGTCTCTTTCACAGCTCAGGAAAGTTACCACGGTTTCTAAAGGCCTTACGGACTTCAGAAGCCCATTGCTGAATATACGATAATCTAGTTATTTAAAGGTTAGATGACAAATTAGTGAGACAGCTGGATGCATGAATAATACTTTTTCTTCAGATGGGTGGATTCTAATGCAATGATTTTGTTATCATCTTCCAATATAATTTCTTGTTTTGCCTAGTTTAGAAAGTTAAAAAACATGAGACATCTCTCCTCTTACTTGTTCTCTCATGTAATCACATATAAATGTCCTTCAAAACACTCCTAGGGTATGTATTAAATTACACTGCATCATATTCATAATTCATAACTACCAATTGCAAAGTCTTCCTTTGAATGTGCTTTCTGTCTTCAGCAGTGCAAAACTAGTCCAATTTGCATTAGCAGTATGATTAACATTGCCTGCAGCAGAATACATGCAGATTCACAAACTGATAGGCACCTGTAGCTATGCTTAAGTGATATAACAACAGGCTGGTTGAGGTTCCAAGGAATCTCCAGTGGGCATCTGGTTCACCCACCCCTGCTCAAGCAGGGCCACCTGGAGCCAGTTGCCCAGGACCGTGTTCAGGTGGCTTTTGAGTATCTCCAAGGAAGGAGACTCCATAAATTCTCTGGGCAACCTGTGCCAGTGCTTGGTTACCCCCACAGTAAAAAAGTGTCTCCTGTTATTCAGAGGGAATACTCTGTGTTTCAGTTTGCTGCTGGTCCTGACACTGCACCACTGAAAAGAGCCTGGCTCTGTCTTCTTTACACCCTCTCATCACAATGAGATCCCCCCTGAGATGCCTTTTCTCCAGGCTGAACATCCTCAGCCTTTCCGTCATAGGAGAGATGCTCCAGTCCCTCAATCATCTTAGTGGCCCTTTACTGGACTCTCTCCAGTACGTCCATGTTTCTCTCGTACTAGGGAGCTCAAAACTGGACACACTACTCCAGGTGTGGCCTCACCAGTGCTGAGTAGAGGAGAAATGCACCACTATACAGTGTTTCACTCTTCAAACATACACCAGCACTTTCTGCAGAGCAGAAGTGGCATAAATAAGAAGTTATCTTGGTAATCCCAGGACTCAGGACCAGTATTTCTAAATTTCTTTTTGAATTACTGTACTAGATATACTGAGAGCAATTATTTTAATAAAACAGACTGTGTGGTATATTCACCTATTACGTGTAACTCTGTGTATACGTACACATCTACATTTCATACAGGAGATATTCAGAAGGCCCTGGTTATGCTGAATTTAGTATCATTTTATGCAGAGTCTCAGCTTGCTTTATGTTACCATAGGGTTTAAGTCTTTGTTGAATAATTCAACACTATACTTTTCACTGTTGGATCTTTCATTTATGCTGCTATTAGGTTCTCATCTGACAGACAGCTATGGTCCTTGTAACTCTCTTCTTATCTGGAGAAGTAATTTTATTTTCTTACCCAGTGCCCATGCCAACCATGCATATTATTTCCCTTGTCTCTCTTTCTGTAAAGACTTTTTTTTTACATTTGCTTCTTGGATTTCTTAATTTTAGAGAAGATTCATACCGGCGTCTACTTAAATAATCCTCAGGTATATACATTCCCCAGCAGCTGTTTTTATTTAACTATGCTTCTTGAACTTCAAGGAATGCCCTATGAGAGGCCTGTAAGAATTCTTTTTCTGCTGATCCAGAAAATCATGTACTTACTTGAATCTGGATCTCTCTTTCACACCTGCATAGCCCAGCAGTGGTCTCTTAGTAATTCCTGAACACAATTTTAAAAGGGTTGCAAGATTAACATGTAAACAAACAAATAAAATAATGTATGTCTTCTGCACAAAGAAAGCTCAACCCTTTCCACAAACCACCACCAATGGAAGCCATGTGAGTGTTATGCAATTCTCAGAAAGAAAGTGATCTGAAAAACAAGCAACACCCGGACTTTTTTCTTTGAAGAGTGCCTTCAGGCATCTATGTCATTTAATAAGTGCCCAGGCAAATGGTCATGATATGCATCATTCTCAAATGATGAATAAGGGTTTCAGTATCTTCCTGCCACCTGCAAACACTCAAACTGACAGGTACCTTCAGAACTCTTAATAATGCTTTGCTGATTTTTACCACATTTAGATCACTGAGATAAAACTTCATCAGCAATGTGTCCATAAATACAGCAATGGGTAAAATTAGAATTTCATATATTTCAGATTATGTCTGTCTGTGTTTTATGTTTAAATACATACTGCACCAACCTGTCTCTGGTGAACCGATGTTCTTCATTACATCAGTTCTATATGAGAAAAATGTTTGATGGAACACAAGATTTGGATATGTTCAAGAGACAAGCTTACTAGCAATTTATTCATATTGATTTCAGGGCCATGCAAATACACATAGGACTCATCCTCTTATCAGAAAACTCCCCGGTATCTAAAGGTTTTCTTCAGATGTTTGCTACTTTGCTTTGATTATATTAATAAAATAACTTAAAACACCACTCATTTTTAATACATCCTGCCAGGAAACGATCAGGCGTGTTCTGAATGTTAAGCAGAGACAGCATACAGAGGTTTCACATTACAAGTTCCTTCACTTTTCAAAATTAAATATTTTGGTAATGGAATAATTCAACGAAGCATTCATCTGAAAGACCCAAGATTAAAAACACCATAATAATTAATACGAATACTCGTTAGGAGGAAATAATATAAATAGGACCAATAAGGAGATGACATTTTGCTCCCTCATAACAAGAACTCCTTCAGAACAACAATTACAGTTTAGGACTTAGAGTTTAGGACTACACTCAATGAATACAAAAAAGGTAAAGCTACTAAACTTCGATTTTCAGACTTGGCAATAAAAGGAAAAGCAATAACTTAGATCCTAAAAGTAAGTCATATCGAAAGCTGAGAAAAAGTTACTGAAAGCTGAGAAAAATTTATCAAGCAGTAAAAATTAAATAGCTCAATACTAACAACCTGTTATTACTTTTTATTAATATATATTAATGAAAAAATTACATTTGAAAGAAAATTATAGTCAATTCCAGCCTTTTGCAGTTTGCTTTACTACCTGAGAAAAAGAACATTCACCTGCCCAACCACAACCGATGTACCACTGAATTTCTAGTTTAAATCCCATGCAAGATCCACCTTACACTATGCAATAATACCCCAACACACTTTGCAAGAGATCCAGTTATTTTATGATCCAGGCATTTTAGAACAGCTGTGATATTTGTTATAAAAGACTTCTACAATCAGGGACGAAGTTTACAAATACCAGATTAAAAGGGATTTAAAGCCATGCAGGAATCGGGTACGCATAAACAACCCTGTATCATACAGAAAGAGCTATTCAGTCAGTCCTCTCCACATCCTAAACTGGATTTTCTCACCTTTTTTTGGCTTGAAACCCAATCTGGTAGATATTCCTAAAATGCGTGTACAGAACTGGACCCAGGAAAGTGAGAGGTTGATCCACACCTGATCTAGGATCCCACTTGGTTCTCAGACGTGTTCTGAGCGGTCAGGCAGAACATGTATAGCCATGTTCAGGATAACTAGAAGAAGCTTGGGCACCTGAAAGGTTCAACAGAGCTGGGACTTTAAGCATTTCATGATGCTCAAACACTGCTCTAACTTCCTGAAGTAGCATATGATTTCCTATGGCCCTATTCACAACTTCTGGGAGCAGATCTGCAGTCCTGTAGTCCATGAAATATAGGATTCCCCTTGCTTGTAGACCACAGTCATCATGCCAAGCTACTGACACAGACTTCAGGTCTTGTGAGGCTTTGGTCTTGTCCTGGACTGTCTGGAGCCATGTTTTAGTTTGTTTAGCTGTAGCAGCAACTACTGAACAACTAGGTGACTATTATTCTTTTAGTTTTTTATAGGATTTCATAGAATCCTTTAGGTTGAAAAAGATTCTTAAGATCATTGAGTCCAACCATCGACCTAACACTACCAAGTCTACCACTAAACCATAGCCCTAAGCACCATATCTACATGTATTTTTAATAACTCCAGGGATGGTGACTCGGCCACTTCCCTGGGCAGCATGTTGCAACGCCTGACAACCCTTCCAGTGAAGGCATTTTTCCTAATATCCAGTCTAAACCTCCCCCGGCACAACAATTGTGTGGTGAAATACTCTCAGATTACTCATAGATTTCTGTAACTAATAGATAATAACAAATAGTTACTATAGGGTTAACTACTTTTTTATACTAAAATAATGTAGTATGGAGGAGTACAAGCATGAGATGACAGCAGGGACCTGAAAGAATGGGCACAGGATGATGCTGGGGTCCACAGACGTATAAACAACTCACCAGTCATCAACTACTGGTTATTGAAGGAATGCAGCCTTGGGAGCTGTGCAAAACCAGTGTTAGGCTTAAGAAAACATGCATATCCAGCATATGTAAACCACAAACATACGTTGCAAACCTAGATGTAATGCCACATTGCAGATTAATGAATAAAAAGCAAGGAACGGCATGTGTTAGCAAACACATGAAAATGAGCCCAGGACTGAGGAGAAAAGACATTACCATCAGCATCATACTCCTCCTATGAAAAGACCTGGAACGCTGATACCTTGCTGATTAGACTGTTCAGACTTCAATTAGATTAAACATAATTTCTTCTTGGCTTTGCCTATGAAGTCCTCCCTTTTTCCCATAGCAAGATTTTGAGTGTAACAAGTTGGTTGCACTTCAAGCACCTATTCCGTAACTCGCTTGCAATGGATTGAGAACAGATTGAGACAGTTTGAGATTGCAAAAGGGTGAATGGCTGGAAGAAAGGTAAACTTCATCGACGCACCATCACAGATTAAAAGGAAGATAAGTATAGCTGTTACTTTCAAACTTACAGAAATAACCTTTATTACTTACATAAATGTATTTTACAGCAATTAATATATATACATATCCCTATATTAAGGGGGAAGATATCATTATACAGTGTGCCAAAGTAACAGGTATGCTTTTCTTCAAGATCTGGAGAAGAAAAAAACATCAGGCCTAATAACAACATTCAAAGCTAAGATATAAATGACAAAGGGGTCTGTAAGAAAGAGAGCAAAATTCCTGTCATTTTGCTGACAGTCAGCCTCACAGCCTGCTCTGTCAATCACCAAGAATAGCAGCAGTCATCCAGCAAGGAGAACACAGAGGCAGTGAAAGGTAAGGACAAAGAGTTTGTTCCTTTGCTGGGATTCCTGGCTCCTCAAATGCAAATATTTAGGTTAACTTATCACTGCAGTTCAAATGCTTGAAATGCAGTGCATAAATTATTGTGCGTGTTACTGAAAAATATATGGCTTTTTCTTTGTAGCTAGCTATCCTGGACACAGTAAGGTAAATTATGGTTAAATAATTGATGTCTGTTGCTGTCTTTTCTAATCCTGTGAGTGTTTAGTGGGAGAAGTGACTTAAATTTCTAATTATGACGAATCTCTCTTGCCTATGGAAAACAGATCAGAGTATGAAAGAAAACACACCAATTCAGGTAGCTGCTGTCACAAGCTGCTTGCAAGATGACATCATACAGTGCTAAAAGGGTACAAATACAAAATATGCTTTAAAGGTGCATATACCCAATCAGTCTGCTATTGCCTGAGATTTTGAACATATGTGTGTTACTAACAGACACTCCAGAGACAATTAGAGAAAGCCCCCCAAGCATTTTTTTGCTGTTAACAGGTCACAAGATACTTCTCCCTTTTAGTCTGGGAGACTTCTGAATTACTCAGATACTTTCAGAACAAACCCTGAGTGATCACTTCCAAAGCTCTCACCCATGCAGTTTCTTAAGTCTTTGCTCAACTTTTCCCCAAACAGTCCCACATTTTTGGAACCTTGTCGAACTGCTGACAGGATGAAATACATAGCAGTTCACATAGACATTCCTTGCTTCCCATAAGCTATGTGAAGACAGCAGTATAATTCATCTTTCTTGATACATCCCGAAGTCTGACAGTCTCAAATGTTACAGCAGTTGGCTAAAGCTCAAGCTCCACTTTATTTGGAGAAGAGTAAAAGAAGAGGAAATAGTTCTGAAGAATTTGCTTCCTTTGAAGCATCCTCCATTATTGATGATCTCTCTTGTCATATTTTAAGTACCAAAAAAATCCTTTTGGATTCATTCAGTGTTTCTCGACCTCCAAACATCAATTGGGAGGGGGAGGGGGGCACAGGGGGAGGAAGAAGATGAGTAATCAGATGTTTGTAATCAAGTGTCATCTGTCATTGACATGGTGATGCCAACAGTTGAGATAACCCAGCCTCATCCCTGCACTCAGACAGAAACAAAGGCCCAAATTAAAAAAAATCATCTCAGTACAGCTGTCTCATTCCTTTGCTAAGTGATGTGCTGGAGCCTGCAGCAGCAACGCCTTCCTGTAACTAGATAGTCATGGCACTCCATTGGATTGATGAATGACCAAAGATGGATCCTTACAGGAAGCCCTGTGAGACTGAATAGATCCAAATACTGCAGGAAAACTCAGAGAGGCTTGAATGTGACCTCTATGTCTAACACTGACCAGTCCAAAGCAGAAAGCTGATGTTTATCATTACTGAAATCTCTGGCCATCTGTTCTCTAAAGCTCTACAATATTTATATTCTGCACATGTCTAAGCAACAAGGCCAGCTTTGTAGCTGACTCATAATCCCACTCCCTGAAATGACTTCTTAGGAAATGACTACTTAGGAAAGTAGTCTTAATAAAAATGGGGGTGGGAACACTTTCCGTTTTAAATTGCTACATCTAACATCTGACATGTGCCCATCTTTGTTTAGGCTGTTCTATATGACTGAAATCAAGTCCCTAATGAATATTGTTTAATGCCTGCAGTGTTCTGACACTGCACTGGTAGAAATATTTAAATTCCCATTTTTGAGATAATTGAAGCTTGGCTTACACAGGCTTCACAACATCCATTTGGTATGAACAAAACAATAATTGTTTTTCCTTATTTTAATTCTCAGTGATGCAAAGCTAAAATGCCTTCCAGTGCCAGCTACATTTTGTTTCGGGGTTTGTAAAAATGAAGTAAAGCCTTTAAAATGCCTAACAGCTGGTGATGGAAGCCTCATTCAGGAGATTCTCAACACCTGCAATTATGCTTTGCCCTAGAATACTGACTATCTCTGCACTGAAATATTTACCAACCCACTGGTGGGCAAAACACATCTTTGCTTTGCCTAGTCTCTTGGATTTCTTCAGTTCTTTTTCTGCCCTTTTGGATGCTAATAATCTAATCCATTACTAATAACATCAACTCTATAAACTAACTAATGCAATTGATAAATTATGTTTCAAAGACTCCTTGCTATGCTCAGCATAAAGGCTCACTGTTCTTCATCGTCCACAATGCTGTTTTGTTTAGTTAGCCTGTAAAATAATGCCCACTGTGTTTTCCTTAGCTGCACTCCATGTAATCTGTGTTTGCATGGGGGAACAGGAGGAGTGGCTTTGAATAATGCAAGTTCAAAAGCCCAAGAGTTCTCCACAGAAGCATTCCCCTACTCAACTTTCCAGGGAATTAGCACAACTCAGTATCTTGCAGCACTGGATCCTAAAATATCCTTCACGCCTCACTGCAATTCATTTGGTAGTATACATGTACACAGAGACTCAGTTCCTGCATATATCACTGAAAGTGGTTTTAGACTTCATTTCTCAGGGGTTGAATGCCATAGAAACACAGTTAAAAAGCATTTTCCACACTTATTATTAACAAAGTCCCTTAGCAGGCCAGTCTCACAGCACTAAATCCACTTAAATACTCTATTGAATACACTATAGTAGATTAATGGATGTAAATAGCCTTTAGCTTTTATCAGAAATACCAACACAGGCATTAAGAATGGTAGCGTTGGGACCTCGAGGTATATCAAACATGGTGTTTTAACTAAGTGGGGGGAGCAAGGAATAATAGCATGACAATCAAAGAAACTGGGGGGCCATGGCAGGCGCAAAAGGAAATCAACCTTTCACAGTCTTGTCTCCAGAGAGAGTCTTACTGCCTCAGGTCATCAGAGCTAGCAAAGGGGTATTTACTGTGACACAAAAACATATTAAAAATTGTCTTTTTTATGGGAAAGCATTTGTTTTTAAGCTCACTTGTTGCCAGATCTTTTGAACCATAGCCATTTTCCAACCTACAAAATGTTTTAAGGTTTAACACATACCTGTTTTATCCAACCCTGTATCCAATGCCCAGATCAGCTTTAGACCATCCTATTCCTATGCCCATAAACATGGTTCAGCAGAAAGAAAAGGAGATAGCTAATAGCCCTCTTTCTTCCCTGTGGAAATGTATTTCAAAGGGGAAGACCAGTCAACACATCAATTTTGAACAGTACAGTCTCAGGAAGTGAAAAGGTGATGTCTTGTAGAGCAAAGAGGATATTACTGCTTCTTGGGCTCCTCAGACGGGACCAGTTAAGGAGCCTTTGTCATCTGTGACACAGCAATTTAGCTTGCTTCATTAACCCTGCTGTCTCTCCCAATTTTTGGGGCGACATTCTCCTTTAATTTCAGGATGTTCCTAATGAGAACCAAAAGCAAGGGGTCCCACCGCAGCTCAGCTCTGCCCCCTTGTGCATACAGCCTCATGACTATATACTGGCTACCATGTTACTCTATATAAAGTCATTTTCTTCAATACAGCGCTTGTTCACAGCTGAAAAAAACTGTATTTTGATGTCTCCTGCCCTCAGCGTTGCAACAGTATTCAGTTTTACAGCACTAGAAGAGCAATAGCCATAGAAATGGAAGAGGCCAGTGCAGGTCCAAGTGGCCAGGAACGCTTCCAGGGACTGCGGGTAGGTGATAAGGTCCCACACTTTCTTCTACTAAACAAAGGAAGGATCTACCATGCCATCAGACAGCATTTTGTCGTATAACACAGACAGGGGCTGTCAGAGCCCTGTCAGGACTGCTGCCTCTTGCTGTATGGCAGTGTTCCCCGCAAGCAGGGAGTGCTCACCTTTGGCATGACGACAGGGTTCAGGAAGAAGCCACAGGGCAGGGATACGCTGTGTTCTGCTCTCTTTATTTTGTTGTCCAAGTTGGTTACGCTTGAGGTCAGCTCTGCTTTTGCATTATCGGCCTGGAAAATGAGCAGTGCTTTGTGGGAAAAGCTTCTCCCTCAACAGCTACACAGAGTGAAAATGTAAAGCACACATAATTGATGGGGGATGGTATTGCAAGGTCTGGATATAAAGGGGAAAATCCTTCCAGCTCCATACCTTCCGGTTCTAATCCCACACCAGAAGATGAATCTGAATCAAGATCCTGAAATCCCCTGCTCTTCTGAAATTGTTATCTGTTCATAATAATAGTCCTGTTCTCTTAGAAATACCCTGGAGTACAGCCAGGTTCGGCAGTTTTACATAAAGACATTTCTGAAATCTCTCACAAGCTGGGAAAACAGACACAGCATTTCTTTGCATGGGTACTAAGAATCCACAGGTATCTCTGGAGGGAAAAAAGAAAACAGACTTTAAATCTCTCACTGGCCCATCTGTGAGACAGTTTCCCTTCTTGCTGCCAGAGAACTCAAGCTCAAGATAATGTGTTCAGTCTCACTTCAGGAGGAGAAAAAAAAATTAATGAACTGCAAAACTGAGACCTTTGTAAGCAGAGAGCAAAAGAAAAAATTGACAAGACTAGCAAATTCCCATCCCACAGCCTGCTGATAGCAGTGCCCTTCTCTTGCTATTGTTCTCACTTAGTTTCTGGGCTGTCCAGTGTTCTGATAACCAGTTCTTCCTATCTGAAATCCATTGATATTGCCTTAGTGATGCACAGCCAAGTCAAACCCTAACTGCCCCTGCAGATTTCACATACAGCACTGGAGAGTGCAACATAGAGACGCTCAGCCCTAAGCAGCCCTCTTGGGTTCAGCAAAACTTATTAGTTCAGCCTAAGTAAATGGCAGACATCGTAGGGGTCTCATGCTCTGTTCTGGTTAATAACTCAGAACAGCAGAAAAGGTCAGGGGACATTCCTCCGCTGGCATGGCCAAACCCCATCTGGAGACAGGAGGTAGAGCTGCTGAACTCAAACTTATTCAGATCACCCAGATTTCTCAAGTTCTTCCCTCTCTCCTAGCACATGAGGTATCATCAACTGATAAAAAGAGCAGCTCACATGACAATATGAAGAACTGCAGTAACAGGCTACAGTAAGAGTGTCAGGCTGGTCCAGGTGCCTTGTATCTGCCTGTCATTGCATATGGCTTCATCCTGCCACGCTTTCAGTGGTGCACCTCCAGTACTCACTGGAAGATAGATAGCAGATTAGGTCAATGGGTGTATGTACTGGAGAGGATCCTGGACAAGGAAACTAAATGTATTCCACTGATTCAGATGGGTGAAATGCAAGTGTAACTGCAGGAAGGGTGCTAGACAAGCACTAGACATGCAAGGCCTGCTCTCAGGGTATGAAATTTTACATATAAAGAAAAGGTGAAAATAAAGGTCAGCAGCACTTCTGCTTTTCCTCAGATGAATCCTTTCAAGGACTGTGAGGATTCATTCCCCTACCATATAATCAGTGCTGTTCCTTTGCTGATTTTATTAGCTAATTTTATTAGTAGCAGAACTAGACTCAGCTATCTTTGCATAATGTAATGTAATCAACTACCTAGGGCAGACCCTCAACACACCTGGAGCAGTTCAGTACATGGAGTGTATATACTGGCCTGGGCAAAGGTACAGGAGGGCATTGCACACACACAGAAAGAAAGTATTACTTAAGTTAAAGGACAAAGTTGTATTCAGGAAAAGTAAACAAAGCAGAATTAAGCCAGGACATGATTTCTCTCTGATGATTTCTCTTCTGCACCTTGCTATTTCACCCTCTGGCAAAGCAGAAAGCCTTGGTTAGGGATACTCTTAGGATCTACTTTCCTGTGCTGCTGCATAGTTGGTCCCTACACCCACCTTGAGTCCAACACAATTCCCCAAGTCACACAGCACTCACCAACTTAGGACTGACTACATAGGTGGGGTTACAAACCCAGAGTTTCACAGTAGGTCACAGCAGAAGGGCATTACTGGAAAGATGCTAAAGAGGCCTGTGAATCATTGCCAGCCAGTGTGTTCTCGGAGGAGACATAGTGTGCAGCCTGGGACATCCTCACAGGAATTATCATCAGGACAAGCTGGCAGGTATATGGTGGTCACTATGCTCAGAGCCACTGCCTCCAAGGGCTGCTCATAGGGCATAATTAACCACATGCCCTTGAGGGGAACTTGCTTGACTAGGTAATGAGACACAACAAAAGATGACTTCTTCTGCCAAGGCAGGGAGATGGTACCACCAGAGCTTCAGTATGAAGTGCTTACTGGCTCACTGCAGCCACTGACCAGGTGAGATAGTTCTGACTGTCACTGCAGCGACTAGGACAGACCTGGAGAGAAACTGGAGGCTCCTCACTGTTTGATGATAGCTGTTGATGAGACTCGAGTCCTGCTTTAGTGGGCCTTGTCCATCGTCCGTGGTTGTGGAGAATGCAGGACAGAAGAGGCCAGTGACCTGGTGTTAATCCCAGCAGTATTTGTCTATTTAAAGAAGAAGTTAGGTATAAACTGTTGACAGTGCTGCAGCCTGGAAAAAAATGAGAATTTGTTCTCTGGCCTGGAACGGAACATGGGTCAACTTGAAGGCAAATTTGATAGCTTTGAATGTGAATGAAGAGCAAATTTACCAGAATGGTGTCATGTGAGGGCTCTGAGCAGATGGACAACAGCATGTGTTGGAGCATACTGTTAGCATAGTGCCAAGAGGAAATGTTCCTCTGAATATTAAAAATAAGTTATCCAACAAATCAGCCAAGAACCTTAAATCTGTACGTTTCAGGCTTCCCTGAAGGCCTTCCACAAGGAAAATATTGTGTATGTCATTTAATGAGACTCTGAACTGACTTAGGCACATGTTCTCACATTAGTTAACTGCACAGAAGCAAGAAAGTTTGCTATGAGAGCAAAGACAGAATCTGGCCAGATGTTTGCAGGATTAGTCTGCAGACTGTCCGGCTCAGGAACTAAGACTTCCAACTGCTTCTAGACAAACAAATTTAGTAAAATACTGGGACTACACACATACATATCAGCATCTGTATGTATCTAAAACCCACAAGCACCCTGAAGCTGGTTTTGCCACTGAGATGCACAAGAAAACAGAATAACTTGGCAAGCAAGGGTGACTGCACTGCAGTGACCAGATGTGATTTAATTGTTCACAATGGCACACAGATCAGCCCTGAAGTGAGGTTGACTGGAAATGGAGATGACCATTAAACTGCTCCTTAGACCAAGACAACCTAATCATATTGCCCTTCGGCTCTTTCCTTCTGAGGACAAAGTATTATTCTCAAGAACAATCATCAGTAGCCCTGGCATTCTGGTCCCCAGCAGTACTTAAACACTGTCACCTCTTGCAATCATGTCACTAAAAAAGCAGAGGAAAGCTTCAGTACAATCATTACCTGTCTTCAGAAGGCTAAAATAAAATTAATAATTTCCTTTTTTTTTAATAAAAAGCAGGACTGAAACAGAAATACTGCTGAGTTTCATTTCAGCCACAACGTTTTTTCTCCAAGTTACCAGTTTTTTATTCTTCATTAGTTTGTTGGTGCTTTTTAATCCTCAAATTGACAAACCTGGTTATCTGTGTAGCTTAATCAGGTAATCAATGATTTCAGATAACATTAGGTTTAACTTAAACCTCATATGTCTATAACCACATCAGCTTTGCAAGCAGCTTGCTTTTCTTCACTTCCCAATTAAAATCTGCAAATGCACTCTAGATCCCAAAAGGGCTCTTTAATCATATTTTAATTTTTATGGCTCAAAAAAGTACTTACAGAGTATACTAAAATCAGAGTTAATTACAATAACGCCTTGCAATCAAGTTCCCACCCATTTTCAGATGCCTATCATAAAGTCACTGATCTCACATGAAGATTAACAGGACTAACAGTTTCAGTAAATACAAGGTTGATAACCAGTGTTTTCTGTTGCACTGTTCGCACACCCAAATTAATTTGCTGTGGCAATTTTATGGAGTTGTGGTTTGTCCTTGCACTTTTTTTTTCCCTACGCCAGCATACTTGACTATGCAACTCCTTGTAACTGTCATTACTAGTTCACCACTTAAAATTCTAAAGCTATTTAAAATCATCTACTCTGCAATGTTAATTTCCTTTAAAGGTAAGTATCTATTTCATGACCACATATTCTTTCTGTCATCATTCTGTATAGGAATGTTTTGATGGAAACAATAAGAAACCAAATGATGCACAATCAATAAAAATATTCCCCTGGACAGGTCTACTTTTTATTTTCCTTCAGTCAAAGGGTTCTTGGTAAGAAATCATATTGATCCAAAAATTCTATCCAAAATGTGTATTGATTGACTAGACAAAGAAGGTAGGTGGATAATTCATTATGCTGGTCTACAAGGAGGGCAAATCTGTGTTTTTGTTTGGTTGTTCAAATAACTAAAAAAACTGTGTGAGTTCATGCATTATGGGTAGGTTAAGACTACAGGTACAGTGCTTGCAGAGAAAGCCGGAACTGGTATTAAACTAGCTAACTGAAGATGTTGGTGACCTCACAGAGGGTAATTTACACTCTTCTCAAAGGTCCTCAGTATTGACAAACTTTAGGTCGAGACCTGATCCTTAAAATAGTCAAAATAAGTAAGTAATGGTAATAAAAAGGCAATTAGATTCAAGTTTCAGATTGAATTCAGGATATTCAAAGGTGATAATGGATTGAAAGTCTGATTTGTAACTGATTTTGGACTGCCTTCCTGTCGAAAAGAGAGGGTGGACTCTGCCCACCAAGGTAGAGCCCAGTTCCCGAACCAGGAATGTAAGCCTACCAGCAACAGGCTTGCTTTTCTTAGCTTTTGCAGTAGTTCTTTCTAAAGAGAGTACATATACTTACCAGACTGAATAGACCTTCCATCTGAATTTCAACGTAGCCCAAGAAGAATTTCAGCAAAGCTCAGTCCTGTTCTCCCTGTTGTCAACTGGAGTTGAATCTTTAACAAAAAACAAAACAAAACAAAAATCTTTTTATAGGCCAAATTGGTTTCATTGTTTATGAAAACAGTAATTGCACTATCTACAAAAAGCAATTCATTAGACGATATTAGAATGTAAAATAAGTCCTGTAGGAAAATACAGCCCTGTGGTACAGGGTAGTACAGTGGAAAAGTACTGAACTACACAGAACTGTGCACCTGTAGTAGGACCTTCCAGCTCACCTGAATGAAATATTATTTGAGATAGCATAGCTCTCCTGTGACAAAGTGAACTGTACATGTGAGTAATGCATATAATTCTCAGAAAGCACTAAAGCACATTTCTTATTGGAAACTGATGCAGTTCTTTGCCCAGTAAACAAACTGCTGTTAAACTATTAGATGTCTCAAATTGCAAGTTCTGCCATGGAAACTGCATGGAAATAACTGATTGATTTTAAAAAAGGAAGGATTCCTTCCCCTGTAGAGGCAAAATGCCACTCAGAAAGCAAATCTGAATGATGACAAAAATGCTCAGTCTTCTGAGAATTCACAGCCTGTATCAAACCATTACTGCAATCTCTGCTTTTAGTTGTGCTGAAGTGCCAGGCACAAGTGAAGATAATGGTCAGCACAAAAAAGAAAAAGGGCTGAATGCATGTTCTGAATCAGTCCTAAGGTGTCATCTAGGGTCTTGAAAGTTCTCTGCACCTGGAATCTTCTCTGAAATAACTTAGAGTTTCATGAAATGTGCAAACATAATCAAACCGTGTCTGATGGGAGAATGACTGATACAGCTGATCATCCTGCAAATACAGTGTGCAGCGTTCCCCAGAGCCATCATGTTGATACAAGAGCAGTGGAGTACCACGTTGCATTTAACAAAAAGGGACATAGCGTATAATATAAATTACCTATTCTGTAGCCTTGGGGTGAAATAAAGCAGCTGCTCAAAAAACTTTCCAATGTAAAGCTGGATGCAAAGAGTCCTGCAGCAAACCAATTTCATGGGAAAGTTAGGTAGGAACCCAAATGTAAGTACCCGAGGGGAAATTTAGCCCTGACAAGAAATTCAGTCCAATGACCAACACCAAGAATACAGCTAAAAGGAATAAAACAGTGTTCTGTAACCCAAACACAGACTTAACTGTGCCAGTGTGGCATGGCCTCTTGCCACACACCTCTGTAGCCACCAGGAACAGGGCCTCCACGTCTGTTAAAGGTGGCTCTGGTATTGAAGTGAATAGCTGCATTTACCAGAGCATCCAGTCATGGGGCAGCATCTTAGTTATTTATTCCATGCAAAGCTTAGGACAAGGGGACACTGTGCTCCTCAGGCAGCCAACAAGTGCATTCTGAGCTGTGCTGGGTTGTTCCACATAGCATTGTGCTGTGCTGTGTAGAAATTATTCTCTGCCCCTTATAGTACCAATTCCTGAGGGAAGCCAAAGTGCCATGAAAGTCATGAGTAATAGATGACAATCCTTATCTCATCTAACCTCCTGAATACCTCGGCCATTCTATTTTTCTTTAGAAGTTAGATCAAAGCAAGTCTTTTTAGAAAGGCCTCTGATTTTTGTGAAGATTTCAAGCCACGGTGAATAATTGGTCCCTGTGTTATCCTTATTGCTAGAACAGTACATATTACTCAAGGTTGAATTTGTTTAAATTTCCAGTCACCAGATCACCTTATGTCATAAGACTATAAATTTAAAGACTATAAATCCCTCCCCTATTATGCCTCTTCCATATACATGGACCTACACGCAGTGATTTAGTTCCTTCTCACCCTTTTCTTTGATAAGCTTTGGCTGAGGTCCTTAAAACCTCATGTCAAAGCTAATTTTCCATCTTAAAAGGCAAACACCCCATCTGGACACAGTATTCCAGTCAGTTGTTTTATGGATGCTATGCACAGAATGAAGATAATTTCCCTGATTCTATTTGTCGTTCCTTTTTTTTACATATTCAAGGATCGCATCAGCCCTTTGGGCAACATCACACCAAGAACTTAACGCTGAGACTGATACATAAGAACACCCCTCCCAAAAACAATCTCCAATCCTGGAAAGTAACCATTGCATTCTTCATCACTTGCTTGCAGTGGCATTAAAACACATTCTTTTTTAAATGTAACAATTTAATCCAGCTATTCAGAGAATTCTTAACAGTAATTTGAACAGTATATTAGAGAACCGCAGAGTAATTTAGGTTGAAAAGGACTTGAAGAATATCCAGTCCAGCCTCCTGCCCAAAGCAGGGCTAACTTCACAGCAAGAACAGGTGGCCTGGGTCCTTTCCCAGTCAGGTTTGAAAATCTTGAAGGATGAAGATTTCACATCCTCTCTAGAAAACTTGTTTCAAGGCTTACCCACTTCTGTGGTGACTTTTTTTTTTTTTTTTTTTTGTATAATCTGTGTTATCTAAAAAATGTAGCCACTGAAGCCTCTATATCTACATTTTACATCTTTGAACAAAACCAAATTATCTTTTAAATTCAGCCAGAAAAAGTTTCCAGGCATTCTATTAGCAATGCTGAAGATGCATCAGTAAGCCAGTTTCCAGTCCGTACAGTATAAAACCTGTTGCTTCTGCCTAAAGCATCTGGTCCTTCCTTCCAGGGATCACCTTCCAAGATGGCAGGCTGGCTGGCACTCATTCTGACTCCTAACTTTTGCTATGAGAGTCTGCTATTTCTCCTGGGAATTGGCACAGGAAATCAAGACCTACTCCACAGCTCCCTGCCTCATTCCACCTCCCTTTCTCCTGTTGCTGAATTCAGCTAGACAACTTTTCAAGCTTTCCCAGTTCAGCTGTTTAACATATTCCTCAGCTAGGTCTTTAACGTTCTTGAGTATTAACTATGCATCTATGCTGATTAGGAAATGTTTAATTTCAGCAAATGCTGCTTTTCATCTTCCGTGAGTGCAGCTAATACTCCCATTCAAGACTCTCATCCAAGTGCCAATTAGCCCCTGTGGCAGAGCACACAAAATCTGACCAGCAATAGATAAAAAAGGATAAATGCAGAATAAGCCTACTGCTTCCCACAGGCACCCTGCACGAGCCCAAACACTGTTTTTTCTGAAGTTAATGTTCCTAAAAAATTATATATTTGGCATTAACACTGCATATTTATTGATAGAAAAGTTACTGTTATAACTGGGGTTTGCTTCAAAATGTCTATTTGCAAGATGGCAACTTAAAAGAGCAAGGCTAAGCGTTATGAAGTCCTATACACAAAGCAACCTGGCTACATAATTAACTCGGCACCTTGTTTTTAATATTATTTAAACACGTTTTTATATCTGCAATAGATTTTTTTTCAAGTGTCAAAACAGCTTGAGAGTTGTCACAATAGATTGTTATAGCTCCAAACCTGTACTGCTTCTCTGTTCAGGACTATGAATCCAATATATAGTAATGTGACTACTTAAGAGCATCCATTATACTTTATGTCAATCCAGCTGCTATGCAAGTACATAAAATCTGCATAATAAAACTCTTTATGTTAATTTAGATTTTTAAAACTGACTGATTGCCAAGAATGATTTCTCAGCTTTGGTATTTTAGCCAATTGACACATTTTCCTATCTGTTTAATGTTTATTAATTAGAGAAATTTGTGCTGAATTCAGTTTATCACAAGAAGTGGGTAACTCACATGTATTATTTAAACTTCTCTAATTTTAAAATGGGAAAATGTATTTTTAATTTGCTCTGAAATTTTTCATTGGCAAAATTTCCACAATTTCCCTAATTATCTGCACCAGCGCTTAAACACCGTAGCAGTTGAAAGCTTTTATTGATGTGCAACCTCGCACTGCTGTACTTCCAAGTCCCCTGCGGTTTGTCAGATCCCGGCGGGCGAGAAGAGTGCTACCTTCGGCTTCGGAGTGGCGATCAACCCCATCCCAGCACTCCTTGGGCAAACACAAGGCCGTGGGTGCTACAGAGGGCAAGAGTCAAAGAGGAGGCCATTCTTTGCTCAGTCCCTCCTCTGTGCCATTATCCCTGTTAGGGAATGCAGCAAAACCACTGTGGGACTCTGCCACACTGTTCTCGGACAGCAGCTGAACAGGGCCCTTTCACTTCATGTGGACGAGGGCGGACAACCAGAGGGTTGCCAGCAAACCCCGCAAACCCTCTAGTGAGAAACTCCACCTTCACGGTCGGTCTTCTGCGAAGGCCTCCGAGCTCACACAAGCTGCAGCCGATCTGCGCGAGGCAACCATCACACGTCGACCAACCTCTCGCTCTGCGAACGCGAGGACTCCAGCCCGCGCTGAGGAGATGTGCTGCGTGTGCTTTACAGAGGCCCTTGGGTCTCTTGAGGATGGCCAGGCCGCAGCCAGCAGTTAGGAATGAGATGGCGGCCGGACCGAAGGTGAGACCCACTGTTTGGTCCGTGCCAAAGGGCCGCTCGGGGACACGTCCCTTCAGCCAAGGCCCTACACGGGGGCCTGGTACCTCCACTCCGGGCGTCGCACGCTGGCTTTCGCACCTCGCGGCCAGCCCTCGGAGCCGTGCCTCACCCAGACACACCGCCAGCCCCGGGACGGGGCGGTGCGGCCCGGCCCCCCGCCCCCGGCCCAGGCGAGGCCGGGCCCGCCCGTCCTCCCCGCCCGCGGCGCTGCGGAGCTCCCCGCCCTCGCCCCTCTCGCTCCCTCCGACGGCCGCTGCAGCACCCCCGAGGCGGCGGGCACGGCGGCGACCCGGCCCCCCGCCCCCGTGCACGGCCCGGGCCTCCCCGGCTCCTGCGGGCCCCGGCACTCCGCCCCGAGGCCCCCAGCGCGCTGCGGCCGGGGCCTCTCGCCAGGCCCGGCTCCGGCGGCTCAGCGATGCCGGCAGCCCGCGCCGGGCCGCGCCGGGCCGCCCTGCGCCCGCAGCATCGCGGCTCCCTGTCTGCGGCGAGCCGCCCTCCCCTGCTGGGCACCTTCTCCGCCCCGCTCGCCTCCTCCTCCCACGGAGCCACCCTCCTCCTCCGCCCCCTCGCCCTGCCAGCCTCCTCCCCGCCCTTCCCCGCACTCCACGCCGGTGCCGGAGCCGCGCGTCACTCGGGCTCCAGCCCCGCCGCAGACATGGCGACACTGACAGCGGTCCAGCCGCTCACGCTGGACAGAGGTAAGCGCGGCTGCCGCCGCTCACGCCCCGCCGCCGCTCCCCGGCCGCCCCACCGCCTCGGCCGCCCCACCGCCCTGTCCGGGGTCCGCCGCGGCGGAGCGCGGGCTCTGCCCCCGCAGCCCCAGCGGAGCGGGCGGCGGGCGCTGCCGCGGCGGTTCTCCCGGCCCCGCGCAGCGTGGGGCTGGCGCCGCCGGCGGTAGCGGAGGGCGGCGGAGAGGCGCCTTCCCGCGGGGCTCAGGTGGGAGGCAGGAGAAGGGATGAAATGCGGGAAATAAAACTTTGGGAAGGCTGGCATCCCGCCGGCCGGAGCGCGTCGGTGCCGCCGGCGCGGGATGTGGCTGGGCGGCCAGCGCACCGCACCGCCCCTCGGGGCCGCTCCGCCGCCTCCGCCCTGCGGGATCCCCCTGGGCGCCCGCCCCCGTGGCTCGTCGCCGCGGGTGGCTCGGTGGGGACGCTCCGTGGTGGGGGCGACGGCTGCGGCCGGCCGTTCCCGGTAGCGAGCTGGGGGCTCGCACCCCCCTAGGACACAGTCGTTTGTCGGCAGAATGCGGTGTTTCGGGGGTCTGGCGGGGAAGGGGTGTGCGGGGAAGGGAGCAGTGCGCGCAGTTTGTCCGTTCGCTGGCGACAAGGATGTTACCCTGCAAAACAGCGCGTCTGCCTGTTCCCGTAGGCAACTACTCGGTCCGGGTAGGGAGAGCAGTTGGCTAGCCTTGACACTGTGTCGCTAACCCTACCGCGGTGATGTAAGGGTGCTGAAATCCTCAAGTTATGTTAAAATCCAGCTTTTGCCTCCAGGCTGTAAAAATTGGAGCTCTCCCTTGCAATGTGTTTGTGCCCCTAATAATGCTCAGCAGAAATGCTGTTAGATTTCTGTGGGTTGCAGAGGAAGAGTTAAGTTACCCTTCTGATTTGTTTTGCTTCTTTGGCTCTATCAGAGGTCCAACAGTTCCTGATACAGCATCTTGAATTGCCGGGGCATCCTCCTTCCTAACTTGCATCCGGAGGCTCCGAGAGGCTCCCAGCATGTATAAATGTTGTACTCTTGAAAGCATGGTGGAGGGCCAGTGCCTTAGTGTTTTAAATGTTTTTTTCCCAGAGGATTAAGATGGGCTTTCAAGACAAGATAGAGTGCTTCTTGCTGTAAATCCTGTGCAAAAGAAACCTGATGAACTTGGTTTTAAAATGATAAAGGAGAGGTAGAGGTAGGCACCTTTACTGGAACGCAGCTGAGAGCAAATCAGCCCACGGAGTACTCTAAATGGCTTAAATTCCAACATTAGTAGAAAAGGAGCATCTAAAGTTACTCTTACTGAAATAAAAAAGTGCTAGCATGCACTTTAAATTAAACTGCTCAGAAATCCACTGTGTAATCTACAGTTTCACCCTAATACTGTTTTCAGTAAGCAGGACAAATCTATTTCCTGGCAAAGGGTTGAACAGATGGCAATCCATTAGCAAACCTGGCTTTTCAAAGGAAAGTATTACTATTTCAGAATTACACATTCCTTTTCATTACTATGCTTTAAAAAATCCACGGTACACAAAAATGCAAATTAGTCCCAATTTAAATATAAGCATCTGTTGTCTGTGTCCAGGATATGCCTAACCATTTGGCAGCGGTGCCAACATTACAGTCTCCCTGGTTCAGGGAGGACTGATAATTTCAGCCAGGACTGATATTAGTGTGAGGGAGGTAAAACAACACAGAATGATAGGATGTGATGTGCAAAAGGAAAATAGAGACAAGAAGGAATAGATTTAAATGTGCACCTGGCCTGCAGATGGCCATTTCGTCAGAGGCCACTTTGTCACCTAGAATATGTATGCTGCTACATCATCTGAAGAGGGTGGGCTGAAGCAACCCCAGTAGCAACTAGACCAAGTCCAGTGCTTCCAGATATTCCCTCTGTAGTCTTTCTTTCACAGCCATAGAAGAAGGATGTGCTATGTGGTGAGATTTCCCAGATTTCTGTTGCTTTTCTTAAAGCAGATGTAGCTATGTTTACTGTTACTACGCTTTGCACGGCTCTGCTGTGATCTAGGCGCAGCGCTGAAAAGTCTTGTACATTCATACCCACTTTGCCATGTCCCGTGGAGAGCTCAGCACAGTGAGAAAATAGCAAACATTTAAGGACAGGCAGCATTAATAACCTTGCATTGCTGAGGGAATTGTTACTTGATCTCTGGCCAGCAAATGTTCTGCATTTCCCCCTTCTAAAGGTCACTGAAACGGTAAAACATCATATAGATACATACACTGGAAATCTGAATTACACTCTGATGTGCTCTCCTCCTGGACAAAACAGGTACACTGTATTCTAGTACGGAGATGGCAGCCTTCTTAAAGCCTGACGTAAATGGAATTCAAAACCTGTATGGTAAAATGAATTACCATTTAAAGGTGAAGGGTATGTTGTGTGTGAATGATTGAAAGCCAATTACATTCTGGAAGATTACTTCAGTCCAAAGCACAGGAATTAATTTCCTTAATTCCTGTCATCATGTGCCTTTCTACCTGCACAAATGTGTGCAAGTTCCATTAGGTCTCTTTAATATGTGGAACAAGTTCACAAAATAATGGAAATTTTAATCACTTACAATTTAATCTCAAAGGCTTTTGCCTGACCTTTGCGTGGTGCTCTGGTGGGAGAAGGAGTAGGAATGAATTGGCAGCTGTTTCAGGGAGGAAATGTAAAGCCGTGCAGCTACCTGTGGGTACCCTTTAGAGAGCTTAAGGAGGGTGGCCCCCATGTTAGGGAGCTTCGGGAGGGGGAAGAGCCTGCCTGCCAGACATCTCTCAGCAGCCAAGTGAGTCTTATCTGTAAAAAAGTGCAGCCTTCCTGTCGTTATTGCAAATGTGTTACATCCTGAACCGCTGCCACCCCATCAGTAATCCCCAGTGTCCATCAGAGCTAACTGGGGGCTTATTTAAGGCTGATTCAAAGCTTGAAGTGTATGGAACTATACCTTGTTCCAGGTTGAGACAAAGTTACAGTGCTGTCTTTCATAAAATGACAAGCAAAAAAGTAAGGTTGGTATTTTTTTCTTTTTCCATTTTTTGTTCAAGGTTATGGATTTTTCAGTACATTTCCAGCTTAATTTACATCCATTAAAAAAAACCCAAAGCGTTCACTCCAAACAAAAAGGGAACTGTTTAAAACCACCTACACAATTATTTTTTATTTCTTCCACAGGTATGTCTTTAGTAAGAACTTGCTTGACACTGATTTTGGTTACAGGGAGCTCTAGCTGCAGTTTGGCATTTTCGGACAGTATTTATTTGTATTGGCATACTGTCACTCATCACATCTTGCATGTCATCCTTCTGTGTATGAGGACGGCCAGTGCTGCCTTTGCGTCTCCTCTCAATGTCCTTTGTCTTTCGCAGAGACGTAGCCTCAGCGTACCTCATGACCGGCAGTTGCTGCCTTCCCCCTTGTTATCCAGAGCCCCGAGTCTCCTTTGCATTCCATCTTCTGCCTTGCTCTTCTCAAAGCCTCAGTGCGGTTAACTCCATTGCTCTGTGCGTTGCCCTTAACCCTTATCCATTTTCACTGTTCAGCAACCCAATTTCCTCCCCTAATCCTCTGTTCTTCGGCTGTCCCGTGACCATTGGCACCTCAGCAGCTGGGTGTTGTCGCACATGCTGCACACCCACCCAGCAGCAATGTTCAGCTTGTCTCCACGTGCGGTGTCATCACCCCCAGCCGGCTTAGCCTGCTGGCGGTTCTCCGAGGACCTCCAGTGCGTTGCTGTGTGTGGCAGGTACACAGTGTGAGCAATTAGAAATTAAAGGAAACTTGTTGTGGGTGGGATCAATTAAAGGGTGCGTTAGCACAGTCTGATGGAAACATTTCTGCAAGTACCATTACACTCCCAGAAATATGGTGTGAGGGAATAGATTGCTGTGCTTCCCTTGGCACTCATTTTAGGAGTGGTCACATGGAGGCCTGCAAATTGAAGCCAACGTTTCTAGCTATGCATAATAGATGTTCCACTCTTATCTGAACTTCTTTATTTTGCTAAATATCTGGCAAATTTTTCATAAAGCTTATCTTAGAATTTTGCTTGTGCTCTTCCCTCCAAGATGAAAATCTGCTCTGAAAGAAAACTGACCGGGTATTTGCTCAGATTGCTGCAAAACCTCAGTTCCTGTTCTTCTCTGCGTAGGACGATGAAAGGGTCAACTTTAAAAGGGCACTTTTTAAAAGTTCTTGCTTTTGAAGATATTATACAATTAGGCTGTGCAAAGACCATCTCGTGATTAAGAGCTAGGTAATATCTTTTCGTGTGAATGGGGTCTTTCAACTATCGCTTGTTAATAATCCATGTCTTAGTAAGTTTTTCCTTACATAGTTACTATTCATGTCACTGATGGTTTCACTTCTTCATGTGACTGAAGATAAAAGAAGAAATTTGAATAGACTGAATGTACAGTGCTGGTATTTTAATCCCTGTGAAGTCTCATAACAAGGTCATAGCTATTGGCTATTGACAACCAAATTTCTGTTGCTTTCAAATATATCCTTGGAAACTGAAAAGACTTCTTGCTGTTGAGCTGCAACACGTAACTGAGCTCTGTTGTTTTTTTATGAATTCAAACACATTTTTCCACTGGAGTGGGGGTCCCAAAACTTCATGAAAATCCTTTGTAAAGCTCGATGTTCAGTGACAATAAATAAGAATAGGAATAGGCTTGAAATTGCCTATTAGAGGCAATAGAGGTGGTAGACAAACTGTCAGATGTGGTACTGGATGGCACCTGACCATTGATATACATTGTTATTTGCTAGAGTACTCCTCCTTCCTTCCTCCTCTTCCCTTGTCATTTTTATCCTCATTACATTCTCATAGCCTACATAAAGGGGATTTTTCCATTCTGTGCCCATATATATGTATATAACAGAAATTGTATTGAAGATAAGTTGTGCTAGACTGTGCATATATTATTATAATTTATATTATCTTGGGAACAAAATACATAACGTACTCATCAGGAAGAGAAGATCAGATTCATAAAGTGTGAAATACAGTCCTTGACAGAGGTGCAGCATAAGGCCAGCTCTCTCGCATGGGGTGAAGCCCTGTGGAGCAGTGCTAAGCGATGTGCTGCTCCCCGCCTGGCTCCCTGTCTGTCACAGGAATGTCTTCTCTTGCTCTTCAGCTTTACGGGCTAACATTGAAAAATACTTCTGCAAGTGCCACATGCTTTAAGTCTAACGTTTCTCTGTTTGGTATGCCAACTGAGGACATATAAATAACCAAATTCATTCTTCCAAGAAAAAAAAAGGCCTATTGTTTGTAGAAAAAAAGTGATAATGCTGCTCACAGGCTGAAACGTTTGGGGGTTTTTTTTTATATCACTGTGTCAACATTTATTTGATTTTTTTTTTAATTTGATTTTTTTTTTTTTAATGTATTGTTACGAAGGGATGGATTAAGGTAAGCGGATTCAGCTGCAGATTTATGGGTGATGACTGGGGATGCTGTGTGAGGAATCGTGCAGCTGAAGTTCAGTGTGCAGTTCAGCTGTGCCTCCTCCAGTGATGGAGCTGAAGTAGGAGCAAGTACCTACCTAAATGTCATCTTTGGTTTTCATGAGCAGTGTAAAAAAATGTGGTTTGAAAAGTTAAATGCATGTGTCCAGCTTAAATGTCTTGGGCTGTACAGGCCTGACCCAAAGAGGTGCTGGGGTACATGGCAGCATGAGAGCTCTGTGTCAGGCCGAACATGCCTGAGGTGGATCCGGTGCCTGCGGGAGCACACCTTTTGGCCATCCTTGCCCTCCCAGAGTGGTTTCTGTCCTCCAGCCTGGAGCAGCTCATGGTGATGTGGAAATTCAGTTTTGTCAGGGCACATCAGGTAAAAATCAAAGTTCATCGTGTTGTCTTCAGTGTGCAGCAGGTGCTCCCAGCTATCAGAGCTGCACCCGTACGCGGACACATGGAAACATCATCTTCGTGGCATCTTTTAACCTCAAGTCACCTTTGTGGAGTGTAGAGGGGGCATATCTTAAGTTTCCAGTCATATTTCCTTCAGAAACATGCAACTGATAATCAGGCAGCTCTCTGCAGAAGCTGGAGGTGCAGTCAGGAGGTGCTTGTGAGGCACCTTTGAGAGAGAAAGCAGGCTCGTGGCCGACCAATGGCTATGCAGAGAGCCTGTGTTCCTTCTGCTCTGTCAGGCCGAAAATACTCTTTAGACGTGGTAGCAGTGAAGTAATCATTTTAGTCTGTATGAATTTATCCTGTGTAGAGTAAAGCGGTAAGCTGAGCTTGCCTGTATGTGTCCTCCTGATCTTTCAAAGGAGACCTGCTCTTGCAGGTGGGTGAAGTGGATGGAGGCTTTGACAAGCCCCTACATAGGTGCGGGATTCACCGTTTGCAACAAGCTGCAAGAGTGTTAATGGTTAGAAAACAAAAGAGTTGCTATTTTTGTATGTAGCAAATGTATATTCTCTATCCACAAATAATGTTGAAAAAGGATTTGTTTTATAAATAACATCCGTATGCTGGATCCTATCAACTTCAGTTTCACACTGATGTCCGAGAGACAATTGTATAACTACAGAAAAAAGGATTAACCTCTTAATGTAATTGCCAGTAAACAATTTGCTTAGTTCCATCCTGTCGCTTGAGTTGGATCCCTCTAATGATGTTATCAGAAACTTTTTTTTTTAAAATGTGACAAATTACTGAAGTCATCAACTCTGTGCAGAGGATAATTTGTCCTTTGAGTTTGCTGTTCCAGGACACAAACATGCACATCTCTCCTTCACACAGATGACAGTCATGCAAGCACCAAAAGATACAAATATAAGCTTTTGGCTGACCTGGGTTACTCCGATACAAAATAATGTTATTGTAGGCAACGCAATAGAATTTGAAATATTCATTATGTAAAACTATTGATTTTAGTTCCTCATTAGAAGCACAAATAATGAGAAGTTAAGGATTTAAGAGGAAACAAAGCAAAGGCAGTTAGACATTGTTCTGAGAAGCATGTAACCGTAAGTCTGCCTTCCATCACGCACAGTTAATTTGTTTCACATGATGCATTTTTGACATTTTAAAAGTAATAATTACTAATGTGCTGTAAACCATACATGTATGTATAAATCCAGGAATTTTCAAAGTTAATCTCAGTCAGCTTAATCTTCTTCTGAGATATTTGCTGGAGAGTCAGCCTCTGAATGAGAAAAATTCAACTGTTAATTCTCTGTTCAGATGAGAAAATCTGATTCAGAAATGCACATTTACATACTAACAGTGTTTTCTGGCATATTTAAACGTCAAGCTTGGATCTTACATACATCTTAACTACAGAGGGAGATGTATGTACATATTTGAGAACTTGTTTCACCAGTGTCCAAAACAGAGTGGTTAAATAAACCCCACATTTCTCAAATACAACTCAACGAAGTTACCAGGAAATGCATACAGTTTCTTGTAATGCATTGTTACCCAAGTGCTACTTTACTAATAATTGTAAGAAGAAGGGAGAAAAAAATCTTGATTAGAAACCTGCGTCTCAAGAAGAGAGTAGAGGAGGATTGTTCTTTATTATTTGAAGGATGGTACAATGAAGTACCTGTGTTAATACACAGAGCATCAAAGAATTGATTTTAGTTGTTTCTCTATAAACAGGGATAATTGTATAAGGAAGAGTTGCCCAAAATAGGCTCTTAATTTATTTCTTCTGAACCAAAATTACATTTTTACTGGTTCTTTTCAGTAAAAGCCCATGTTTAATCACTAATCCTTCACATCCACTAACTCTTTAATTTTCTTTTTCAACCATGGTTTCTGAAAAAGGGTAAATCTCCTAGACCTTAAGGTATCAATCCCTCTACAATCAGTTAAGCATTGGAGAAGAATGTACTTGAAATAGATTAGGTGAATGACTGTGGCCATCAGCAGCAGTTTTAGCCCTCAGAAATTTATTTACCATCATCTCTTCACTTTTCATTAGATTTGGTAGCAGTGTTTTTGTCAAATGCTGTTTACTGAATCAGCACAGGAACAAAAGGATGATATAGCTGTTCTTTGTTATACAGAGCCAGACCAGAAAAACTTGAAGGGGGCGTGCTGGCTTTAAAATCCATGAAGCAGTCTTTGGAAAAATAGGTGGTTGTATGTCTGATTTCCTCTATAGCCTGGTAGTCTTGTAACCCAATAGGAACAGCTCTGCAGTTTCTACTAATTTATACAGCACATTTTGCTTTCTAATAGTCCAACTGTGTCAAAGTATGCCAGGTATGCTCCTCGTATCTTAGGTAGGTACCTTGTGAAATCAGGCTGCAATTTGAGATACATTCCCGTTCTCCTGGCCCATTTTCAGCATCATTCAGTATGTAAGACACCGAGCAACAGCACTGCCAAGGTGACAGTGAGCTCTACTTATCACAGGGGTTTTCTGTTTCAAAGTCTTGTTTGTAACTTGCAGCAGCAATTCAAGATAGTCATGGCTTGCTTCTAAGGTCCTGTTTGTTTCAGAGTCAAAAGTTAAGAGTGGTCAGTTGTTGACATTTACCATCAGCGTATCTGTACTTCCTAGTTTTGCAGGGATTTATTAACAAAAGGTTTTATTTATATTGCTTTCTTCTTCTTGTTGCAGCTTTTCACATACACACTTTCAAAGAACAGGTTTTTTTCTTTTCCTGAGAAATGACTAGTATGTAGCCAGCTACCAGAGGGTTTCAGTCTGCAAAAAGCAATATCCTTAAATCCACTAAAATTGAAGAGAGAATATTAACTCTTCCTATTACCTGAGCCTACAGATAAAGTCATGGTAGGTATGCGTGCGTAACGACTCCGTTGCATCCACTGTATTGCACAAATGCTGTCTTTTCACTGTTGTCTCACTGGAGTCTCAAACCACCTAGAAAAACAGAAGATAAAATTGTGATGCTAGTCTTCAAGTGACAATTTGTATTGTCACTATGTACAGTTGCCAGTAGCCCACAGCCATCTTTCTCATCTTTCTGGTAATAACAGAAAAAGATTTAAGACTAAGATTAGCTGGAGAGATAAGAACTGAGGAGAGGCAACAGGAGCCT
Organism: Rhynochetos jubatus; assembly: GCA_027574665.1. Lineage (NCBI taxonomy): Eukaryota > Metazoa > Chordata > Aves > Eurypygiformes > Rhynochetidae > Rhynochetos > Rhynochetos jubatus. The sequence continues at coordinate 42,567,347 of CM050652.1, read as the reverse complement.
CTAGTAATGACAGATGAGCAGAGAAGAAAGTGCGAGTTACTGCTTTGGCTCAAACATGGTGCCTGTTGTGAAGGAGAATTAGCATCCCTAAGTTAACCTTACCTCCCTTCGTGAGACACCTGTTGGGGCCTTTTTTCCCTCTTCCTGTCTTCTTCCCTGCCAACAAAAATCTCTCTGATGCAAGCTAAAAACACACACTGAAAATAGCAGTGTGGGAAAGGCATGAGGTTGCCCATATGGCCAATACTTTTGTGATGTGTACGTAGGACTCAAATACTTGCTTTTGCTTAGGCAGGGGAGCGAGAGGATGGACTTCAGCTAAGAGCAAAGTGTGTTGTTTTTCATCCTGGTTTTGTTCAGGCAAACTTACTCATTGTAATGACATCTGTTTTCTGCTTCTCTAGCTTAGTCAAATTTTCACTGATTGTGAAGTTTTTTCTCTGTATGCCTGTGTTTTAAAACACAAAAGCAAGTATTCTATTCAGTAGGGTCCTTGGGGTATGTTCATGTACTAGCCTTTTTTTCTTTTGTTCTGGGATCAGAATCTCGAAAGTGCATGTGTGCAGTTTCAGCAAAGTGTCCAGTATGCTTTTGTCTAGTTTAAAGCAGCCGCACTCCAGTACGGTGAGTGGTGTCTGCTGAGGCGGAACGGATCCTACAAGATCAAGTGATGTTGCGATCAGGAGACAGATGAGGCTGGTGGAGACTTGCCAAAGCGTCTCGTTACAAGTTATCTGTGGCTACAGGAGGCATTAGGCGGCTTCTTTGCTTTCACATGGTTCAGCTTGTAGGCGCTTAATTCATTAAGGCCAAGTCTGTTCACCATACTGAATTTCTCAGGGAGTTATAGCTTTGATTCAAAGGATTTTCTTTTTGTCTAGTTTCAGGAAATCCATCAGAACACTGTTTTACGTGTCCTGTGTAGGCAAATAACTACTTTAAACACCTGAGATCTCTCTTAAAAAATACAGAAAGACTGAGAATGAAAATAAATAACATGGTCTGAAACTACAGAATATGCTGAGGAAACAAGTTTTGGGGATTTTTTATTTATTAATTTATTTAAGAGATTAATATATACTTATGTACTCATTATATATTTATTTGAATACAAAATAAACTGTCCCTAGGGAAAAAAAAAAGGATCAGAATCATGTCTCATCTGTTCTATTTAGCAGTGAGTGGCTGTCTATAAAACATAGCTATGATCACAAAGAGCAGGAATGAGTAAGCAATAAAAAGCCAAAGCTATATACAACTGGAAAAAAAAAAAGATAATTTTACCTTCCCTTCCCTTTTCTCTACAGCCAATGCAGGGGAAAAAATACAACATTCTGTTTTTAAGTACTGTGTTAGAAAATACTATAGTTTTCAATGCTCTTCTATTCTTTGCATTTAGCTTTATTTTTTATTCTTTTCTCTTAAAGGATAAATTGGTAACATGTTTTCACACTGATGCTATGTTCAATGCCTACTATACAAAAGCAGTGGGTGCTGTCAAATGTAAAGGGTTGGTGTATCTGTAAATTCTTGGTTTCTCACAGATGGCAGAATCTTCAGCTGAAAATTTTCAAACTCGTACTTATACACCTCCTCATCCTGATTGCTTTAGAAGTTGCAATGAAACTAATGATTTGGAAAAGTAAAAATAATATCAGTGTTTAAAAATGATTAGATTTTAAGGTTAACTTTAAATGCCCATCTTTGAAAATTCTAAATTGCATTATTACTCTTCAGGTCTCAAATTAAGCCAATGAAACTCATATTGAAATGATCCTGAATTACCCATTAATTTAATCTTTACTGTTACTTGATCTATTGTTATTCCTTTAAAAAGCAGTAGTGGAAATGTGATAGAGAAAGTGGCTTGGTACTAAGTATCTGATAAATTTAACAGTTTTAGGAACTCTACAGATCAATCTCACACACCAAAAGTGAAGAAAATCTGAAAATTGCTGAGAAAGATGCTCCTGTGTCTTACATTGTTTGTGTGACTTACATATGTGAAGGCCTCAAGGGAAGAATTGAGGACTGTCTCTATGTAGAGTAATGAGTATGCTAAGAATGTCGATCAAACTAAAGCAAATCCCGTTCTCCCAGTGGGCTTTCATGGGAGATTAAGGCTGTGAAAATCCCTAGTAGAGGAGAACAGAAATCACTAGATAGAACTTAGGAGAGGGAATGGGAAGAGATTACTCCAGACTTTGTAGACATGGTGAGGTTCAGAGAACACAGAGGAACATACATTCTCATTTAAGGGAACCTTTCGAACGTTGCATTTGAACAAGCTAAGCAGAGTATTCAGGAGCAGTATCCCTGAAACGGCAGTATTTCAGGTTTTCAGGCAGAATATCTGAAACAGCAACAGTGACTGAAATTGCCGAAGAGGGCCCTGGAGGGTTTTTGTGGTGATGATGCTGGATGGAGGGGTCTCCTTACAGTTTACTGCCTGTATTTGGATCATAGGTGGAGTGCTTTCCTTGCAAATAAACTTGTGTCCCTTCTCTAAGTAATTTTGCAAAAACATCTCAGACCTTTGCTGTCATATTCATGTGTTCCTGTGTTCCGGTGTTCCTGGTTTGTGTGGCAAGGTTTTGGTAGCAGGGGGGCTACAGTGATCGCTGCTGTGAGAAGCTGCCAGGAGCCTCTCCCTGTGTCCGACAGAGCCAAAACCAGCCGGCTCCAAGACGGACCTGCCACTGGCCAAGGCCGAGCCCATTAGCGATGGTGGTAATGTCTCTAGGGTAAAGGAGGGTGGGAGAAAACTGAGAAAGAGAAATTGTAGCAGAGAGAGGGTGAGATGTGAGAGGAACAGCTCTGCAGGCACCCAGGTCAATGAAGAAGGAGGGGGAGGAGATGCTCCAGGCGACGGAGCAGACATTCCCCAGCAGCCCGTGGTGCAGCCCATGATGAGGCCGGCTGTGCCCTATAGCCATGGAGAGTCACGGGGGAGCAGAGACCCACCTGCACCCGGGGAGGACACCAGAGGAGGGGGACACCCAAAGGAGGCTGTGACTCCTGCTGAGGAGGGCAGTGATAGAGTGGCTTTGGTGGGCACTTGGTCTTCAGCCAGGGTCACCCCACCACATCTTGCCAAAGCTACTGGGAAAAGTCATGGTATATAACACTGCTGTGGGGTGTGCAACAGCTGGGTCACAGGCTCTGAGTTTGAGAAATGGAGTGAAGCAGAGAACTTAGATGCCTGTCGTGTGCCTGGGAAGCCAGAGCCAGACAGAACCTGGGTTCAGCTCAAACATGTAGAAACGTATAGACCAAAACAAGGTTCAGAGAGTAGCCAGAGAAAATGTGCTTGCCCCAGGCAGTGGGGGAAATGTGTGTAGAAATCCATGGAGATATGCTACTAATGTCATTGGGAACAGTCATTTCACATCAGGCAAAATGAGACAGAGATATACTCAGTCATATTTCATGGTTGATTTTTTCTCATACATTAAGAAGAAAAAATCCAGAAAATCATTGGTTAAGGCATTTTAGAAAGCTTTAACTAAAAAATACATTGGCCTGTCTGCTAATGACCCTGTTCTTTTCAAATATAACTGTTCTCAAGTACGGTGTCTCCTGGATCACATGGAGGAAAATTTGCGTGAGTCATTCACTGTGTATCTGGACAGTAAGAGTGGGTTTCGTCATACTGATGTAGATGTCTAATATGTAGGATGCAGGCATTTACATCTGAGCTAATCATCTAGTCTCCCTTTATAGTCAGCGAAGGGAACAGGCACTCCCAGAGTATGATTCATCTCAACTAAAATAGGTCAGATGAATTGTAGCCTCAAAGTGTCTGTTTTTCCTCATTGACTGTAATGGCAGTCTAGGGTGAGTCGCTAAGCTCTCGATGTCTGCATCAGAAATGTGGCAAGTTGAAACCCTCACCACAAGATGACTCATGAGACCCCTGTATGGTTGTGCTTTGTTATATTTATTTGTGCATTCATAGTAATGTTTAACCGCTGGAACGTAAAGTGACGTGGAAGTAAATCTATAACTCCTACCCATATCATCTAAACTAGTGTATGAAAGCACTGGTATTATTATTATGGTGGTAATTAATTTGAATAGATCTCACAGGTACACACTATAAAGTGTTGAATAATATTGCTGTATTCTAACAGCTCATTGCTGGACATCAAGTCTGATTTACCATGGTAAAATACACGTTTATGCTTACTGCTAAACGTGAAATTTTGGGCAAGACAAATGTATCGACTTAAGTGGGGGAAAAAAAGCTACTCTTTGACTCAGTTTTTCTCAACTCTCCAGGTTAGATTAAATAAATATATTAAATAAATGGAAGAGCTATTGTATTTCAGGAGAGCACTGTACTGGTAGTAAGGAAGCAAAGAGGTGAATGAAAGCATAGTGGGCAGTGTGGTATTTGACAACAAAGAATCACCATGTTGTACAACACAGCAACTGACAGCAGAGCTCTACTAATACAGAAAATTTTCAGAAGATGCACACTGAAAAATTTCCAAAGCTGGTGCTTGAACCATGAAGTCACATAAATAGTTTGATACTATGTACTAGGGCTAGTGGCTATAAATTATGAATGAACTTTGCTAATCCTCAGGGAATTCTGATTGCCCAACCATTGATTACCTGCTGTCATTTGATAGTGTTTGGAGAAAGTTGCTAAATATCTAAATAGAGCTAAATAAAGAATCCTGTGTAGGCTTTGGGAATGATGATGAAATGTTGACAGATTAACATTAAGAATTCTGGAATGTATTCTTATGAGCTTAAAGGAATAACTAAACATGAACAAAAGTACCGGAGGAATGACAAACTACTGACAATTGTAGGGACCTATTATGTCATGCAAATTCTCCACCTTCAGCCTGATTAAAGGTCTCCAGGCACAATGGAATGGAGCTTGAAAATTGCCTGGATTATTATTCTGTAATGCCATGGTGAAGATAGTGAATATTTTAGAGACTTACTGAGTATCCTTGCTGTCCATTTGTAGTGATGTTCCACTTCTTAGAGGTACCAAAGGGTAGTGTTTTGCAGCACACTCACTTTTCCTAGTAACAAGCATACTAATGCAGTGAAGGTCTCCAGGTCTGAAGTGAAGAATTATCAGGAATGAGGCATAGAAAGACCTCAAGAAAATGAGAAACCTGTTCTCTAATGTTTTGTTAATAAACAAATGATTGCCATATTTTGACTCTGGGAACAACCCAACAACGTGATTCTAGAGTAAAGAAATACAGTATTTCTGTTTGGGTTTGAACCCAAACTAGTATTAGACAGCACTGTAGCTACTATTAACTGCCTAACAGTCTCCTAAGTCAGAGGATAATATATTTCTTTTAAGGACTGCAGACTAACAGACTAGCACAAGAGAGGAAGTTTTCACATTTTGTAGTATAAAGCATGCAAGGACATTCTTTTTCACGAGTCAGTCTGGCATTAAGTGGGACACATTTAGCATGCTTAAATAATTTGCTACATTTTTCCTAATAATTTTCAACCTATCTGACTAAACTGAAACAAACCTGAACCCTGCACAAAATCTGCTGGAGTGAAACGCTGCACTGGACAACTTTCACAGAATGCTGAAGTCTGGTCTGCCTAATTTTAACAGTAATGTGAAAGAGCACTAACTTCAGACTAGCCAGGATTCTTTCTGTGGATTCATAATTTGCTTTTGAGTTGTAGAAGCTGAATTTCAAAGTATTGGAAATATTTTTTACTTTCAAAACAGCTGGCAAATTAAACAGATCAGTCTGACTTGTGGGTTACTATCTATTTGAACAAAAATCAGCAAGTGAAAACAATACATAACAAAGTGATAACTAAGGCACATGACCTTTTTTTCAACTGCACTATGCTATATGGCTATGTATGCATGATTCAATTTTGTTTAGTATAGCATGGGAATGTCCCACTTCAATCACAGTGTGGTATCTTGCTAGTTCCATGGTCTAGTGATTCCTCTCCTCTTTCTTAGGGTTTGTATAGTAACCTCCAGCTTGTGTCCTACTAGCAATGCAAATGAAACCATTCAAATGGAAGTACAGAAAGAACACTTGAAATGAGATATTTTTCTGAGAGTCATGCTTTTCTTTTGATGAGTGCACTTGATAAAATGCGTTCCACCCACCCACAGCCCCCTGCCTTCTCTGTGTTTCACTGATAACATGACCCACCACACTGAAACAGTATTATTTCCTGAAAGGCTGTAGGCAAGCATGATGATGATAAGAAAAAAAGGGAAGTGAATGTTAAGCAGAATGGGAGAGAAAGGAATTATGCGTATGTATGAGGGAAATCAGAAAAAAATGCTAAAAAATTGTTAGAATCAGCTGTAGTAAAGGGAGAAATAAGTGCATATTCCTTTTAAATTGTATGCATTGTGGAATACAGAGGAATAATTCTATCCACATTGTTACTCAAAAATCCCACTGATTTCTGTGGGATATGAATGTGGGAAATGAGGATATATTTCAATGACATTAGCACAAGTGTAATGTTAGTATAACTGAGTTCATATTTTGGAAAATGACAGTAGGCAAAACAAAACAATCCTTTTCAGAAGTTGTGTTTAAAAAATATCTTTGCTTAAAGGAAGCACAACTCAAAAACAAAAGCAAGGGTATTTTATTTACATAGAACTTAACTGTTTTTAACATAATTGCAGGATTTTTTTAATATCTAAAGATACATACACACACTCTTTTCATCAATTTGCACCTTCCGCAAGTATGTAAGAAAGTAGTATTTAATTCCCTGGTGATAACGTTTACAAGCAAAGCTAGTTACATTTGTAAGCAAAGGAGTACTGGGGACAAGAAAAGTATCCCAGCAGACAAATAGCAGTCCTTCTCAAACGTGTAACAATACTCTAGTTGACTTCAGCTGGGTTAGATTCCCTGCTATATGCTTTTTTTTGCAACATAGCTTTGAAATCTTCTTATTTGCCAGTCATATCACTTCTTTGAACAAGCACTTTAGTTTTAGCTGGAAATACCTTGAGTGAACCACCAGCAAAAAGCCAACACATCACCTAAGTTCTTGTGCACTGATAAATTTCACTTTTTAACCTGTACTAAAGCAATTTTTCGTTCAAGTCTCCCCTGCAGAGTTATTAATAGAAGGAAATGTAGCCTATTTCATGAGGTCATATTTTATGCACTCGTGTTTATATATTTTTAGTTTGCTCAAAATCTTCTCTTTTGTACCAACTGTTACTCATAACAAACAGCTTTGGCCCTGAACATGTGCCTCATTTCAGGCATGTGTGATTTTATCCCATGAAGCTCTTTACTATTCTATATTCTCTCTACTGTGAGCAATATCCCACATTGCCAAACTGAGCAAACTATGGGCCTAATTGTGACAAGAGAAAGAAGACTGCTTATTGTTAACGAATATGATAGGTGAATAATAAATCAACAAGAACTTGAGCAACAGCATTCATGCATTTTAGCATGTTGGATAAAATTGGAAGTGTGGAAAATCAGAATGCTCTTGGGATATTCTGCTTTTTCTTTACCTCAAACCACTTCTTAATCATCAAGTTAAGTAATCTAGTATTGGGAAATGACAACTTAGGGCCCAGTTTTGCCTATGAGACTGCATACTAAACATCCATGCCAGACTTTTCAACCAGAATATGAATTTATCATTTGTATTGTAACACTCGTCACTTTAGAAGTGATTAATTATGATCTAGAGTCTGAACATGCCCTAGGGAAGTATTTAAACCTATACTTGACTTGTTTAGACTGATTAATGCACCTAAAGCTATTTATGTTTCCTTCTGGATCAGGGCAGATTTCTCAGTCAGTACAGATATTTCATTGAATATCATTTAGGTCAGGACCATAGCAAATGTAGGATGAGTCACAGAATTTTCAGTGTGCTTAGAAGTTTCATCAGCACACAGCAATCTGTAATCTGTCACACTGACCTTCTACATGTGTAGCTGGTGAGAAAGGCCATTCAAAACTCACCTGAACTGGCACTGGAAAAGACCTCAGTCTGATATAGAACATCTGAATAGCTATCATGTATCGCATGAATTTCAGAGGCCTTATCTGATCTATTATGGTAGGCTGTTGAAGTGTCTTCAGAATAAATGATCAAATTGCTTTGTGCCGTCTGACATACCAGTTTGCACCAACTGGTACTAATAATCGGGGAGTGTAAGTTTAGTATTTAGCTAACTGCAAGCCTTGGGTGGCAGATACAGACTTTAAAAGAAAAATTCCAAGGTAAATGATTGAATAGTTTTGTTAGAAAATCATTGTGACATTATTATTACTGAAAACATTAAAAATCATGTTTATATGTTGTATTGTATTTACTGCATTGGCAATCCTTTGCACTTCATTGAAATGGTTCCTGCTAAAGAGTACATTTAGCTCTTCTTAAATCTCAAACCCATTCTCTTTGATGTATTAGCTGCCATCAGTCATAGTCTTCTTTTTAGAATCTCATTTTTTCTTGGTTTCCATGGACAACTTACTTCCCAGATCTCCTCTTAGCTTTCTGATCATCACTTCAGTAAGTGCTTTAGAGGGATCTTGGTGCACCTCCACATCATCTCTTCCCTTTTTATTTGCAAATACAGCTTCAACTGCTGTCTCTGTCCATGCAGCTCACAAACATGCTTCATTAACCCAGACCTTTTTCTTCACACCATGGTCTTGTCTCTCAGATGATCCCTTTTGAATGACATTGTGTATGACTCTACCAGCAGACAGTGTGGAATGTAGAAACAGGAGCGGATCAGGAAAGCAAAAGAGGTGGTGATGCCTCCGAGAACCTCACACCCACATTGTATGCATTGTGCAGAGAGGTTATTTCAGACTAGCTGTGGTCTAGTAACACGGACTGGATGCCCACTGGCAGTTGAATCACTGCTTGGAGCAAAAGCACAGATGCAATCTTTGACGGGGTTAGCGTTAGTTGCATCTGAAAGGTCATGAGCTCCCAGTAAGTGGAAACATCCTGAAAGAGACACTGTGTACTTTCTGCCATGCTACCCCTCATACTTAGAGCTGTCTTTTGGCAGATGCCTATAAAAAAAGCTTGAGAATTATTTGGGTGTTACTCTGCTATGGCACAGCCTACCATGATGGCCAGCTGCCTGCTTCTTTTAATCGAATTTTAAATATTTTGAGGTGTCATCTTCTCTTTTCCTAACACTGGTGCAGCTAGATAATATTTTCTTGTAAATGCAAATATATTATTATGATTTTATACCTCTTGCAGTTTATTTACTGTCATCCCCTTTTCAATTTCCAGAAAACTTCTCATGTCTTTGTAGTATGACATCTGGTCAGTATAGCACAGCTACAAGCCAAGGATTGTAAGAATTGTTTCAATTAGCATAATCTCCCAGTCACAAACAGTACAATCTTTGTCATCAGAAAGGAGAATTATATAAGGTTGCTTCTAGCCATTGTAGTTATTTTGGAATTGTGTGGTTGGGGGAGGGTGTTTATTTCTTTTTTGTGCAGTTAAAGTGCAGAATTCAAATGCCTCAAATATTGTTTAATCATTTAGTACTATGCATTCATTTCATCACTAGGATACAGACCTATTTTTAGTAGAGTGGTGTAACTGGCTAGTAGTGTCTCTGGTAGCTATGCACAAGATGCTAGAAGATGTGACAGTGACCACACAGTCAAGACAACAGCATTGCCAGGTTGAACTACAAATTTACAGGAAAACTGCAAGGTAGCTCAGTTCACTTCTGTGTGTATGCCACTTGACTAGGCTAGCCTCCGTGAGACCAGCCACTATTTCTTGTGCCCCTGTGTCCCCTGCCATAAAGGATTATTGGGCATCTCATGGGATGGGTTGTCTTTTTCTACGTATCTTAGTAATAGCTGTGCAAATCAGGAACTAGTGTTAAAGAGGAAAAATATGAGAGTGAGGGTATCGGCACTGTTCAGCTGGTCCAGATTCCCACTCACCACTCAATATGGCTACTCATTAAGCCCTCTGGACTGCTCTTCAGAAATTCTTAAATCTTTCCTTTTACAATACACAGATGCTTAAGGAGAATTCAGGCCACCAAAGATCTTTCTTTATGAGTAGTTGATATTTAGATTTAAATTTATGAGAAGAAAAGATCAAATTTTTTTCTTAGGTGGTGTTATCCTGAGGATGCTTTCATAAGGACCCAGCTAAATTCTTCCATACTTTTCAGTAGGCCCCATACTGTTCCTGTGCTACTTTCTCTTATGCAGAACGTAAGAAATATTTTACATCTGCTAATATGGTTTAGCTGCTTTGAACTGGTAGCTTTGTTCCAAAGAATGTTTGCAAGTAAGACTGTACCTCATTGTGTGTGTCTGTTCTACATGTACATGTGTGGTTTATCCATACTTTGGGATTTGGATCTCTGAACAGCAGTGTTGTGCCTATCTATCTGAGGTGGGTATAACACAAGATTAATACAGTATGCGTCTCTAAAGCTGATTTTAAATTTAAAATTACCATCAGTGTGCCCCTTTGTGCTGGTTTTAGTTGGAATAGAGTTAATTTTAGTCATTTATTAGTCACTGTTTATACTGATCCGTATTCCTTTTTTTTTCCCCCATTCAGATGTTGCAAGAGCAATTGAATTACTGGAGAAACTGCAAGAATCTGGAGAAGTACCAGTACACAAGCTACAGTCCCTAAAGAAGGTGCTGCAGAGTGAGTTTTGTACAGCTATCAGAGAGGTAGGAAATTGAGATTTTTAGTTATGTCTCAGAATAACATCCCTCTCTTGTAAAGAAAAGTTTATTTGCCTTTCAGTGCTGGAGAAGCAGGAGTACCTTGTATAAAGGATCATGGATGTGAGATGTGTCTGTAGCTGTCTGCCACCGTGCAGAATGCTGAAGTTACTGAATAGCAGACACAGAACACTTGCATCAGCGAGGCATCAAGCCTGAGGCAATTAGCCTTGCTAAGGAGAAAGGGTGATTAATTAGTACTTTAGTATTCTGCTCATGCTGCTTCAGGGTCTGTGCTAACCTGTACAGCACTGTGCTGGGATATGGGGACATGCCAAATTGGGGCAGTTCAAGCTTAAGTCCCTCTCCTTTGAGCTCAGGTGTGTGATAGGGATGTGCTGATAAAAATCAGATTGCGGTGAGAGGCAAACACTGCAAGCACTGAAGTTAACTGAAGCAGACAGGAATCTTGACGTTGAAGTCAGTGGTCAGGTCCCAGTGGTTCTTGCTCCACATGTCAGAAATCCTTGTCAGGTTGCTAAGAACTGTGATCATTACCCTGCCAGCCGTGGTCAGGGCCTTCCTAAGCTCTGCCCAACAGTAGATAAATGATGATTTTCTTCTAATCAAGCTAGAGAAGAAGCACCCTCCCCTTCCTACGTGTTTATGAGCAGTATATTTAAAGCAGTTCAATTACAAATACTTCTGTTAGAAGTTTCTTAGACAGAAAACATTAATTAATACAACATTGTGTCAGACTTCTTACCTACTGAAGTGAGAGCTATTAGCCTGCCAGAAAGAAGAAGCTCTAAATGCCCTAATGAAGGCAACATCTTTTCAGCAGAAAATCTGTAAGAACTTCTGTTTCAGTTTATCTGTCTACTGCCTGGAACCAATCCTCCCTCACTGAAATCAATGGGAAATCTAATGTTCCCTTGATGGTAGCTGGATTGAACACCTGATAACTAGGCAACAGCAGTGCATTGATTGAGTGGACTGCTGGGTGGCTGGAAGGCAGAAAGAGAGGAACAGATACTAGTTTAATAAGCAAAATGCAACACCCTTTGTTTTATGGAATATATTCTTCAATGTGAGAAACAGAGAGTCTTCCACTTAATTAAATGGCAGTTTTCAAGGCTTTTTAAAGGGAATAGTGTTCCATGACAATAAATAATGGCACTATGTACCCTGAAAAGCTGATGTTCTGACTAATCCTTTCATTTAACCAACTAAATGCTTCTTTAATTGACCACAGAGGATTGAAAAGTTGTGGAGTTGGTTGGGTTTTGTTGTTTGTTTTGGGTTTTTTTCAGATAGCAGAGCCTGGTACTCCAATTGAGAAAGGCAGCTTTCAATCTTTGCAGCATCATCAGTGAAATCTTACCAATTTTATATTAATCACTGGAAAATAGCCTTAGCAGAAGCAAAGACAAAGCTTGTTGAAACAGATACAGAGCCTAGGAAGTAGGAAAATGACATAAATGCACTGTCAGTTCAGCGAACTGAAAGCAGATTTTGACAAAATCATCTCAGTGGCACAAAAGGTCTTTCTGGAGTGTTGTGTAAAGACAACCTGCACGTGACAGACTATGTAATTACTGTTAGATTCTTACAACGAAATAATAGTCACTTTAAGAAGCCTGGAGCTAGTTGCTACACAAGAATTGAGTGATGATGACTGAGCACTTAGATCTGTTCTACGAACTTCGTAAACAAAAGCATTTATTTCTTTACATATTTAATATATAACATATATAATGTAACCTATCTATCACCATCAGTGAACAAAATTTCTGCACGCAAAAGAAGTATTAATGCAATTCATCACTATGTATGTAAATCTATTCTTAGAAAAAATCTTCAAATATAAAAGACCCAGTAACAAATCTTTTCATTTAGGGAGGGTGGGAGAATTGACATATACACATTGCTAGTACTTAAGGTTGTTCAACACGTGGCTTCTCAGTTACTTACATTAAGCCTGTGGCAAATGTTTAGACTGTAACACTTTTTTTTTCCACCAGTTGGAGTTGTTGGAAAACTGCAGAAAACAATTCCTTCTGTTTCTTAAAGAAACTAATAAGAAAAGCATGGAATATTTTGGCCATCTTACATTGTTAGATGTATCCAAGTGCTGCAGCAAGGGCTTGGAGGATATCTGAGCTGGGTCATTCTGTGACTCAGGGATGATTCTTGCATATCCTTCATGTAAGACCGATAACATGTCATGCAAGACATGAGTGTGTGGCAACTAGCTTTTTAATTACCTCTATTAGCATGTACATAGACTAAAGGAGGAAAGTTGTTGACCTTAGAAGACACAACAGTCAGTTGGAAGTAACATGAAAAGTGGGAGTTCTTTGGAACACAAGAGCCTTCCTGGAGAAAGCAGTGGAGCAGACTGGATGTGAGTGGTAGGTAGGAGTAATCAAAAGGGGATGAGGAGCAGTGGCAGGCTTTGTATTAGTATGCAAATTCTGGAAGAGGCTGCTTATTATATGTACGCAGAGATTCAGATCCTCAGTGTGGTGTGTTCACTTATACTGCAAGAACTGAGCCTAACTTTCTTTCATCAGAAGATCTTGTAAAAGAGGTTAAGGCTGACTCCTGCAGTCCTATAAACTCCCTAATGGAGAAGCTTTAGAAAATAAAAATTTTCTTTTTCATTCCAGGAAATTATGGACACTTAACAATCCAGTGAATTTGATTGTTAAAATGTGTCCCAGAGAAATTCAGTATTGGGCTGAGTGCAGGTGAAAGCATCAAAGATAAAGTACAATCCACACAGTATTGATTGAATGTGACTTGTCCCTTTTACAAGTAGGAATTCTTTAACTACAGAAGCAGGAGGTCACTTTTATGATCAATTAGCCTTTTAAAGAATAAGATATTTTATTAGATGTCATACATTCCAATCTAATGTGTAGGAATCTATTAAAAGGCTGTAATGAATTGTATTTATGGGTACTTACTTAGTAAATCAACCCACCAGTTCAAATTCCCACACTAACATCCCATAGAAATAAAATCTTTTTAAAGTGACTGAGTGAATGAAATTTAAATAGAAGTACTTTGGCATTTTTCTAGGATGTTATGTCAGGAAATGGTGATTAATGGTTCTCACTTAGCTAAATATAAGTACCACCAACTGAAATAGTCTGTCTGGCACTAGGCAAGAATATGCCTTAGCTCTGAAAATAATGGAAATAATTGACATATGTAATGGCTTCAGTATTTCCTTTTCACCTGAAGATCCCTAGACCAGAAAACAAGTTAACTGTAGTCTGTTCACATTAAAATTGGGGGGGGGGGAGGGAATTGTGGTTTAAAATTACCTGTTTCAAAAGCTCCCTAGCCACATGAAGATTAATTAGCCTTCTGTAGCTTTGTCACTTAGCAAAAGATGCATGGATCTTGTCCATTATACCATTAAGTTCTTTACCTTTCCAAGTCTTTTTGCTATGTATTCAAAGGTGTTGCTTTGTTATAGTCTCCTGATTCCCGGGGGGATTACTGGAATAGATGAAGGGCAAGGCTGTGAAAGTGAATGCATAATTGAACTACTGGGAAGTTATATTCACATGCAACATAGAACTAGGCAACCTGAATTCATAAAGTGACTTTAATTGTTGTAAGTCAGTAAAAAGGGTGTTAGGAGAACTGCAAGATAAGGTGAACTTCTGGTCTGGCAAGAAACCTTAAAGATCTGTAGGCACAGGAGACAGAATAAACAGTTGAGCAAATCACAGTGAATCATCAACAAGAAAATGTGGCATACCTTAGCAGACTATTGAAATTTCATTTGCTGTCAATATCTGATATTCTGTACTGAAACACCAGGAGGGTAATAATACAGCTTGTTAAACTCATGCATCTCCTGATGAGCAGAAGTTTCCTTTCAGGTTGATTCTAAGGTTTCTATTTCTGTATGTTAAGTATGTAAAATTCAGATGTATCTTGCTTTCCTCCCAACCTTCCTTCGCTACTCCATTTTCCTTTTCAAGATTGAATCTAATATTTTTCTGTGTGGATATTATTTGAAAGAAAATCTGTCTGGTAAATACCTGTGGTGAAACATTTAACAATACTAAAAGTAATCAGATCAGAAAGTCTTTATAAAAATGTGGTGTGGCAACCAGACACACAAAAATAACCATTATTTCATTCTGTTATCTTATGCTCCCACCAACATATCAGGTCATCGCAGAAGAGTTTTGCAGGGCAGGTCACTCACAATCGTTTCTTAAAATGAGGAGCAGTCAACACAAAATACTTTATTGTTGCATGCTTTGTAAGAAATTAGTTTGTGGAACAGCAAGTTGCCTTTAAAAATAATTCAGTTTCTACTTTAGTAGTTTAAAACTTTTAAACTTACTATAAAATTATTGTGTGGTCAGAGCACCCTGGACATTTAAAGACCACTAGTGACTTACAGGCAAAAAAATGGCAGTGGCAGAACAGTGATGCATTTCTGCTGAGGTCTGCATGCTCCCCAATTACTCTAGAGATATATCTGATTATGTTCTATAATACTGAACCCAACGTTTCACTATATGCTTGGCAGGAGAGTTCAACAAGCCTTGTCACTGTATTGGAATGATTTCCTTTAATTAATAGTTTTCATTTTTGTGGTTTAGCAATCTGAACGGCTGGAATCCCAGTGCTGCTGATATGCAATGTGTTATTATCTGGTCATTTCCTCAAGCTGCCTACCTGTGCTTTTCATTATTAAACCTGGTGTATGTCTTTGCAAATATTAGGGAACCAGAAAAAGGCTGCTGGGTGGTGAAAGCTGAGTCTGGTGATACTGTGCTCATTACTTTACTGTGATGGTGCATGTGACGGCAGGAGGCTGCCTGGAACCCTTAGCTGTTCACTTCAGATATCCCAGCACAGTGCTGTTCTCCATTTTAAAGGGTTGTACTAAATAGATATAAATAAATCAATAATCTGGATATTAGCTGGACTCACGCAAAACTTCTCAATAATTCTTTTATTAAAATTACTCATTTAGGATTTTAATGTTGGAGTCATTTAGAGTCCTGGTTTCCTTGTGTTTCAAGAATCTGAAGACTTGTTTGTTCCATTTGCATTATAATGCTGTTCCTCCACTTCCCTGACCTAGCCTCTGAAAGCAGAATTCCGTTGTTTTCTGCCTGATGAATCCCATTTCCCATAAAAATAGAGGTTCACCAGGCCAAACTGTCTTTGTTGGCACCGAGGGCAGCACCGGAGTTCAAATCCTGACCTGCATTTCTTTTCACTGGGAGCTGAATATTTGTTATAGGAAGAGAAATACAATTCCAGTCAGTCTCTCACTCCACAGGGCAAGTCCAGCATTTGAAATTTTTAAATTATAAGATGCAACTTCAGAAAAAAAAAGCATGTGTGTATCAAAAAGACTTACTGCTGTAATTCACAGCACAGAACTGTGATTAAGGCTCAGTAGGAAGCCTGACATCTGAAGTCCCCTACTGTCACATTTACCCTCCATGCAAATGGAGGTGTTGGTCAGGATTAAGCGAACGTGATGTGTTGGACTTACTAATAAGGCAATTAGTAAACAAAAGGGCAGTAGGACAACTCATATGAGTAAAGTGAGTGAGATTTATCTGTTCAGATTTGCAACTCGGGTCATAAAAGCAGTATGGTTATATTAGCATGATGCCCCATTAGACTGGCTGGGAAGCAAAGTTCTCCTTTAGGCTAATCTGATACCTTGTTATACCTTGTTCTGGTATTCCAGATAGCTTACTTAGAATTACTGCACCATTAATTTAGTAGCAGCAGTCATGATGTAGCAAGTAGGGAATTGTGCAAATTAACCAAATTCATGCAGATTTTCAAATGCTTATGAATGGATTGGTTTGTACTTTTTCATTAAAATTTGCATTCCTGGATGCTAACTGTAAAGTTTCAGCATTTTATCTTTTTTTAGATATTGGAGTGGTTTATAATGTTAGCTGAACCAGTTCAGTTTACCTGAATCCTGGGGCTGTGTAGTACTTGCAAGAATCTTTTGCGGTACCTTTTCATCCTTTTTCTATTACCTTTATCCCAGCAATGAAAAGTCACATAAAATAATGATTAAAATTTCTAGTAAATGAGTATCTCTATCACTGTATGGCAGGGACATTACTTAGCTTCCTTTAAAGGTGACGGTGTGGGAAAGTAGTAATGTTCTCATGTTTTACAGAGCTTTGCTTTCCCTCTCCTGGTTACAAGTACTGCATCTCTGATGATGAGTTGAGAGAAGGATTAGTAAAGTATGTAAATTAGGGCAGAAAACAAATCAAATTTCAAAAGATGGGCTTCCTGCCTTTTGTCTTGCCTAATGTTGTATTAGGCATTTAGAAAGTTCAGCAGAAAAGCTTAATTTAGCAGTAAACACAGAAAATATTCTTTTAATATAAATTACCCTACTGTGTCAAAATAGGTGCTATTCTTTAGGGTGAATGTAACCAGAAATTACACGAATTTTGAAAAACAATGAAGTTCCATTTACCACTTTACCATAAGCAACTGAAGCATTATTTTGTTGCTTTCAAGCCCTGGATGGCATGAATGAGAACTTTTGGAATGATTACCTTGTCACTCAGCAGATGGCCTTCATTAATGGCAATTACATGAATTTACCAAGCTGCCCAAGCATTATCTGAGAGAAGGCATTATTAAGTCTCTGTGCAATTATTAAGTCCCTATGACTTCCATGACTTCACTGCAGGAGATCTGAAACAGCTGCTGTTGTCACTTGGTTTTTTTAGCTGCCTAGAGCTAAATACACTGATTTCACAGATGTAGCACCCCAGAATCTGGGGCCAGACCATACCACTGTTCTTTAATCAGTGCTTCCTCCTATTGGTTTTGATTAAAGATCAATTTTCAGAGTTAGCTGATGGCTATATATCTACTCACATTCGTGCTCTGCTTGCGTAGCTGTGCCTTTCATAAAAGATAAATATTTTAGTGCTGTAAGGGTCCTGTAGTGAATGGAATCAAAGCAATGACATACCTGGTTCATATCACAGTTTATCTGGATTGCTGTACCATGTTTACTAAAACTCTCTGGTGAGTAGTGCCCAGGTGATGTTCTCAGCTCTGCATACGGCTGCAGTGGCATATGCTGCAGAAGGTGACTGGTGGAACACAGCTAATGCACCTCAGCATCCTGTTTGTTTTCCTCACATTATCATTTTAGTTTAATGTGGCAGTATCATATTTGATTATATAAACCCCTTAAGGATAAACAGAATAGCCTCTGCTGCATTTCATCTCAAGCCTGCTCCTTCCTCTTGAGAGAAATCAGCAGCAAGGTGAAGTATCAAGGAATATTTGTGCTGACAGGTTGTTGGAAGCCACTGCACCACTCTTTCTGCCTTGATGGAGCCTCAGTATCCCCCTGCTCTGGCTTAACTGAAGTCATTGATGAGACTCCTGAGAAATGCTCCTCAATCTTAATTTTTTAATTGTGCCTTCTGAAAAGAAAAGACATTGTAAAACTGTCTAAAAGTTCCATTTAAGCTACATTTTTCTTGGTTTACATTTTTGATTCATTTTAAATAACAAGAAACATCAGCAGTTTCCTTCCTTCTCCCTGCCTCCTCAGCTCAAGAGGAACACTGGAGAAGAAGTTGCATGATGGGCTGAGGTTATGTCATATTTCACCCAGGTGCTGATTTTGGCAAGGTTTTGCCAAACCTGTTGATGTTTGGAATATGGCTCTTTCATACAGCAGCCCCAACAGCATATATACAGACTCACTAACAAAGTGAAGGAAATTAACACTTACGATGCTTGGCATAGTTTTGAACTCAAAGGTAACTGGCAGCGAGGTCTGAGAGTTTTAAATTATGAGCTAAGAATTCCAAGTAGCTTTATGGGAATTAACTGGTCACACGTCTTGCTATTTCTTTTGATCCCAGTATACTGCAGTAGAAGCAGCAAGAGAGACAATATTTTCAGGACAGTATTTTCCTCGAGTTCGTTGTCTCAAAGCATACAATTTCTGAGACACCTGTAACATTGTCATCAAAGTGGCCATTGACTTAGAGCAGAGTGTGGAACAGTGTGTAAGGGACATGAAATAAACTGAATGGCCCAATCATATTTTTGTTGTTCCTTATATAAGTGATTTTTATTTGCAAATGAAAGTCTGTTTTTCATTATTTTGTAAGAGGGTGCCAAGCAACTTCCTATTGACTTTACAGTGTCAGAGTGATGTTTCCAGACAGGATTGACATTGGAGGGAAGAAGAGGGGGGACACACAGGCCTTGTGTGTCCTGACAGCAGCACCAGGAGTGTTTCAACTGATCCATCCAATATGTGCAGACGATGTGACAGCATGCATTTCCTGGTACATCTGCTGTGTTCTTCTGCTAGTGCAGATGGAAGGAAAGAGATTCTGGCCCCCGTCTGTAACCCCTGTTGGGTTGTTTCCTGGACAGGCACAGCCTCGTATGGCAAGAACTCAGGGACCAAAACTTGGTTCAGCTTTCAGACAGCAACACAGATTTTGTCAGAACTGAGCACTACCCTTTTCCACACAAAAAATGAAAAAATGCTGGAGCAAGTAATATTTGCGCATTTTAACTGGGGCCTCCATAAAGTATTCCAGCCTAAATTAAAATATTATACCCTTACGGTGATTATACTTCATTTATTTTTAACAGTGTTTCAGTCCTGTGCTGGTTTTTTCCCACTGCCTAAGGACAGCTTAATAATGCATCAAGATTCTGATTGGTTTTTTCAGTTTGGTAAAACTGACCTAGTTTCCTCCATAACCCTCACTCCCCAAAGAAGGAATTTTTTAAATAAAATATCCTCTATGAAAATGTAAAAGCCAACATTCATAATATTTCTTCCACATGTTCTGAAATTAAAACTGTCTCATCTCCTCAGGTTGTTAAACAAGCCTGAGTTTCATTTATAGATTTGAGCTTTTTAATGGGTTAGCATCTCTACTGCATGTGGCAACATCCATGCAGTGTTACTTCATGGAAAGGGACTGTTACAATGATACAGATGTTTGATTTTGAAAATAGACAGCAACAGTTTTCCTGATACAAACTCATAACTGCTCACAGGCTAATGTAAACTTATAATGTAAAAATATTCAGAATGCCAGCAACCTCGAATGACCACATTGTATCAGATATAAATAGCTCATTAATACAGACAGTTGTCACAAAGCAGCTTTTTCTACAAGTTGTCCAAATTAAGTAGCTGCAGGAAATAACTTATGTAATACAGATGTTTTGGTACTTCAGAAAGCCCTATAATATATCCCATGCCTTCCTCTCACAGGTACTTTTCAACCGTTCAACCTCGCTGTACTCACAGGCATTCATCCGCTTGTCCTTTTGACATTAGCAAAAGAACTGTCAGCTTGCTCTCAGGGACAGAATAAAGACGATGTGCAGTATACATTGTGAATGAGAGATTGCCTAATTCTGCTTGTTGGGGTTAATCAAAACACGTAGTGTAGGCCTATAACAAAATGGGCCTTTGTGGTTATTTGCTCAAACAATCTTGTTTAAGAAGAATCTAAGTTTATTGTAGCCTTGAAGTTGTGGTGTGTGTACATGGCATCCATGGTGTTCTTCCACAGGTAGAGGTTTCCTGAGGTTGTCCGTGTCCCTCACAAGGACTGCGATTTAGACAGTCTTCTCAAATTCTCTTTCTCTTCAGGCATCCAGAATAGTCCCTTCCCCATGTTTTTAATTAACTACCAAAGATAAAAGTAGCTAATTAACACCACTGAAAAACAATGTTAACTTTCTTGGTTTGGAGACAACTTGATAGAAAAGAAAATCAGCCTGCTTGCAACTTCACCATGGAACTACTGTCTTCTGGACTGTGGTGTTTGATCATGTCTAGTACAGCATCTTAGCTAAAGGCTGTAGCTCTAGTGGAAAAAACATGCTTTTATGATGTAGCATGTATACTTTCCTGAGCACGCTTATGATATGAGATAATTTTAAACTTGGGCACAAAACCAGAAATTCCACTTGATATTCAGGAGATACAAAACTAAAGACACCATCACTAGAGATTTTCAGTTTTCTTTGAGCTGCCATGTGTTTGTGGCTGAATGGAAGTGCTCCACTGCATGGGTTTTGAGCTTGATTAAGGTTACAGAGGTAAAAAGTCATGGTAGAGGAAGGGTGCTCCACACTGCTTACATATACTTTTGGTTGTGTTTGACTTGTTTTCCTTCTTTCATGCCCTCATCAGTTCGTGTGTCATCTTAAATGGACAAATAGATTGGTTTGTGGGTTATTTTGTAGAATAGCAAATACAGTTCAATATCTTGACAAACCTATCATAAAGGCCATAAGTATCCAAAATGAAAGACCTACAAATATCTCCAGTGGAGAAGGAAAGATTACCAAAAGAGATGAAAAAGACCCAATTACATCCAACAGTTATAACTTCAAATTGGACAAATGTAGCTTAGAAGTAATCAATTTTTAATGGAAATACTATTAACCAGTTGACCAATTTCCTAAACAAACTGGAGGCTTGAAATTCATAGATCTTTCTGAAGACTCTATAGTACAAGCAAAAACTATGATCGGTGCAGAAATTACCAGATGAATTTTCATGGTTTATGGTGTACAAGAGATAAAGGTGACCAGAGTCCCTCCTGATCTTTGTAGCATTTAAAATGTCCTTGCCCACTGATGTGGTAGAAGTATGATCTGAATTGAATGCTGAAGTACAGCCCTGAGGGAGTCTGTCCAGGCATACGAACCAATGCACTCCCCTCCACAGACATAAATGTATTGGATTAAGAACGGAAAATACTGGCCAGAGGTTGTGGGGAAGGAAAAAGTGCCAAACAGAATATGAAGAGGTAAAAATCAGGAAAAAAAATGACACAACTGGTTTGTGCTGCAGGTGGAAGTTTGCCCTCAGAAGCAAGGCATTCACGGGCAACACAGTGGAGGTCAGCAACTCTCCAGTGTACCTTTGCACTGTAACTTCTCCCTGTCACAGGAGCAGGTGGCCTGCCCCAAGGAATAGTCCACGTACACCAAATGAAGTGATATGTGGGTCTCACCTCTAGGGTCAGAAGGAGACTGAAGGTCTGAGAATCAGCTGCAGATTTTGGGAAGAGGGGAGGAGAGAGGCCAGCAGCTATGCTGAGTGAAGCACATACACACAGACGTAAGCTTTCCTCACCATGATAAAAGACTGATTGAGATATTCCTTTCCACTTGACATCTTAGAAGGGAGAAATATTTACTTCCTCCTTTCCAAAATATGAAGGCAATTAGGAAGACAGAGATTCAGCTTAAGTTGGTGGCAGAAGCATCATACTGAGGTGTAAATAAGTAAGTTTCTTTTTATAGCTTAGCCTCAGTTCTGCAAGGATGCACACATGTATACTGTTCCATTGACATGACTACATGAATGCAATGAAACCAATTACGTCTTCCTTACACTAGTTATTCTCATGCTAACTCTCCCCTCTGTACTGTCTGTCAGGCTTCTGTCTTCCCTTCCTTGAAAGACTTCTTCCAAATACGGATACACAATTCTCTTCTACATTGAAGCGATAAAAAATACGGCAGACGAACTAAAGAAACTAAACCCAGATGATGCCAATATATGTCTTTTGTGTCATTTATCAACCTTTGGAGGTTGATTCTTCATTCCACCCTTTAACCTGCTTACCTACGGCACTTACTTAGGTTGTGACTTCTGAAAGAAGAGTTTTATGTCCTTTTATGTATTATCATACTGCAGACACTGTGGAAAAACTGGAAAAATTACTACTCCTTACATATCTCATGCGCTAAGAAACCTCCAGTATTTTCAAAAAGGTTACTTCCTCACTTACAAATTTCAGAAAAGTTTCTCTGGTCCGCAATGGCAATGTACTCTGTCTTGGGTTTTGTTTGTGGGTTTTTTGGAACACTTGTTCATTGCTGTAAAATGATTTCTGCCTCATGCCTCTTCTGATATTCAGACCAAGTAGTCCTAAAGTCAGTTGAGCATCATTACTGTAGGTACAGTTGCAGTTAGAATTACATAGTATTTCATCAGGGGATGAAGCATTGAATACCTCTTACAGAAGTTAATGGAACAAAACTGTTTAATTAAACTGTAACTTCAAGAATTCAGAAGAAAAGATGCTGCATCATTCAGGTTGAAACAGAATGCTGCTTCCTACCACCTGTATAAAACCGGCTGCTAAGTGCACTTTTATTCCTGGACCACTTCCTAAAGCTTTGCATTGACTTAAATAGGCCAGCCCTGTACATGCTGCTTTGTTACGAGTCCGTAAGGAGTAATTTTTGTTAAGGAGTTAGCTCCTAAAGTACCTGTAAGGCAGTTCCCCTTCCTGTGCTTCAGTAATGCTAAACCAGCTGCTTTGCCTCCCAGATGAATGCTTTGGGACAAGGACCATCGTCATAACGATAAGACCTGCTGCATCTGACTCACTACAGCTCCTGCTGGGACAAATAATAAAATGTACGTGTCTCTGTCCCAGCAAGCACTGCCACCGTACAAGAATTCACTTACAAGTTCAGATTTTCTAGTTGCAATTTTCCTCCCTCTTTTTGTATTTTTTTGTATTGTGGGGGAATAACTTTAATTATGGTGTCAGAGGAGACTACCTGCCAAAGCTGAAAAAGTCTGAGATCTATATTTATGCTTTCAGGAGTATTTATTGATGGGAATGTTGTATTCTTTGCACCACAGGAGAGAGGAAACAAAGCCGAGTATGTCAAGGTCCACAGCCCAAATGAGAGCTGTGTGAACAAACCCCTATTTGCAGCATGCTTCTACCTAGTGAACGTTCCGCATACAGTCACTGACAATCTTGCTAGAAATCACTGTGGGGGAAAATTATCTGAAACATTACCACTTACCTTACAGCTGCACCTTTGCATCTTGAAACACTGACATCTCACCTCTAATTTAATCTCTGGTATTAACGAATTGTGGAAACTCTTTTCCCTAGGCACTAGACCATCAGATTTTGTAGGGAGTCTGTCAGCAAATACCATTACTAAACACCCACGTAGTCTTTTAGACTCTAAAAAGAAATACTGTACATACAAAAATAGATATGCAGGTCTTTTTCAGATTAGTAACATACAGTAGCTATATAGATACTGTCCTGGACAACCGGCTGTACGTGGCCCTGCTTGAGCAAGGGGTTTGGACGGGATGACCTCCAGAATTGCCTTCCAACTTCTGCCAGTCTGTGATATGTTACTTGTCTTCAACATATTGTATTACACAATGATATCTTTTGAAATTATTAATCTGTCATGGTCAACAAAGGTCACTGTTTTAAAAGACTTCTTTAGTAAATATCCTAAAGGAGCTTTTCAAATACTTGTAACTGAATTCTGCACCTTTGTCTTCATCTGTAGTGAAAGATATTTTGTCCAAATAAAGAAATCTACAACAAGGATATCTTAAGGATGACATTGTTAGATTCAGGAGAATTTCTGTTAAGAAAACTCTTTATGTTAAGAAGGTAATCAGATGTACAGATAATAGTGGGCACTCAAAGGTGAGGTTTTATAAAACCATTTCAGTTACTTGTCATGTACAATGGATATAACGAGAAGCTTTATTCCGCTTTGGGAGGATTTAAATGCCACCTTACTTAATTTGTGAACAAAGCGATTTTCAGTTTATCTGTTCTGTGCACACAGAAGAGGTGGCAGAATGGATTCATTGTGCACAAATTGTGGCTAAGGTGGTGCTGAGAACAACATAGATAAAGGGGTTAGTGTGGCTACAGGTAAACAATGATTATTTATGGACTTCAGTGTGCTTTTTCTGCATTTCTAGAATGAGCAATTATTAGATCTGAACCCTACAAAAAGTTTAAGGGGCTTGATGGAACAGGTACAGTTAATCTGTGATTGGTTGTTAAACTGACTTATTATTAAGAAAGTCACGTAGGTGTGTGATTTATCCCTAAACTCAAATTACATTAAACATTATGTAACACTCGAATAGTAAAATTAGATTTAAGAATGCCTTAAGCAAATGTTCCAGGCTGGTTGCATGTGCTGCTTATAGAAAATAAGATTTGATAGGCAGGACTTCTTTTCCTAAGAACTTTGTAATAGGTATTATGATCACTGATAACTGTTTTCAGAACATCATTTTAAATTTGTTATCTTTGAGAATTTACAAATGAAAACAAGAATTATATGACATTATTGATCATATTTTTCAGAAGTTTTTGAGTTGGTTGATTCTTTTTTAACATAAGTTCCATCACACACTAATGAATTTATTCTTTCACCAGTAGACAAATTAGTTACAATGATACTGGGTATTGTGATGCCTACTAGCTACATACTGGTAGGATGCAGACATTATGGAGTTACATGACATCAGACCTAGCCATTAATCCCATGAACATATCATTATCAGCTCACCTTCGTAATGAATATTTTAAGGAACTTCTAGTAACTGTTCTGATATCTGAAATATTGAGACCTGTTTTTGAAACAATTTAATTCATAATAGTTCAATAATCAAATATATGCTATTGGACATTGTAGCCAGCCACAGTATTTAAAGCTGGGCAAGGAGAAATGACATGTACAAGGGACTCTTATGCTTAAAGATGAAGGGGAACCTGCAGATATCAAGAAAATACAGCATTGTCAGCGGTTCAATACAGTATGGGTTTTGAAGTAATAAGAAGTGTTTAATGACTTATGACTGCAATTACACGGTATTATTCGTATATAATGTAGTAGTTGTTCTTATATAAGAATATGTCCTACAATGGAACGATAAACATTGAACTGATCCATGCAGGATAATGCTATGTAGACTCAATCCATTTTTATGATCATCCAGTACACAAAGAGAACAAACCAGAGATCCCTTAGAGGCTATAAAAGTGCTTTTATTTTCATATTTTTTAAACTGAGGGCTACATCCTGGTCTCTACTGAGGTCAATGTCAATTTTATCAATGGAAGCAAAATTTCATTTCAAATGGAGAAAGCAAGAAAATTAATTTTCTCAATTCCGTCCCAGAATTACTTATGTGTTGACAGTCAAGACAGATAATCTTTTTGCTGTACTTTGAAAGTGGTCAGCATATTTTAGATGTCTAAAACAGATTACATTTGTTATCTCCTTTTTTGCTTTTCCCTTGTGTATGATATCCTTCAAAAAAGCTTTGGGGATCAGTCATCCCAAACATTTTACTACTCAAGAGTATTTGACTACCACTATGTCTGTCCACTGAGATCAGAAATGAGCCACACATCTTAATTCCCTTTAGCAATATGGAGCTATGTGTTCCTCAGTGTGTAGGTTTTATAACAACAGGCTCAATGGGGAGAGATACATCATTATGACACCGCACAGGGAGTCATCAGGACAGGGGGATGGGTAAGTTTTCCCTATCAAGGGGACAAGCCATGGTTTATAGGTCAATTAAGTACAAAATCTGACACCACCTTTACCAAGGTAACATTTACGTTACCGAAGAGGGAAGTTGTAGCACTCGTACTAAAGTATCACCAAATCAGCAAAAGGTAACTGTATTTTGGAAAATATGATTGAATCTGCACTCCTCAAGTACCCTAACAAAGAGATTGTTGTAAAAACTTGCATACCTTACCAGCAAAAGTTCACTCTGAGGAATGCAACCTGAGACATAGAGCACGTGAAAAGCCAAAATTCCTCATGAAGTAGGACAAGAAAATACGCAGAGTAAATCAATGGCATATAGGAATGTTTTTTTAGGTTTGGTGGGTTTATAATAAAATTAAATAAAATATTTTGTTTGTTTGCATTCACCTGTGTATTTCAAAAAAGTTTGTAAATTACATGTAAATATTTTAAATCTTTAAGGTTGATTTCAAAATAACTGACTAGTATCAAGGCATTTTTTTTATATTTTTCATCCAAGAGTGTGACAAGACTAGAGAACAAGGGCAGTGTGAGAGAACATTTTCCTTTCTCCTTACTGAAGATGTTTAAAAGGGAGAGAGGGCAAAAATTGTATACCAGAAATAACAGAAAGTTGTACACATTGGCAGTGTTGATTTTAAGCCATTTATGTAAATGTATAATTTCTTCACAAAGGATAATCTTAGCCATTGGACATGTCTGACCTACCAGACTGCCAGCCCATTTCCCAGTTCCCAGCTATGGTTGATGGAAACCAGTACTGTGACCTTTCTCCAGAATTTAATGTTCATTTCCATTCTTCAGCATCTGTAAGCTGAGCAACTGAACATCTTTTTTTAACATCAACCTCCTATATCTGTAGTTGATAGGAAAATTCAAAACAAAGAAACTATCGCTGGAGGCTAAGACAACCCTCAAACCAGTTCAAATCAATTGCAGGGAGGCACCAATTTTTTTAACATAGAACCTAACTGTCCTGGGTTTTGGAAATGATGTGCTAGAGACAGGAAGGGAGTGGTGTTGGAACATGCACAGTTAATTTTGCAAAGTGTCATGAGAAGCACAGATGGATGTTTTCTATTCACCTAAGTATGCACAAGTTCAGCAGACATTCAACTATGTGATTGCATGAATACAGTATTAATGAAATGCAGTCTTGTGAGGGAAAGGGACTGTCCTGTCTGGGTTAATATAAAGTCCTTGTTTTGCTTCTATAATTAATTCCATTTTATTTTCATGAACATTTTAGGTGTATCAATACATGCATGAAACCATAACTGTTAATGGCTGCCCCGAATTCCGAGCCAGGGCCACTGCAAAGGTAGGATACGTGCAACTGTTGAAATATGTGTTACCAAAGTGACCTAGTAATTGACTGTGCGCGTGTGTGTTTCAGGTATTCGTGTGTACACTGTAAGAAAATTTAGACATCAGTGGCAGCCCAGAGTCTAGAACCAGTGCTACTTCCCAGGTAACAATCATAATGGAAAATTTCAACCTTTATGCTGCTTCTGTAGCTTAAGAAAAGAGAATGATTTTATGGAAATTGATGCTTTTTGAAAAGTTGCTTTGCAAAAGCAAATCTACTGGTTCTTTCTGTAGAAGTCTTCCTGCAACAAGAAATACTGTAATGGACTATTTTCCCATACAGCTCATCCAGAGAGGACACTATTTGGGAGACATAAACTAGAGAGACAAAATTCGACTTTAATTAATGGGAACTGTAGAAACTGAGCAAGTGATAAGGATGAACAGTGACAAAAATGGCTTTATCAAGAGATTCCAAAGCCAAATGCAAGCTCTTTTTTTTTCTGATGCATTACCTGTTTTAGTAAAACATGTTATCTCTGTCTATGTGGACCTGCCTTTCTTATACCCTTAGACCATGACAGCTACACTACTGCTACCACTAAAATGATAGTTTTATAAGGGAATTCACAGAACCCCAAAAGAACCCATTCTGTGTGCTAGGATGAAATATGCTCTGTATTTTCATAACATGCACAAAGATAGTTGCTTCCAAACAGGGAGGTCTACCACAGCTTTCTTTTTCCCCCACTATAATTTTGTACTCAACACTACCTCTTCTGGGTGCTATGGCAGGGACTATGCAAAACAGGTAACCCTGAAAAAGCAATAAATATTTTTTAAAGAAATTTCTTTATGGTCCCACTCCTGTGAAGTTAGTGTCAAAACTCCCTGAAGCCTTAATGGAACTCAGATCTTACCATTATATTTGTGTTAAGAGATTTTCATTTAAAGCTGTATCAGAAGACGGAGGTTGGGAGTGTGTTACAAAATATTTCTAAAGTATTTTAGAGAAGCAAGCTGGATAGCAGCCAGCAAATAACCTACTACGCACTAAATTGCAGTATATTTTCCTTACTAAGTAAAACGTTCCTTTCTGTAGGCTGTTCTGATTTTCACCTTCTTCTAATTGAAAACTTATGGACAATGTAAATTTGTAAGGTCTATGCTACTATATAGAGAAATGTCTATATGAGATCCTCATTTGTCTACACTTCAGGTAAACATGGAAATTTTTGATATTGTACAGTAAATGGGGAGAAATCCAATTAGTGTTTGCCATTCTCATTTCTTATTCATATAGAACAGCAGGGTTACAGAGCAATGTTTCAATATCGCAATATTTCCTGGTTATTTCTGGGCTGTCTGCATTGCATTCTCCTAGTGCATTCATGTCTGACATCAAATGTATGCATGATGACAAGGTCTGCATGTGCAAAAACATGTAACTGAAAACAATCCATCATGTCACATCATCCACTAGCTTCTGTTAAGCATAAGCATTATTACGATGCTCAAAAAACATTAGCATAATGCAGAATTATTCGAGCATTTTGGACTCAAACACACGTTGAAAAGGATAAAATATTTTCTTAATGTTTATGCAATTATTTACCGAGATCTCCAAGTAGGAAAATACTTGTGAAAAATAAAGTGTAAGATGTAATATTTTTCTGGCAGCAAGCTTTACAGTGTGTTACATGTTTGGGCTTTTTTTTGCCAGGGCAAGATTAACAGTCTAGGATTTTTCTAATTGGTTTATAAATCCAGTTTACAAAAATACAATTTTTCAATAAAAGTTTTGATCCAATTTTGTTATAAAAACTCATATTCCCATTCCAGAAGTTACTTAGTTTACAAGATTTCATAAAGATTGTGAATTAAACTTTCTAAAATAAGAATATCCATTTAGGATTTCTTTCTCTGTACAAGGAATAAAATAAATAATTCCGTACCTCTGAAAGCAGCGCACAGAGTTAACAATTCATTTCATCCACTTTATGTCAGCTAGGAACACAGTAGAGTTCCCATTCTCTTATCGAATAATACATTTTCTGCCCCTGAGAAGGCAAGGAAGAAATGCCCTAGTGATCATAGGTGTTCACCACCACGCAGCCAGGCTTCCCAGTGCCTATTTCTGGCTCTGCTGCTTTCTTATCTCTGACAAGTCACCTAAACTCTCTACTCCTCTGCTTATTCCTTTATTGCAAAAGCATTGGCATGAAACTTACTTTTTTAAAAATGCTTTCAGATGATCAGAAAAAGTCAGAATAAGATACTGAAGTGTTTTCACAGGAATGAATTCTTCCTGCAAATGAACAAGAGTATAGCAGTGTTCTCCCTACATAGCAAAATCACTCTTTGTTTTCTTCCCAGGCAACAGTTGCTGCTTTTGCTGCAAGCGAAGGCCATTCACACCCACGAGTGGTGGAGCTGCCCAAGACTGATGAAGGCCTGGGCTTTAATGTCATGGGAGGAAAGGAACAAAATTCACCTATTTATATTTCTCGCATTATTCCTGGAGGAGTGGCGGAAAGGCACGGAGGGCTCAAACGGGGGGACCAGCTGCTTTCAGTTAATGGAGTGGTATGTGGAAATTTGATAGAGCTTTCATTTTCATCTGGATTTTCTTTTTTCACAGCTGTTCTAATACCACAATTTAAAATGCAGCCATAAGAAACAAAGAGTTAGGTCTGTGAGAGACCTTCAGTGTGCCTTTGTGGTGCAGGGAGGCAAAGCTGCATCGACAACTTTGTGCCACTACTAATTCTTTTGTACTTGAGGGTGCTTGAAGAGCTTCATTTTAAATCCACACCACATGCTTAATTTCCAAGGAAGCTATGCCTTTCTTAATTGATAATTCTGCAAATTTCTTTTACAGTAAAAGTGTCATAACAGGCTTTGTCATTCTTGCACATCATAGCTGCTGAGGCACACAGCCCTTTCCAAGCACAGAGATGCCTCAGTGGCACTTGTGCGGCCTTGTTACCTTCAGAGCATTTAAACACACAAAATCCAAAAAAATTTGATAAGCCCATTTGGTGCAGATTTGTAATGGAAGGTACATTCCAGGTTTCTTTCGGTGACATTCATGCAGCTGTGATATCTTGGTCAGAAAAATCAGCTGTACAAATGAACACATACAGGGAGCATGTATTTTTAGTTAAAAGGTAAGGTTTTTACATAGTCATTTTTCATGTAACTCAATACTTCAGGGTGGAGTGTTTTGCAGTAGTTTCACTGTGACTGTCAGGATGGTGGTAAAAATAAAAGAGCTCTTATAATAGTAAGGAAAAATAAGTCTCTGACGACATGATACGGGTCAAATTCTGCTTTTTATTTTGTTTTTCATTCCCTTTTACAAGGGAATGCGAAGTACTGAAAGGGTAAGCGTACTCATTCATATAACCCTACACTTCTCTTAATGAAAACATAATCCTTTTTCATGCGAAACCTCCATCTAAACCTTGTATTTAAATACACCAAAGGCATGTAGGAGCAATTCCTGAATCCAGTCATAAATATAAGACTTTCCAACTTAAATTTCCTTTGTTGCAAGCCCATAAAGAATAAAAAAAAAAAGTTTTCTTCATGTGTTCATGTTGTCATCTGTTTCTCTCAACAATACCTATTCCCTTTCTCTTGAAATCAAATATCAGCACAACACTTCAGACTTTTTACCACCACTTCAATCAGCCATCATGTTCTCAAAAAAGAACTTGCAGGTCTGGAAGCTTACTTGCCCCTGTACACAGTGAGAAAGAAAAGATAAATGAAAAAAAAAACCAAACAAACAACAAAAAAAAACCACCACACAACTGAAAAAAATATTTAGTCTCAGGAAAAAAGAAATCAACTGAACATTTAATAAGTAAATGGCCTGAACTGCACTGATTAGAAATAGATCAGATAATTTTGTTGTTATTCAGCACTTCTTTCCATGGGTGAATAAAAAGGCAGATAAAAAGAGTTTATATTCACTGGTAGATGGATGGTTCTTGAAATATCCTCTTACTGTCATCAGCGTCTAGGCAATTCACCCCCTTCATCTGCAGGTGCTGAACTTTCAGATGTCAAGGTAGATTGAATTTGGCTCCTGTCACCTCTATTTCATGATACTTTGTTGAAAAAAAAAATCATGAATGTGCTCTAGGATAAGTATTAATCTAATGTTGCAAAAAAACAAAATATAAATTTTCCAATTGCATGTAGGCACATGAGAAGGTTGATTCCAAGATACAACAAATATTTTTGCGTTCAGAGTCTAAAACAACGTAATTTGAAGCTTGAATTGCAGTTGCATACTTGAAATAATGCCTATGAGCAACTCTTCATACACCAATCTTGGGCTGAATTAAGCTCATACAATATAATTTGTAAAAAGGCAAAAATTGTAAGTGGAAATTTGTTTGCAGACAGCTTGAGACAGGAGGATAAAGGTCTAAATTTAACATTATTCACTGGGACTAGTTCACCCTGTGCTTCTCTCAATTTAGCTGGAGAAAAGCAAATAATATACAGTATGTACAATACAACAGACGGCTCAGCAGTGGAACATGAAATGAAAATGAAATACCTGTAACTTGTTTGTGCTCAGAATTTGGTGGTTATCCAACTTTATAATTATCAACATAAAATTAGAGCTGTGTGTTCAGAACCCAGATTTGTTATCCCAGCGTGACTGGGATGACTGTTCCTTGAGCTGTTTCACCGGCTGTTTTCTCATTATGCTGGGGATTTTGTTACATGTTTTTGTCCCACACTCCCTAAAAGTAGAAGAAATTTAAAGCAGTAAGCCCTGCAGATGGCTCAGAAAAGGCACTTGCTGGTAGCTGTTCATATCTGGCAAAGATTCTGCATTTGTCAGATACCTGGTGTGAGTCAGATATAGAAAGGGATACAGAATAGGTTTATAATGGCTAATTTCTCACCCAAGCATTTTCTTACAGGTAACTAATAGAAATATTCTTCTCAGTTTCTCAACCTGTGAAGCAATAATCAGATTTTCTTTTTTGTCTGCAAGAGAGTGGGATTTCTTTTTTTTTATATTTATGACAAGTTTGTGAGTCTGGCTACAGTAATGGTTGGTGTTTCCCCACACCATATCTGCAGTTCTTTCAACTGCTTTTGTCTCTACAGTGTTTTGCATCCCTTTTTTTGATTCAGTCTGCCAATGCAATAAGGGAAATATAGACGTAAGTGTATATATAAATATAATATATAATTTTTTATTACATAAAGATACACATTGAAACAAATTTATTAAATCCCATATTTGGTGTGCAGTTCCAAAGTAAAATGTGTCAGATCCTTGCAATGTCCCCAGCCAGTATACTCCAGTCAGCAAAATCCCTTGTACAGGCACAACCGATACCAGCAGGAACCCTTCACCAGCACAGCCTCAGAGCTTGGCAGAAGTGGAAGAATTCAAACAGCAAACCCACTTCCTTTGCTGGTATAAGCTCTTTTCCCTACTCCAAGGGGTTCTGCTGTTTCAGTTCTGCAGCTACCTCTAGGCAGGTGACACATTTGTAATGCCTTAGAAATATGAGTGCAAGCAGCAGTGAAGACGTTAAGTATAGCAATCATATAATAGCAGCTGAAAACTGTCGTTGTTAAGACCTGAGTTAGATACGTTTGGAGAATAGGATTCGTATTTAGTAGCACTATCTTTGACTTTGCCTTTGTTATATTCCCCTCTTCGGTTATGGTTCAGAGCTTTAGGCTTAGTTCTATATCATTACCATTCAAGTCAATGGGAGTTTTCCATTGACCCAGATAGCAACAAAGTCAAACTCTTCGTTTCTAATTAGAAAATACTGGCTGTAAACTGAAAGAACAAGGCCGGAGGCAAATGGGAAAGAAAGCAGGCAATCATGAATTAAATGCAGTTTACTAAGTTGTATGAAGTATTAAAGTGCACCATCTTGTTATTCCCTGCAGAACAGATGCAGTCACAATTGCTTTTTGATATCAGTTGGACCCATCCAACTCTCTGAAAGCAAATGAGTTTTAGCAACTTCATGTAGCTTGGGAGCTTACAATTCTTGTTCACAGCCTGTTCTAAGTTCATACTGTTCCACAGCAAAACTGATCACAACACTACTGAAAACACTGTCCATGCCACGTCATATGGACCATGATTCACAAGCAAAACATTAAATATAAAACAATGCCAAATTTTATACAGATTCTCTGAAGGTGAGAACTGTGTTTACAAAAGCCTGTCACAAAGCAATGAGTTACAAAAGATAGCTAGTTACAGTATGTATTAGTTATGATCACCTCTTCTAACACTGAGCAGTTACGGAGTAGGGGATGCAGGGAAGAGGTTTTAAGTTGTATTTGTGGCTTGTTCATTAAAGCAATTTTACAAAACGCCCTATGAATCCATAGCTTTTTATTTTCGCTCTCTTTGGAGCATTAGACACATTCACTGTTTCTTATGCCACAACAATTTTCTTTTTTTCAAATATTTATAAGGAAGCTTTTTTTCTCCAAATTACTTGTAGGTAGCAGTGTGTGTTCAGATTTAGCCCAATCAATTTCTAACAAATCTAGTCATCACAGATCATGAATTTTCTTGAAAACAGAAAACCTATTCTTGAAGAATAGGAGACCTACTGGAGGAAATTAATGAACATACAGTCCAAAAACATAAAGTCATTTATTTCAAGAATCAAATATATATTTACTTTAAGGTTTTCTCTGTTTCTGGTAATCATTTCAGCACTGGAAATGACATTCATTATTCCTCTAAGTTGCATTAATATTTTTGAAGCATCTTAATCTTTCTGTAGAAACTCGAGTCCAGTCAGTTAACCCAGACATGAAATAATTGTTTGTATTAATATGTTGCAGGGTATTTAACAGGAGAAGGAAGATAAATAGCAAGGTGATAAGCTTGAATTGTGTTTATATTATTTATGTAGAAGTGTATTGTCTGCTTTTTTATACTTCTGAATCGTTATTTCTAGCTCATAGTGTGCCACAGCAGAAGTAATTCCTATACACTGTTCTTGCACAATGCTACTCAGTCAAACAGGAGAGATGCAAATAGAAAGAATTTTCTTCTGACAGTTGCTATAACAATGCTAAGCTATTCTGTTAGAGTGAATTGAACTTCAAATATTTTGAATGCTGCTGCTTTTCTTTGGGAGCCTATGGGTATAGTTTTATTTTAAATAGCATGGTATACATAAGAGTTTTAAAACACAGCATGTAGTAAACTTTGATTTATTTTATGTGGGAAGAAAATTACATACTTTTAAATAGTCTAAAAACCATGTGAAGATCTGTTGTGTGGGCTTTTTTTTTTCTGTGCAGAGATACTTTTGTTTGTTGGAATATATCCTACAACACACACAGGCAGTCAATACGCTATTAGAAAATTTCTTCCTTTCTCTTAAGGTATGAACAATCCACATGCCTGAAAAGCACTCCAGTCAGTCCGCTTAATGGTAGAAATTAAATACTCTCTTCACAGCTGAGTTGCCTCCACCTTTTAGAAAATTAGTGTTTCAAACAACGTTAGCACAGAAATCAGAGCTTGAGCCCCTTTGGGAATACTTTGGATTTCACAGCAGATATCATCTTACTATAAAACGCTTTCCAGAAAGGGAGGGAAAATACATATTCCTTCAGGAAGAACTTGCAGTGTTTCAGTTGTTAGTCTTTGATTGCTTACAGCTAACCAGATTAAGACTAGTTTGTTTCCAACAAAGAACCCGTATCACATGAATGTGTGAGCAGTGCCATCAACTCTCTTTAAGACGCAGGTTGTCCCTGGGATCAGTGGGCACGCTCCTTCGCCCACAGCACAGCGACTGCTTAATCACCACATGTCGTCGTCCCCTGTGGGATCCAAACAGGGCCAGGGCGTAAGAAAGGAATTGCCATTTCAAACTTGCAATTTCTTCATTTCATACCAACATTTAAGTAGGATTTTGTACCTTGCAAACAGTTTGTTTGGGTTTCTACTGCGATGTTTGGGCTTTTTAACATTATTTTTGCTTGCATATTGTTGAGTATTTCCCCTTTTCACACAGATCAGAAATCAGCTTTGCCATGCAACCTAAAACAGAATTGGGTTTTTTAAAATACATGGATACATTCCCAACAGTGCATAAATCTTACTTAACACTTTCCCTTAATAGTCCCTTGAAAAAATGCAAGGCGTGGAAACTTCCTAAAACCCTGATAGCCTTTCTGTATTAAAAAGAGGACAGAGCTCTGGACCAAAGCAGCATTTTCATTATTAAATCTGTTCTGCTCCCAGAGCGTGGAAGGAGAACACCATGAGAAGGCAGTGGAGCTGCTGAAGGCGGCTAAGGACAGCGTCAAGCTTGTGGTACGCTACACACCCAAGGTGCTGGAGGAGATGGAGGCTCGCTTTGAAAAACTGAGAACAGCCCGGCGCCGGCAACAACAGCAATTGCTCATTCAGCAGCAACAACAGCAGCAAACTACACAGCAAAACCATATGTCGTAGGTGAGAGGATTCATTGGTCTTCCCTACAGCCCTGCCTGGGCCAGCGGCTCCAGGGAGTCCGCAGGTCCATCAGGGGCAGGGCCTGGTGCCAGGGCTCATCCCAGCCCCAGCCAGGATCAGGGCAGCCAAGGGGCACCAGGGCAGCGGGCATCTCCCTGGGGTCAGGCACTGGACAAGGCTGGGCTGGGATGTGGACCCACAGGTGGGCCTGGATCAGCAGGGCCCATGGCCAGGCAGGGCTGTGGGGAGATGGAGACCAGCCCTACTGCAACATCGCTGGGCTGGGGGCTGAAGGTCCTGTGGGGACTGACATGGGGTCTCTGGGCAGGTTGAGGGAACCCCAGGGAGCTGACATGGGGTCCTGGGCTGGGGACAGGATGGGGGGAGCCCAGGGAAGGGTCAGGGACAATCAGGACTGGCAGTGCCCTCAGAGCCCCAGCAAGCCCTTACTGCCAGGAGGATAATCAGAGCTCATTCTTTGGTACATTTCCACATGGTCTGCCCCAGTAAAAATGCATTTTGAAAACAGCTGAAAAGCCCTGTCGAATTCTGGAGCCATTTTCCAGCTAATAACCCTGAGATCGATAGCCACTGTGCAGCTTTGACTTACCTGCAAGCAAGACCTCATAAGAAGTCTATAGTTCCTGGAAACATTTTTTTTAATTAAAAAACAAAGCATTTGTGACAAGTAACAGTATGCTACCAGATTTAGACACAGTTTAATATATTTTCAAATAATCTGTTACCACTCTGCAACAGAACACAAGATTTGCTGCTGGTATGTGAATAAAAGCCTTCCCAGTCCCTTCCCTGCTACAGGGAGCCCAAACTTCACTCTAGGTCCTGGTCAGGGAACCCACAAGTGCTTTACTTCTCCCCTCCAATTTGATAGGAAGTATTTCATTCACTCTTGACTGACATTCAGTATCACAATAGCTTCTGAGGGGCTAGTAAGTTTCGCAATGTAGTCAAAACCCACGGCATGTGAGCTACAGGGATTCTCCATATATGCAGTTTTTCTGAAATCAGTGAATTTGTGACATGAATACCTTTATAGATACATTCCATTTGCCCAAGTGAAATCAAGTAGGAAGCATGTCCCAATGACTTATATCCTAATCCTCTACATCTCATATCAGGTGTTCCCAAAACAGAATGCTTGTACCAGTAAGAGTCCACAAGTCCCCAGATGGTCAGAAACCAAAGCTCCCAGTGATGGTTTCATCACTGTTAATGTTGACACTGACTTCTGTTTATACTTAGGGGAAAAAAACCACCTTGTAGACCCCCTGTCTTGTGACCACCAGAATTCCAGCTTTGTTGATGAAAAGAGATCCAAGTGGGATCTTAATCCCACATCAGAGTCTCAACTCAGACAGGAGGTATAAACAGTAGTATTTAATGAAGTAAGTTTTGATTTTCTGTGTAAAAAAAGGGCCATTGCAGGAGACAAATGTACAGATGGCACAGTCCCACATGAAGTTTTTAATTTTTTTCAGTTACCTGAATCCTTTCATTAGCAAGTAGGTATTTTTACTGATTTTAATTTTTTCTTCAAAATGAAAGGGAAGAAAGGCAGCCAGAGACAGCCAGCAACCTAATTCCTCAATTCCTCATGCTTGCTCTGAGAAATGTGTTTCTTTAATTCTAGGTTATTCTCAAGGAAAAAAAAGCCACGATCGAAAGTTCAGTAATCAAGCAATCAGAGTTGTACTTCAGTATTCCAGCAAAAGGAAACTACAGGAACACAAAACAGAATTCATCTGGAGAATGATCAGTACAAGAATAATGTGATTAAGACAGCCATAGGGAGGGTACCTTCATGATAAGGCTTTTCAGCACATGGCAGCCACAGGTAACATAGTACTTCTGTGACTATTCCTAATAAGAACAGCATGATAGGTAAACCCTATGAAACAGAGAAGTCCAGGGCTTCCACATCATTCTGTTCAGCCTAATCTTGCACTCCTTACCCTGGCAAATTGGCCAGTTGGCTTTCTGTAGTCAGTGAAAGTTTTGTTTTAAGGAGATCAAGATTGGCTGCTTTTGGGGACAGAATCTTTCTCTGCAGTTATCTCCAGAAATGAACAACTACATCAGTTCAAAATTTTGCTACAGACATCAGACTCATACATCACGCTTCATAGGCACTTTGTACTATATATTCTAGAGCTGTTTTAACCTAAATTCCTGTTTATAATTTTCAATTTTCCCTCTGGAAATAGCAATTTACTATATTTATAAAATATTCCATTTGTAGAAGCAATTGGCTTTTTACTCTTGGTGTTTCCATATATTTTATTATGCATCAACAGAGTGAGAAAGTTTTAGGTCAATTTTAATTTTATTAGTAGTAAAGTTAGGGAACCCTAGAACTGTATTTTTCAACGTAGTTATTGCTAGTATCTATTAGAGTTACTATTCAGAAATCTATAACTGGATATATTATATATTTATTCCATAAAATATATATTGTCTGAATGTACCTGTTAGAGAAGTAGGGTCTTTGCTTAGCATGCATTGCAAATGTAGTAAGCTAATGTTAGCAAAAGACCAGGCTTTGTTTGGCAGATATTACTGCGATAGCATCATCTCAGCTTTTCCGTATTCTTTAATTTATTTTCCAGTTTAATGTTAATATATTTTAGAGACTAGGAAGTGTAAGTTGTTTCTTTTAAGACTTGCATATTATCATTTAAATCAATTTGAAGTTAGTTTTGGGGTTTTTTTTAATAAAACCAAATTGGAATGTGCAAACAAAATATACAAGTTCTTAAGTTTAC
This sequence comes from Rhynochetos jubatus, assembly GCA_027574665.1. Lineage (NCBI taxonomy): Eukaryota > Metazoa > Chordata > Aves > Eurypygiformes > Rhynochetidae > Rhynochetos > Rhynochetos jubatus. Next base: position 42,528,654 of record CM050652.1, on the reverse strand, counting down.
ATGTCTGCTTGTCCAAAGAAAATAGTCGAAGCTGAAAGGCTATAGTTGTCATCTGCTTTCAAGAAAATAAGAAAATGGAACCCCCAAATTCTAAAAATATAATCATTTTCAGCATGCCTTCTACACTTCATTAGAAAAGGCTGGGGGAGAAAAGGATCTTAGGGGAGAACCCTACAGTCCTTGCACGTTGAAAACTCCAACTTCTATCAGTGAACGTTTAGTAACGTGAGGAATGTAGAAATGGTCTGAACCAGTGGTCTGGTTGTGAGCTTGGAACAAAATCACAAACGGTATTTTGAAGGGTCTGTTCTCAGAGAGAGGCAAAGCAAAGCTAGGGAAATTGGCAGTATCATAGCATATGTTTAGAAACCAAATGCAGACTAGCCAACAGTCTTGACCGTGTTGGATTAGTGTAAGTAGCCACTGAAAGGAAATCACTGTATTTTTAAAAGCAAATAGAATGAATTCATCCAGAGAAGCCTCATTTTATAGAGAAGTAATTCTATCCAGTGATTGTTGGTGACAATATCAATTAAGACAGTGGAGTTTGAAAACTACCAGAATTAAAGATGAAATATATTGTATTGTGCTCCGCACGGTGTCTTTTTATACTTAATAAAATTGTATGTACTTATATTAAAATTGTATTCTTAAACAGACACTGCTATTAATATTGTCGTTATATAAGTTGTTATTACGACTGCGTATAACTGTTCTGTATCTCATCAGTAGGATTTGAATTACACTGACATCTGCATTTTCAGAGACCAAGTATTCAGATTTAGTCAGCACACTGTACTGCATTCTTCCAAACCTCCTCTCCTCCTCCTCCCTTCCTCTTCCTCAAAAAATTTAGGTTTGATGGAGTGGAATGTGCTGATTAATAAGCTTCAATAATAGAATGCCATTCCTAGAGAAGCATATCAAATTCATTTTCATATATTATTATTCAATAAATTATTTATACACACTAAAATTAACATTCTAGTCTTTGCCAACATTTAACAACAGGATGGAAGAAAAATAAAACACAACTGTCAGTGTATTTCAAGTGGAAGCAGGAAGAAATAACTTTTCAAGGGTCACTTTGCCTGCCCTTCACTGATCAATAAAACATACAGCCACTTAATGACAGAGTAATCTGTGTCCCTAAAGCTATCTTCTGCATTTAGTTGTAGACAGTCTTTTCATTTGTGATTTAAATGTCTTTGATCCTGATGCAGTAAGGCACTTCCACACACTCATTCCTGAATTAGGACCTGAAAGAAGTGCAGAGAGAAGAGCACTTTTCATCTGCAGGTCTGTAGGTGCTTGTGCATCATATTTTAACTGATTGGTCTCCTGGAATTTACTTTTTCAGTAGGCTGAACTGATATTCCTCCAGTCAACTTAGGTTTATTGCTCCCATTTACCCCTGGGGTTCCCTCATGTTTCCCTGCACTGGCAGCAAGCTGAGGTAGGTGATGTAACAAGTCGTTTCTGTCTCTGTATTACAGTAATCAAAGGGGTGCCATGTGATTTTTACAAGCTCTTGCATCATGTTAACTTATGCCAAAGATCCATATGCAAGATTTAATAATAGTAGAGGTTTAGGGTCAGTGGCATTTACTTACTGATGTTGATGGATCTGTTGTGCTAACCATAGTTTTTCTGTTTGTGAAAAACAAAATTTGTTGGTTTTCTGTTTGATCCGACTGGCACTTTATAAAGGCTTGAAGGATTTCATAGCCCTTGATAAAGTGAAGAGCTCACCAGGTTGCATTTTCCCCTTTTCCTTCTGCAGTGACAAATCATAGATGAAAGGTCAATGAATGCCCATGAGTGGGATAAATGACAAAAATCTGCCAGCAGTTCCCTGGTGAATAATACTGCAGAACTCTTAGTCCTATACATCGTACCTTTTGTGTGTATTTATCACAGCCCAGCTTCATATCTGACTTAGGCACCTTTGGGAACTCTTGCAGAAGGCACAGAATTATATGCCACATTTGCAGGAGAAAAAACTCCTGATTCAGTTACTAATTTTAAGGATTTTACGGTTCTAAATGAAATTAAGATTTCATGAGCAAACAAGGTTCCTAGAATAAAAAATGCTAAACAAGAGCGAGTTTCCCTGTGTTTGAAATAATACAGGATTTTAAGCATAATTTCAGAATTTTAAATAGTTATTCTGCTCACAGAAGATGTATGTCATTACAGGATGAGAGACTGTTTCAGAAAGTAGTAATTCTTTCTGGATCTTTCTGAAAATGGGATAATAAAACTGACCAAACAATCTCCTAATACAGAACTGCATCTAGAAGAGCGAAGGGGTTCCTTGCCTATATAAGCAGAGGATTATCAGCCAAAAGTAGTACTGTCCCTGCATAGGCATTAGTGAGACCATTTCCATATCCAGCATTCAACAAAGCAAGTTTCAAACCCAGAGAGTTTTCTGGGACAGTTCAGAGGAGTGTGCTGCCTGCTGCAATACATATCTGATGATAAATACAGCACATTACACTGATCCATGAGAAGCTCAGGGTGAATTAGGGATGTGCTCAAACAGTCTTGCAAGCACACCCTAGCTCATCCTGCTTGCCCACGAAGCAGATGCAGTCTTGCAGTGTGAACTACCAAAAGAATTCAGATACATGTTTGCTGGATTCATTGCCTCTATCTTCAGTGGTCTAAAAACAAGCTGCTGAGCTTAGGCTGATTGTTTCCACAGTCAACAGAGTTAGAAGCATCCCCAGAATGCTATGTATTCCACCTGTCTCTGACATCTGTCTTAAGAGAGGATAAGGCATCCCATAGAAGGGATTATTTTGTCTCATAAGCAGAGCCACTGACTAAACACCCTAAATCACTAGCTGGAAGTAATGTCTTTTGGTTTTTTTTTTTTTCTGCTTCACTCATAAACAGCCTCTTAATAAATAAATATCCAGCCACCAGTGTTTGAATTCCCTTGTCCAAAAGCTCTACCCACACAGCTCAGATGACTGACAGTCCTTGCACATGATCTGTTTGGTAAGGCAGTTCATGTTGCTACAGCTGTCGGTTCCGAAACATTCTGAGAAATTTAAGAGCTCAGAGCAGGTATCATTAGCAAAATGCTTTGGTTGGGGAGTGTACAGGAGCAGTTACAAGGAGCTTCCGTCTGTGAATGCTAATGGCAGAAGCCTGTGCTGCCACCCACAGCACCGGGATAGGATATGTGCATTTTACAGTAGCTGCAACCACAACGATGAGAAGTCGCTTTTGGTGGCAAAGATGCACAAAAATGAAAGCCATCAAACCTCCAACAGAGGAATTTGTGATACCAAGAGTCATAGCAAAACCTGACCAGGTCTGAAATCTAGAAGCCTGCAGCTATCCAGCATTAAGTAAAAGGATTACAAAAGCAGATGATATCTACAAGTAGCAGCCAAAATCCAAGAAAAAAAAAATCCCATAGGGATTTAATCTCTGAGCTGCTGTTAATTTACTTTCTTATAGTTAGTTTCACTCTTATCACCTCATCTGACCAAAAAGGAAGCATATGATACAGCAATTGCATTTACTTTTATCAAAACCATAAAGAGCTGATTTGGGTAGATGAATACCTCTTCCCTTCCTCCTTCCTTCCTCTGGGTTCTGTCTGCAGAAAGGTGACACCCAAACACATCCCAGTGCTACAGAGAGTTTCTTCATTAGTCACACACCAGTTCCTCCCACCTGCAAACCTCACTGTGTTTCCTCAAAGCAGGCTCATTTTATAGACCCACAAATTTGTCTTTATTTGAAGGAAAACTGGGTGGTAAACCTGAAACTGTAAATCTTGCCCGGCATTTTCAGTCTGACATGCCAAACCAGACCAACTCTTGCACTTGTGATAATCCACCTGGGAGCCTGGGATTAGCCTGGAAACTGGTCAATTCCATCCCATAACGAGGGAAAACTGCTTTACTCTGAGGGTGTTGGAGCACTGGGACAGGCTGCCCAGAGAGGTGGCGGAGTCTCCTTCCCTGGAGATACACAGAACCCGCCTGGATGCGTTCACCTGCTCCAGATGAACCTGCCTTGGCAGGGGGCTTGGACTAGATGATCTCGGAAGGTGCCTGCCAAGCGCTCGCGTTCTGTGAACGGACAATGTCAGGACTTCGTTCCCAGACGCGTTAGGTTTGTTTCCCGTGCGTACGCGGCAGGTCCAGAGCTCCGCCCGGCTGCCCCGGCCTGCGGTTGGCCGCGCTGAGCGGGGCAGGGGCACGGCGCAGCTCCCGCTGGGATAGGCGCGCCGAGGGAGACGCCTAGTGTTCACGGGCCTTCATAGCACCCGCAGCTGCCGTCCCCGCGAGTTGCAGAGCAGACACGCGCAGGTGTAGGCTACCTCCATTCGGCGTATTTCCACACATTTCACAGTGAACGGAGAGCTCAAAAACCCGCTCCGTTCAACGTGCCCAGTACTACCGCGTGGGGGAATTCGCTGCGTTCTCAGAACGGCCAAGAGCAACAGGATAGCGGCAGCAACAAAAGCAATATTCATTCTGTGGATAACGTAAACATTGCTTAATACGACTAGCGGACTGCACACAGCTGGGGTCCGGTCCAGCCACGCCCGCTGCTGCTCATACGTGTGCTGCTGAGCACGCTCCACGAAGCGCCGCCCGGCAGGGGTACCGCCTGCACTGCGGCAAACGGAGCACGAAGCGCGTGCCTTCACGCCTTGCTGAAGGCACGGAAGAGACTTTAAAGCTGAGTGAGGCCAAAAACGTATTTTGACAAAACATGCTGGTTGCTTGAAAGCTTCAAACAATCTCCTGACATCTGTAAACAAGGCTTCCACCGAGCCTGGTGGGGCTGAGACTGGTTTCTTCTTGTGCGTCCCTGGCTAAGTATAGGATGATTAGCTTAAATCGGAATGGAGCAAGGATGTGAGAAATAAAGCATTGGCTCAAACGCAAGGGATTTTCATGAGATACTAAAGAGCTTCCAACCAGTTTCTTTGCTGAACTAAGGAACCCTTGGCAGCTATCTGCGTAACGATTAATACACCTCTGAAGCATGGTTTAGAAGCAGTCATCTTGCCTTCAGTAAATTATTCAGCTCAGCTACTGAGGAGTAACACTGATCTGACTTACCAAGGAGATGAGTGCAGTCTTAATTTGCTCTGCAAACCAAGAGTCAACAGAATGACAATCTTCAAAGCTGGAGAAAAAAATAGGAGGGGAAAAAAATACTTCCAAATGGCAAATCAAATTAAGATTTCACAGTTTTCTCCGACTGTAACTGTTGAAGTCGCTCAAGTGACTCAGGAGTCAGAACACCCAACACTATTTTTTCCAGAAGCCAGTGTCAGTAAAGGTGTGATTCACTGCAGTTAGCATCTCTAAAATAGAAGTGTCTGGTCTAAGACAAACATAAGCCTGTCAGTGGAGGGAACAATTATCTCCAAGGGGTGATTCACCTCATCTGTGTAAGGGTTACTGACAATACTTTCTTTTTTCTCCAGTGAAGACAGCAGAATAATTTTCTAATCATCCTCTTCCATCCCTGTCGCTTCTGCATTGCCAGTCTTTATCCCATCCCAGCTTTAACAGGTTTCTGCTTCACCCACTGAAGCACCATAAAACCTCTCATCTTCCCCACTGAAAGCACTGGGGTTTCTTGGTTTGTCTGTAGAAACACCCTATTCCCAACTTGGCGCTGCAGAAAATATGTTGGGTAATTTAATCTCTCCCATTTCAGAATATTGTTAATGGGAAGTGCCTCTTTTTCTTTGTTCACTACAGAGGGAACTTAGATGAATAGATCGGATAGGAAGCCTAAATTTTAGGTGCTACATAATGCAACAATCTAGCTGATGAGCACAAAAACATTTGCCACGATGGTGGTAACTGCCAAAGATCAGTGCCCAGAAGCCAAGCAAACCGTCTGGCTGTATGAAGTGAACGGGCAATAACTGAGAGAAAGAGCGGTGTCTACACGTCTGTAGCATACAGACAATACTGAATCAACAACTGCTAGGATGTAATTCTAGGAAACTGCATGCTACCTGGCTATAAAACCATCTGGTGATATGTATATTGTTGGCTTTGAGAGAGAACATTAAAGATCAGAGGGGTCACGTGGGCTGAAATCAGGGCTAGAAGCCTTGTGCTCCACCTCCAAAGAGCAGAAGGTGAACAAGTATGACAGTGAGCTATCCCCCATAACTGTCTTGCAGCAGCTAGGCACCTCTTTGGAAGCTTGAGCCAAAAACAGGTGCCATTGTGTTTAGTAGCCCTTGATTAATTTCTCCTACATGGATTTTTCTAGAAGCTTTTTGAAGCCCGTGTTTTCAGCAACCACCCATACTGAAGCAAAGTTTCACAGTTTGCTTACACATTGTGCAAAGAACTTTTTCCTTTTATTTTGAGCTTTTATTTTTTTAATTAATTTGGTGCCCTCTGGGTGCTCTTCTGGGACAACCATTAAACAGTCATTCCTTCTCTGTCTCCCCATGCTACTCATGGGCTTTTATCATGCCCTTTTTTATCTAGGTCCTTTAATGCATTTTCTTTGAGTCAGTCTTCCAAAGTTGGATAAATGCTAAGAATGAAAAATAAAACAGAAGTCCTAAGTTACTCTACAAACTACATTCCTTGTAGAGAAGCCATTCGGGAATTTTTGACCACATTTGTTGCCTTGCCATGAGTTTTTTCCTATTCTGCTACAGAAGTCTTCAGACAGGAGTACTAGAAGAGCCTGTGTAGTCTGAGGGCACACTATTTGTATAATAGCATTGTGATATTTTCTGATTGCTCATTATCTTTCTCTATAGCACCTGCTAGTATTTATTACAACACTCAGATCTCTTTCCTGAGTGGCAAGTGGTAAGACAATCCACTATTTTAGATGTGGTTAGCAGTGGTTTTCCTCATGTGCATCATTTTATATCTCAGTTTTGAGAGCTGCTGATGGAAGGGGTTCAGATCATCTACTCAAGGCTGTTGCTACTTACACTTATCAAGACTGTGTTTATTCTGAGCATGCATATATGGAAAGGAAAATTTGATTAAAGAAAAAAAAAAGCAAACAAGAAAACTCCCTGTATTTTCATTCATCTTGCTTTGTGTAATGGGCATTTCCCTTTTTTTTTTGTTTACAAAGCAAAACTAACAACAAAACCCCAACAAACAGCGCTTAGTCTTACTAACAGACTGAAAGAGACATATGGCCAAAAGAACAAAGACATTATTTCATTAAAACTTGAGCAAAACAAATGTTTATATTGCCAAAAAAAAAAAAATTCATTTACTTTAACTGCTTGCGTGCCTTCTAACAACTGCTGTGAGAAGAACTAAGAGGAAAGACAAAAAACCACACCACCAGTTACCACGTAAGTCCGTGACACACAGCAACCTGCTGCTGCGCCCGGTGGCTCCTCAGCACAGCAGGCACTTGTTTCCCCTTGGCTGCTGTCACCAGGTGGTTTGGGACCACTCTCAGGGCATGCCTCACTACCCAAGGAGTGGTCCTGCTGCCCATGGCTGCCCCTGCCTCTGCTGAGCCCCGAAGCAGCACTGCTTCTGGAGGTGCTCTCCTTACTGCATACATGCACTCACTTACCACACGTATGTATGTGCTGCCCTATATGGCCACGGTGTTCATGCAGTGTTTAATTCTCCTCTCTAATCCCGTATCTTGCCCTGAGGCCAAACACTGCCTGGTTTCCCATGGAGCTGCAGTCACTATTTTATCTTTAAGCTAAAGAATTTGCAATGCTTCAAAGAAAATCAAAAGCAAGTGAGCAGGATCTGTGCCTGGAGAACTATTTGCTCATAAAGTGATGGTTCCATGCTGTATTTTACAACTAGATCCCCAAATCCTCTAAACAGACAAACACAAACTCTGTCTGAAATCCATTCCCTGAGTGTTTGAAGCATCACCTACCTCTTGCTAAAAGAAAACACTCCAGAAACCAACTTCATACTGAAAATGTTAACCATATCTAGGCAGGATAAATTAATTTTACCAGAATCCATGGCAGATGGCATATAACAGCATAAATCATTCTGCAGACAGTTTACCAGTATAAAACCAGATACAATAGCAAATTATCACAGAAACCTGCCATGCACAGATTTTAAGATACTATAAAAAAAGGTGACAAAATGACACTTATGCAATCAGCACATGACTAACTCTGCTTTTTTAGCACTTTTGAAGTGCTATTATTTATTAGGTACTGGCTGTCTCTTAAAGGTACAGTCACAGATCAAAACGGTCTGGTTGGAACAAGTCCAGAGGAGGCTACGAAGATGGTCAGGGGGCTGGACCACCTCTGCTATGGGGACAGGCTGAGAGAGTTGGGCTTGTTCAGCCTGCAGTAAGCTCCGGGGAGACCTTATTGCAGCCTTCCAGTACCTGAAAGGCATCTACAAGGAAGGTGGGGGGAGACTTTTTATAAGGGAATGTAGAGACAAGATGAGGGGTAATGGGTTTAAATTGAAAGTGAGAACATTTAGATTGGATATCAGGAAGAAGTTCTTCACTGAGAGAGTGGTGAGGCACTGGCACAGGTTGCCCAGAGAAGCTGTGGATGCCCCATCCCCGGCAGTGTTCAAGGCCAGGCTGGATGGGGCTTTGAGCAACCTGGTCTAGTGGAGGGTGTCCCTGCCCATGGCAGGGGGGTTGGAACTGGATGGTCTTTAAGGTCCCTTCCAACCCAAACCATTCTGTGATTCTAAAACTTCATTGCAATGTATGGTACCAAAACCCACAAGTTATTGCTTCTATAGCCCAAGGCACACACCTGGAATGCATGCCCCCAGCTTCAGCAGGGAGCCCATGCCATTGTAAGCTGGCCAAGCACAGAAATACTCTGTTTTACTGAGATTTTTACAGACAGATTTTTCTAAGGTATTCAGGTGCCTGTAAGTAGAGGCAAGATCCAAGGACTAGATCCCAAAAGCATCACGGGAGCTAGGAAAATCCTTCTTTTTAACCATTTAAGACCAAAGATGCAATTTTTCAATTTAATCCCTCAGATGTCGATAACCCTGAGGGTACCAGCAATTACCAGTGCCTCAGTTTCCACAAGGACATTTCTGGAAGCCTGCTCTTCCTGACAGTGCTCTTTCTCATCTCACCTTGTTTCACACACCCTGGTAACCCTGAATCCCAACCAGAGAAGCTCCCACATCACCCACTTCCCCAAAAGAGGCAAATGACCGCTGCCGTCCCATGTTCATACCCACTTTGCATGGCCCTTTACTCCTTGTGTGACTAGAGTCATAGCATGATTTACCCTGTACTACTACACAGTCCAGAAAATGGATGGTTGGATCAAACTACTCCTCCTAGGTAAGCAGTTCTGCTCTGGACAACTACTGTCACAAAAGACACTTAGCAGCCTAGCACACAATCAGTACATGCAAAGGGGAGGGGAACATGCAGTTGATTGAAGTTTTGGTGCAAAATCAGGTTGGGGATGACAATTGCAGGACACCTGACCACAGCTTTATCAATGCCATGAATCGAGTTACAAATATGATTTCTTAAATTGATAAATTACAATTTCATGGGCTGTAGCAAGCCCATGGTCAGGACAGTCTGGCTCATGTCCCAGGGTGGGGTTTGGCACTCAATGCCCTTTAATTTGCCACTGTATAAAGAAGATTTCTGTGCCTTTCTGTAGTTCCCTGAAGAGTGTCCATTACTAACCGTTTTCCTGTTTGCAGTTTTAAAGCACATTCTAAATAGCCAGGTTCAGTTTTTATTTTTTGTTTCAAATATTCCTATCATTCACGGAGCTGATTTTGACTGGTAAATTCTTTGTAGATGCAGACATTTCCTAGCTAGAGTGGAGACATATAATGAACTTAGTTCTGCCTGTCTTTACATAATTCCTAATACTTGCAGAACAAAGTCCTGGAAAATGTGAGAATGAGATTAAAAGACAGTTTAAACCCTTGGAGTCCAAAATTTCAAAATAGGACCATCGAAGGAGCCATAATTTGGAGAGATGGTACCATCTGGTGCATTAACATTATTTCTACTTGAAAAGATTGGGAAGCAGCAGAAAAAAAAAAAGGACTCAGTTTAAACATGAGGAGAGCATCTACATTCATTAATCCATTTCCCCAGCGACTCAGATGGAAAATCATTTTGTGCATTTGCTGCCACTCCATGACTTCTGAAAAGTACCAGCAGCAGCCTGGCTCTTTGTCACGCATTGCTAATGGCAGATGGATTTAAGGCAGTGTACACTTTTCAAGCAGTTTTTCCTTTGGGGGAAGAGACAAGCAGGTATGAGCAGAACCAGCAGTTAGAAGCATCCCACATACTGTGAGATGGACCTTGCTGCTTTAGCATCCTTAAATGTGCAAACTCCCAGGAATCTCACATGGGTGACTGCCACCACTTCAAGTGACTTCGTCACAAGATTTTAAAGCATACAGGTTAAAAAATTGACAAATACTGGTGCCAGAAAAGTACAGGCATGTAGGGAATCATGCCAAATTATACTGCCTATGGTGCAGAGAGCAGACAAAAGAAATCAGCCTGGATATTGCAGTAGCCTTCAGCAATCCCCACGAGTGGCTGCCCACACACACCTTCATTCCGAGGGTATTCAAGCTAACAATTACTCGAGCACTGGAAAAAAAGACACTGCATGCTGCACTGTGCTGCAGGATCCCAGGGCGCTCCCCAGTCTGTACAGCATGTCCCAGCAACACTGCGCTTGGCAGCTGGATGCTCTCAGTAATTTAACTGACAGAACACAAGAACATGCTCCAGCATGTGTGCCTGAGCTAACTGCCAATGCCACTGCACCCTCTGTTCGTTAACCTGCTCCCCCACAGACTCATCATTCAGTTCAACAGCAGAGATTTCTGATTCTCATTCAGTCATCTGGGTGGCTGCAGCAGCTACTCTGTGTGATAAATTCAAACCTGCTCATCTTTCTTGGACACGCCTATCCAAAGTACATGGTCACCATCGGAAAGAGACCTCCTCCCATGCTCGACAAAGGCAGAGAATAAGTAATTATACATTGCTATTCCAGTACGTACACTTGATATTTATCAGCTTTGCTGCAATCATCCTAGAGCTCCAGCTTGCCCCAGGAGGAGCAGGTTTGCCAAGGAGACCTCCTCTAGAAAACAAGAAGGTCTAGTAACATTTACCTAAGACACTCAGCAAACAGTTGTGGTGGATTAGGACCTCGCTGTGGCCACTGCTCATACTCCCTCCCAGGCCACAGCAGCATCAGCGGCCATTCCTGCTGCAGGGACTGCAGTCTAACAGAGCAAAGATCCACCTTCTGCAGCAACAGGAGGTTGCAAAGCTCTTGGTCCAGGGTATCCATGCAGCCTGGAGGGAAGGCTTTTGTGGGCTCTAAGTCCTAACCCTGCCTGTTCTGCATGATGGGAAGTTTGCCTCCTGTGTGACCATAGTAAGGGTGTCATCACACAAGGGACACATATGAAAGTCAGGATGAGCAGATTGCTCCCATCACGTGCCCGAGCACACAGGAGTGGTCTTGTCACAGGACTGAGTGTGCTCTTATGGCAGGCTGGAGAACACCAGCAGATTAGCCATGTACGAGTTGTGCTTCCACCCACATGACCAAAAAAATCCCACAGAGCCCTTCAGAAAAAGGGATCATATGCCACACAATTCATCCACCCCACAACCTGGGGAAAAGGGAAGCAAGAAGCTGGTTTAGGGGCAAATTAAATGTCTGAGGAGCCAAAGTCATCCTGCGAGCTGCAGAAAGAACAGCCTGGTTTAGGCCCTGCAGTGGAGTAGCTCAAATATTCACTGCAGACACCATGCCCCAAAACAACCTCTTCTCTCCTAATCCAAGTGCTCCCTTTGATATAGGCAGAAAAGGGCAGAGACTTGTCTTCACACAAGTCAACGCTGTGATAACCTATTTCATAAAAGGTCAACCACCTCACATCCCCTTCTACTTTGTAAATGAAGTGCTTATTCCTGCTTAAACCATGAAATGCAGAGCTCAGGCACAGGAAAGAAAAATCTTGACTGGGGAAAGACACTATATTCCAATCCAGATTAAGACATTTAAGTAAAGCATGTTCTTCATCAAGTTCTTCCTGCTATTTAAGCAGAACCCTGCATTGCATAATGTGTTCCCAGACATTACAGTGGGGCCCAGGTGCCTCTCTGCATGTTGCGAATTTCCTGTATTTACAGAGTTCTGTAAAGCTAGGCACACTTGGCACTGGGGATCCCTAATCCCACCTGTGGCTCTGCAGTCTGAGTCTCAAATGTATTTAAACACCTAACCCCACTGGAGAATTTGAGCATTTGCCTGCCATAGGACTTTGAAAAGAGCCTAACTCCTATGGATTTCCATGCTTTAAATAGTACAGCTGATTTTTTTTCTTTTTGAAGTCATATTTAGAATTCTGCACTGCAACATCTTAGAGAAACATTCTTTAGAAAATCTGTCCCTTAAATTTCAGAACTTTGGAGGGAAAAAAACAACACCCAAAACCAAATCAGACTTGTCCTGCACTTCCTAAATCTTTTATTCAGACTAGAAAGATTTTTTCCATGATTAGAACTACTTCTGGGCCCAAAATAGATTTACCATTTCCAAATACTCCGCAGTGACAGCTGAGTAGCATAATGATGCTTTATCCCATGTTAGTGACAAAATAAATTGCTTTTCCAGCACACACACAGAGCTTTATAAAAATAATCCCACTGGAAAAAGGGTTCTTCAGCTTTGAATTCCTGCACCCAAAAGGGCCTCAGCTGCAGCAGCCTCCTCTGGAGAAGCCAGAGGGAGTGAAACCTCACGTGAGTGTAGTGTGTCACTTGAAGGTAGCGCTTCTATTCAGACCAAAAGAAAATAGATGGTAGTACTGTTACCTTTGAGTGCTACTGAGTTATTTCTAGGTTTATAAGCATTGCTGCGTTATATTTTCTGCTGGATCAGTCTTATGCTTATAAATTTCAATTTTCAGACTACAGCTATTTCAGTCACATTTGGCTGGGATGTGCAGCATATGCTTTCAATATGGATTGGATTTTTTTTTTTCCATTCTCTTACCAATTGCTTCATTTCATTGCAGTGGGAGAATTACAAGTGTCAAAATTAATCCAGAAGCTCCTCTCCCCACCTCCAGCTCTAATTTAGAACCCAGGTCTGTCGGTCTGCCATGCAGAACAGCACCAAAGCCAGCTCAGGACCTGGCCGAGTCCTACCTGAGCATGCATGGCATCAGAAGATGTTGAATTATCAGGACAGAAAACGACACTGTGTGTAGTGGAGCCCACCAATTGGGGCAGAACTGACCCATGGGATTTAAGGAAGAAATGTTTTACAATGAGGGTGGCAAAATGCCAGAACAGGTTGCCAGGAGAGGCAGTAGCTGCTACATCCCTGGAAGCATTCAAGGTCAGGTTGGATGGGGTTTTGAGCAGCCTCATCTGGTTGGAGATGTCCCTGATCCTGGCAGGGTGGGGATACTAAATGACCTTTAAAGGTCCCTTCCAACCCAAACTATTCTACACGACATATTGAGTGTTGCAGGCCTCCTGGCATATTTTACAAGGCAGCACAGGCATACGCCAAGCAGACAGAAATGCTGCAGTTTGAAATCTCCATCCCAGGTGTGCATTCACTATAGGGCAACAGCAGGGAAGACCATGCTGTGTGGATCAGCAGCTTCGTGTTGCGTGTGACAGAAGGCTCAGCCAAGCCCCAGGACTGTTCAGTGTTGGAGCAATGCTCATTTGCTGCTCTAGTTTTCACAATGCAGGCAGCTCTCAGATAACTGGTATGTTCAACCAGGTTATATGCTGCTTTTCTCTTTTTCTAAAGGAAAAAAGAAACAGGACCCTAAAAGCATTCATAAAACACTACATATTTTGCAAGCACATTACTTTCTGGAATGAGAGGAGTTATAGGTGCTGCTCACAACTCTTGACCAAGCGACCTTCAAGATCAGAATCAGAGAGCTCTTCACATGCATAAAACATGTAGAACCTCATCCCTGAAGAGCTACTGACTGCCACAAGCCTCTAAGTCTTCCAGTGAAGTTCCTGAGCTTTCCAAAACAGTTGCCTACAGCAATACGATAATAAAGCTACTGTGGAAACACTTTGCCAGAGACACTACAGACATTTACACTCGACATGCCTGGATGATTTATAATAAAAATTAATTGGGGGTTGAAGAGTCAGTCAAGCATAGGATGACCAGTCTCCAGACGAAGTTGTCCTATGTCAGCTTACATAAATAATCTGGTAATACTTACATACTGTTTCTCTTCCTTCCCCCAGATCACTATAATCATAAAGAAGGAACCCTTTGCCTCTATTTTTAAGCCTTGAACTCGCTAAAACTTGCACGTGTAAGTTTACCTGTGCATAGGTTTTCCACTGGTTCAAAAGGGTGTAAAAATAAACTTGATTCCATCTTACTGTAAGATCTTATACACAGTAATTTCTTTTAAATGATTGTGAAAATTGTTTTCATAAGTGAATGGTTTTATCGTATGTTCAGCAAAATTTTCTCTCTGACTATACTCTATTTTAAAGTATACAGATGGGCAAAGTTTAAAAAAAAGATTAGGCTCCAGAGCAGTAGATCTTCGAGAACTCCTTGCACTGACTACTTATCCTGGTATTTACTAAGAGCTGGTTGGCATTCAAGACCATTGAAAAAATCACTGCAGTTATTGTGAGCATAATTTCAAGCTCCTTCTTCTGGAAATCATGGCCAAATAAAACAGAAAACATGACTGTACTTGATATTCCATAGTGTGTGAACAGAGTGTGGGCTCTGGCTCTCAAGCACGCTGCAAGCTGTGTGAACCGTTGTATCCATTATAATTGCAATAAAAAGCAATTTTCCACAGCACTTTTCATTTAAAGAAAAATTCCTCTCAAAAGGGTTTTTTGGGGGGTGGTGCAGCAAATCTCCCGAGAGTCCCTGAGCTGAAAGGGTCTACCCAAGAAGCTTCTGGTGCAGGAGCAGGAAGGCAGAGCTGGTGGGGAGGGAGCTGGGCAGCCTTCAGGGCTGGGGCAGCTCCTTAGAGCCAGGGCCCCTGCAGTTAATCCTCAGTATTAGCTAGGCTAGTCCTTATTTAAGCTCGAGTACTAAAGCTGTGCCCCTGACGTTGTTTACCCTCAGCAGCAGTAGCCCCCTCCTTTTGAAAGGAAAGGAACAGTTTCGGATACCAGAGGATTTGGAGCAGAGGATCTGGATAATTTAATGTTGTTCAGGCTTCAGTCATCACGAATATCACTTTACAGCTTGGCGCATAAACAGTCCATTTCTGAGGCATGAGAAAATGAATATATTGTAACTATATTCTAGGCCTTCTGGGCCAAATCTGTTCCTGGTGAAACTCCTGGGGTTTTAGCGTAGTTGAGGCAAGAATAAACTTAGCTGACTAGCTGTACTTTTTAGTACGCTATTTCTGATTAAAAGAGAGTTTACACGAAGATATGGATTTGTTTCCATAGATATTAAACCAAAATGGATTCAAACTTATTCATGTAACCAAGTGCATTGTTTATAAACAATGAAGCTTTCTATAGCTAGAAAAAAAGAGAATAAAAGCAGTACTAAAAATAGGACTATTCATTTTATACATAGGAGTGTAAGGAAGTATGGCACTGCTGAAATGATGTATTAAAGAATGCCCGTACACCAACACACATACTTTTTTTTTTTCTCATAGTCCTTATCTTCCACAGAAAAGAGAGGTGGGGACACAGACACGGTCAGGAGACCCCCCTCAGAGCAGATCGCTTCTGCTGAGAAGACTAATCTCACAGGCACTTTTCTAAAAGGAGCTTTCGCTGTCCTGCTTATTAGGAAGTTTAGAAATAACAAGTTTCACATTTCAAAGTTCAGTCATTTTTGTATTTCACCCAGGCGATAAACATGCAAGAAATGTGTGCCCTGTGGAAAATGTGCATTTCGGGCACTAGCAAGACACAGCTGTTTCGGCCCTTGTTTACTTGGTTTCTGCTCTACTTCATGCTCACCATGGGGGATTTTAGAGTTATTAAACTTTTTCCCAGTTGTCCAGAGTCACCATCCTTTTACTCCACACTGAGTGGCCACGTACACACCTGTGTGACAGCAACTGCCCTCCCAGCTTTCAGTGCTCACCTTGCCGGCTTCAGCAGGAGCCCCTTTTTTCTGTCACTGGGTGCATCTTCCGAAGGGAATTCCCAGTTTACAGGACAGTCACTTTTCCCACAACTCGGTGTTAAGCCACCCACATTTCCAGCAATCAAAGAGCTTCAGGCTACCAAGGCATCCCCTTTCCCACTGCATAGGACACCTGCAGGGGATGTGTGTTCCTCGGCCAGCCATATGACAGGGTCAAACTCCTACAGTACCCTGCGACCAGGCAGGCAATCTCATCGAGTCTGCAAGCAAGACAGGAGTGGATGCTTAAACCCAGGATGAGGCCCAAAGAAAAACCCCATTTAATCATACAGGGATTATGAGCTCAAAACTTACTATTTTAAGGGCTCCTCAAGTTTTCACTGCTGAGGTCCTACACATGACCAGGAGGCCAGTGCTTCTCCTCTTGCTAGAGCTTCACAGCTAAGCAAACCACCTACACCCTTGGGAGCTCCCAGCATTATATATACCTGAGAAGAAGAGGCCCAAAGGACTTCCACCTGCTTAATTTGCAACTTTAATGACACGAGTCGTAGGGCCAGAAGGACAGCCTGTGATGGGCATACGCACAGGTGAGAAGGGAGTTTGGTGGTCTGCTCCTAATAACAAGTTGATACTATCCAAGGAAGAGAGAGTAACAACAGCCAGGACCAGAGCAAAGGCACCCACCTCCCGGATGCTGGACTGACTCTACTGCAAGACCACCTCTGAGGGGTTTTAATGGTTTCAAAGCTACTTTTTCAAATCACTGAGATAACTCAGTTAAATTTAAGAAAGAATATTTGCTATCTATTGCCTATAAAGGTGTTTACCACAAGTCTACACATAAGCCTTAGTTTTTTGGGAAGGGATTTCAGAGATATATTTCGGATACATCTTCATCATAGCCAGTAGAGACATTTCCTCCTCTGCTTTTCAACGCACTCAGGCAGTGAGTTTCAGAATTACACTATTAGCTCAATTTGAAGATGCTGCAAAACAGCAATTGGAGAAATAAATACTTTTCAAAATGAAAATACTTTTTGTCTTTCTATTTCTTCAAAGCATTATGATCTGGACAGGAGAAAAAACCCACACCCAAACTTATTTTCTCATGCTGGTAAAGAAAAAAAAAAAGAAACCCACGACATCTTGCACTTACAAAAAAAATGAACCTCTAGCTGGAACAGTGGTGCATTTGCTAATGAGGTCTTTGCATGGACCTGTACACAGGTGTAATTGAAGTTGTAGTCACTGTTTGCTCACCATTAATTAAGGAGTTAGTGATTTAATAATTTAATACATTCTGTGAAATCCAGCAATCAGAGGCAATGGGCTGAAGTCAAAGTTGATTTAGTCCACATTTTTACTCCCTATAATACGTAACAGGCATACCAGCTTGAGTTTTATATTCCAGACAGACCTTTTCCTGCTAGGTAGCCGAGTCCCACTGCAAGCAGTAGGATTTGGCACTTCATTTAAAAAAAAAAATTAAATATAAAGATTTTAGGGCTTCTTTGTAAGATTTAATTTTTGCTTAGCACATTTGTTCCCCTGCTGCTACTCCAGCTTTGAAGGCCTCTCAGACAGTATCAGATTCAAATGCACTTGATGTAATACACACACTGAACTACCTTTCTGGTATCTCATTGGCCTTGCTGGCCCTCGTATCTCGTGCCCACTATCACCTCCTTCAAGCATAGCTGAGCAATGCCCTTGGCATCATAGCCACCACCATCTTCCAGCAGATTGCCAGGCAGTCCGTAAATGTTGCTGATGTCCAAAATAAAACCAGACTCTGGGGCTAGATGGTGCCTATCAGCTGGTCTGGGGGGGCAGAAAGCAGAAGACCTTTGAGAACGTAGCTGGACTCTGGAGTGCAGTGGGTTTGGCATGAGTCCGTGAGCAGCCAGGATGCTTATGCGGGAAGGCAAGTGGGGCGCCTGCCGAATGAAAACGTGTCACATGTTGTTTGGGAAGGGCAGTAACTCCCTCAGTCCAGCCCTGGACTGGTGGATGGGTGTATCTCTTGGACTGAATGGAGAGGACAGCATGAGATGTAGCGAGGGCAAAGAGGGTGTCCAGTGAAGCCTAAGCTAATGCTCAGCAGAAAACTCAGAGCACAAGCAAGACAGCTCTGCAGGCTCTTTTTCACTCATTCCACTAATCCAGTTGACTGCAGGACCCTGGCCCTGATGCCCCAGGGCAGCACCAGGACAGATGCACTGCTTGTCCGCTCCACATTTTGGGGATGAACTCCTCCATCCCTCACACAGGGTCAAATTAGCCAGCGGGATCCCAGCCCAGTCTCCAGCTGGCCCAGCTCATTAGGCCTTCAGTTGCCAGGATGGCAGTTGTGGCCAGCTGTAAAGCTGCTACCCTGCGCAGAGCCTGCCAGAGGTCAGCAGTCATCGGCTGGCCAGCTGCGGGTCCTCCTGCGGGACCCCGAGGTCCAGCTGAGAGGAGCAAGGAGGAGTGATGAGGGAGTCAGGGGCTCTGCAGAGGAGGAGGAGGGGAGGGAGGAGGTCTGAGGTGGGGAGAAGTCAGCTGCCTGCTGTAGTTAAGTTTGACTGCTCCTGACATACAGGCTGCACTGGGAAGGCAAAGATGCTGTATTTCTCCCTGAAATGCACCTATGAATTTGGAGTGTTCCTAGGCATATTTTGACAAATAGTATGAATTAAGACCCCCTCATCCTCCAAGAACTAACTATTAGTAGTTTATCACTTTTAAACTTTACCACAGGAGAAGAAAGAGATCTGTCTTTTCCTACGGGGAAAATGAGTGTTTTCCACACAAGCAACCCAGAAATACAAACATAAAGCGAGCAGGATTTTTCCTACTTGGAGACAATACACAAACTCAAACCATCTGCATTATAAAAAGATATAAGTGACTAAAAACATCGTGATGAACATCATTGTTTTGCAAACTGTACGTTAGATCTCTTCCTTCCTTGAGTCGAAATTTTCCTGATGTTATGTTTAAGAGATGTTCGCTAGGTTCCTATGTTAGTTTTGTAGTGTAGTCTTTTGATCTGAGTTTAAAATATGTATTTCACTGAAGATCTGTTTGGTTTCTTAATGAAAGGTAAAAGATAAAAGAAGGTCTTCACACACGCAAAAAGCAAGCTGCCTCCCTCAGTCAGAATATAAGCCAAGAAAGCATGATTTTCAGAGCTACAATTAAAACAAAAGATTAATTTTGTTTTTAAACTTGTACAGATTTATGCCCTTCATTGCAGTGAGTGACAGTCAGAAAACTTGCAGCTTATGTGTTACATTATTCTGACACTATGAGGCATCCCTTCACCTGCCTGGGAGATTGCTGCACGCCATCCCAGAGGCTGCAGCACTCAGCCAAGTAGCAGGAGCTGAGAGAGACGAAGCTCGGGTTTTCTAGACCATCATCTTCTCATGTGTTTGTGGGAACAGCCTTCCTCAAATGAACATTTTTCACATAGAATACAACTCTTTATTTTCAGTTCCTGTTATTAACATTACTATTATTATTAAATAAGCAAAGTCTGACCATAACATCGTATCTCCCGAGACAGCAGCATTTTTACACGTTGCTCTTCCAACCCACGAGCTAAAGGTAGTTTCACGGTATGAACTTCCACTCCTTCCAGGGATTACAGCACATTTTGGTTCACGGGAGCTTTGTTTATAGATGTCCTGTAATTAAGAGTTTGTTTTCTTGGCATGTAGAACAAACCCTTCAGATTGTAACCTCGTCCGGTAGGACTGAGGGGGCTGCGGACAAACATCCCACAGGCGGGATACTTCTCCTCGCTCTCTGAAAAGCTACTTCTCAGAAGTATTGACCTTTTTGCAACTCTTAAAATGTCTGCCAGCCAAAGAGAGGTGTACATTACCAACATGTGATTTGCTAGTGTTACTCCGCATACTTCACAGGAGATCGCTTGCCAAGGTCAGCACAGTGCAGAATGAAATGCTGAAAGTCCTCCAGCTTAGCTCGTTTTAAACCATCATTTCAAATGATCTGCACTGTATCAGATCCTGGCCATAAGCAGAACCCTTGGGATGGTATTTTGGTCAAGAGGGGTGAGCACTGCAGCAGTGCAGCAATGTGTGAGAAATCATGAATAAAACCGGGGACGTTCAGAGTCTCGAGCAAAGATTTCTATGAACAGGAGGCTCGGGAAATGATCAACCGTCACCGAGAAAGACTATGTTCCAGTTAAGGCACTTTCACACTCCTGAAGCATCTGCAATGATGTTTGTACCTCTGCACGATCTCAATCCAGGGTTTTCAAACCACTCATTCTGCCCGATGATTGTTTGGGACCTCTCTATACACACCGAAAGCCCGTTCTGGAAAAGGCTCCACCTGAATTACTCTGCCGGCAAGAGAACGCTTCCCCAGGGTTACACAGCAAAGGCAGAAAGTGGTTTTGAGGGCAGCTGCGCGGGAGGGGCAGGCTGGCCTTGCCCCGTGTCAGAAGCACCGCTGCCTGCTGCCTAGCTCAGCGGCTCAGGCAGGTAGGAGCCCCCTCGCTTCCTGGGCAGCCTTTTGGGATGTGCCCTCGGTGAGGTCCGAGGACGCAGCCGTCCCTAAGCTAGGCTTCCTTCGTCCTCAGTTCGGAGAGGCTGCCAACGAGCAGTCAGGTGGTAACTTTTGGTGACACGACCAAGCTGGGCTGGGTTCAAGTGCAAGATTTATCAGAGGTGAAATGCCACTTCCAGACCCCTGGGCCACCCATCGCTAACAACATAAACACAAATGGCAAATACGTCCTTATTCCGTGCTGGTGAGGTGTGTATCCCTTCCCACTCGGGACGTTTATCAGAGGAGACATTTCTGGATGCACCCAAGGAGCCCATCCCTCCATCTCACCTCTCTCTTTTTTTTTTTTTTCTGGGGTTAGAAAAGTTTTGGATTACAACTAGAGAAGTGCAAAGGGCTAGAAATTTTTCATGGTACGGTTAGATTTAGTGCCTGGAAGGAAATAATTGTTAACTCTGAACCTCACAAAGGCTTGACCTGGCTATTTCTAGACCGATGCAAACAGTCACAGATTTTCATCCCGGATGGAGGGACCAAATGTGTTAGGAGCAAACAGATTTATGTTGCTTTCTGAGTATTGTGAAATGTACCTCGCGGATTGTGAAAGAGATCCTTGTGGTTTGTTCTTACTTACTTTACTAAATTTGTCTCTGCCAGAGCACTGGGAGTAAAATTCCCTGACAGGGTATCAGAGCTAGACCACGCAGTTGTTTTACAGCAGAGAGTTGCCGTGCAATTTTAGGGCTAAATCCCACAATAAGTCTTCAGTCTGAAATGTGTGTTCATCAAGGGAGAAACAGAGGGGGAATTTGACCATTTTTTGTCCCTCTGTGAGCCGTCTCGGGGTAATACCCACTGGTGATGGGAGAAACACGCGCCCAGGCCCCAGCCCAGCAAGACGCTCCATCTCCGGGCCCGGGACCGCCGAGATGGGGCAGGTCCCCATGCAGGCAGGACATGGGGGTCCCGGGGCTGGGCTGGGGAACACGGATGCTGGCGGCCACCCTGCAAGCGGGTCTCGCCACCCTCCCCAGTACCAGGGAAGGCACTCAAAGAAGCAGCAGGCCAGACAGCTCTCTTACAGCACGTTTTATTTGCAGCGGCAGTTCCAGGGCAGCGCGCATGTCCCGAGCCCCGGGGTCTATCTGCTCCAGGGGGACCCCGGGCCGGGTCCCGGCGGGCGCTTTGCCCCCAGCCCCGGAGGAGAGCGGCGGGCCAGGGGGCGCTGGGCAACCCCTCTCACCCGAGAAGCGTTTGCGGGGCGAGGGGGGTGGCCCCGGGGGGAGGGCAGCGACCCCGGAGGAGGCGGCAGGAGCGGGATGCCGGCCCCACCGGGCCCCTCATAGCGCCTGGTAGGTCCGTCGGGGCGGCGGCGTCCCGGGCGTCCCCGGCCCCGAATCGATGCTGACGCTGGGCGAGAGGGAGTCGGAGTCGCGGAGGGGCAGCCCCGGCTCCTCCGGGGAGAGGCGATCCACGATGCTGGAGAGGCAGTCCAGGCTGGACAGGGCGCTGCTCTGCTCGGCGGCATACCCTGCGGCCAGGGGAGGGGGTGCGGGGGAGACGCGGCAGCGCGTTACAGCGGGGTGCCCTCTGCGAGTGCGGCGGGGAGCGGGGCGGCTCCCCTCGGTCCCCGCCTCCGCGGCTGCCGGCGGGTCGGGCTTACCGTGGGCCATGTCGGAGCAGTAGACGGCGTCGAAGCTGCTGCGTCTCGCCGACCAGACGGGGCTGCCGCAGTCGGCCTGCAAGACAGCGAGCGGCGAGTGCCGGCCCTGCCGCCCCCACCCCGCGGGGAAGGCGGCTGAAGGCCCGGCGAGGGGGAAAGCCCCGACGACCCCCGGGCAGCAGCCCCCCGGCCAGGCTGCCACCGGGCAGTGCCTTCCCCGCCTCCCCCTGCCCCACGTCTCACCCCTCTGCTGCTCAGCGCTGAGTTGGTGGGGGGAACGGGGCAAAAAGGGGAGCCCCCCGGGGGCTGCGGCGCTTGCCGGGTGCCCCTTGGCAGCGTTACCGTCCCCCCACGCGTTCCCGGAAAGCCCCAGTGCACGCTCAGCGTTCAGCCTGTGTTAACCCAACCCGTCCGGCCTTTCCTGACGTCCTGGCCTCTGCCACCGGCCCCACGACGCTGGGCTGAGGGGGCCTTCCCGGGGTCCCCACAGCCCCATCCCTCCAGCCCCTCTCTTACCATCCCGTCGGAGCAGCTGGAAGTGGGACTGGTCGGTTCGGAGCAGCTCTGTCCCGGCAGGTGATAGTAGTTTTCTACCTGTTCCCTCAAGAGGTCCTGGAGGCTCTCGATGTACCTGATGGCGTTTCTCAGGATCTCTACTTTGGGGAGTCTTTGGTTGGGGTTGGCAGTGGTGCACCTCTTCAGGGTCTCAAAAGCCTGGTTCACTTTCTTCAGCCTCCTCCTCTCCCTCATGGTGGCCGCCTTCCGCCTGTCCATGGTGGTGGATTTCCTCTTGCAGGCTTTGCAAGCCCACAGGAGGCAGTGGCCGGCCTGGTGGTGGCCGGTGGGAGCTCGGACATGCTCCTCTTCCTCGGAGCAGGCGGGCTCGGGGGGCTCGGGGGCTCCGAAGGCGGGCAGGTCCCTGGGCTCGAAATCCTCGGGGAACTCGCCCTCCGGGGAGGAGAGGCAGGAGCTGTCATAGAAGAGCTCGGAGGGGGAAAACTGGCAGCTGTCCATCATCTCCATCCCTGGGGCGGAGGCGGCAGTGCGGGGCGGCAGCCACCGGCTCTGGGCGCTCTGCAGCGCGCTGGGGCAATTTCCTCAGTAATTAGCGACCTGAGTCGAAGTGTCCTTTGGCTGATGCGGGGGGCCCTTATATATGCACGTGAAGGGAGGCTGGTCCGCGGCGGCCAGTCTTTATTAGCATATCCCACCACATCCCCTGCCGGGGGCTGTCTGGGCAAGCCCCCTCCGGTCCCCGGGAGCCGATTTGCTCCGCACGGCTCCTTTGGAGAGCGGCGAGCTGGGCTCTTCCCTAGTGCTCGACCTCCGCGGGACCGGCTGCGGCACCTCCGAAGTTTAAACAAGCCTGGGAATTTGCAGTTTTGGTGTGGAAAGAGAAAGAGGGGCGGAGGCCATGAAGGAACCGCTGACATTTCCCCCAGAGCCGTTCCTGTCCCTCTATTCCCATCTCCCATCGCACGCTGCAGCGGCAGGGGCACCGGCTCTCCCCACGGGGGAATTAGCGCAGACCCACCCCATAGCGTCTATAGTGTCTCCTTGCGTGCCTTTATCCCGCCCCGGCCCGTGGTCCAGCTCTAACGTGCAACGATTTATCCCTCGTTTCGGACCTCAGACCGGTACGTTTGTCCTGGGGAGCGCTTTGTCCCGTCACTAAGGCGGTGTCACCACCCGTCTGAACTTACACACGCGGAGGGACGTGTGGCAAGGAGAGACGGGGAGCGGGGACCCCCAGGTTTGAGTGCTCACAGGGAGAGGGGCTCACAAAAAGGAAAGCGTACGTGTCTGCTCCGAGACAAATCCCCTTCCCGTTCTTTCTCCTACTCGTGTGACCCGGTTGCTGCTGGAGAAACAACACTCGAGCAGCGCCTTGGGCTTGCTAATTTTCTGCTTGCAGGCAAACTTGTACCGTTACAGATGCGTCCCAGCTGCCAGAGCAACAAACTCCTCCTGGAAGTGTAAGATTTCTAACCCCGCGGTCCCTAAGTAACTTTACACAGGCCGGGGACGAAAGCTCCGCGGAGCTCGGGCCGCAGCAGTGGCTGAGCGGGGCGGTGCAAGGGTCACCGGGGTGGTAATGAAGCCGTTTAACAGGCGTTCGCTAACCCGCAGGAATCCTTTGGTTTCGCCCAGGTGGCTTTTGTAGTTGGGGAAAATGGGATGAGAAGGCAAAGGAAACCTTCGCTACCTGGGAATAAAATTACGTGACCTAGGTTCGTGCAAACGGAGAGCGAGTGACCCAGCGGGCACGGAGCCCGGGTGTGTGCCCAGGGAACAGGCGGCTGCCCCCAGCCTCTCTCCAGGAGGAGGTAACGCGGAGGGCACGGCGAGCCGGGAGTCTCCAGGAGCCGCTCTTCCAGGGAGCACCTCCTTCCAGAGGTGTTTCCAGCGCACACCGCCGGAAAGCCTTCCCACCCGCCCGGGCCAGGCGGAGAGCGGCCGGGAGCCGCGGCTGCGGCTGGAGAGAGCCCCTCTGCTCCTTGCCCCGTCCCACGCCCCCCCGCAAAATGCGGATTTCTACTCTTAGGCGAAAACATTTCCTAAAAAAAAACCCCTCCGAACACGCACACCCCCTCCTCCCTACGAGCGGATGCATGATCAGCTAAAGGCTGGGGAAGGCTACATCTGGACTGCTTCGGTTTATTTGGGGCCATAAACGGGGGGAGCCCCCCGCCCCCCCTTTGAAATGAATACTGTAGGAAAAGCAGGGAGTTGATAAAGGAGTAAAGTTACAGAAATGGGAAAGCCCCGAATTTCAGGCTTCTGCCGCTCCGAGGTGCAGGTTGCGGTTTAATCGGGCCGTATCTGAAACAGGGCACTTTTCCCTATTGTTTTCCTAAGAAACCCGTCGGGGGGGTGGGGGTGATGTGGTTCTGCTCCGCAGTAACTTGAACTCTTCACTGGGCTGTGGCATCCACACACACACGATTTGATTTGCCACGTTTGCGCTGGCTAAAATAGACCTGTTTACAGACCTGTTTACAGACCGGTGCTTTGTGCACAAACAAACTTGGTCTTTAAAGGGCCGGTTGCAGATCTGACCACCTTTCAGGGCTTGATCTCCAAGCATGCACGGTGGATCTCCCGGTGCACAATCCCACCCCCCCGGGTCCCGCTCTCTCGGCGTGCAGAGCTTTAGCTCGCAGCTTTAATTCCTAACCTAGCGGGGCCGGGGTTGTTAAGAAACGTGCCTTCCCTCCCCCTCCCAAAAAAAGAAAAAGTCTTTGAGGACCTAGGAAACTTTGTTTCCTTTCCCCTTGATTATTTTGGGGGAAGGGGAAGAAAGGATGAAACAGCCTGTCACTCAGGAAGAAAAAAATCTGTAATTAGTATCCCTTAAGAGCCCCCGGCTCCTCTGGTAAAGTGATCTCAAAACAAGTTTGCAAAGTGCAGTAGGCGAGTGGAACTAAAGAAAAGGGGAGAGAAAACACAAAACTACAAGGCTGGCTAATGAGGCTTGGCGGGGGGGTGGGGGGGGATAACGCTGTATTTCAGGAGACGGGAGGCTCAAGTCCGGAAAGTGGGAACAGCCTGAGCACCAGATACTGCCTGCTCCTGGGGAAGGGCAGGGAGAAAGCGGTGATGGCGGGAGGACCTCTCTAAACGGTGTTCCTCGCCCCAGCCCTCCCCGCCCCGCAGCAATTGCCGTGCCGCACCGATTTCTGGAGGGATTCAATCCCACGCGGGGACCATTTCCAGGGCGTGCCGTCTTTTCTCAAGCCCCGTGCCTTTCTATTTAAGCATCGAAAATGCGACCGAAACCGTTAAGTCACCGGCCCGGGCTGTGGGAGGTGTTTGGGGCCCATCCGGGCGCGCCCCGTCGTGCCCTCCCGGCCCCGCGCAGCATCCTCAGCCCGCGCCCCTTCCACGCACTGCGCAGTCCCCGCGGACCGCCGGCCTGGCCGGAGCCGAGGCCCGGACCCCGGTGCGGGACAGCAGCCGGCAGCGAGAGCCTTTTTTTGGGGGTGTGCATTTTATTTAATGGAGCGTGCGGGGCCGGCACAGGGGGAGCCGCCGCTCGCCGCCGCGGCGCGCCTCTCCCCTCCCGCCGTCGGTGGGTGCCGATGCCGGCGGCGGAGGGCTCCTTCGCGCCGCCCCGCCAGCAAAACTCTTTCCCAGTTGGGCTGTTGCGGCCGGGCGCTTCCAGCCGTGTGAGAAACGTTTGGTTCCCCCCAGCGCTGGGAACCCTGCGCACCTAAGTAAACACATTAGTACCTGCCAGAGGGATTTGTACAGAAGACAGCTGAGGAAGGCATTGGCCTCTGCTGGCACTCTGGGACTCCCAGGAGAGATCAAAGGGACACGGGGGGGCGGGGGGTGGGGGGGTAGGGGGGTGGTTAGCAGCCTTGAGACTGGGAAAAGTCGCTAGTTCCTGCTATCGGAGGGATGTCCCAGCGAGCACATGGTTCAATTATTCAACCTCCTCCCTCCCCTGCCCCCCCGCTCCCATTCCGCGGATCCTTCTCCCCAGAAAGGTGGAAGCTCTGGAAAAATCGTACGGGTTTCCGCAGGCAGCAGAGATCCTAGCGGGATTTTCCCCCGTGGGAAGAGCTGTTGGGTCCACGCCCGCCCGCGTTGCCTTCGACATCAGAAAATCAAGCCCGCTGCCGGCTGCCCGCCGCCCTCTTCCCCGGGTGGCGGCCGGTTTTACGGCGGAAAATAAAGATGCACAGTAATAATAATAATGATGATGATGATAATAATAATGATGATAATAAATGTTAAACACTCGATCGCGTCACTTCAGAGGAGAGCGGTGGCAGCGGAGCGGCACTGCAGGCGCCCCGTGTCCCCCCACCGCGTGGGTCCCGCTGTACCGCCCGCGCGGGTGGGCGGGCGGCGGTGCGCTCCCGGGCCGGACCCCCCCCGCCCCGCTGCTGCCGCCAGCTCTCAGCGGGGGCCGCCGGTGGTCCCGCACCGCATCCCTTCTCTCCTGGGGGAGCGAGCAGGTGGCTTCATGGCGGAGCGGAGCCCGCAGGGGCCGGTGTTTCGCCTCCCGGAGCAGCGCAGACATCACCTGCAGCGGGAGGGAGGGGCGGGGGCAGCGGGCACCTGCATTCGTGTCCAAACTTCCCTGACTTGGTGCGTGGCCCCCCCGGAAAAAGACTTGATTAAACCCCAAACCTCTTGTCCTTCCCAGTTGCTCCCCTTTGATTTTGTGATGCCAGGGCCCTGTTTGCTTTGGCTGGGGACTTCGGCAGAGATTATCGTTCTTAATAACGAACACAAACATTTTAATTGCAAACACACTGAGGACCTCCACCGGGAAGCGCGGCATGTCAGCCGCAGCCGCGGGGTCACGGAGAGTCTCTTCGGAAGGTATTTTCTTTATTTAATGGGAAAAAACCCACCTCCTTTGGGCAAACTTACTCCAAACAGTCGCTCAAGTTACCCTGGTGCTGGAGGAGCCCCTGCCGTGGGGGTGCTGCCCGGCGGACGGAGGTGGATGCTGGGCGGAGGGCAAGGCTGACGGCAGGCTGCGGGGTGCTGGCGTGACACCGCTGCGGGGAGCGGGTCCGGCGGGGCTTGGTGCCCACCAGCCGTACCGAGCGGGGTGAGAGCCCTCCTCGCTGACCCGGCGGGGATGGGGACAGCTGACTAAGGCAGGCGGGGAGGGAGCTGCTAACCCGGTGTGGCCACACTCTGCTGCCGAGCGAGACCCCTCGCTACGGGAGCGAAGTGTAACATCCTCGCTCTTCGGCCGAAAGGCGGGGATGGCGTGCGAGAACCCGCCTTCCTCGAAAGGCCCGGGAGTTGCCCGAGGCAGAGGGGTTTATTTGAAACGAGAAAAAGAAGTCGTGCCGCCGCAATAACTGCTTTCAGCAGAGTATCTCGGCGGGGAGCAGCTGAAGCGGATACTCGAGTGGTTTGAAAACCAGGCTGGCCGCGGTGGCGCTGAACGGGAGGAGGGACGGCGGGGCCAGCTCTCCGGGCAGTCTCTTTCCAGGGCTTCCCCTTCGGACGGACGCACCAGTGCCCGGGCCGGCCGAGAAGGGTGAGACCTTCCAGAAACGTGGCCGTGACCTTTCAAAAAACAAACCCCAAAACTAAACCAAGGGTTACAGCTGCCCGGCGAGCCCCGAGCCGGCCGTTCCCCGGTGGTCGCCCCTGCCCCGGCTATCAACAACCGCTTACAAACCGTGACGCTCCGGCTGTGAGCAGCTCCGCTCCGCCGCCCTCGGAGGGGCTGCGGGTTTTTACAGCACTGAGTGAAAGGCTTCGTATGTTCTTACCCACCCCCCAGCCCTTTCTAGTCGCTTAACTCTTTCCTCCCTGTGGGACCCCGTCCTCTTCTTCCTCAGGCTCCGGGATGTCAAAGGGGAGTTACTTTTCCCGGGAAGAAATCACAGCCCCCCCGGCCCCCGAGGGAGCGGGCTCCTGCCGGAGCCCTTTGCTGCCCCGTGGAGGGTAGCAGGCCCATCCAGTTTTCCGCAGACAAGGCCCCCGGTGCCGAGAGGAAAAGCCGAGACGCGCGGAGCCTCCTTGCTCCCAAGGTGCGGGGAGGAAAACTCCGCGCTCCCCCTTCCTAAGCTCCCCCTCCGCGTGCGGGCCCCTGGCGCCGGGCTCGGACGCTTCGGAGGAGCAGCAGCGCTTTCCCGGGGCGGACGCGGCGAGGAAACGGGCTGGGGGTGCCGGGACAGGCTGCGGGGTCCCGCCCGGGCGCCCACCCGTGCCGGCCCTGGCAGCCGACGCGGCCGGCGGGCAATGAAGGCGGCGAGTGCGGCCCTCGGCACGGAGAGACGCTCCTGAGAGAAAACCAAGGAAAAACGTGTCCCGAGTGCCGCCTCCAGCCACACGGGACGTGTCTCGGGTGGTGTCCGAGTCCTCGCCGAACTCGGCACCGGGTTATTAATTCATTAATTAGGGGGGGGGGGGGCAAGCATTGTAACACAAAGAGCTTTATTTTACAATCCGAGGAATCCGTCGGTTCTTATATACAGTATCACATTCCACCATTTAAATATATCTTTGTTATGTTTACAAAAGACAAGACAGTACTGAAATTATTTACAGGAACGAAACGCGGCGGGAGCTCCTTAAATACGACCGGCACGAAACGCAACCCACGGCTTCACGCGGACGGGAATGGACTCTCCGGTGAGTCTGCGACACCGCAGATCACCGGTACCCGAGTGAGTATCTTCAATTAAAAAAAAAAAAAAAAGAAAGAGAGGAGGGGTGGTCTATGCAAGACAATTTAAAGAAAACAAAACTCAGGAGAAGAAAGAAGAAAAAGAAGAGGGAAGAAGAAGGGGGAAAGTCTGTTTGGCTCGAGTGGGCGAGAGCCGTTTTCTTGGGGTAGGTGTCCCTTTGACTCGACCTTAACAAGGCCCCTGCCTGGGCTTCCCACCGCGTTAATTTGCTTCATTGCTTAGTTTAGAGGGAAGGGGGTGGGGGCTCCATCTCTCTTCAATATACCACCAGAGCAACCGGGTTTATTTCTCCACCACTTCCTCCGCGCTGGGCAGTTTGGGCTCGTCGGAAGAAATACTGTCCACTATGGAAGAGAGACAGCGCAGGCTGCTGGAGGCCGACGACTCGACGATGGAGCCTCCTGCTCAACGAGAGAAAAGGGATTAAAGAGCAAACGGTCGCTCCTCGCCGGGCCTGCGGGGCCGGGTGGGCGGCAGGCGGAGAGCCCCGGCGCCGGAGGGTGAGAGCGACGGGCGGGGGGTGGCACACGGCGGGGGAGGGGGGACGGGACGGCGGCCGCGGTGCGAGTTACCTTCCTTGGGGCTGACTCCTAGGGCTCGGGAATGGTCAGAAACGCTTTGCCAGTCGGAGCTGCAGGTGCTCAGGAAGTCTGAACTGGGGATCTGCGGCACACACACGGGGCGGGAGGGGGACGCACGGGGGGAGGAGGGGTGTTAGTAAGGGGGGCCGCGGTGCCCCGGGGCGGGCCGGCTGCCCGCTGGAGCCCGAGGAGCCCCTCCGCGCCCCCCCCCCCCCCTTCCACCCCCACCCCAGCCTGCCCGGGCCCGCCGCAAGGCAGCAGGATGCCGGGAGGACTCGAGCGGCAGCGCTTACATTTCCCTGCTTGGGGCTGAAGCTGAAGGGGTCCCCCCCGAGCTCCTGCATTTTCTCCTGCTGATCCAGCCTGTGCAGGAGGTCCTGCAGCCTCTCGATGTAGCTGATGGCGCTCCTCAGGATCTCCACCTTGGGCAGCCGCTGGTTGGGGTTCGCCACAGTCCGCCTTTTCAGAGCCTCGAAGGCTTCGTTGATCTTCTTGAGCCGCCGCCTCTCCCGCAGGGTGGCTGCTTTCCGCCTGTCCGTGGGGGCCGACTTTCTCTTGCAGGTTTTACAAGCCCAGATCAAGCACTGGCCGGGGCAGTGAGGGGGTTGTAGTCCCGGGGGTGCCAGCACATGCTCCTCTCCGCTGCTGTCACTGCCGGCCTCCGGCGGCATTTGGTCCTGACAGGGGGACAAGGTGCCATCGCTGCCTGGGTACAGCGGCGATCCCTCGGCCATCTCCAGCTGCTGCAGGGCTCCATTCTCCCCGTCCAAGTAGAAGAAATAGGAGCCAGTTTCAAAAAGGTCCATCATCATGCTGTCCCTCGGCCTCTCTGCCTGCTTGAGTTGGGTGGCAGGCTCAAAAACACCCCGAGGAACAACCCAGATGGAATTTAATTAGTGCAGTGACATAAGTCCCCCCCTGCTTTATATAGGAGCTGCTGAAACCCTATCCAACTTTTAGCTGTCGCGGTGCATCACCCTCCAAAACTGATTCCAGCCAGTCTCCTGGGTGCTGGCCTGGGAACATCTCCTATTTAGAAGGGGGAGGGGAGGCATGAGAAGAGGGAGGCAAATTAAAAACAAAACAAAAAAAAGGGAAACACGAAAAATAAAATTGCAACCGACTCTGCCCCTGCCCCCGCACCCCGAAATCCCGTGAGCCTGGGGCGCAGCGAAGGGACGCGAGGTGGGGGCTTGGGAGCCGCAGCCAGCAGCCCCATCCCCGCAGCCGAGCCCGTGGGGGGCACGGCTGGAGGACAAAGGCGTGGGGCTTCACAGGGAGCCCTCCCCCCTGCCCACCCCTCACACCCTCCAGCGCACGCTCCTTGCCCCAGTGCTAAGTATAGATCTATAAGGAGAGATTTCAAAGGCAGCCATCACTCTCCAAATAGACGGGTTAATATTTTCAGAAGAAGCCCCTGCTATTCCCCCTGCCCCTCCTCCTCCCTTGAAGCATGCCATTCCTGTGACCCAAGCCACCGGGCCAGCCCAAGGTTAGGAGCCAAGCTCACTGTTCTCCACACGGGGAAGGTTGCCAAGCAGAGCCTTGCTGCGGAGCCGAAGCACCCACCGTCACTGCGCCTCGGCTCGGTCTCCCAATCTGAATTTTGCCACGTTGCCCGTGAGGTGACGGGAGCGATTCCAGGTGGCTGGGTTACAGTGTGATGAGGCTCTCCGGACAGCCCCTGCCCTTGACTGGTTGGGGCAAGCAAAGCCCAGGCATCTGGTGTAAGTGCAGGTTAATCCCTTAGGCCTGCCAAGGTATATAGGGCTTCCTGGCCTCTGAGACAGAAACGGAGCTTGTGATCGCTCTGCTAGCATGTACCGTAATGTCACAGCGCGTCTAGGCTTCTCTTACATCAAGAAAGAGAAGGTATGGGCAAATGGCCTG
The DNA here is from genome assembly GCA_027574665.1 of Rhynochetos jubatus. Lineage (NCBI taxonomy): Eukaryota > Metazoa > Chordata > Aves > Eurypygiformes > Rhynochetidae > Rhynochetos > Rhynochetos jubatus. Next base: position 42,496,710 of record CM050652.1, on the reverse strand, counting down.
TTGGGCTCTTTCCCTGGGTTGCCTCGTGTTCCTTAAACCCCATGTAATTTCTCTCTTTGTGTAGACGTATGTATGTGTATGTATACATATATGTGTCCGTATCTACGGACACACACACATGAATGTAGGTTTATGTGGATAAGTGAGAATATTTGTCTGTGTGTATACGTGTGTGTAAACGTGTACAACTGTGTACATGTGGGTACACACACACCTGTGTATGCTTTCTCATGGAAACTCAATAATATATGAAGAGTGGGTGAAGCCCCTGGAATGTCACAGCATCTCTCAAATGTAAACTTCATTCTTCCTGAAGGGAATGCAGGTTTCTGTTCAGTTCTTGAAAGCTGCAATGAAATTGATCACCAACCTGACTGCTTCTCCAAAATGGAATGCAAACCAGTTTTTCAGAGTACAAAAATCTTAGAGTAGTTATGATTTTATTTTGACAAAATCATTGTGGTTGGAATGGATCTCATGTCTGCTTTAATAAGGCAGAACAATATCCAGTTTTGGATTTTGATATTAATATTCCAGCACTGGGTTTTTTCTCCTCTTCAGATTAAAGAAGGGGTGTCTTGACGTTAAGGAGCTGAACGTAAGGCAGTTTCTCACTTTCCATGCTCTCCAACTTGCTTTCTGTTTGACCTTTGACCAGCCACTTAATTTCCCCGTGATTTAATTTTCTACCTTTTAAAAGGGATATAATGCTGACCTTTACCCATCCCTTATGTTTCTCATTTAAATTGCTGACTATCCAGGGAGGAGCCACCCCTTGGCGTTACATGCTTTGGTGTCCCACAGGGATGTTTGGCCCATATCATTAGTGATGGCATTAATAAAAAATAAATCATCTCTGCTGATTATTTAAAACATTTCCATATTCATTCAAAGCATTTTTTCTCTCAGTCTTTCTGCTCTGGGAATACTGGGACAAGACAGAGACAAGATCAATCTACTGGTAAGGTGCACAAATGAAAACTTAGTTTAAGGGAGAAATACAATTACCAACTTGGTGTTGTCCTTTCAACAGTTTTAACTGGACTTAGGGAGCTGAGAAACTGGTAGTTTAGGAGCCAGATGTTCCTTCTGCTGTCAACAGATTTTTTTCTTTTTAAATGGGAAACAAAATAAGAAGTTCTTTCTTTCCAGCACTTAGTGCTAGAGTAAACAGATTTGGTCGCTCACAATAATGTGGGCACAGCACAGTTAGCCATTTATCAAGCAAAACTATCAACTGTAACTGAATTTTAATGCTGAAAATGTACGTTCAGTATGTTTACACAAGTAAAATGTGAGATGTACTGTATTTCACTGGTGTGCAAGATCCGTTATCCTACCAAAGAAGTATTTCCATAAGTCAGTGGGTGGTAAATTCAGTAAGTGGTCAGGATGACCCAAATGCAAGACAGATACACTGCATTTTAAGTCACAGCTGATCTCCAGAACTTTGATTCCTTCAAATTCATTTCTCCACATAAACTTTTCTGGAGAACTGTGTTTGAACAACAAGCTTGGAACTGTCCGGGTGACTCCTGACACACTATGATTTAAGCAGAAGTTCAGTCCAGAATTATAATTATTTTGTGCACCCTGGCACTGCATACCACTCCAAATACCTCCTTTTCCTCCTTCACCCTCCTCAAGATTCTTCCAGCCACAGGCACTGTCGCTCTTATGTGACATTCTGAAAGGACACCTAGGTGAAGTTGTCAGCCTGTCCTTGTCACAGCCCTATTCTACTCGTACAATTCCACCCTTGGTTTGAGAGACAGTTAGGTACCTTGGCTGCCAGGTAATGGTTCTTAAGTTGTTTCCTGCAGATGTCTGAAGTGCAGGTTACCAGTGTAGGCCCAGTGGTGGGCATACTGGGGTTCTCCGAGTTTGTTTGCACTTCAGATATGGAAATCTTCCCATTCACATTCCCATTCTCCTTTTTTTCCTTTGACATTCCTGTTCTACAGCATCTTCTTAGCAGAAACATTCTCTTTCAACTTATTTTATTAATATACAATGCTATTCTTCCACCTTTTTTTTCTGTCTTTCTCCGACAGTTTACATTCTTTAAAACTTGTGTTTTACCAAGTTTGTGATATTCCTCTACCACGACCTGATGTCTTCTGCTGGTATTTCTAATGTTCATTTTTTTCACAGGAACAATAACACCTCCTTTTAAAATTTTAGCATTTTTCATCTAATTTCACAACAGAATAAAAACCCCACTCTGCTCATTATAGTCTCAAGGCAACCACTTACTTACAGTACCTCTTTGTTACAGAAAAAGTCTAGGCTGTTACTCCTGTCCTATTCTCTGTCAGTTCCAGTTCACACACAAGACCCTCTCACCTGTGTTTGTCAGTGTAGTCAGGTAAGGTAGGTGGCATGCCTGGGGCTATCTGTCAACATCCATGGTTTGTTGTCACTTGTGGCCTATATGTTAACAGAGATAGGACACCAGTCTAAGCTACTGGAGGGTTCACTGTCTGCCATTCCTCCTGGTGTGTCAAGGGGTGCACTCAGATACTCACCCACTTCTGATGCTTTGGATGCAGGGTGCTCTCAGAGCGTGTCACCTGGGTTCTGTTCAAGTGAAACGAAGCTGCAAGGCACCCTGAAGGGTGAAGTGGACGCTAGGTCTTCCGCACTGCCAGCTTCCACAGATCTGCTCCTGATGCACCTGTAGTACCTGCTAATGTATGCATAGTTGCAGCTCATTGGGAAGAACTACAGAAAACCTTGACACGTTGCTGCTCTGTGAGATTTGCTGCTGAAATAGTATGTTACGAGAAGGATTGCAAAAGCTAAGGAGGATGAGACACTCTGTCTCTCCCTTCAGAAGGAAATGTTAAGCAGATGGGAAGGGTTGAGATAGCTGTACTTTTTAAAGCTGTTTGAAATGGCTGAGGGATGTGGCAACTGTGAGGGGGAAGTTGGTGCACAAAAGATAGGTAACCTGGTAAAGAACGTGTATTTATCTCTGAATATACAGTTTATTACAGAAATGTTTGGTGAACAGAGATTAGAGATTTTCCCTGAGTTTCCTGAAAGTGTGAGCAGTGGAGACTCTATGGCAGCCCAGCAGTTCCTGTGCTGACAGTGACCTATGGGAAATTTAAGCAGAACAACTTTACCGACAGTCGTGGAAGCAAAATTCCTGCTACTGGGACAGAGCACATGGAACTTCATGGCTTGTGGTATGTATGAACACTTAACTTCTCAACTTCATGATTTCTTCTTGCATTAAAATGTTTGAATTTCACAGAGTTCTGCAGGGGCTACGTGGAGCAGCTTTAACTCTTGATTGCCATTTCTGTATGTTGTTAGACTATCAGCTGGCTTTCTGATGCCCAGACTCTGTTGTTTACTTGACCCTATTCAAATACCGCTTGTCCAAGGAATTTATGTGATTTGCATATCCACATTGCCACATGCCCTCTCACTGGAGGTTTAGGACCTGACTAGAGGAAATGTGTGTATTGTGCACGCCAGTGCTTGTGCCATTTCAGAGAATTTAAAAGCATGTGGAGCAACCATGTCCCCTGTAGCGTACTACCTCCAAGTAGAGTAGGGAATGGTGTAGGGTATGTTCTGGAGCTGGGAAGCCAGAAAGGTAGAAACCTGGAAAAGACAACTTTGTACCATGTTATGGTCTTTGCAGGGGAAGATGTCACAGAGGCCTTGGCTGTATAGCCGTTCCAAACCATTGCTGTTTTCCTGTGATTGGATATGGACTTTAGTGTTCATATCAGTTACAGTCCTGTTAGTGTCTGAGAGGTGCAACCTTGCTAACTAAACAGACTTCTCTAATTCAGTGCGGTAAGGTAGGGTTTCGTTACAGCTCTCATGTCGGGCAGTTATGAGACACAGTTCTAAATGGCAGATGCTTTAATGCCTGTGTCAGGGTCTACATTGACAAATAGTCACCACTGCACAAACACATTCATTTTACTACAAGACGTTTTCCTGGGGAGGAGGGAGTGCCAGTCAGAAACCGGAGGCCGGTTGCGCTGTTGCTGGCTGGGGCAAGCATTTTCCATGGCTCTATCCACAAGCAGGAATTCCTTGCAGGAAGAAAGGCAGCGATAATGACAGATGTCTTCTACTTGTGATTAGGCAAAAAATGGGGGACGTGCAATGTGACGCGAGTACAAGACCCACCGCGTGCTATGCAGTCACATTTTTGCCATCACATTTTTTGTGATTACATGAAAGGCCAGTTTTGCAGCCCTATACTTGTCTGTTTACACTACAAACTGTTGGAAGTGTAGAGTACATTTTCACACTATGTAGTTTCAGAACACGATGGCTGTGCCTTCCAAACCTCATCTCAGTCGAAAGGGCAATAGTTAAACCGCGGTTGCTGCTACTAATTAAAATAAATACTCGTTTTAATTCTGCAAGTGAAAGGAAGGAAAGGGTCTATGGAGAACTATTTTTTTGAACCAACACTCAAGGCTAATCACATCCTTGCTCTCTATGGACAGAAAGAGAGCTTGGTGCTCAAACTGTGGAAAAATGTCAGCTTAGTTTGGGGCTCACAAAGAAGGGATTTTTGCAGAGCCATGGATCTTCATGGAAAACTGGGTAGATAGCGGCTTGCAAGTGGAAGCTGTGAACATACAGTGAAGGTAGTGGATGGAGACAACACCCTCCGCAGCAATAACACAGGGATTGATTAAAATAGCACATCACAAAACCATGAAGTGATTATGCAGAATGACAGCTTTTTAGATACAAATTGTATTCAACTGTTTCATCATCCATTGCCAAGTATTCTTTTGGTTTCCTGGTGTTAGCTCTCTGACACACGGGCGTGCCAGTTTAATGAGCCATTTGATTATAGATACACAGTGTTGGATGATTAAGATGAAGTTAATAAGCTGTAGTAAAATGCAGGCATTACTTGGTCTTGACTTATTTCCTGGTGCTGCATTAATTCAGTCCTCAATTATTCCATGCACATGTGGATTTAAAATGCCGAAACAACTGAAATGGGAATCTCTTGAGATACTGCTGTTGCCAAAATGTAACTACAATATTGGAAGTAATGCAATCATAGCTCTATAGAACTCCCTGTTTCTCATGAGATTTTGTGTGTTTTCTCTGTTGTGTATAATTTCAAGATTTGTTCATTATGTTTTTAGTATTCTTCTGCCTCTGTGGAAAATCAATTTAGCTCATAATTTTGAAGAAGTGTTGATTTCACCACGACTTGTACTTTGTATATTTTACATGATTTGCACTTCAAGGTTTTGTTATCCATGTGTCAATGTTACCTCTTGCTTTCCACGTGCCACATTGCTCTCAACTGAACAAATAAAGCTCGTGTCACGTGCTTTGTTACGACCTGCGTGAGTTCCTTTGGGTGGCATGCCATCAGCTACTGTGTACGGGAAACACAGAACGTTGGGTGTGCTGTCCTGTCACATTCTCTGCTTTAGCAGGGATACTTGCTATGTCCTTAGTGTGCTCCTCCAAGTCCTCTGAAAAGCATGTACGCACCATCTTAATTTCCATAAATATGTTCCTGACTGATTTGAACGTAATGTTCACAACATGTACTTTGGGTAGTCTGATAGGTGACAATTCCCTTTCCAAGAGTCAGTCAGATTCCTTTCTCTGTGTAGCTTTTCACAAGTCTTTTGATTGCTGTATATCTGTAATCCTTGGGCTTTACTAAAAAAAAAGGGGTGCGTGTTTGTCTATTCATTCTTAACAATATTTCCTATCTTCTTCCTCTTTTTCTGCAGTAAAGCAAGAAGAAATGTTTTCACAGATCTACCTTTTTTATCCCTTAAGAATACACTGATCTTCAAATGTTTTCATTATTCATTCTAACTTCTTACCATCTCCACTTGGTTCGGGCTGGTACACTAGTCGGGGTATTTTGGGGCCCTTTTGTGTCACTTACAGTCTCCCACATCTGGTTTCTTCTGATCATTGAAAGACAAATGTACTTCTGTCCCTTCTTGGTGATACCATAGTTGTCCACCTGGAAAACACCTCAAAAGTCCTTAAAGATTTATCTCCCGTCAGACACAGGGATGAAGTGCTCAGGGTGCCAGAAATGACTTGCCACATTACTGTCCACCAAACCTCACCTGTATTTTCTGAGAAAGGCCAGTATCAGACACTTCAGTGGAAGATACGGGATGCTCCAAAGAGGTTTCAACACAAGTTTTTTCCTAATCCCTTCAGTTACGGTGGGGTGAGCCCTCGAACATGGCAGCCTGTATCACCTCCAAACTTAAAAAATAAGTTGTGTGTAATGCATCTGGGCCTAGAGAAAATGTTAGTACAGAATCCCCAAGTATCTTCTCTACGCGGGCTTTCAAAAGGGAAATAGCTGCTGCTTTTGGGCAACAGAAGACATTGAGGGAAAGGCTTCCGGAAAGAAATTTTCTCTGTATTAAATAGCAATAATGACCTTGAATCCAACATATATTGTATCACGTTGTTATCGGAACCTCTTGCACAGCTGCAAAACTGTTTTAGGCTGTGAAGGTCATGCTGTTATTCAGCTGTGTGTCATTTAAGGGACATGCTTGTAAACAAGGTTGGTTACCTGTGATCTGTCAGTGCAAGAAATACAGCAGGCTGTCTTGTTCTGCTTCACCTCTCTGTTCTGTGCATTTCACATAATTCCACTTGGTAACTTCTGCGTGTTTATATACTAACGTTTCGCTTGAGATTCCCAAAGGCTCAAAAATGTGTTCTTTAAAGTACACTGGGAGCTAGATGTTGTAACATGGTCTCTTGAACATGCCATGAGTATGTGGCACAAAGAAAATCTGCAAATCTGTTGTTTGAGGTTTTTGACAGAAGTAAATGGCACTGACCGCTAGTTCTGACCATGTTAAAACACCTTTGTCAGGTTCCAAAAGTACAAAGGAGTCTTCTGGTCATCCTGAAAGAGAACATGAAATTTCTCAAGTTATGGAAGGAACCTTGGCTGAGCTGACACTCCTCCTATCCCATGCAATTCATCTGGCACACAGGACACAGGACAGGAATCGAAAGGGGATAGTATTCAGAAATTCTGTGTGACAAAATGAGCCTTACCCTTCTCATTCTATCCAGACTTCACAAAAGCATGCTCAAAAAATGCCTGTATTTAATTTTTCATCAGACCACCCTGGAGAACCTTTCAGAGAAACTGCGTAGACTAAAAGGTTGCCAGATGCCCTCTCTGCCTGCAAAAATCATCAAAGAAATAATGCTTCAACTGAGTTAAGGGCTTGGACTCTTGGGAAAGGCTTACTATATATGTTTTTTTTTTTTGAAAACTATTTGATAATTAAGCATTGAGGAAAAGTTCAGAAGAAAGAAACACAATCTATTTTAATTAGTAAAGAATCCTTGGAAAAGCAGTCTTAGACCTGTGTTCTGAAACTGGTAACTGGAAAACATATAGCTATCTTTAGACTTAGAGAAAATAGAGAGAAAATATTTTTGTTGGGGAGTGTGAAACAACTGCCTTATAGCCAAATCTGTGGGCCTGCGGCGTCATTATTTGTAAATGATGTTTGTGTATTACAGCAGCCTAATAGAAACGTTTGGCTGGAAGTGCTGAGCATTACGATTATTACCTTGACGTACTATCGATTACTATAATAACTGAAACATAGAACAAACACAAGTAATTGTGCACCAGCAGTTCCTAAATCAACTCCAAATGACAAATAATAAATTAATTTTACTCTGATAGGTCCATACATAGAAGCCTAGTCACGTGCTGTTCAACGGGAGCTGCTGGGTGCTTTGGACTTCTAAAAAGCTCGGGGTTTAAACGTGACAACTCATTATAGATTATAAGTGTAGTTTCCTGAGAACAGAATTCATTGTAAAAACTACTGTATTGGAACTACTGCCTGCAGCTTTGGACAGCCTTAGCGGATCAGCACTCGCCTTTCACTAGTGTCTGCTGGTGGTTTCTAAAACTGGATGGTATATGACAGGTTAAAACCCAATGAGTTCCGAGCGTGGCATTTACCAGTTCATGTAACTGCACCCTATCTTTCTTTTCCTTCAGAACTGGTTACTTGCAGGCCTGTTAATTAGCAAGTTGCAAATTCAGCAGGGAGCAGAGATAATGAGAGCAGCTATGCTTACAGCAGGGAGGCGGTCTTCAGGGTACAAGTCTAATCGTAGATTGCTTTCCTCTTGCCTTCATGTTGCTGTCATGAGTAAACCATGTCTTGCTTTGAGGAATCAGGATCTCTTCAACTAAATAAAAGATAGGCAGGGCAGAACTTGTATTTCAGAACTGAATACCGATCTGGAAAGGAATACAGGACAAGAAGTACTCAAACTGAACTGGTCATCATAATCAGGATGATAATCACTGATAAAGTCATTGCTGCAAACACTGAAAACTCAACCACATTGCCGTGCTCTGGACAATACACAATCATCCAAATTTCTGCTTTGGCTGTGTTTTTTTGTATCATTTTTGGGGGGTTTTGTATCAATTTAAAGATTCTGAGCGGTGTCTCTACAATGTCAGTTGAGCCCACTCAACAGTATGAAACAGAATCACCTAACAAAGATTCTCATCTGCAAGTACGAAGCATTTAACAACAGGATACAGAAACTTTGTCATATTTGGAAGATACACAGTGAGGAATATAAAGGCTGAAATGTTTACAAGAATGGTCATTAGCAGTGACATGGGTACGAGAGGAGTTGTCCCTGATGCTGAATGTCCCTGAAGATTTGATCTTTTCTTTTTTCATCTTTCAAGCTGCAACATCCATCCTGCACAGTCTAGAAAACTTCAAGGACATACCGGTAAAGAAACTGACATTATGAGAAGCCTTAGATGAACTTCTACAGTTCTTTCCAAGGAAATCCCTTTTCATTATTACAAGAGAATTAGAAATCAGTATCCAAGATATGTTTCATTAGTGAAGAATTACCAAGGAAGATTGCCCACTAACTAACAACTAATTTATTGAAATTGCTTTGGGAGAAAAGAGTCCCCCGAAGGTTCTGGATCATCCGTGTTGCTCCATTTGGATCCAAAACTCTTGTCAATTTACAGAAAAACTTGGTATATATATATGTATCTATATACATATATCTTTTGTCTTGAGTCAGCTAATGCTAGGCCTGAGTATTTCCTGGAACAAGGAGTTATTAAAGATCAGACAATTGGCACCGTCTTTACAAACTCTATTATTCATTACACTGGCTGAGAGGTAGTGTGTGAGCACACCGGGGCAGCATCGATGCCTCGTGGCTGCTTATATTTAGCTGTCTGTCCAGGTAGAGGATGTGTCTTTGCAGAAGTTGGCTTTACACAGGCAGCAGCAACATTTCATAAACAACAAAGAGTCTGCAGGTGCTCAGATTATCACCGCTCATTGGGGAGCTTTCTCAGTCAAGCGTCTCATATCTGACGTTCCCATGGTTCCAGGAATTTTGTAACACTTCACATACATACATAAACTTTTTTCCAGAATTCCAACTGTTCAGTACTGTGGTTATGTCTTGATGCTGGGTTCAATTAGCAGTTCACTTGCTTAGTGTTTTTAGGAAGGTTTAAGCGGATCTTAAGTCATGTATCAAGCTGCTCCTAAGTCATATATCTGAAGTAAGAGGAGTGAGACTGGAAAAAAAGCAATGCCACTTTTTTGAGATGTATGACATTATCTGACAGAAGATAAATGTGTGCTCACTGTATCCCTGAACTGAAATTCAAGCAAGAATTTGATAATCAATAGAGAAACTGCCTGAAGTGATGAAATAATTTTTTCCTCACCAACATGAGCTATCTAATAAAATAGAAAGTCTAACTGTGTTTAATTTCTGACAAAAGTCACCGAGGCATACAGCACATGCAAGAACTGCAAGCATGCATGCACAGGTCAACATTCATGCCTGTAACTCAAACTGACACCAGTATACAGAGTTGTAAGTAAGACTAAAGTTAGCCAAACTACTTAATGTGACATTTCAAGAGCCCCAAAATTTCTGAGTAAGCCGTGATCTAGAATGGTTTTATCAACTCTGCTGGGCCCTTGCAAGGCGTTTGCGTTCTGACTGCGACAGCTTTTGTTCTGAAATACCTTGAGATTAATTTAGTCACAAATATCTGAGGTAGTAACGGGAATTATTCCTTATTTGTTTGTAACTTAGTAGTATCAGACAACAGAACTGATTTGTGTTTGATGGGTCTAAGTTATACTAACAGCTTTTCATTTGAGCTGTCATTGCACACTGCTGATCCCAACAAGCAGTCATGCCGAGCTATGATGAAGACAACCAGAAATGCACTACAGATATTCTTGAAAGAAATTGCATGATAGTACTTGTCAGGTTCTCATTGTCCTGCATATCACTCTTTGGCCAATTTACTAGAATCGGTTCAGAGAGGTGGCATCTTAGTTCAGATCTTTATGATCTTAACTCTGTCGTACTAGCAGGAACAGGTCGGATTAATCTCAGCCATCCTTATGTTCCTTTTTGCCATAAGAATTCATATGTGATAGAAACGATTGAGCTGAACCAAACGGCTTCCTTCAACAACTATCAAAGTCATCCGATCTGTCTTATATATAGTCTATGATGTCCATCATCCACATTCTTGTGCTTTGGCACAGTAAGCTTACACAAGTAGTTAGTGGATCAGTGTAAGTGGCTTCCAACCTTTAGTACAATGGAAAAAAATAGGTTACATATAAGAAATGTATAATATATGAGAAATTCCCTGCTAGATCAGCCCAGTAGTCCATCTAGCAGAATATTCTGACTATTTAGATAATGCCTATGAGCCTGGCCACTTCTGGTCATCCATTCCCTTTGTACTTCCTCAGTATCAAGAACTGTCTAATCAGGGATGTTAAAGGGCACATCCCTGCCTAGTTCTGTTAGTATCTGTTTACAGACATGTTGCCCATGAATTTATCTAATCCCTTTCTGAACATCCCAATAGTGTCTCACCTCCCAAAGTATTTTTTGTAATTACTTACATCTGATAGTGCTTGCAGGATCAGGTCCCAGAGGACAGGCCCGCGAAGAGAAACCTAGATAGATAATCCTTCTTGGACTAACCATGAAAAGGGTCTCAGAGCTGCCAAGAGACATCAGGAAACATGTAGGTTAGCACATGCCAATTAGCAGTAATGCCATCAAGGGCCTGATTCCACGTGGGCCTGTGCCCCACTTTGGGAGCCTAAACTCACAACACAGATTTTCAGGCCTTGCTGCAAAACCTGAGAGATGTCTGAAAAGTATATGTGCCATGTTTTCCTTCCATAATGTTCCAGAGGTAGCGGCATATGCCGAAACCCCTCACTGTTGGCACAGCAGAGCAGTTAGGTGTATTATTTTTAATGTGCTTCTGCCTGGCATGTTGACAGGACCTAGGACAGACGGACCCAGAACACACTCTCTTGACTGGACCTTGAGCACAGATCAGCCAGGGGCATTTTATGTAGCACTTCAGCACTTACCAGGATGTCATTTTTCTTGATGAGCCTGTAACTGCCTCGTAGTGAAACCACAAGATAAATGGCGATCTTGACAGAACACGACCCTGAGTAACCTGATCAAACTTTGAAGTTGGCCCTGGGCTAGATGACCTCCACAGGTCCTTTCCAGGCTAAATTATTCTAATAGTCTAAAGCTGAGGAAGAAGAGTCATGAACAAGAAGACAGAACTAAGGCTGGGAAAGGATAGCATAGTCTCGTTAGGACAAAAATCAGAAAGAAAAAGGACAAAGCAAGAAATCACTATCAAAACACATGACAAGTAAGAAGAAACTTTCATTATGTATTGCAACAGCAAGAGGACTAAGGGAGCCAGAACAGAGAGAAAGCCACTAACATGCTGTGCTTAATGCCTCTGCCAATTCAAATTACAATTAAAAGATGAAATGCATTTAGCTGGTTAACAAAATTATTAGCACTAGTAACAAAAGGAGAAGGAGTCAGGACGAGGCAAGAAAACCAAGAGGTGAAATAATTTGATCAATTTACATGTTAAAACTGGTGTGGCCTCAGTGTTGTTAGAGAACTGGGTGAACTGATCTCAGTGCCATTTCCTGATTTCCTTGAGAACTTGTGGGGGATGAGTGAGATTGCAGGAGAGTATAGATGCGCAAATGCAACGCATGTTGTTAAACAGAAGGAGAGAGGGACTTGTAGATGAGGAGTTCAACCTAAATTTCCGTGAAAATATTGGAAAATGATACAATATTTGTGTGCACCTGGAAGAATACAAAAGCATGAATAATGCCAACGTGAAATAGTCTTGTTCCTGTTAAAAAAACTTCAAGATCAAACTGTCGCAAATCAATTAATTTTCCTGCCATAACAGGAGAATAATTCTTGTGGTTACGGGATAAGCGGAAGTCACTTAGTTGATCTCAATCAAGTTTTTTATACAGTTTCACATGATATCCTCATATGAAGACTAGGAAAATGAAACTCCTGTGGGTGTTGAACTCCTTGGAAACTCATCAAAGAACTCTGAAATGAGGGACTTCCGAGGGTTCTGCTCTGAGAATTAATGCTTTAATTAATAACTTAGGTGATGGAATAGAGAATATGCTCATCAAGTTTGCAGATATCACAGAGATGGTATGAATTGTCAGCTTGTTGGAAGGCATGTTTAGATTTCAAACTGATTACGATGAGTAAGAACACAGCACATATGGCCTTTAATAGGTTTCAATGTCATGAGGACAAGGGCACAAACGAACACGTAGGCAAGCCAGATCACTGCAGAAATATAGACTGAGTAACTAGGTAGGTGGTAATTCTACAAAAGAAGGAAACTGATGGTGACAGTGAATCAATGAACACGTCATGCTCTTGAAAAAAAACCCGCACATACAAGCAGGAAGGAGGCACACGAAGCTGTCCTTCTGCTCTGTTCTGGGTTGGTAAGACTTCAGCTGTAATTCTGTGCCTGTTTTCTGGCACTGTGCTGCCTTTCAGAACAGATACAGCTGGTACAACTGGAGAGAACACGCAATACTAACAAGAACGATGAGAGGCTGAGAAACTGAGTAAATGTTGGATGAATGTGGTGGTATAGACTAGAGAGTAGAAAAGTCAAGAGAAAGTGCTGGCAGTGATCAAGCAAACAGTAAACAATTCCTGTAAAGAGGAACAGAGTAAACTGATGCTGGTGATTACGTGGATAGAAAAAAATAGATGCAATTAGTTATGACAAGGCAGATTTAGGTAAGTCTCCTGCTGGAAGGAAAGAAGCCAGCCTGGTTTAGCTGCAGAGCTGCAGCTATATAAACCTCTGCCAGGAGTGATGTAGCCTTCAAGCAAAATATGACAGACTAAGACTCCTTTTTTGCTTTATTTTGCTATGAACTATCCTGTCGCTGTTCCCTACTAGAAAGAATTCTACTTTGGTTGGAGTAACTAAGGAGAATAAAGGGCATAAGGAGAAAGGCAGTCTAGGTATCAGAGCTCTTGCAGGGAGGGAGAAGATCCAGCTGCGCTCCTGTAATTTTTTTTCATACTGTACTTGGGCATTTGAACAGCTGCCTTCCACATCTGATGTGAGAGCCTGCCCCCCTCAGGCTACATCCTTTTCCAAATGAATATCTGAATATTGTTGAAAGTGACACTACAGGGGCCAGACATGTGATTCCCCGGCAGCCTTAGCCCAGGGATCAGCATATATGCCTGAGATGTGATAAACAGGGATAAACAGATCCCTGTTGTGAAGCAAGCGGAGGATGAAAGTCTATCAGTGTCTGCTATGTATTATTTGAGTGCTTAAAATGCAAGTCTAGAGATTTACTCCTGGATTCTTTTGAAAAGGGAAAATCAGATCTAGCAATTTCAATTGAATTAGACAATTAAACCATAATTAGATGCTGATTCCCTAACAAGAGGGTGCGACAATCATAGAGCTGCGTGGGCACATACACTTTGCTGCTTTTTATCTACACTGTCAGTCCTTGTTGTCTCTTAAGTCCCATTCATAATTTCTGAGAGTGCCTTTCTTAAGTGGCTGTTTTTCTACATCCTTTGAGTTCAGGCTCTTGTTGGCTAAGGACTCTGCTGAACAGCAGGGTGCCCAGGAGTTAAGCACTACAACAATTAAATGTCCTTGAAATTCTCCAGCACAAGCCAACCTCTATGTTATGTCATTGCGACTTTCTCAGTAACTCTCTCTTTGACCTTCAGACAGAAAAAAAAAAAGAAAAAGAGAAAAAAAAAAAAGAAAAAGAGAAAAAGAAAAGAGAACTTCACTCACAAAAGGGCCCCATGGAATATGGAGTGGATTTTAATCTGGTCTGTATACTGAAAACTTCTCATGCCCAAGAGCCACAAGTGTTTCCAGTATCCTGACAGGCCAGAGAAGAGCATACATTTGGAAAGGCTCAGATTCAGGAGGTGTCGCTGACTGCCCTGTGATCTCACTGCTCCATTGTGAAACAGGCCTGGGCTGAGTGTCTGGGCTATTTTTGATGATGTTGGCCTCAACAGCGTCCACTGGCTCACTTCCTCCAGTGTCAGGGGTTTGGATTACCCCGCAGTGCCAGCAGACCCTCACTGCCAGTCATGTGATATTTCTTTGGCATGGAACCGTTACATGAATTGTGTGTAAGCTGTGTGCAACGCAAGAGTAGCCTCTGCTGAAACACAAAGCCTAAAATTGTTTTAGCCATCCCTCTCTAAGAAGAACTATATATAGTACTTCTACAGTCTATAGTCTCCCTTGATTTCCTAAATGTGATTGAAAATTTTCTATACAGATGATAAAGATTTGTCTTAAAATGGTAATAGAAAATCTTGTTTCATTTGATTTGTAATCTCTTATAAATGAAACCACAAGGACTTTCTCACAGATTTGTTCCTTTGGAAAGATGAATGTCTAACCAAAGTTCATCAAAATAGTGAACTCTGACCTACGCTTGGAATTTATTTTTCAGGAAAAAGGAAAACACATTGTATGATGATGAATACCAGCAGAATATAGTGGTTTTATATTTAATTAATACACTAGTCCTTTCTCCTAAGCATTTTAATACATGCTGTGTCAAATATGTTGTTTACAATGGATTTTTGTTAAGTACAAGGTTCTTTTCATACAAATACTGGCTCTACTAACATGGTTACTTCAAGCTGATGTCTAAGTTTTAAATCCTTTTGGAACTGATACCAACTGTCTATTTTGACACTTGTTCATTAGCTTTCTCTCAATGGAATCATTCTCCTTCTTTCAGCTGTTGTAGCAATTTTATATTTCACAAAATCACCTTAAAAGACCCTGCTGAACTTTTTTCCTGGTTTTCAAGAACCAGATAACATGACAGCCCAAAGTATTTCACAGCCTCATTACAGCAACTTGCCCCTTCTTTTCAGTGCATAATCAAAAACCAGAAAGCTTCATTATGACCCATTGCAAATTCTTTTTTAAAAATCAGAATCAATTACTTCTGTAAATTGACTTAATGGTCATGACAACTATTAATCCAAGTCATGCTTCCCTTTGCTGACCTGAAGCAAGCTAGTCACACCTGACCTAATGGGCTTAGATGGGCCTTTACTTTCAAGAGCTTGAGTATCTGCTGGTGCATGCATGTGTGATAAAGGATGTCTAGGTGTGGTATTTCATGACTGTGACCACAAGCCAGAAAAAATGTTGGCATCTTTAATAAGGCAATCCTTGTTATTTTTCTATTATTCCAGACAGAGAACCAAGAGATTTTTGCCCAAAGACTGAATAAGAAGGAAGATGCCTTTCATGACAAGTACCTGCTGTGCTCCTGGGCTGCTCATCCGGAACCTTTCCATAAAGATGAAGTTTGCTCTCTGCAGATGCTCTCTTAGCTAATGCCCTCCATATTGCGAGCCACTGCCCACCACTAGTTCTTTGTTGTCAATGTGAGGGAACTGAAGGGATGATGGGGGCAAAGCAAAGCATGAGCACTGTGCGGCAGAGATGCTGTCCATAGTTGCTTTTGACTACACCCTGGCCATTTGTTTCTTTTGGGATGATGTTGATAGGAGAAAGAATTTGACAGTATTACTTTGACAGTATTCTTAGTTGTGGTAGGAGGTGTGCAAAGACATTTTGGGAGAACCTGCTTTCCCCACAGAACTCCCAAATATAAACAGATAGGACACATAAACGTTAGGAAAGAAGGTTTACTTTTTTTTTGGCTTAGGGAGCTGAGCTGCACAGAAATCAAGTGATTTGTTTCAGACATGCAAAATTTGCAAAAACTTGGAACTAAGCACAGATTTTCTCCCACGCTAGCACAGGACCATCTTTCTCTGACTGCCAGTTGGCTCTGGTAGTGATGCCAGGGATCCCTTCTGGTTTCAGAGCGAGCACACCACTATGCAGGAGAGGAATGTTTGTCTCATTAAGTTTTTTACATAGTTAGTGTAGCTGACACAATTAATCTCCATTAACCAGCAACCTGATACGTACCCAAAACTTGCTTAGGAGTGCCAGTAAAGGATAAGAATAATTGGAAGGGAAAAAGAATGAGAAAATCAAGAAGTGATAAATGTTATCTGCCTTCTTGAGCATTCAGTTGCATTTCTAGTGTACAGTATATTTGGTAGCTTTGTTCTTGCAATACTGGCCACCCCACAGGAAGTAGGCATATTTTCGAGGAATTGCAATAGTACAGCCATTATTATAGAACATTTTTTTATGAAAGCATCCTCCTTATGGCTGTATTATGCAAAAATATCAGGACAGCTCAGTATTTTCCTGAAAACGTGTAACTAATCCAGGTCGATTATTTCCAAATTCCCATTTCAAAAGAGAGAAAAAAAAAAATATAAAGGGGAGAAATGTGTCAAAAGTTTGAAAGTGAACCATGAAGAAGACAGTATGTCTTAGTTTAAGGCACCGTTAATACCAATTAAACAAGAGGTTTTGCTGCTCAGTATTCTGGGCAGAAAAGGTGGGTTCCTGTGCCATATTCTTCTCCACGTAGGGATTTGGACAAGGAATTACATGATATATTTGGATAGATGCTCCATTTCCTACTGATGACCTTACGGAGGCTAAACAAAATTGTACCTTTGGTACAAAGGGTAAGTTGTATTTAGAAGCTCTCCTCTGCTGAATACAGTATTTGGCAGACAGTTGAGTTGTCTGAGCTCCTACAGCCAAAGGAGAAAGACACAAAGTAAATTCACTTCTGCATAGGTTTGCCTCTCTTAGATATCTGTTCTACATCTGACATGAACTGTCCCTTCTATATGCCCGTGTCTCTCCATCGACAACAGGAGGTGGTTGGCTTAACTTGAATGAGTAACTATTATATGGCTAAAAATAGGCAAGATCAATTTAGGTCTAACACAGAGTAAGATTTGGAGTGCTGATCTAGGCCTTTAGGAAGGTGTTACACCAAATAGGAACATCAGACAAATCACAGATAATCTTTAGTGTTCAAGGTATAGGGTGCAGATGGGAAAGGTGCAGATTGGAAAGGTGCATCTGTTTGCCTTACTGCTCTATGGATAGGGTTCCAGCTAGTTGCAGGATGATAAGTAAAGGTTTCAGTGACAATGCTAGCTCTGAATTGTCTTCTTTATCCTTAGCAGAGAAAAATTCAGATTAAAATCCTACCTATAGATGTCAGCCAGATTTGGGAACATTTTCTGGACTCCCTGACTATGACAGTGCCTTGTCAGTTAACTATCCTGTTTCTCAGAAGGGAGTAAGATTACGTGCTAGGCAGCCAGTCTGCTCGGGTCAATTCCTTGCCTAGAGTGCAGTAGTGTGTTACTGGAGCTCATTTAAGGATTCTGTGCACAGTATGCAGGCCCAGATTCACACGATGTGTATTCTCTCTCTAGTACCGACAGAGAGTTAGTAGAACTCTGTAAGAAAAATAGTTAAATGGACTCACTGTGAATCCCAGCAGAAGACTGGTAAATGAAAATGCACAGTTCTGTAACTGTTATATGCTGGATTCTGAGAAAGGGAATACTATCATATTAACCAAATTAAAAATAGGTAAATTTTATTCATCTGCAGTTATACCCAACTGGTGAGCACAGGTAGACAGCAGACTGAAGGAGAGGGCGGGACATACAGGTTTAATTACTTTTCTGCTTATGATTTCATTAGTGGAAGAAAATCCTCTTCTCTGTCTACACTTTGCCTGCCCATGTTCTTCTGCACTTGTAGTGTCAAAATACTTATTTAGATATTTAAGATTAGGGAAAGGATTGCCTTAATGGAGTCCTTTGGTTCCTAGCTCTAGCCTGAATGACAAAGGATGTTACCAGCTCTCACAGTAGGTGTTTCCTGTGCTTTTCAGGCGAGCTAGGGACATTTTACAGTAACGCTTATTTAAGTGGGCTCCTGTATGGATGGCAAGAGTGCCCTGTATCCTGCAGTACTGGCTCAAAGGTTGTGCTATGTTGTCCCAAACATGCATTTCCTGGTCAGCAGGCTTCATGGAATGCAACTGTGAATGGTAGAGCTTTAGTTGCATATTGGGTTTCCAGTATCCAAGTATTCTTTTTATATCATTCAGAACTCCATCTCCTGCAAAATATTTTAGGAACATCCTTGTAGAGCTTCTTTCAGCTCATTATTGACTGTAAAGAGTACTGGAATGGTTTATTCATGATTAGAGTGGATGGCTGGGTGCAGCTGTCATCCTACAAAAAGATCACCCTGGTAACACCAATCAACAAGCAGAGTAAGATGATCCACACACAACCCAAACCTTCTAAATGTTGTCTTTCAACTGAAATATAGAGGCACGACATCCCAAACTTTGCCTGCTGAAGTGGGATCTGTGAAATGTATCCTAGACATTGTTATTCACTGCTGAAAAGTCACAGATTTTCAGTTTCCTTTACATAGTGGAATCTGTGACAGGGCCTACATGATAAAGGAGCTGTCAGAATTAATAATTAAAATAAATAATTAGTTCAGCATTGTTTGGGAAAAGTTACTGGGAAAAGAGAATCGCCATGCAAAATACTAAACATTGGATCCATCTTTCTGTCTTCAACTGACGCTGCACAGTGACCAGCGCTAAAATTTATATCAGAATTTATTACAGCAGTAGGGGGAAGTGCTGGGTAGGAAACAAGTTTCTCCTTACAGTTGTACGCACTGCCACTGCTGCACGGACATACAGCTGACACCGTAGGTCAGCTCTCAGATCAGCACAGCATTTGTCTCATACCTCATAACCACAGCCACATGGAGGACAGGGCACAAAACGTATTCTGGGTAAGAGCTGCTGCAAAAATGCAGCTGATATTCCATGATGTCATCTACAAATGGACTGACAGGGACAGGGATAGGCAGACGGTTTGAAGACAGACCCCTACACACCTTACCTGAGGATGATGTATGCCTGTAGATCATGCCTGCAGTATTGGAATTCAGATGGTCCACGTTACCGCTTACAAATCCATCTAATACAGTCACATACAGACAAGCGATAGAGCATTAGAAAGCAGAACAAAGCATGAAGGACAATGTTGGGAGGGCTTGTCTTTTCAACACACTACACAGCGGTGACACAAGAGTCAGGCAGAAGTGGTGAAACAGTGGATCACCTTTCAGCCCATTTTCTCTGACTCAGTTCCTTAAAATCAAAACTGACAAAGACATGTCCAACACTGTGTCAGTGGTTTCCAGTTACAGCCTACTGCACTCAGTGCATTGCAGGCTTTGCAGCACTGAGTGGGCATATGAATGAATTATAAAACAACCCTGAATTCATCATTATCATATGTACATCCCCTAAAAGAGAGACCTAATAAGATACTTTTCATAGTTGTGTCCTGAATCTCTGTAAATTCTTGCCCACATCTAGGAGGTTCTGTAAAGTCTATATGCAACCAGAAAAGTGCACTGTCACGTTTCCTTAGTATGAAATATTGATTCATTGCTATTGATGCTTTGCTTTAGTAACTGCACGTGAACATACCCTGTATTGCAGCACTACGCAGCTGGTATTACACACATTAATACACATTCTTCACCTTTCATATAAGTTATGAAATTAAATTACTGAATAGCTCCACGTGTACAGTAAAAGCACAAGTTTGAATACACAATTATTTTTATCAACTCCTTTAACAGTATAAGAAAGTGATTTAAATTCAACATGAATGCAAATTCACCATTAATGATGTAGAACATGAACAATGCGAATGATGTTCTGCTGCTTTCCTATCACTTTTGTAAACAGAACAGATCAGTTTTTGAGGGCACTGCCTCCTCTAATGATACTCAACCGAACTGGCGATAAATATATATGTAAATACTGTTTCTTCTATGTAAGGAGATATATCAGTCTCTATAGAAATTACCCAAATAATTTAATACAGTATGACCTAATTTCAACACAATTGCAATCACCCTATAGAATTTGTGTATTCTTCTCCATTTTTTATTAATGTAGTTTCTAATTCTGGTAGAATATACTTTTGTTATATTAGTAGCACCGCGAGTCTGTAGAAAACTGAGTGGTATAATTGAAAATGAGACTGGTGTGCTGCTTTATATATATATATAGTCTTAAAATAGTAGTTGGACAAATTCTGCGCACCTCCAGCTTTCCAGTTCTGTCCGTAGCACCAACACAGGTGCCATTGCATAAGGGAAGGAGGGCTGGAAGACAAGAGACCATGTGGATATTCTTTCTTCATGATTGCACAGAGGTCTGGGGGATCTCCTGATCTACAGATGCTCCCCTGTAGATCATTGGCAAGCCCACAGGAAGGTCAGTGAACTACTACTGTATTTATACTGAAAACCAGTTCTTGGAGAGAATTGCTTGGAGATATTTCTTTCCCTGCCCATGTATCTTATGAGTTGTGGTCAATTTATGCTGAATATTGGCTTTTACCCTAAAGGCAATACAAAATGTGCCAAGGTAGCACATATCAGGTTGCTTACATCAAATTGTACAATAAACTACTTGAACTACTTTTCAGTTTTACACTTTGCCTCTACCAAATATAGTCATATTTTCTAGTATCGTACTAAGTTGTCACATGAGCATGCTACTGAGTGTAGTGTTTTACCACAGCCAGGTCCCGTAAAGGAGGATGTAGGAATCTTCATCGTCAAGTATTTTATAAGATAGAAACCACTTAAGCACGTTTGGAACTTTTGGAGTTCATCTTTAAGTTGCATAAGGCTTCTTAGCTTTCTCCTCCAGTCGAAAGAGGAGTGAACACATACAGATATCCCACTGTTGTGGATATAGGATCATGCAAGATTATGACTCTGTAATGTGAATTTATCACAGTCCTGCATGTACCACTACCAAGTACAAATACAAATCATGAAAAACATCTGTAAGTCCCTATAAGCAATTTGTCAGAATACTTTAAAGTGCATGTATAATAAATGAAGAACACATGTTTCATAGGAACCGAATGAAACTAGAGCTGTACGAATGCTTTGCCAGAGACTTGAACAGCTGTGGACATCACCTCTCTCCCTCTATCCAGCTTTAAAAGGCATTGTTTGCCTTTTAGCTTGACAGGTGATGTTTACAATACTGTCAGTCCTCCTGAAAGACAGATTGCCCAGAATATCTCTGTCGACTGTTTGCATCTCCTTAAATGCTGTCTTTTAGTTTTCCTTTTAGATACCTGGCACTTTCTGCTATATCACAAAGGGTCCTCACCACACCATCCTTGCCAGCTTCTAAAAAGACATCAAACACCTACCGTCACTTACTCATGAAAAAATATCAGGTTGCATACCATGCAGTATTTTCTGTCTGGTAGCTACAGTTAAGAGATGGACAGTTTTGTTCATGTACTGTTCTGTTCAGAGTGTGTGCACACCAACACACCCACAGGCATACATCTTTCAAGGTTCTAAAGAGGTTTGTCTGAGCTTGATGCCTCAACAAGTCTATAGATTTCTTCTGTCTGAACAGAATGTAAGATGGCAATTCCAAAGTCTCTTTGTCATTATGTTTTTCATCTCTGATTAAGGTCACAGCTTTAGTATCATTCAGAATGATACATTTCTTTACACAGAGAAAACCTTAGCAATCAACCTTTCCCCCAGTAATATCAGTTGAATGTTGCCACTTCGATGTAAAACACTTATCAGTGTCTACAGTGATTTGCCAAACCTGGAGAAAGGAGCAACTGTTCTACTTGACAGCTCTGTGTTATAAAATAAGTTGTTAAATTTCGAGTAACCTTTCAAAATAAGAACAGTTATATTCAAGTAATGTGAATGAATTCTAAAGATTCTATTACTCAAGTCAATCTAACATGCATTATAATATATAATAAATGTATAGTTTCACTTAGTTTTATCTGCTTTAAAAAGGAGCAGGAATGTAAAATACTTGCTTTAGCACCGAACATATGCAATCACCATTGTATATTTAAAAAAACAACCCGCTGATTATAAGACAGCTTAAATAGCCCCAAGTGTCCCTGAAGAGCTACTGTTTGCTGTGCAAAAGCTGAATAATCCTCCCCATGTCAGAAGGTGACTCTTCAGCTGTTCAGGATGATGAGCTGATATGCTACCAATCGTAAAAAAGGGTTCAAAACACAAGAACATACATTTAGGTAAAGATCACTGTGATGGGTCTGGAGTTAATCTGCAAAAGCTGACAACATGGAAACCAATGTAGCAAGAAGGATTCAAGGAATTGTAGCTTTTACTTAAAACCAAGAGAAAGAACACAGCAAATTCACACAAAATAAATTCACTGGGAATATGAAATTTTTACATCATATTTGGCTCGTTTTTCTTCTTTTACAAAGATAACTGGAAAAAAAGGAATATGTTCAAACACACGTTCTATTTAAATACATACTGAATGCAGTATTCATATAACACCAGAAGTGCAGTCTGTGCAAAAGTACTCCAAATCATTATTGCTCAGTGATCTGAATAAAACACTTTAACATATTTATGAAGGCACATTGATAGAAGAAAAGCTATTTCGATCATCTCTGTTTGATTCAATCATCAAAATAGGGGAATTCACTTTGGCCCCTGTGCTTAGAAAAATATGACTTTGTTTTTCAAAATCTCAGTATTTTTAGTATTTACTCTTAGTATTTACATGGTAGTTTCTTCCCATTCAAGTTCCACATCACCTAGAAAATAAACAGATACGTTACGTTAACCTAATTGGTACAATAGAAACTAATGGCGGATAACTATTGTGGCTGAATTTAAAAGATCTTACAAGTGAAAAAGTGGAAATCTTGAGCAATCACTATTATCATGAGAGCCCAAAAAGCAGCAAAATGCTAGAAAATTACACTTCTGAAGCCAAAAAATGCATGTCAGAATATTTGTTTCTGTTTCTTAATATGGACAAGTCAATGCACCTGCTATGAAAAAATAGTATTTGAGACAATCTGTATCTCCTTACCTTCCATGGCATCCAGAGAGTCCATCTTTTGCAGTGCTGAGTAATTTACAAAACATATGGGCTGACTACTTCCCTTGGTGGTCAAGAGATCCAATACACACTGATGCAAAAATATATATTGTGCCTGTAAGATGTGAATTTAAAGATGTTTGACTAGAGAAAAAATGTACTTTTAATACCAAAAAAATGTTAAACTTTTTGTATAACATCTAGATATTCTCCAGGTAACTGCATTTTAACTCAGCAACTTCACTATTTCAATGATACCATATATACCTGATCTGATTCAATCAGAATGAGGCACAAGGCATTAAAATTTGTCAAAACATGTTAATTCTTATGCCTAGTAAGATATAGGAAATTAGACATCGTAACTGAAACTAAAAGGCTGTTCCACAATTTTCTGTGAAGGTTTCTTCTAGGAAAAATTGTTTGATTACTTTTTTTGCCACTAGATTCAGACTGAAGAAACTGAACCACACAAATGTAACATTTAGATAAGGAAATCTGCCTCTTTCTAGCACACAGAAAACCAGCAGGGTGCACTCAAATGCAAAAGTTCAAGTAAATCTACATGTTCTAGGTGCATGCACCATTGCTCAGAGAAAAAACCCACATTCTTTTTTAGTGATACTTCTGAGACTGTAGCACGATTTTTAACAGACTCTAATGCAAAGAGCAGGCAACTAACGTTAATTGGACACTTCCCAGGACAAAAAATAGCTCTGGGTGGTAGTTGCTGAGACGAGAAAAATAATAGAAAAAGGCAATGTAAGAATGAAATAAAAGAATGAAAACTGATCAAAAAAAATGGATGAAGCATATCTGCACATCAAAATACTGTGTATGTAGATGCAGAAAACAAGCCAGATCACAGTATCACAGATCTGTTTAGGTTGGAAGGGACTTCTTGAGATCACCTAGTGCAACTCCTACTGCTCAAGCTGGGTCAGCTAAAGCACATTGCCCAGGACCTTGTTCAGATGGGTTTTGAAGTTCTCCACAGACGGAGATGACCAAAATGACTTTAACTTCCTTGACTTTTGCACAGGTAAATACATCAGTGCAATTTTTTCTGCTTAATAATTGCTATTCTGTTTCAGAACTGCCATCAATTTTCAATTCAGGTGTCTCAGATTTATAAGATAAATTTGTTTACGTGGATGTGTTTTAGGGTCACAGTTCCAGAGCAATTAAAACAGACTTTCACAGACCCCTGCAGTACACAGTACCAGTACACTTTTCAGTAGCTTGCTTACTGAAGCAAGAGCATGGCATTACTTCCAACTAGCTTTGTAGTTGACTTGGCAAGATGGTGAACTTTAACAGATCCACTGGACAAATACGGATTTCTAGCATGAAGGTCTTAAGTTTCAGTGGAGTTTAGATTGGTTATTCCAATTCAGAAGGCAGACTCTGAAAGCTCCATATCTCACGCATTCATACAGCTACTTGTGAGCGTGTGGCAATGAAAACCTTCCTGGGTTTGCCAGGGGAGAGTGAAACAGGATACATGGGGAATGTATGTGAGACAAATTCTTTTCCCAGTTACTATTAATGACATTGTTAATGATTTGAAAGCCCTTTTTCTGGTTGGAAGTGGGAGAGAGAATAAAGAAGTTCACTAAAGATTAGGCTATGCACCTTGGCAATGCACAGGCCACCAGGCAGAGTACCAGGATATGGAAATGGTATTTACACTAGGGAATTAAACAGTGCCTGGGTACCTCGCTGGCCAGTGCAAATTGATCACCCAAACTACTGCAAATTGTCCCTCATGTAGTTTTGATCCACGTGAATCAGCACCATCTCAAACAATTTCTGGGTGTGTTTCAGGAGTTACTTCAGATGATGGGTCATTCCCTACAGAGAGCTCGGATGCGGCTATCTTGTGGGAAGGGAGTGGTAACTGCAGAGGTGTTTAATTGTAGAGGTGCGGGCCATTCCGGGCCCATTGGCTACAATAACAGAGAGTGACTCTTGGCAAAAGGAGAACTATTTTTAAGCTATAATCAAGCAAAAAGCAGGTGTGAGAGCAACCAGTTTTTATTTATTTTACTTATAGATCTTAGAGACAGTTTGACTGAGGGAATTCTAAACTGAGTTCTTGGAAGGAATTGCTCTTCTCTTCACATCTTCTCTGCTGATCACATAACATCTGAATTATAGACTACTAAACAGCGTTTTATAACAGAACTGTCAGAATAGCTTGACTACTGAATCCACCATAAAACTTTACAAGATTCCATTCTCTCTGGGCAAGTTTTAGTGCTGATCTGCATTTTGTAGTCTTTGAAACATGAGCTAGAAATGGCCTGGACAGAGAACAACTAGTCTCAGGATATTGCAGATAGCATATAGATCAATACTTGATCTGTTTGGATATCAGAAACATGAGACCATTTTATTCCATTGCATTTCGGCACATATTTTTCTAGCCTCTGCCAAAATATGCAAATGAATAGGTTCGCAAAAATAATACACATCTTAAAAATGTACGCTGATCTTACTGTTTTAAGATTTTATTTTGGGCGGGCTTCCCATTAAATTGTCTTCCAGCCTTTGCCTTATTTTCAGGTGATTCTACTTCTAGTTGAAAGTATAAAACAACCGAAAAAAAGTATTCCCAGAATTCATCATCACAGGAAAGTCCTGGCAATTGTTTAGCTGCATCAAGACTTCAAAAGGAAAAATTGAAAGCAATTGGTAATCAGACAGCACCTTACAAGAAACCGCATGATACATTATCACCAGATCTCACACAATCTTTCTGACGTGCAGTTGCTGAAGAGAGGTTAACCTCTCTCTGTATATTCTGACACACTTCATATATTCTGACATGATACAGAACTGCAGAATTGCATTCCTAATGGAACAAGTCTCCTTACATTAAAATCAGTTTAAATCCATCAGTCATGTGGAAGTTCATCCTGACTGAGAAGTTGGTAAGTAAGTCGTGCTGTAGACTCAAAGGCTTCAGGCAGCAGTCTTGGGTTAGATCTGGCCTTCAGGAGACTGGATTTCCATTTCACTGGGTGTTTAGGATTAGAATGTAAATTCTGCTATCACTCTTTTACAAATACTCCAGGAATAGCAGAGCTCTTATTTACTAGCGGGTCATCACTAACTTATATCCGTATGTTATCAATATGTTTGCCGGAATGCACTTTTTTAGACCCAAAACCACCACTGCCTTGATTCTGAAGTCTGTGATTAATTGTATATGTGTTATTGTATTTGATGCAATTTAAAAAGAATCAAGGAATCATCAATGAGATCAAAGATAAATGAATATGTAAAAGTTTGGAGGAGTATACTACATATACACACAGACACGAAAATACAGTTAAATAGTAAATAAAGTCAAATTAAGTAGTGCATGAGCAGATCCACTTTTTATTTAACAACTGTTCACCCAAAACATGAAATGAATTTTGTTAAAGTCTGAGAAATTATGATTTAGGTTCTAAAAATTAAATATTTCAGCACTCTTCTCAGCACTTGTCAAAACAATGCTGGCCACATATACTTAAATAGACTAAAAGAACACATTTGCACAATGCTTGAAATCAGAATAGAAGCAGGATTTGGTAGAAAATGTATTAGGCAGCTGATATCAGCTTTCTAGTCTCATTTTGTAGGCAATCAGATGACTAACTTTTTAACAACAGGAAAACAGAATAGATAAATGCATAAATCGTACCAGATTCTGTACCATACACATTCTTTCACTTCTTAACTCGGCTACAAGTCCATAGATATCCACAAAATCATGGTCATTTACATGTTGGGTTAAATGGTCAAGCGCAATGTAAACGCCTGTTCTTCCAACACCAGCACTGCAAACATAATACACAAGATAAAATAAAGTTTTTAGGTTAATTTGTTTAGTATGAAACATTTTCTTACAAAATTCTGGTTAAATTAAGTTTATTGTGAAAAGAAAAATTCAGAAAAAATTAAATTTTTCCAGTATTTGTGTGTTGTGTGTGTCTCCTTGCTGAATGGAATCAAGTGAAATCTGGATATGAGCCATATTCTGATTTTGGTATTACAAAGGGTTGCAGTGGACATTGCAACGGTCCTACAGCTTTCCTGTGAGCTAGAGCTCACTCACTGAACGCAAAAAAACAAATCACAAGATTTTGTGAAATCACACCTGGATTCTGTGATGCTTTTGCTATTTGAGACAAAACAACATGGCATCTAGCAAAACATTTAAAAGAAAATATTTCTGAAAGGAGGAGGTAGATAGTGGTGTTTCATTTCAAGGTTTGAAAATCAGTGTCAGACTTCTCTGCAATTAATGTAATAAATGCAGAGTACAGCACTGCAGAAAACCAGGAAATGTATAACAAAACCATTTTGACCCTGCAAGATCTAATGAGCAGAAAGTAATGAATAAGCTTCCTGAGATATGAGAACACATACTGCTGCTTTATAACACCAGGAATTTGAGCAGAGGTGGACTGTCTGCCCCATGCTACTCCTTTATGTATCTGTGTTGTGAAAAGGGGAGAGGATTTATTGCAGAGGGGCCCCAGGGCACAGAAGTGTCCTCAAACCATGAAGACCATGTAAGTTGTCTCCTGTAATAGTCTCTCTGGCCCCTGCAGTAGAGGGAAATGTCAAACTGTCAATAACATCGGTATCAAATAAAAAGAGGCTTTATCACCCACTGTGGATGGCATCTGTAGGACACTGGGGACAAATAAAAAGAACTCCCATGCATAATAAACAGACAGTTAGGGAAGAGATTTGTGCCATCAAACCCAGCTTTTCCTTCCACATATTTCCAGACTCACACAGTGTGAGAATGAGGCAAAGAATAAATCACAGACCTCTGAGTCCAGATCACTATTTTGGAGTGTGCCCACTCATTTGGTGGGAACACTGACCTGCATGTATCATGCAGACACACTCACCACCTTCCTGAAGACATAGCCTTCCTCACACATTTACTCTTTGAAATAGCTGTCTAAGAGTGTTGAGTATGGAATCAACGGGAACTGTGACAGCTGAACAACTCTAACCAACAGATCATTTATTTAAGAGCCTAAATATAGATTTTAGCTGTCTACAGGCATCTGAGTTTGAAATCTAGCATATGCAAACCCTTATTCCTATTTGTCATTCTCTGTGGCTCCCAAATAGTTTCTTCCTCTTGATATGACATGCACATTTTAAATACGATTTTTAATACTTATTTCTTAAGAATAGCTATAATTATAATAATTAAAACCAACATGCCAGCTGCTATTCCTATTCTTACAATAAAAAGGAAAATTGAGACAAATCCAGCAGTACCTTATGGTAATTGTTGGAGTAACTATTTCACTGACATCACCTCAATGGGATTTCCAAAAATGGAAGAACAGACACACTTTGGCATTTTACCTCCTAGAAAGGACTAAGGAGCACTGTTAGAAAAGCCTTCACTCTTGTCTGTACTAGCACCATACCTGTGTGCTCAGTTTTCATTGTTCTTCTTGCAAGTTCCCTGAGCATTAATATGTACTTGAAATCCTAAGACGCTAAATGATGATTTGGTGAAGAGGCTTACCTGCAGTGAACCACCATCGGCGTACTATCGTGTGCTCGACTCGCACGGATAAGTTTTACAAAATGGATAATTGGCGCAGTAGTTTCAGGGACTCCGTGTTCTGGCCAAGAAGTAAAGTTACACTGCCGCACCATCATGCAGTCTCCATGCTGAAAAATATAAAATAAGGCATTTTTTGCAGAAGAAATGTGACACAAGATCCAGTAAGCTGCATGTAACCTTCTAATCAATTTCATGTAAAAAAAGCAAGTCAGAATAGGATAACAATTCTCAGATAACCTTGTATTGAGGGATAACCTGTTGTGCACAGATCTTGTGGCAGGTATTTTGAGAAATGGCATCAAGTCCACCTTTCACGTAGTATTAATGACTTCAGCAGTCTCTTTCCATTTGACTTCATTCACTGTTTCAACGTGATTTGTAGATTACAGGTTGAACTTTCTAAAGATTGTTTAGAAGTTTAGTAAACTGGGATGACAAATTTATTTGGGAAAAAGGAATTATTCAGGACTGTAGTAAAGGCAAACACACATACACTAGTAAAAACACACATTTCTAAGTGTTTGATGCCCTCTCAATCAGAGCAGCAGCAACAGTAATGCAAAGAAAAGACCTGGTTATGATCTGGTATCTAAATTAACTATGAAGGACATAAGAATAAAGGCACAGCATCATGCCAAAGGCCTGTCTAGACCAATATCCTGTTTCTGACAAGAGTCAAGGAAAAATCTTAGGGAAAATTATAAAACTTGACAACAACGTATCTGTAGTTGCACAGAATATGTCCTTTCCATTCTTAATAGTTTGTGACTTGTGAGCTGCCTCAGTCAGAAATGGTATTTTGAAATTTAATACTTCTTGTCAGAATTTTCTTCTAATTTCTCCAGATTTCATGACGCCCTGTAAGCTTTTAGCATTCACAATATCTTGCAGCAAGGAGTACCTGAGTTTAATCAACTGTTGTGTAATGAATCAGTTCCTTTTTAAAAAATTTATTTTGAACCAACCACTTGCTCTTTTTGTATTGCAAGAAACCAAACAACTGTGAACAATTAGGTGTAGCAACTACTTTGGGTCAATATTTTTAAAACTGATGAACATAAACCCAAAAGAAACGTGATCTTGGATGCAATATGGCAATAACCGTGAATGATTTGCTTCACATATGCTTTTTACCTTCACTGGAAGATCATCAAGAATCCATCCACTTGTGAATGGAAGACGAAGTTCAGCCTTAAAGCCAGCAATATGGTATGTTTAACTACACGCTTATAAAGACCATAGCTTCTTGCACAGGGTAGTTCAGCTAGTGTAAACGGATCACTTAGTCAATTCAGGTTATGTTTTGTTTTTTTGTCAGCTTCACCCTGGTTAACACAGGTGACTTCTCGTTTTGCTGGCACGCATTTTTATTCCAAATAGTGCCTTTTGCAGTCTTGCTTACTCTGTTTTATTTTAGCTGAAAAAAAGTTTATCTTCTCTCGCTCATTTTAAAATCTTCAATTGTCCTGTACTATGGGCACAGCATATCCTCATGGGGTGACCGCTGAGGCAATCCCCTATCTGCTGTGTTCCTTTTGTCATGTGTACATGCCACAGGATGCTAATGTATGTATTTGGATAGCCGAGTCCAGGTCCTAGGATCTGGCTGCATCACATACAACACAGGCCAGTGCTGGGAGTGCAGAAGGCTGACTTCATCTTGGGTCACGCCTGGATTCTCTCTGAGCCAACCTACTGCTCTGCCTTAATGCTGGGTGCTAATTTTTCCAAAGTGTGGAAGCCATAGTTGTGGGTTACGACAAAGATGAACATTTATGATGTACACCCACCCCCCCTTCCCAGCACAGAGTGGGAGTAATACTGATGATTCTCATGTATATTGGGTGAATCTCCCGGGGGTGGAGGCCAATACAACTGGTGGTACAATGAAAAACAGCTGCACTGCACCAGAGAATCTTGCCCTTTAATCTGAGAGGGATACATTCAAAGGGATTTGTCTGATCCCAGAATGGTTAGAATTACTCCTTTCTAGAAGAGACAACTGAGGTGTCCAAATTGAAACCACCTCCCACCAGACCAGAGGTTCAGTAACCTTGATAGGCCCTTCATAGCATGTCAGCCACATATCTGAGCTTTTCGTGATAGAAACTGGAGGAAATTCTCAGGAAAAAAACCCCAAACCAAAACCAGGAATGAAAATAAAACACAGGAAAACCAAGTGGTACAATGCATATGCATTAAGAGTAAAAGAATAATACTGAGCGACAGTTGGGTGGGGTGGAGCACATCTGATGTTCTTTGAGGTGCTGGATGGTTTTTATTATATCAGCTTCCACTTCTGACTTACCCTTTCAATTTTTAGATCTCTGATGGTCCAGTCTATTTGAATATCTTCCATCAATTTAGTAATCACTATATCCCCAAACACAGTAACTGGTTTATTATCTTCTGGCCAGTACTGATGACATCTTATCTGCAGGGAGATGATTACTAATTAACAATGCTCATATTATAAACTTGACAGAACAGCATGTGGAATCTCCAGTTATATCAAATGCTGTTAATTGGTACACTGGTAACTTACCCGTCCTTTTTCAAAACACTGTGTAAGCATCACAAGTGTTTTTGCTCTCGTCTCCCACACCATTCTCCAGAAATCTCCCACTGTTCCTGGTAATGGTCCCTGAGTTGCAATAAACTCATTTGGACATAAATAACCCTAAGAAAAAGAAAATATTTAATACATAATGGCTGGAAAGAAAAAAAAAATGTTTACATGTGACTCATAGTTGTGCCTGTAGCTATCACACCTAAGGCTAGAACCTTGCCAGACCTACTAAAGAAATTGGCATAGACCTGGCTAATCATTACATGGTAGATTCCATTGCCTTGGAAATCAAAGGAATTAATGGCATTTTCTTTCACTGTGTAGATCAGCTATGAAGCAATGCTCTAATAAAGTTTAGGAAATTCCATCCTAATAGAAATGTGGAGAAATTACCGGGACATCAGGTCAGTAATTCCCATTTAAAAATATCTAACCCTTCATATTAGCCTTGCTGTAGATCCAGCCAGAGGCTACCGCAAACTGTGTCAGGAAGAGGCCAACAAAGTGGAATTAAATAGTTCTAAGGAGCAGTGGAGTCAGGGAAACAGCTAAGGAGCAGTCTGAGAGCTAGCACAAGCTACGCATCACACTGATGACATTGTCCTTCCAGTGATCGTCAAGGATCTGCGGTAACGTAGTGACGGAGCTTACTCAAACAAATTATCTCTGATAAAAGGTCTTCAAGAAAACTACTGTAAGGATTGAATTTTATTTTAGTGCTGGCTTTTATTTTAGTGTTGACTTTTGCTGTTTAGTTAATTTATAAATTGATGTAAAACTTCAGGAGAAGTAAGTTTGTTGAAAAAAAATCCGTGTAAAAGCTGTCAGTGCATGGGTTCTTATGGATCTGTTCTCTCAAAGAAACTAAGCGTGCCCTACAGAACTCTATGTACTACAGGTTGTCTAAAATAACAGCAATAGCAATACATTTATGCTGTAGAGCTAGCAGTCTGTAATATCACAGAGTTCTGCTTATTGCTCAAAAACATCTGACACAGTGGTTTATAGCACACCGAAGCTCCCTGTTGGAATTATAGCCCTATAACTCACAGCTGCCTGTTACTTATTCCATCTACAATATTCAGAACAGGTGGCAGTGAGAAATTATGTTAATCCTCCCTAGTTTAGCAGTGAGGTGAGAAACTGTAATTCAGGGATGTAAAGCTCACAGTTCGGTTACTGACTCTTGATTAACCAATGAAAGTAAAAGTAGCATCCAGGTTCTCATTTGTTAAAACTATATCCAAGGTCTGTCTTTCCTTCTCTTTGTATGTATGCATACGTATATAGACCTAGAAAAACAGGTAGGTAAATACACACACACATATTGTACATTTACAGCTACATGCACTTATATATTTACACATCCACAAATATGGAAAGTGAGAGTGTATAAAGGCAAAGCCTTAGCCCTGAGAAATGGTAACATTACAGCTGTCTACTCTACTCCTGATGAGCAGTGACCTAAGGTGAGATGACTGCGTGCAGTAAAGACATGCAGAATCTCAGCAGGGAACACTCTGCAGCTGGCTTTTGCTGCAGCTTTTTAGAAGTTGCTGTTAGTGCTCCCTGCCTCAGCCGTGACATGGAAGTGACAGGGCGGGCAAAGACCAGGCCATGTCCAAGCTGTCTGTTCCCCTCAGCAGTTCTCTGTATAGTCCCAGCCTCAAGTAACAACACGACATGGCTCTTCCTTTCTGCTGTCAGAATCAGAACATCCCATATAAACTGAATAAATTGCTTTTGCTAATGAGAAAGGAAGATGCTGTTTGGACACCCATTCTCACCTGTATTGCTTGTTTCCTGTGCATGTCACTATGTTATGTGGAAATAACTATTTCTACCTGCCATTGTGTCATCTGTTTAGACTACAGTCTGCACGTCTTGCCGTGTGTTTGAACAGTGCTTAGCGCAAATCAAGTCTTGACCTCACCTGAGACCACGACCCTCTTCTACAACAAAAAAATTGCATAATTATGAGCTTCAATGGGAAAAATTGAGATTGGCAAGACTGGAGACAGAAAAATATAGACAAAGAATTTAGTGAGAACACAATTAGAGGTCTAGGAAGGTCTAAGGAAGAAAGCTGAGGATTAGAAGTATAATACTTATTTCTTCATCCAGAAGTCTGTTTTCATTTTCCTCCATCATAACTTTCATGACATAGCAACAGGCATACCAGTCCCACTCACCAAAATTATTAGCCAATTCCATGAAACTTTTTAGTTCCGTTATCTTTACATTGTCCTTTTCGTATATAATAGCTCCACCTCCTGAACCAAGAGATGAAATAATGCCTGTCTCTAAACGATTGACCCCAGTGGGATCTTTAATGCTAATGGTATGAGACAATTTACAGAAACTAATTTGCTGGACACAGTTTTGATTACTACTGAAAATCATTGCTTAGCAATGAAAATAGGATAATTTATATTTTTAACTAGTCGTGTTCAATGCTGCAAGAGTCACAGAACCATGTCATGGCAACAGCATCTGTAGTGAATGAAAGAAAAATCAGAATCCTGTTCTCGCAAGTTATTTTTTGGCTCTTCATTCTACCAGAAAACAAATATAGTAAAAGCGTTAGAGACATTCTACTTACAGACACATAGCTGGCATTAATGTAGTCAGATCCGGGAATACCAGCATCAGGCATCAGCTTTACTCTGTTGTTATTATCTATCATGGAAATAAAGTCCAGTTAACAAAAATATTTGTTCAAAAACCATAGATGGACGTAACGTGTTTTCCTGGAGTGCTAAGAAATCAAAAAGAATGTTGTTTTTGTTACTCTAACAATATTTGACATAGTGGAACACTAATTATAAAGGCAGTTTAACCGATTTCCATTACTGTATGGTCATCCTTTAATGTTCCAGACATTTTTTTAATATAATCATTTTCTATTAAAATGGTGAACATACCAAAACCTCAGATTTGATGTATGTATGGGTGGATCCTCTGCCTAAAGGTAGCCAGTGTACTTTAAGCCATGCTATTCTAGCACAGGCAACCTCTGTGTGAATCAGGCAGCAGGGTCAGGGGTCTGACAGTCTTTCCTGTATATTTTCTGTCTAGGTCACAGCTTTGAGCCTGATCCTGGTACTTTTACATATTTGTACTTCTTTTACATAAGGTAAGATCATTATTACAGAAGAAAAAAAGAAAAAGATGGAGGGTTTTCCGATTTGGGCTCATAGTGCATATGCAGAAATGACAAAAACCAGGTAAGATGTCTCATGTGAGTAAATAAATGCTGAAACCAAACATTCCAAATTTCAATTTTTGGTTCTCAGTTAAAAAAAATAAATACAAAGTTAAAGATTGATGAAACTCATCTGTTTATATTTCATTGTGTGTCACGAATACAATCTTTTTAGTGGCTAATTTAGAGTATGTCTTGAACAAGGCAGCAGATAGCAGGAACAGCTGCTCTGAAAAGTTAATAGCACAGAATGTAGCATTATTAACCAAGGAATGCCATGCTCCCCATCTCACATCACAGCTAATGCCTAAAATAATAATGACATTTCTTGTCTTATTAACTGAGAAATGAAGCAGTGTTGAGTACAGAGAGACAGACTCCTGTCTCCTGTGATAAAATCTAGCCTTGGCTTATAAGTTATCATACAGTCACTCTGATCTTCTGTGAAACCTTTGCAGCACATGTACAAATATCCACAAGAAAGCATACCCAGGCACCAGAGGTAGCTGAATGCACAAACATGTGGATTTTATATGTTTAAAGAAATTACTTTTCACTAAAGGGAGAAAACCCAAGGAAGAATGTTAAAGAGTTTGCTACATGGCTTGAATTACAAAGCTGAGAAACTATTGAGGCTACAGTTTCTTGCACCTGCATATTAAAGCTTGTGAGAGCAAGTTGAAAGCTACTTGCAAATAAAACTGTCTTTAAAAAAACACAATGAAAAGAGAGATTACTTGACAGAAAATTATTTCATAATGTGGACATGATTGTTCTGCCATTTCAAAGACAGATCAAACAAAAGTACAGTTGCATTCCAAGCATAGGCTGCACGGTCAAAGGTAGAGAGCAAAATGGGTATCGGTGAACACACATACATGGCTTTATGTTTGGGAAACGATTCTTAGACCTGTTCCATGGCAGATCAGCATCAGTTGAAGCGAGGTCTTCAAGAAACTTGGGAAGTTCCTGTAGAGGAATAAATGTTTGTTGGCAAACCTTTGCATTTCACCTTCAGTGAATATAAAAAAAATGATGCAATCACTCCAGTAAGAGGAAGAATTTCTCAGTTCTGCAATTCAGTGCATTTCTAAGAACAGCTGGAAGCATTACAGAGCATTCCACCACACAGTCAACCACAGTTACACCAGCAATGTTAGATGTAGTGCTGCAGACAATGTTGTCAGGTTGAACAATTAAAGCTTACATGAACTTTCACCTTTACAAGTCTGGATAAAGTCGGCCTATCACCTTTTGCAGTTCTTTTCTGTCTCTTGAAGTCACATCCGTGGTGACTGTGCCCTACTGACTCTTGAATAATGCCTTTCCCTGACGCATGCAGCTTGCGACAACATGAGAATTGATGAGAATGTAATTAAGTTGAGACAACTGGCAATTAGCTATTGTTCACGGGACTGTTTGTGAAAGTGGTGGGAAGAGTTATTTTGGGTTCTACTGCAGTTTCATAACTGGTCATTAGGACTGTTACTGAAGGGCAGAGATGGATAAATCATTCATATTGAGGAAGTTCTTTGATGGGGGTGTTTATGTATATAAATAGGTAAAATTTCCAAAGCTGAATAAAAGAGTGGAGACAACTTCATAACTTGTTAATGGAGAAAAAGTATTAAACATGATGATCTCGTAGTGGTGACAAGAGAATAGAAAACCCTTAGAAAAGCTAGAATTTACCCAGAATTTCTAAGTTAATAATTACACTACGTGTAATAGATTTTCCTTTTATTTGACAAATGTTACATGCAAGTGTATTTCAACATCTAGCTAAGAAACAAATGAAGAGATCTACCTATCGCTTTGAATGAGTACAATACAAAATTTTGCTGCTTGTGCTGAGTAATCCCTTCAATTTTGTCTTTTAATATTAATATGTGGTACTCCCAGAAGTGGGGCAGATAGCCTTAGTATCAGATTCACAGTTAAATTATTTATAAGTGCTCTCTTTTGCCCAGGTATTTGAGACAGTTTGTCTTCTATAAATAAAATTTAATGAGCAACTATTAGCAAATAAATAAATAAATACACTAAAGAGGTAATGAAAAATGGAAAAGGCAGGAGTGTTTTTTATTCCAATGTTTTTTCTTTCATTGTTAATTCAAATATTTGGTTAGCCTTATTTGATGGGTTCAGATGCGAAGAATAATTTAACATGAGCATTACCAAATTGGCATAATTTTAAAACTGGGGTAACAAACCAAGTTAATAAATCATCTAATATGATATCCTGTTTTGCACAACGGATAGTGTCTGACATATAAGAGAGCTCAAAACCCTTCAACAGTATTATAGGCAACATTATCCCATGAGAAATTTGTTTCTTTGACCATTTGACAAAAATCCTATGGCCTGAAGCAAGAGGGCTACTTCAATCCTATAATCATATCCTCAGTAATTTAACTGCAGGTTCTTCTGAACAGCAGGGAAAAGATGGTTTCACAATGAAAGCAAAGGACTTACAGACAAGGGACCTGACTTCTTTTCCTAGTTCTGACACATATTTCCTTGAGGAAAGAATTGCAGAGAACAACCAGATGCTGGTCTCCCTTTGAAAATTAACAAGGGAGTACATCTCATCCATGGCCTTAAACATCTCTCTAAATACCTATGTTTCCTAGGGATGAAAAGTCTATGATTATGCCCTTTCTAAAAAGGAAGTTTCTGACTAAAGATCACCTTATAAAGAATGGCTGACTTTACATTTATATCTGTATGTTAAAGAATTAAAAATCATTGCTAACAGACATGAAGTAAATACAAAACTAAATTAGGGACTGTAACATACTGTAGAAAAAAAATCTTTAAAGGAACTTATTATTTTCAAATCTTGTCTTTCAACCAACCTCTGCCATACTGAAGGCACATTTCTTTCACCTATTCAGTTGCATGTGCCTTTTGTCTCAATAATCCCTTAGAGAAGTAAAGACCCAATCCTATAACTGAACTTAGAGAAAGATCCCTATTCTCTGACTGACTTCTCTGCGTTCCTGTTAGGATTTGATAGGAACAGTAAAGCACAGCTAAGGGTGGAGATGTTAAAATTGCTTTCATTCAGAGAGCTGAAACTGTCCCACAAAATTTCTGCCATGGAATTTTGCATGAAAGAAGAACATAGATGAAATGTCTGTGGCATTTTGCAGGTGTTAAGGTCCATGGGATCCCATATCATGTGCATGTCATCTGAACTTTAACTTGCCTCATTTGCCTCACTCCTCTGAGCCTTAGCTTGTCAGTTAACTAGTATAGAATTAGCATTGCTGTACAGTACTTTGTACTTAGTAGAGAGAAAAAAGAGAATCAGATTATGTTGGTTTTGTAATGATGCTTCCATATCTGAACAAGAGCTCAAAAGCCTTGTACCAATTCTCTGCATCAGTATGGATTTCAGTCTAAATGATTATTTTCAAAATGGGGGGAAGACTATTTGGATTCCCAGATTCAATAACGATTTGTCACAGAAACCTATTTCCTTGCAGACTCATAAAACTTCGAAGTAATTTGCACTTTGTTCACTGCAGTACTTTTATGGTACTGTGGTGACATTTGGAGGCATTTCACTTCTTTATTTATGAACAGAACTTGGTGTAAAACACTTACAGAAGTATTCCTGGTTCAGTAATTTGCCAGTTACTAGAAAAACTTGAGTTCCCGATGGTGTTGAGAGATACATGAATCATCTGGAAAGATGGAAGTTTGAATATCAGCTAGACCCCACCATCAGATTCCTTAAATTTAAGATTCTTTAAGCTTGTCTTTTCTGATAAGACATGGATCCAGGTATATTCCGAGATCCAGATTCTCTTCTCCTCATGTTTACACACAGGCCATGTGCATGTGTGGGCCAAGACTGAACCCTGGAGATCACTAGGCACTGCAGCTTGGTCAGTCCAGCAAATTAGATGAGACCATGAATGTCCCTGGATTCCAAGACTAAGTGAAATGGAAAAAGCCACATTTATGTTAGCAAAACTCCAGAACAGTTTTGCTGTCTACAAACTGCCTATTGTAAATGATCCCTAGACTACCTACCAAAACATATCTTGGAACTGTCCAGGAAGACTGCTAGACTGAACAGTCCAAATTCAAGGCAGGGAATAGACGAACAGTTTATTACTGTAAATTATAATATTCTCATGTCTCGTTCCTGGTATACTTTAATTTAGTAATACAGAGATAGCCAGAGAGCCCCAGCAAGCTCAGCACCATACTTCAGGTTAAATGCTTCAGATATAATGGTCTATTGGCTTATATCTTGAGCTACACACATTGTAAGAGCCTCGAGTCATTTACGTGAAACTGAAATGATGAACGTGGATGGAAACAATGCAGGTCACAAGGTCTGCTTGTTTGTTGTGTGCACTGCCTGTTTCTCTACACTGTCATTTCTGATGTTATTTCCAGTGCATTGTCAATCCTATTATTTGTCTGATAGGTTCTACAAATACTACGGATATACTCTCATTCAGGAACTGGACATACCCCGCAATTCTGCCTCTCCTTGGACAAATCATCTGGGAAGACAACACTACAATCTGGAACATGGAAGCTGAAGCTCAGAGAGAGAAAAAATGGAAGCCCAAATGACATATAAAACTGATGATTGTAAGCTGACTATATAATTTAGTTGAGTGAAGCCTCAGCTACTTGTATTTCCCTAAATTTGAAATTGATTGCCAAGATTTTTATTTGATAAAACACTGT
The DNA here is from genome assembly GCA_027574665.1 of Rhynochetos jubatus. Lineage (NCBI taxonomy): Eukaryota > Metazoa > Chordata > Aves > Eurypygiformes > Rhynochetidae > Rhynochetos > Rhynochetos jubatus. The sequence goes on along the minus strand of CM050652.1, from coordinate 42,457,270 downwards.
TGTTTAAATTTTAAGGCATTACAACACTGTAATTCTTACCCAATGTGGGTCACGCCTAAAGAAAGTAGTATTAGAAACTTTCCAGTGATGAACATTAATATGTGAAAATGTTATTGCTAGTAAAACTTTTCATCTGTTCAGTCATGCATAATATAACTATAATCACTCTTGTTCAAGTGAAATAACACTTCTGCTCTTGGAAAAAAAAGTTATCCTTACTTTATTGCTCAGAGAATTTTATGGTGCTTTTCATTATTAAATCCAGACCAATTTCACCTAAGGAGCATAACAAAAAAGCTGTAGGAAATACCATTAATCTTTTCACACTTTTTTGGTTTTCCCTTAGAGACTGAAATACTATAATCTAGCAGAAGAAAAGCCAATTGTTGAGTCTTCATTTTTGTTAATCCAACTGGTAAGCAATTCATAGTAAATCTATAAATCCAAAATAATAAAGTCGCTGGAGACTGACAAATTATTTTTGTGATGGCAAATGACTGTATGTGTTAAAAATGATGATAATAAAGATTCTGAAATAACAAGTATAGAAGATACTGTTGAGAAAAAAAATGTGATAGCCATGAAAATGTTACTTAATGAAAATAGTGAAAACTTACTTTGAGATATAAATTTGAAAGTATATATGCATTATATGTAAGGTATATTTTGAAAGCTGGTCTCTTCTCATAAAGACAGGCTTGCTGAGTTCATCTACTCACATGAGGAGATGGAGGCTATTCACATGGAGGCTATTCTTAAGAGAATGGTAAGTATGACTTATTATGAGTAAAGGAACAAAAAGCAAAGTACTGCGGACAAACTTTTTACTTTCTGCATTGAAACCCATGAAAGAAAAACATTTGTGAGTTCCATGGCAGCATGACTGGGGCCTGAACACTGCACAGAATAAATGTCAGCTGTATTTTGGGGTCATCATCACTCAGGAAAATTAATTTATTTAAAACAGTTAAATACGCCTGTATATGTGCTAGGAAACTATTTCTAAACAAGCTGTTCTCAATTAAATTACATATGCATCACTACATATGTAAAAGCATAAATATCATGAGTTTCTTGCAAAGATAGAAGTCTAAAGAAGATCATCTTTTACTGACATCTAGGTGAATAATTCTGATCAGGTTGCAGTATAGACAGCAGAATCCAAATCAGTATAATGTTACTTTCTAAACAATCAACCTGGTAATTGGGTATTGATTATCAAGGCCAGAGTCCTTCACGGCCTTGCCTGCTTAAAATGGACATGAAATGTGACACATGAAACGACTGAAGGTCTTGCGATGTTGTGACAACTGCTAGCAACATACCGAAAATTCTTCCTGAAACTTTAGGTTGTTGTTTGTGCAAAGCTCTTCAACATGTTGTAGGAAGGATTTCTTGTTTATTGGCCTGAAAGTAATGACAGAAGAATTAGAAACCTATATTTCTTTGTCATTCCTTTTATTCTTATTGAACTGCAGTTTATTAGTAAACAGTTTTTCTGATCAAAGCAAAGGATACCAGTAGACAGAAAATTATAAGTTGCTTACAGTATGCTTATTTGGTTTGTGTTCAGTCACTTAAAATAGACGCATTTTCTCCCTCTGTTGTTCCCCCTCACCAAATTTTGAAGTTGTTAATGTTAACAATACTGTTGGGTAGGATTGTTTTTATAGGTAAGAGCATTGCAAGGCAAAGTTTTGACATTAATGGAAATTTGTAAAGTTATCATTGTATTCCAAAGTACATAATACTTCTTTGTCGCACAGAAAACATTTTATACGTTGCAAGGTTTTAGACATATAAAATATTGCAGTGACCTCATTCTCATAATGACATGGTTTTTAAACCCCGTGGAGTTTAAATAACCCTGTATTACTTCCCAAGCTAAAACACAGACATGGAGGCTTCACCCCAGAGAGAGAGAAAGCATTTCTCCAGTTACCATGCAATTAGTCATGCTTTTATGATTTATGCGCAGCTTGGAGTTTTTTTTCTAATAAACATAGAAGAGGGAACCACACATTGAGACTCACTGATGACCACAATATAAAAATCTTTAATCAACTTACTTGATGGATTTTCTATAACTAAGTAACCTGCAACAGAGATTTTTGTTAAATGTAGCAAGATGAGAGTTAACTAATACTGTGCATGTTAACTGGTTTTAGATAGAGTACTCAAGTAACTAAAGAACCAGAATTATTTCTCTCATGGATTCAAGTACTATTGTATGAGAGATATCTTGGGTGATTGTCTTGCTCAGTTTTATCTCAGGTTTTATCATTGGCAGATATGGATATGGTAGTTACAGTTTCTATTATTCTCTTCAGATCATTTTACAGTGCTCTGGGCTCATATGGTCCTAGGAAATCCATACTTCCAGCACACCACTTCATATACATTGTCAGGTTTCAGTTTACACTACTCTTCTAAGGGCCATTTCAGAGCAAAAGGACATGATTCATCTGACTGAATACAGACACCTATTTCTGAACCAGTTACTCTAGATTCCTTTGGTAATCAATGAAGAGAAATAGGTGTGACTTCATCTAATTAAGCAGATATATCTAAAATAAGTCACAGATGAACCATGCTATTGGTGTTCCTCTACAGAAACTAAAGAGCTATGTCTGTTTTTCTAAAGATTTTAAAAATGAGTGTCTGTTTTCATGCTCATTTTTACATATTCACTGGTCTTCCTGGCGCCTGGTGATTTTAGTAACTATGCTACACTTAAATTTTTAACTTGATCCCACAGGAGGTTTCCTTAAGATGTTACATGAGCATCTATACTCAGGGGACTTTCGGGTGTCCTTAAAACTAGGTCATCATCATTGCCTCTGAACCCATTTTAAGAATGACTCAGCAGTACAGATTTAGAAGCCAAACTTTGGACACTCAGATTCACTTTGCTTATCTAAAAGACCAAGCCAGAAAGTTTGAAGTAACACAGTTTGAAATATCTGTCCCTTAAAAAAAGTTCTAAGTATATCTTTCATGTGTCCATCTCTTTCAAATTCATACATTCTTACATACAAATATTACAAAAAATATGCTATAATGCAAATACATCTGTCTACTGCTGCCATAATTTTAGTAGAAAAGACAATAATTTGCTTTAAAAACACTTCAGTTTATGAAGTTATTCTTAAATATTTGAATTTTAAATTTGATAATAAAATGAGATTAATACAATTGTTGACTCATTCATCATCAGAGAAGTTAATTCCAAAGCTAGTAAAGATGCCTTTGTGGTACATACATTGTTATGACAGGTCTCTTTAACCAAAGCAATCTGGCTATGAAAGCCTTGGGTCAGTCTCACCAGAGTAAAAAGAAGTGTAAGAACTCACAGAAAAAGGTTCAAACTCAAAGTGCTTTCTAGGACAACTGAAGGAGAGCTTTAGAATGAAAAAGAAGGGAATAAGATGACAAAGCATGCAACTCTATTCAGAATGTTATACATCTAGCTAGTGCTTATCGTATCACTTACGTTGTTTGTATCACATGGCAGATAAACTACCTTCTAGTAATATATGCAACATTATAGAGCTAAAGTTTCCTGCAGAAAAATGTATTCTTAATAGCTGTGTCAATGTATTGCACACAAATAGATTTGTCTTTGACCTGAAAGTAGGCTTTCTTTAGGCCTTTTTTCAGGACAAAATTATAAGCAGTCTCTGCAAAGAAATTACACTTGTGTTTCCTTTGAATTCACCTATCTTCCCCACAGTGCAACAGAAAAAAGTAATCTCTCAGTTGACATCCCAGTAATGTTTTTAATACTGTTGGCCTTCCTCCTTTCAAAGTGACAGCAATTAGGGGCTTACTGCTCCTAATTTTCAGTAAGCAAATGCAATTTGGTCATTAGGGCATAAAAATTACATCTATGCTGTACATAAGTAACCTGGGTATGTCATTTAGTGCTTCAGTGCTGAAGGTACATGGATCCAACAGCAAAGACCAGAGGGGACAAGCAGCACCATTAACACCACTTTACTCAATAACATTTCCTTGTTTTACTTTCACTCAAAGCAGGGAAGTAAAATTTATTTTCAATATTAATAACAGGTGATTTTTAAGGCATAATCATATATTATCTTTCACAAACAGTAAAGATTTTTAAACAAGTAAGGCACCTACAGATTGATTGACACTTTAACCTATCTGTGGGTATTTAAGAACTTCATTTTTAGAACTATTGAACTATCACACTTCTGTTGGTAGCAAGTGCACATTGCAGTGGCTTGGCAGCTCAGAAAATAAGATGATTTAAGTGCTTATATGAGAATTAATGTCTAACTTGAAGACTGTGGCAAAGATGTTGGCTTTGTTGTGTAAGAAACTTCAGAAGGGATGAGTTTTGTATGCTCACTCAACACTTATGGCTATGCTCAGTTTTAGCATCCTCAGGTTTCAAACATTAGTATTTTTTCCAAGTCTCTTGACTTGGAATATGCAACAATAATCTTATGGTATTCATCAATAAACAAATACTCCTCTATCTCTAATCTGGTTCTCCACATTTCCCAGTCCTCTGTATAAAACATAAGAATATAGGTATCACTAGATTTTGATGAGCACAATTTAGAATCCAACCATGAAGTTGAAAATTTCCCTATATCAGCTGGACAATTCCAGATTCCCACTTGTCTGACTTTGAAACTAGGAAAGAAAAACATTCTCTAAGATAAAGGATGCTTTATTGCCTTAAATCTGATTTTCTTTTAAAACAGTGTATTGTTTCATGTGTTGGATTTTTTTGAGGTCTATCAAAAATCTGAATCCCACTCAGATTACTTATGATAGAGCTAGAAAGAAGCCATTTATTTATGTTGGCAGTGGTAACTGAAGACCATATTGTCACACAGACTCAGCTTTCTCTCTGGGTCAATCATCTGAAATCCATGGGGAATTAAAACTTTGTCCAAATAGAAAACAACAGAAATGAGTATGTAGGCAAAAGGATTAACTCATAAGCACCATTGACACTTCCTAGGAACAACAGAGGAACTAATTTTTAGCAAGTTAATTGAAAGCAATATGGAGCTTAACCCTTCCTAAATAGTAAAGGCCTAAGGAAAGAGAACACATGGTCATTTCTTCCCTTGTACCAGGACCTGTACATTCATAAACCTTGGGCTCCTGGGATACAAAGCTAAATAATCCTATTTTTGATTGTTAATTACTAAAGTGAGAGCTATTGAAGAAAAAGGCAAGGCAAGAGCCATGCCTATTGCCACTCAAAGCAAGAAGAAACAGGATAGTCTAGAGAAAGTAATGTGTGTGCACAATGTTACCTTAGACACCTACTGAATGCACAATATATAGAAAAGGTTAGATCAGATGATAATGTTATATACCATAATTTTCCATAAAGAGTTCTAGTCACCTGGCAAAGGTTACAGTCTCTGTAATTCAGAAATATTTCTTCTCAATCTGGGCCCCATTTTTTTGAGAAGCTGTTTCACACAGAGTGAAACAAAAGCCTCAAAGCATCCACCACAAGGTGCAACTTCTCAAGGAGATTTTAAGAAACAGAAACCTACATGGCTTTCTCCTTGCTGCAGAAACCACTGCAAAAGTAGGATGCCAGAGAAGTTGTCTCCTAGGTGAGCAGCTGGAACAGGGAAGTGTTAATTGTCTCTCGCCTGATGTGGCCTGAAAATTCAGTGACACAATCTATTCACAGCAGATGAGCGACTGCTTTGAAAAGTGACTTGCCAAACCCTATGGACATGTTAGAAAAAGTAAGTGATGAGAGGTTCCAGTATGTGTATATTCAGTGTGCTCAGTGAACTAATGTTTAATCCAGTTTAGACTGATGGGCTATACATGTTATAAACAAGAGTGGCTTTCTCTGTTATTGCCTGTCTCATACTATCTCCACCATTATGGAGATCCGTGTATATCCCAAACATTTAAAGTCAGCATTCTGGCTTCATAAAGTAGACCTCATTTTCTACTGAATTCAGTAAGACTTAATTCCCTGCATGCCTTCTGAAATTACATCCCATTAGTTAATTGTCTAACAAACACTTGCTGAGGATGGTGCATGTGTATTAGCCAGTATTAGGAATTTTCAGACACTGAAGTTTTAATTTTTTTTTCTGATGACCATTTGTAATGGGTTTGCATGATGAGGTTTTGGTAGCCAGGGTGGCTACATGGGGTCTTCTGTGAGAAGCTGCTGGAAGTTTCCCCCGTGTCTGACAGAGCCAACGCCAACCGGCTCCAAGACAGACTCACTGCTGGCCAAGGCTGAGCCCATCAGTGACCGTGCTAGCACCTCCGGGGTAATAGATTTAAGAAGGGGAAAAATAAACTGCATGGCAACAGCCGGAGAGAGGAGTGGGGATATGTGAGAGGAACAGCTCTGCAGACACTCAAGTCAGTGGAGAAGGAGGTGGTCCAGGCGCTGGAGCAGCCTGTGGTGCAGACAATGGTAAGGCTGGCTGTACCACTGCAGCCATGGAGGGTCATGGGGGAGCAGAGACCCACCTGCACCTGGGGAGGACCCCACACCAGAGCAGGGGGATGCCTGAAGGAATCTGTGACTCCGTGAGAAGCCCGTGCTGAAACAGGCTGCTGGCAGGAGCTGTGGCCTCATGGAGAGAGCAGCCCAGGCTGGAGCAGGTTTTCTGGCAGGGCCTGTGACCCTGGGGGGACCCAGGCTGGTGCAGGCTACTCCCAAAGGACTGCACCCCATGGGAGGGACCCACGCCAGAGCAGTACATGAAGAACTGCAGCCTGTGTTGGAGAAATTCATGGAGGACCATCTGTCATGGGAGGAACCCCATGCTGGAGCACCATTACGTTAAAAACATGACTACTGGGAATGGGGATTTGACATGAATTTCCTGATCTGAAGCAAAACACTGATCCCCTTAAAAGTTTCAAAATGGGCAAAATCGGATGCTTGGTACTTTTAAATTTGACCTCTTTTTTTTTTTTTTTTTTTTTTACTTAAACTGAATTTTGTAATGAACAATAATTCGTATCAGAAAAGTTATTAAAATGTGTGAAGTAAAATGTTTTGATTAACCGATATTGAACATTTGCTGAGCTTTGGTTTATTAAACTTTTCAAGATTTTGAATTTTTTTATCTGCTAAGAAGGATAAAAAGTATTTCCAGTCATATTCTTACAGAACAGAAAAACCTTTTTCTACCTCTTTCTATTTATCATGTGATACCAGCTGCACAAATTTTCTGAGAATATGAGCCAAGATCACAGGCCACAATCTACTAAGTATGAGAGAATGTCTGAAGACACAGTGTATGAGGCAGAGTCAAGAAGGATCTCATGGAGCAGGCAAAAGTATCTCTATTTTGTGGATGAACTGTGTCAGCTGCAAGTCCATGCCTGTACTGATTTATAGTAGCTAACATGATAAATAATATACTGGCTGAGAAATGACAAAACACCTGGTTTCCAAAGCATCTCCTTCAAATGAGCACCGAATGGAATGAATAGTAGGTACAGAAAAAAGATCTATACTGCTCTTTTATCACCTAAGATTTTCACACAACCTCCCCATCACCCTTTCAGGCTAGAAAGTATACTTAGTTGGACCAGGCTTCAGATGATTTACTGCTATCTGAGAAATACAAACAAGCCAGCCTCGAAAAAGAGTCTGCTCATCTATGTTTTCTTCATACAATCACAAGATGCCATGAACTTAAACCAGCATTCTGGAACACAGTGAACTTGGCAAACACAGCTGAGAGAGCTGACTAAAAGCAGCGATCGCATGGCAGTAGGTTATGCAGACGAAGTGATGCACACTCCCATTCCAAATGCATGGTGAATTTGTCAAGATTATGCTGCAGCCATCAACATGTAATACAATAATCTAATATGTTAACATGTCACTGCTTTAACCACAAATCATGAGAATGATAAACACAACGCAAGAACTGGGAGTATAATTGGCTTCTACATAGCTATTCCCCAAAGGCAACAGGTACAAAAGTTCTTGTGTGGTCTAATTGTGGAAGTCTCAAAACAGGCAGCAAAAATATTTTAGACATTAGGTTTTGCAGTAAGCTGCCTTGGTGCATACTGCCATCCTTCTGCCATATTGATATAACTCGTCATTACCAGGAAGGATGTATCTATGTGAAAGACAGCGTTAGAGACACCTAAAATGTCTCTTTTGGCCACTGACATTACCAGAACAGAATCTTACACATATTCAAACATTCTTTAAAATTTAAAAGAAAAGCTGTATTAAATGGGAAACTTTGAGCCGATAAAGGATATCCTGCCCCTCACTGCTATATGTATGTTACCTAGTAGGGTCCCACAGTATATTTACTGACTTCCAGTTGAAAAGATGGTATGAATCCTCTCCTGTGGAAATCTCAGTGCCTGCACTTCAAATTTCAACAGTTTGTCACAATGTTCAACAAAGGACCTGGGCAAGGAGCCTGCTGTAGCTACAGTGCAGCTACTGAAACAATAATTCAAAATATAAAAACTGCATCATGTACCTTACAAGAATAGCAGAGGAGAGTCTTTCCTTTTGGCCATTAAAGGAGTGGGGAGGAAGGAAAGAGAAAAATACAGATGGAAGGACAAGACAAACTGCAAACCAAAATGTGAGACTGACTCTTTAAAATAAGGGTGATGTCACTAAAACTGCTGAAGCACTGTTCAGTAAAGGCCTTTTTGTGCACAAATCACATAATGAAGTGCACGTAAGTATGAAATACTGTAGTTTGTAATTCCCCTGTAAAGTTTGTGACTGTACAAATCTGAATTACACGTGATTTAGAATAGTACTCTGCAAACTGAAAAAGGATTTGAATGCATGGATATGTTGCTGAGACTGTGGTGGTGTAGTACAAAACAGCTGCAGTGTGAGTACAAAAGGAAGTTGAGAAAAAAATGGAACTTCTCTTAAGTATATACATTCTAGCTGCCAAAGGAAAGAAACAATTTCTTAAGTCACATTTGCACTACGTTTGCTTCAAGGACAGGTTGCCTGTATCAGTGCTACGTTGTCATTATGTGTTACAATTTCCACGTAAAAATTGCCCTGATCTGTTTCAAAATAGGTGTGGAACTGTTGTACCTTAACACTGGGGACTAAAAATAAGTATGATTTCATGATGACAAATACCACTGTTTGTCATAAGTACAGCTGCAAAGACTGACAACTCAGTTTGACTAAATCTATATCTCTCAGTATAGTATGGCAGCACACAGATTAAGAGGACAGAAGGAAAACACACCATGTTGCTTCAAAAATACAAAAACTTACTGGATGACAAATATCTCCTTGCGTCTAAAGAAAAATGAAGAGTATCTGGAAGTAAAATCCATTAACACTTTAGTATGTAAACAAAATCAGTGCTATTCTTATTCAGCTAACAGTTTGGAAACAAGGCCATTTTAAAGATCCATCAAGATCATTTATACAGGTCACGGTTATCACAGTGCATTGGCAATGGTTCTGTCTTCAGAGAATGTTTTCCACTGTTATTAGCAGGTACTAAACAATTCTATCTGAATGACATGTGCCCCACACAGAACATACCACATCCATTACACCGATGATTTCCAGATGATGCATAGTGTGATTACTCATCTGTTACAAGCAGCCGTTCCTGTGTGCACTATTTTGAACAGGTTTGTACATGCTATCAACTCACTTTGTACCACACACATAGACATATACACATTCAAACAAAACAGGTCAACAGCTACAACCTTTCATCTCTCAGCTATTCCTAGTCTGCAACAGTAGGATGCCTGACTGCTAGGGCAAGACTATTTTAAGCTTCTCATCTTTACGGAGACTGCCTACCACAGTGTTTCATCTGTGACACAGCAGGGAAAATACAGGCAGGTAAAGAATGTTCATCAAACATTTCTAACTCAGTTGAATGTCATATATTATTGAGAATCATCATTATATTTATTCAGTGAATAATATCCATATTTCTGGTGGTCAGAAAGAGCAGTTTTCCTTCTGATAAATATCTGTGACAATGTTCTTGGTTGGAAGAAAATATGAATAGCCTGAAATTGCTGCATACACCTTAAAGGAGTAGATGTCAGGATACCCAATGTGCTGAGCTTCACAGAAACCCAGATGTTATACAATCTCTTTGTGAAAACAACACTTTCTAAATGTCAATTAAACAAGGACAGATTTGTTCTTCAATTGGAAGTCCAGGACATTTGGAAGTTTTACTCTTTCAAACTGCTTCTGTAGGTTTGCAGTCTACAAAAAACACTGGGCCATCAAAAATACTCAGAAAATCTGCATATTTTAAAATATATAGCCCCTTTTTTCCTAAGACAATTACACAGTGATTTGTACTTAGATCTTTATCTTGTTGTAAAAAGAGCTGAAGATTAAGTGATTTTCTAAAAGCTAGTGAGAAGTGTCTTGAGGATGGAGGTCATTCTTTGAAAGAGGATCTCAGTGATCTGTGTAAATAAGAACACCACAAACACTTCCAAACAAGCAAAGGTCAGAAAGAGGTCATGGCTACAGCCCCTTTGGACTACTGTTTTGCCTAAGGAGTACGCTTACCGTGTAAATCTCTCATCCTTCAGCTCCAGGTCTGCCACTGTGATCAACTGATCCAGTTTAAATTTAGTGTCAATAATTTCAGCATCTCGTGGGGAGTATGTGCCTCCCTCTTTTTGCTTTTGCCGAATCCTAAGCAGAAAATAATAGTGAAAAATAAACATGCAGAAGATTTAAGGACACATATGTCAATACTTTGATTAGATAGGCTGAAACTGAAAAATGGTTGCTGGGAATCCTTTCTTAGCCTTTATTCAGCTCTCCCTTCAAGCAGTGTAATTTTGTCAAATTCAACTGTTATGTTGTCTAAAATTCATATGGAAAGAATCTAGCCTATATATTGTTAGTTGCCTGAATGCAGCTGAGGAAGAACAGAACTTCTGATGAATATGCAAACTATCATCATGTATCTGGTACCCAGTCTGCTTCTTTACATGGGCACTTTGTTCACAATATGAATTAGAAATCGATTTATCTTTTACATGTGAGACCTAAATTTATTTAACTGAGGTATTTATTAGTAAGACAGAAAACAGGACTTTGTGTATTTAATTCATATCAAGCTGTCAATAGGGTTAGCCATCATGCTAACTTCAGCTAGCTGACACTCTGATCTGTATCCTCAAGTAAAGAGAGAAGTGGCTCTGAAAGGGTAAGATAGGCTACTTTTCTGATTTACACCCTGGAGAAGCTGGTTTTGCTCCTTCACCTATGGAGGTTACCCTCACTAGACAAAAACTAGCCTTTGTGGGTCCCTCCTTAAATTTCTACATAAAATACAAAAACAACAACAAAAGAAATTGCAGTACATTGTGAAATGACAGATTGGTTCCCTTTATAGGATTGTTTCAACTCTTCTTTAAAACACTGTTGAGTGCTTGCAAACATGGTATGGCAACAATACATAAATCTCACCTTGCAAAAGCATATACTGCAGCCACCAAAAGAACAACTGAAAGTATACACAACGTAACAGCAAGGATAACTTCTACAGATCTTCCTGACAGTCCTTCACCTGCCACAGAAAGTGGAAATTTAATATTTCATAGATTCATTAAAATTGTTGCATTTCTGACAGGGTGAAATCAGGGAGCAGTGACACACTGTACAACTCTACAACTACATCCATTTTGTGTTAGTCGAAGAGCTGCTCAGGAAAGAAAAATATAACAAAACCAGAAACAATTTACATGAAGGTTCCTAAGCACTGCTGATTTATGGAATACATAACGCTAATAGTGTATGTCTACAGATGTATGTGCAGCCATCCCCTGGTGATTTTCAGTTTTACCCACTGAACAGGATTAGGTAAGCCTGCATGCAGTAATGTCAGCCTGCACACTAGCCTGAGCTGAGCTCCAGCTTCAGCCTCTACGCAGCCAAGAACAGACACACTACTCGATCAGCTCGGAGCAAACAAACTCCAGGAGTGGAAAAGGAAGAGCCACAACTCTAAAGCGATGAGGCTTGTAGCCGTCACTCTCAGGCTCAACATAAAAGATGCTTTTTTGGAGGTACTCTCCTCAAGGTGCTGAAGGAACCCACATAGTGACTGGATCTGAACTTTCTGGATTAATCTGCCTCACTGACCATCAGCTCATACACGCTATTTATGTGAGAACTGGTGATACTGTTAGGAATAACCACCAGCAAGTCAAAAGTAATCATAAAGGCTTTTATGATAAAAAGGTGAACGTGCTGGTATTCTCGTCAGTCCTTCCAGGTGGGAATGAAAGCTCATTCAGAGACTGATAAACCATTTAGATTAGTAGTTTCTAGACCTCTTTTTGAACCTCCTTGGTGCTAGATTTCTGAGACTTGTTTAATTTCCCCCCTTTCCGTGTAATCCTGTCCCTACCTCAAAAACCTCAGCCTCTTTTTACCTTAGGGGCACAGTGAAAATAAGAAAGGCAAGGGATTACAGCTGCTGGTATTGTTCACCTATGCTAACATTCACCTCCACTTGCTGATCCACTACAGAAAACCTACCTCCTGTCCAGCCTCCAGGAAGGACAGAAAAATGTATGAGGAACCATGGATATCTGAGGAATTTATCAGGTCTGGTTTGGTTTTTTTTTTTTTTCCCCATTACATTTTATTCAGCCTACAAACAGATCTTGCTTCTTTATGATCCACACCAAAGGAAAGCGTGCCACAAGTTTTCAGTAACAGTACAGAAGTGAATGAATTACACTATATATCTGTCTGCCACTAGTGCATGATTTCTTTAAGCACTGCAGACTTTTCTATTAGAAAGGAGAAAGTTGCCCAGAGGGTTGGATACAATTGGACTCATTTCTGGTAGACTTGTTTTCCCTGATTGGACACACTGTCTTTTTGTCACTAGGCAAACTATTTGCTTCATTGGCTTAGAACTTTTAAACACAGAACATATAAAAAAACTTTTTTTGTTGCACTCTCCAAAATATTCAGGACTAGAGAAATAGTGCCAGATCCTTTCAGAATATTCAGATAGTGAATTAGCATTTCAGGATCTTCAGTATCAGATCATGTAACAAATCTCTAACATGGATTAGATGAATAAGGGAGCTCGTATCACAGAAGATGAATGTCAAGTGAAAAATATGTGCCCACTAAAATTCTTCTGGGTACTCATCCAGTTGTCTTGAGATCCCTTTTCAGAAAGTCAGGGCTAATGCTTAGCTAAGAAAGTTTTAGCTTACCAATATATTAAAAGAACTTACAGATCTTATTGCGATCTACTACAAGAGTCTTCATTCCCAATTTTGGGGGTAGATCAACACTGCCATGGAAGAATTTATGCTGGATTTGAGATCCCATAATAGCTGGGCTATTGGCCAGTGACATCACAACCAGTGGAATTCTATTAGGCAATATAAATTTAAATTTTTTTCTGTATCTAAATGATGAAGGGTTAAGGAGTCATGTCCTCAGATGAGCTGCCACTGGAAGGAATGAGCTGCAGCCAAGAGGTTTCCTACACTAGGCTCATTGGGATAGATCTACACTGAACACAGAGGAAAACTGCAAAAACAGTATAGCTTCTGGCAGACCAAGAAAGATGAGCTATCCTGGCAAAATTATATTTTTATTGGTATAACTGAATCTCTGCTAACGAACTTTGTCAGCACTGCTTCTTCATTTAACAGTCCAGGCTGAGGTAAGACCTCTTGACCACCTCAAAAGGATCTACAAGGGAATGGATATATTTCTTCAGCTATTCTGGTTAAGCTAGGCCCAACAAAAATAGAGATTGTTTGCTTCAGGGAAACCATTCTACTAAAAAAAATCATGGAATTGTCTAATTTTTTGGAAATAAAGAAATACTTCAATAAATGACACTCTTCTTACCTAAAGTTTTGACAGGGTCAGAATAGTCAGAATCTGTAAACTGTCCTTTAACGTTAGTTGCTCTGAATTTAAATCTGTGAAATAAACCCAAGAAAACTAATGAAATAAAATTCGTGTGCATTTTCTTAAATATTATTTCACTTAGAAACTAAAAACTATTTTCCAGTTTTAGTATGATATAAGCTGGAATCATTATTCACTTGTCAAAGTGACCTTAGGACAGACATCAAGGACTCAGTGTCAATATGTTAAATGCATAATCAAACTATATGAATTACCTATCTTGGATCTGGGCTTATTTAATTTAGGAACTCAGTAAGCATTTTTTGTTACTTGAAACATTTTAAAAAAAGTGTCTCCCATACACATGCTTAGCCAAAAAAATTTAGAGACACATGAAGATCATGTCAATCTCCACTTTTTCATAACTGAACCACATGTTTTGCATGTTTGTATAAATGTTTACTTCACTTGAATCTTTCTCTTTGACAAACATAGAGACAAATGTACTTACAGGTACTGCTTTCTTGGTTTCAGTGGGCCATTACATATTTTGTCTTGACTGCCTGGTATCATACATGTATTATCAGCACCTATGACATATATCTCTTCTTTGCTGCTCCGATCTTCTTTTCCTTCTGTACATGGTGGGTTTGGAAATCCTTCGTTTGTAAAATAAGGCCTTGGTCTGTTGAAGTAGGCATCATACCACTTAGTAACATTCCCATCATGCTGAGCTATTGTCAAGAAGAAAAATAATCAGAAACAATTTACATGCTAACTAGACTGTAATTAAAAAAGTTAAATAGGAAATTAAATTTTCTAAGACCTTAGCATGCAATTGGTGCCATTTACACAACTAAGTCCATAACAGTATATGCCTTTGAACTCAAATTTCCTTATTATCCACACTATATATATTTTGCTAATTCAGAGTAATTCAGCTGAATCACAACTAGAAAATTTCAGGGGCAGTCTCACACATTAGCTCTGACTGTAGAGGATATCCCTTGCGCAAGCTACTTGACATTTAAACCGAGCCTAGCTAGCAAAGGCAGTTAAAAGTGCTTACTCTAAAGACAGTAAAGATTGTTTCATAAAAGAAATCAATAAATTTCCATAAGTGGCTGGAACTCAGCAACTCAGGAGAAAAATCTTCAAAATGTTGCTTAACATGGTATTTACATATATATCAGTTCAAGAGAATCTTCACAGCAATAGCTAGGAGGCAAATGTCTGTAGAAGTAGTGCAAAAAGGCAAAATTCAGTAAAAGGTGAGAAACAATGTGAGTTCACTTAATGTGAACGCTTCACTTCTATACTTTGAAAGATAGCAAAACAAGGGAATTAAATACCCAGAATTTGTTCTTCTTAGGTAAAGTAAGCCTGACCATATGATGTGCTAACATGAAACTCCCACTCACACTGCTATGCAATTACTCCAAAGAGTATCATGGCACTGCTCTTGTGAGTAAATGTTCTTCAGTCCATACAAGGGAATACACATTCTAACCCACAGTCTACAGGAGGGATTTATATAAATACCTCTGCCCCCGTTATGAAATGGAAATATCAACTGCACATGACTGCATTCTTTCACAGGCACTAACAGCAACAGAAGAAAAATCTTGCAAAAAAAAGTTTCAGATGTATTTACTTTTCATAAATGCCAAACATGCTTTTTTTCAAGGCAGTAGGATATCAAGAAAATGTAATGGTAACAATAGGGTCAGAACACTATCAGTGACTTCAAGCAGCATGGATGGCTCTTTGTTGGTAAATGTTTCCAAAAGCCAGTACCCAGCCCATAGCTATTGTGCAAGATACTTAGCTCTTAGTACTGTTGCCACAGCAAAAGTGACTTTTTTAGCTGTTTTCTAACATGAAATTACTGAGTCCCAATAAAATAAAAAAGCAAAAACCAAACTGCCTGAAAATAAAGAAATAAAAAAACTTGAAAGCAATTTTCAAGAGAATTTATGAAATTCTACCTCCAGCTTCCACAACAAGAACTTGTATCTTCTTGATAGGGCCATGATCATCACTGTAATAACATATTGGCATTCTGATTGTAATTGTTGTGGCTGTGACAAGTAGCGCCCCACTGGTATCATAAACTGGTGCTGGCTTCTTTTTAGGCCGAGGTGGTTCTATTTTTAAACAAAGATATACCACACAGTTTTGGTTTAATTCACTACAAGTACTTTGTTCAGGCACATAGCTGTGTTATGCAAGACAAATCTCAGCATATTTTCAGGGACATCTTAATGCTCTACTTAATGTCTTAAGCCTCCAAAACCTGTATTTTGATAAATGCATCTACATATCAGTTTTCAATTGAAAGAGAAAACAATAAAAAGAGACTGAGTCTAGTTTTTCAGTGAATTTCAATCAATGTATTTATTTATTTCCACAACTGTGATGCTGTTACAGTTAGCTATACCTCTGTGATATTCTTCTAAGCTGTTTGCTGATGGTAACTAAAATACTGAAGTCAATATGACTACTTCACCGAGTCTGCACACGGTTTGCAATATCATTCAGATATGAAAAGCAAATCATCAGCTATATGCAGCAAAATCAAGCACTGCGATTCAAGGCTGTCAGTCATGTGTTTCTGTTCCTATATTATGTGGCCTCTAAATAACAAAGGCACAAAGCTGTGTACTCACAGGTACAACAGCAAGTTCTTCAGCATTTATAGAGATTTCAGCTAGAGGGCACTTTATGAGACATACCTTTGATATCCATGGTTATTTTCAATTGAATTTTTGGGCCCGCACCAGCACCATTAATTGCATACACCTTGAAAAAAAACAAACACTTATTTTAATGAGTATTTGTAATAGCTTCAAATTGGCCAAACCTGGATATATTTGAAGCAACAATGGATACTGAAACACTCCTTATGCCATTCACACTTTTCTAGAACTTCCTTCACATTTCTTTACAATCCTATGTAGAGTAACACTGCATCGCTTGTAATGTAGCTCTTACAAAAGGAGAAAACCAAGCACACTTGAACAGTGATAGCCCCTCCTCTCACACCCTACTCTGATCATCTGAAAGGGCTTTATGCACATACTTTTAGCAAGCTCCCACTGCAGACCTGGACCTTTCATCTGAGCCAAATGAACAATGCAAGTGGTGATTTAAGAGAGAGATACAGTCCTGTACCTGTGACCATGTGTCACAGGCTGCTTTGCTAGCACATGAACCGGTGATCCAGAGTACAAAGCTAACCAGTAGTGATGTGTCCTGCTCCCACTCACTCCACCCTCTTCATTGCTGCCCTCGTTCCTCAGACTTGTCTTTCTTGACACCCCAGCTAACATTCACGGCATGAAAATCTCATATTCAGCCAAGGCTTGTGTTCCCTGTTCACAGTAATTTCTCACTCATATCAAAGAAAAAATCCAAAGGATCAGTTCTTACACTGACATTGTAGGTATGCCCTCCTTTTAGTCCTTCTATCACGGCAGTGACTGACTGATCTGTTTTATCAATGACACTAAGGTTGTGGATCCGGATAGCAGCAGGGTCATCTTCATTGTACACCACGGCTTGATACACCTGAATATTTCCATTTGGTTCAGATGGTGGCACAAAAGTTACTTGGAACTTTGTTACTTCGTCTGGTATCTTCTGAAATGTTATGTTGTTGGGTGGGTCTTCAGGCACTGAAATAAATATTTCAATGATCCACTTAATCACTTCACTGCTATTACTATTAGAGTAAACAAAAAATTGCAAGTTATATTTTTGCACATCAGCATTATTTCATTGGTATTTTCTGTTTTTATTAAAACCAACTTAAATAATTATTGCATATGTAAATATTTATAAAGGCAAAAAGAAGTTAAATATTTGGTGAAAAAAAAATCTTAATGGTAAAATTTA
This sequence comes from Rhynochetos jubatus, assembly GCA_027574665.1. NCBI lineage: Eukaryota > Metazoa > Chordata > Aves > Eurypygiformes > Rhynochetidae > Rhynochetos > Rhynochetos jubatus. The sequence goes on along the minus strand of CM050652.1, from coordinate 42,439,491 downwards.
ATGCCACACATATTAAAAGTAATGATTGGATAACCTTCAGTAGTCTCTACTCAGAAAATTTTCTTCTTATTTTCTACTCAGAAAGCCTGAAGGTATCATTATACCTCGAAATACATCCAGTGTAAACAAATCCTTGCAGGGGCTGACAAGCAAGAAGTGTTAGTCTTGAGTATCCCTTTCTGAAAGCTCTCTGTCAACAGCAAGCTCCCTCCCAACATATAAACAAGCCACCGTGCCCTAAGACTCTCTGCTTATCACAGATAAGTCTTTAGGAAAAAACTTTCCACTAGCTGATGCCCAGACACAAACACAACATGCATTTTTCCCAAAGACAGTTCTGTCAAATGCTTATTCCAGTAGCTTATTCTCAAGACAGCTATGGTGTAAATCATTTGCCCAATGTCCCTATCTGAAAGAAATGGCTGTAACATTCTTTCCAGGCAGCTAAATATTTATTGCTCTACCTGAGCAGACAAGTATGTAGCGTGACCTCTAAAAAGTGAAATCAAGCAACTGAAGGTAAACACATTCCCCCAGCCAAGAATTTAGATGCAGTTGTCATATCTTCCAGGTTTTTTGCACCAGCCAACAAATGCTTGCTCAGGCTTCTCTGGAGTAAGTCTGTGTAAACTGGTCCTAACTCAGTCATATGCTAGACTGTACAAACCAGATGAGACGAGATGGAAAAAAATAACTGTTTCTGTCTAAGGTTACTGCACCTCCTAATGTATCACAATTGTAAATAAGAGAAAGGGCTCCCAAAAAAGATAGATGCTTGGAGACCAGCTACCAACTAATTTAATCTTCTCTCATTTTTTCACAGTAAAAAACTGTCAGTCTCCAGGGGTATAAACAGGTCATGAAAACCTTAGTATTTAATGTATTAAAGGCATTAGAATGATATATATACACACACATATACATACACTCATATCATATCATATCATATCATTAGGGTCATTGGATTTTCATACATCAAAGGAAAGATAAATGATAAGCACAAGCAGTGTGTAGTATGTCTAGATCTGAAATTAACCTGAGTATACAGCTAAAAAAGCTGACCTGCAGCTAACCTCACTAGAGATAAGGCATTTATAATTTATACACAGTTGATAATTAGTTTAAATGAAACAAAACTTTCAGTAATCTTTCAGAAAATATTTTTTGTTGTTTTGTTTGTTTGTTTAAATATCCTTTGTGAACAATTCAAAACCAGTAAAGATAGTAGACAGAGCATAACCAAGAACTATCTAGTAGAGATAGGACTATATCTTCCTCATGTACATCTGTTTGTATTTTCCTAAGCAAATGCTATCTACTTTCCTGCAACATAGCCTTGGTGTCATGAGGTCCTTACACAGTACCTCACTCTCATCTCTCTTATTTCTCTGAGTAACCCAATACCATCAGCAACTTTTGTCACAGTATCTACCTCATTCTCCAGATAGTTTTGAATCTGTGGAACAGCTGATTCAAGCACAGACCCCTATGAGCCTTCACTAGCAACCTCCTTCCACTGAGAATACACAGCCTGTGTCCCTGAAGTCCAGTCCAGGTATCATTTATAAATGGTAGGATCACCTCACTTAAGTTTTATATGTTTAGATTTTGCTTCAAGACCAAGGATGTTCTATAGGTTTTTCAACAGTCTCATATGGGAAACAGACACCTCCATAGGGGAGAATCATCCCTTCCTAAGACAGGTATCTTATATATAGTTGCTAATATGGACTGGACCTCTCTTCACGGACCATAGAAGCAATCTAGACGGCTGTATTCCACACATCCATATTTTACATGAAGCAAGTTAAGACTTCTGCATTACTAAAAGTAAATCTCAGTATTTATTAACATCATCACCTTTTTTTGACTGCCACCTTTTTAAATATTAAAGAAAAAATATTGTGAGTACAAATCTGCATTTAAAGTGCTCCATGTGTTAAAAGCTCTCATTTATTTGTCAGATGATACAAAACCTGCAAGGTTTGATCCATATAACATAGGGAAAAATACAAACCTGCTTCAAAAGTGGAGACAATTACTGGAGAACTAGCTGTGCCTTCAATGAGTGCAGCATTAACATCCCCCGTAAAGGCAGTGATTACTACAGAATACCTTGTAAATGCTTTTAAATCAGAAATTTCTAAGAATTTACTCTCATCATTTGTCTTCAGAAACTGAGCTTTGTAAATGTCATTATCCACCTGTAAAATAATAATGATAAAAAAGATGATTACAAGACTTGAAATGGCCAAAAGCAGGAAATTTTTATTTGAAAACATTATTTTTCCACCTTTCTAACCATTTACATAGAAGGGTTCACAAGAAGTCTCTAGCTACCAAGACTAGAAAGCTGCACAGGGGACTATGCTTCCACCTCACCCTTGTGTTCAAGGCCAGGCTGGATGAGGCTTTGAGCAACCTGGTCTAGTGGAGGGTGTCCCTGCCCATGGCAGGGGGGTTGGAACAAGATGGTCTTTAAGATCCCTTCTGACCCAAACCATCCTGTGATTCTGTGTGTTGTCTCTTTAACACTTCACATATAGTATAGGACTAAGGAAAGGGGCTGTTTCCTTAGTGCTGAATTCCACCAAGCAAACATGAAATGACTTGTAGACACTGAGCCAGAGGAGCTGCCGTGACTTGAAATAGAATCAAACTAGGCAGAGATCCAGAAGATGATTAGCTACATAGCAGAAAATTGCTTGGAATTTTAAAAAAAACAAATCCCCAAAAGAAAATTTGGGATATATTAATAGATGCACTACTTATAGGACAGTGGGGAGGGAGTAATTATCTCAATAGAAAAGCTGGAAAGAAGAAATAATTGGGGTTCAATCTAGAATAGGGGGAATGGTGATAGACACAGTAATAACTTCAAAATATTAAAAAGGTTGTTACTAATTGAAGTTAATCCACTGTTTCTAGTTTTCATGAAAACACCGATAGGGATTTTATTTGCACCAAAAAAAGAGTAGAATTGAATATTACAAAGCCTGCAATAATACACATAAATATGTAACAAAAACTATGACTATAAGTTTCTTTAAAAACTAGAACAATCTCTCAAGGGTTGCTGAGCAATTTTCAGCACTGGATATTTTTAGGAGGAGGGTAAGGAATCATTTGTGGTGAGGAAGACTCTAGGTACACTTGTTTCTGTGTTAGAGCAGGATATAGACTGGATTACTTCTTGGGATCCCTGTCATCCCTGCATCTCAAATAATCTGTGGTTCTGTAGAAAAATCTCTAGTGTTGGGCTTTATATCTAATTAATCAATTCTAATGTTAGCTTAAAAAAGGAGAAAAAGGAAAAAATGGGAGCTTTCCTAGTGTTTAATCAAGTATCATTTACAAAATTCTTTTTATGTCTATTCCCACTACTTTGGTTAATGATGTTTTCATTATTGTTTCTTCAGTGTGTAATTTGAAAAGAGGATTAGGTAGCTGTACAGTAGTTTTCCCACTGGATGAAATCTGTATTAAATGCAGCTGCTAAAACATTAGAATAGTTCAAGCATACCTTTTATTTGACAGATATGCATCTATCCCCACTGAGAATTAACCTGAACTAAACTTTCTGATGGACTAAACAGACATTCATTTCCTGAGAAGAGCTGAAAAACTTTTTCCTATCTGACTATCAAAAATCTGGCATATAAATATTTATACAAGATCTAGAGCTAAAATACAATCACAGCACTCTATCATAAGATTTATTTCTATTCCCCTGAAGTTTAATGGTTCAGGTCCATCTTCCTTACTTAGCAATACTTTGTTCAGGACTATTTCTAATTATAGTAGGTAGCAAGACGAACTAAAATATGACTTGGAGGAATAAAAACGAGGGAGTCCTTTTTAATTTTTCTGATCTATAAAACTGAAAGGAAAATCCTAGCAACTTAACCCTAAAACATTCGCTAATAAATACTAATTACTACATTTTAAGAATAAAGACATCACAGAGCAGAAATCTGAAATTATTCTGTTCTGTAAGTCTATTTGTATAAATCATTAAAGATGCTCAGTTGAGAACTGAAATGAGTAAAGTTATACATACAGGAAGTTTGTGGAATTTGGAGTCTTCATAAAAATTTTCCCACTGGGACAATAAAATATATTCTCAAATTTTCACTGAAAAAGATTGTGACAGATATATTTGCCTTAAAGAAGGAATAGATTTGTCTATGAAGATGATTATCTACAGAACTGACCCCTGTAGTTACTGACCATTAGACAACATCTGATTACAAGGAATCCCTAAACATAAAGCTAGATATCTGAAATATGTTTGAAAAAAGCCCCACTTTGTAAAAACAAAACCAAAGCCCTCCAAACTGAACATTTAAACCAGGTTTTTGAGTTTCTTCCAAATGCTGGCAGGCTCACATGAAACATTCCATAGTTCATCTTACTTTAAGCATTTTATTGTAACTTTTATTCATAAGGCATTTATAACATTTTCATAGTGTAGAATCAGATGACACCCTGTTAATAATTTAGGAACTATCAGACAGAGGAGAAAGTGTTTAAATACTAATTGATTAAATATTACACCACCAAAAAATCAAACTTTGAAAATTGAATTCAGATGTTTTATCAAAAGCAAGAAAATATTTTTTTTCTGTTGATGCACTCTAATGCAGTTTAGTCAAAAGTGATGGGAACTTTTCACGAGGAAAAAATCTTCCCTAACTTTAGTAAAGGAGACATAAAAACTCTTCTGCAGTTTTTAGTGACCACCCAATGGGCTAAGGAGCCATTCCTTCCTTGTCAGTATTCCTCGTATTATTGTACATCCTTCATCCTGCCTTACTACTGCTGTGGTGTGTTCAGAACAGAACAGATTGTACCCTATATATCATATAATGAAGTTAGAGGAAGAGAAAATAGCAGGACTACACATTACTCTCTCTTGTAACTTTATTGAGAAGCTTGAAAATATTCATTTTTTTTACTGATCTTAGAAATTTTGATTGAACAAAAATCTCAGCATTAGCATTTTATAGCATATCTGTAATTCTTAGGACTGATCCAGAAACACTGAAAATATACAAATAAAAGTCTCACGCTCTTCTCAGAAAAATGGAATGAACTTACTATTAAAGTTTTTATATAGTTTGAAGTAGACTTTAAGGTTTTGGTTGGGGTTTTCTATTATATAACATTCTGATTCAGGATTTTTGAAGCGGCAAACAGCAAGTTTTCCTGGCTAAAGTCTGGTAAACTGATTTCCATTTTCACTGATAACACTGTGTAATTTCTGGAATAACAGGGAACCTATATCCTACTTAAAACTTCTCATGTACTCACAGTTAGAATTTTTTTTATCTTGCCACAGGGCAGGAAATGAGGTTTATTAATGGTTGTTTTAAGGAGTATTATAAGGGTAGTAGAGGATGAAAAGAGAAAGGCCACTAGAGCTTTTCTATTATGTCAGCGTTTTTTTTCCTTATAAAGATCAAGGAGAAAGAAGTGTTATTGCTGTGCTACCAAAATACAGCTAATCTGACGGACAGAGCACCAAGTGGGAAGTGGGAAACCTAGTTTGACTTTAAAGCTTGCCCTCTGATGCAGTGTAACTTTGTACAAGTCACTTCATTTTGCTAGGCTCTCCACTCTGATTTGTAAAATCATGACAATGAACTTCTCCTTCCTTTAAAGAACAAAACTGAAGTAATTATTTTTACCGGTAAACAGCATAATTACTGCTAGAAGGGGGGACACCTCTGCAAAGCTCAGCTACTGTTTTCCTACATACATTTATAGCTACACTTTTTTCCCCAATACCTCTTATTAGCACACATTTTTAAATATCAAGTAATTAATTTATCTCTCATTAAGAAATTTATAAATGTACAATTAATTCCTAAATGGAATTTATGTGGAAATAGACACAGTCTATTTTTCAATCCACCTTATGTCTGTCCTGTAATTCCTATAAGAATATCTGCTGCGGTATTTATATCACTGAACATCTGTATTACTACCAACAATTAAAACAGAGTTGCCTTACTGAGGTAATGTCTATGAGGTAGCAAGTGGGTCCAGTAATGATGAGAGGTTCACTCCAGCTAATATTAATACTGTGAGGAGATGTAGCTAAAACAGTCACATTTTCTGGAGGACCATCTGGAGCTGTAGAAAAAAATATGTATGTGAATCATGGCCAATCAAATATATACAATCAAAATATATACAACTATTTAGAAAAAACAGACAAGCATAATATACTTGTTTATGTCAAACTAATCATTCAAAGAATAATAAATTGTGAAAACACAGTGTCTTCTGCATGCTAGAAAAAATATCCAGCAATGTTGGAAAGTAGTAGTACAATAATTTTATACAGAAAAATATAATAGTTCTAGGTGTCATTTCAACTTATTCTTAACATATTGAGAAACTCTGGAAAATACACACAAAAAAGTGATAGGAATTGTAAGTGGGCAAGAATGTTCGCATTAAGAAATGGAATTTTCCTAAAGTTTTCTTTTGTCAAGGTGATATGTGAATTAATCTAGTTATTTCTTATTCATGGATCAGAAATAAATGAAATATTAATAATGACACAGAAGTTCTCAGTAAGTGGTATTACTTGTTCATAATGACTGTGGTAAATTTCAGAAAAATAGAATTTGGAATAGAAGTGAAAATGTGTTGTACATAATACCAGAACGTGGCTCCATTCTTTCTGTCTGCTACAAGAAAAGACAACTGTGACACATATCAGTCAACAGCCTGTTACAGAAGCAACAACAGATTTTTACATATTTCCAGAACTTGGCTTCATAGGGCTTTTTTTTTTTTTTCTAATTTAGCATGAAAAACCCCATATAAACCTCCCAACCCCTCCCTCCCCCAAAAAACCAAACACAAACCAACTACGATTAACATATATCAATGAACCGTCTGTTATAAAAACCAATAAAAGTGATCATATCTATCCCAATCAGAAGATGCAGCCTCTTTTCTCAAACATGATTAATGCATGAATATGTATTTTTTTCACTATTAATCATCAGGTGAGAGGGCTTAATGAGGAAAATTGGAGTGTATACAAGATTACTTAGATGTTCAGGTAGAAAACAGGTTAGGAAAAGGAAAAATGGCATGGAAGAAAGTATGTAGCTATTGAAATAATGTGTGAAAGATTAATGAGGAGAAATCATGAAATTTTGCTCCGTGAAGGTGAAAATTTTGAACCACGATTGCAGAATAAAACAGAAAAATGTGGGGATTGTTAAGATGCTATGAAGAGTTTAGGGTGTTGGAGATTGAAGGTAGATTGTTGTGCTGGGATTAGCAGGAGTATACTAGACTTTGTAGGCAGGATCACATTCAAACATTGGAAGCGGTCCCCAAAAATACTGAATAGCATGGAACAACTGAATGAAGAGTGCAACTAAATGAACTATGAGAGCACATGAGGGGTGGTGAAAGAGGAGACTGCTCAGAGAAGGTTGGCTGTTGAGTAGGGAGCTAGAACAGACAGAACAAAATACAAAGGTAAACATGTTCCCTAAAAACTAGAATTAGCACAAATCAAGCTTATTTTGCTGTAATGCATGTCAAAATTGTTGCTCAAACAGTGTCTTCTAGTGTAAGCAATGCTTTCAGTAACTGTGGCAGTGATATTACCTTTATTACCAGCTGAAATTTCTTAAAAAAAGTATAAAATGATATATATATAGCTTCTCGAGCCATAGTTTCCAAACCAATCAAGTTTCCAAAGACAATTTTCCATTACTTTTTTATAGCCTAAATGGAGCGTTTAATCTCTCAATATTTTTTTCGGAAGTCAATTTAGGTTTATGCATTAGACAATGATGGTGTGAAATAATTTTAAAGCATAATATAATCTACAAGTTATCTGACCTGAAGCTATTTATATGGATAGCTTCCATATGCAATTTGTATTTGATTCAGTTTTAGATCTTTGCAAGAAAAGTAAAATTGAGAATGCTGTATATATGATACCTATCAAAAATACATCTAAGTGTTAATACCTGGTTTATATTCATCATGAAAAGTACAACATCAGACATTAACTGAATGACACTGAAATTTAGGAATATTTTCTGAAATAACTTGCAAAAATAGAAAGAAAACTAGAGAAAGAAATGTGTCTAATGTATCATGTCTTACAGACCCCAGCTTTTTAAATACTGTGTGTGCTTCAGTGGGTAACTGCCACGTTCTGATTTAGGTTTGTTTGTGAAATGAATCTCGTCAATACGAGGCCATGATATCACTATACCCTTTCTCTTATAAATCACAGCAATTTACTCAGTAGAAATGACCTAGTCTTATTCTCTCATTCCCCTATAATCCAATCACTTCCTCTCATAAGCACTTTTCTCCTGGTTTTCACAATAATGCATTTTCTGTAACTAATAACCATCATTTCCTGATTATCATGCTTCTATCCTTGCACAGGAATGTGGGTCTTATGGAGGTCAGGGTCATCTTTCCCATCCATCTGTGTCCTGATGCTAAGACAGCAGTTAAGTGTGTTAGCTTGAACGTAAGTCTGGATAGCCCATCATTTAGCATAATCCTCTAAAATAAGACTGAATACTCCAGTCTTCTAGCAGAAATTCATGCTTGCCAGTTTGGTTAAGACCAGCTTTTTTTCTTTTTCCTCTAAAAGATTAAGTGTGAGGTTCAGTTATTTCATTTTATAGTCACCTACATTACTTTTGCCTATATTTAAACATTTATATCTTATATTAGGACATATTTACTTGCCAATATTTAGTTCTGAGAGAATGAAAGGTACAAAGGAAAATGAGCTCTCTCAGGCAAAACCTGACAGAAGAAAGGGCATATGAAAATGAAATATTATGGCTTTTTACCATACAGAAACATTTCTTTAAGTATACCAAGAGACTGGGAATCAGGAGGGATTGGGAAAGAAGGTGCTGAAAAGAGAAGCATAACCCTATGTCCTAGCTTTCATGGGACATTTGAACATGTGGGATTTTCCTTTGTGTCTCAGTATATCCTGGCATTAGAGGACTTGGCAGTTTTCCAAAAAGCTTTGCATTGTGTAACTGTATGAGATCCAAAATGAGGTCAGTGATGTCACTGCCATTCATTTTCCACCTAACGCTGACCCTCCAAAGTGTTTTTTCTGTTAGAAGGCATGAATTTGGTCAATCATCTTATTTTCCTTATAAATGTAAAAGTGAAACTTGGGGTAAGTGCAGGTGTGAGGGGAAAAAAGTTTCCCCAGCTATGGAAAACACTTCTTGCCCTTTCCCTTACTGTGACACAACACTGTGATCTATACTGGTAACTACATAAACCTAGGTTATGTTGGAAATATTTCATCTTGCAGAGTAGATTTGGCTCTTGGGTAATCCATCAGCTAAGCAATAACAGTGCCATCAAACTACTTTATGAGACAGTAGGACAATTCCTGTGAGAATAATCTGCAAGACAGAAGGCTGAATAGTTTATCTGTGTGACATGACAACTGGAGTGTACTGAACAACCTGTAACATTTCCCACAGAGTAACACCATAGCCACCTTCAGTACAGAACACAGGCGTTGGTTTTGGTCTGAAACTTGCAAATGAGTTGAAGAATCTTAAAAAGAATTCCTGTAGCCTTAAATTTACCTTCATATTCAACAACTGAAATAAATAGCTAAGATGCTCACTGTAGTCACTGGATATTCAGTTATTAAGTATTTCTGCTTTAGCACAACAGTCAAATCCTCAGCACTTTTAAAGCATATTTAAGGGTTTCTGTTATTTAACTTTTGCTACTGTTCAAGTTTCAACTCTATGTTCTGGGAAATGAGTCTAACAGTTTTCAGTTTAAATGCTGTAACTTTCTGCATATGATTATAGTAACAGTAATATTTTCTTCAGGTTTGAGAGAAACACACATTTCTGAGAAGCCAATTATTTCTGGAGAAAAATCATTTGACTCTTATTTCCCAACCAAGGTAACTTTCCCTTTGGCAGAAACAATGTCTTACAGAGGCATTTCTTGAAAATGAGAAACAGTGTCTACCTTCTGCCCTCAAATCTGCAAACACAACTCCCATTGATTTTATGGGCTAAGTACTCAGGGTATTTTACATAGCAGCTAAGCACCCTTAAGCCCTAACAGACCATGTATATTGGCTGTGTACCAGCAGGCTAATCCAGAGGATGCTTGGCCATGTCCATGAGGGAAAGGAGAGGGGGGTTGACACCTGTTCCCTGGATGCACTCCCCAAGGCTGCCCAGAGTGCCAGATCTGCTTTGTGCATCCTAAATTTCTCTTCCCTGCTACAGGCAGTACCCTTTGCAACAGAAAGAGGAGAATTAAGGTTTTTTAGTCTGTTTAAACCTATTTCTAAAGACTAGTCTTTGGAAAGTATGAGGTCAGGTAGCCAGAGACCTGCCCTTCCCAAAGATCAGCCACTGCTGAGGGAGGCTCCCAGCGCTGCTGAAACCCGCCTGGAGCTACCAGCTGACTACCCAGCTGTGCAATGTGTGGCATTCCTCTTTTTTTTCCTCCTCAGCTGATTGCTATTTCCCCAGGAAAAAGACCAGCAGCCAGCCATGATATCTGGAATATTGCCCATGCTTCCTTGACTCCACAGCAGTGGGTTTTATAGGCAGCTCATCTCCTGATGTGTCACTGATTTAGCTCACAGGTGATTGGTCACTACCCACTTCACTCACCACAGACACTTGGGCTGCAAGAACTGATGGAACTTCTTAAACTTCTAACCCGTTTCATAAACTAGCTAATAGAGCACACAGAGAACCTACTACTGAGAATGACACTGTACTGGCATGGAAAGGGCTTGTGCAGTCTCACGAGATTTTTATACTTTTAACTACCATCTCTCAGTGGGACTGACAGGAAACTAGATCGCTCTTAAACTATCACTGTCCAAAGAGGAAATCATAAAGAGGATCCTATCTTTATGTGATTATATGTGTTTTGATTATCTGCCTCTCTGTCCAGTTTAAATCCCTAACTTTCCTAAACTCAGCAACAATTTATGGAAGATAAGTATTTGCATATGTCAGCAGCTGAGATATATCCATCTAATAGTAAGAAATTTTCCCAGAGCTGTTGGCTTAAGAGTTGTACACATTCTGTTACCTATTTTCTGCTCCATCTGGAGTTGTAAGTTTTAGGGTTTTTTCACTTTAATTTAAAATATTGCCTTAACTGAGAGGCATAGCATCCCCATAAAAGCCACTGGACAACAAAAGTAAGTGCACATGAGGATGACTCTGCAGCCGATTCCAGTACTTCTCAGTCCAAAGGACTGCTTCTGGGCTGTTGTGATGTTCACTACTGCGGTGTCCAAATCTCTTTTCCCTCTGGGGCTTAGAATTTCTTTATTGCAATTTCCAACCTTCAAATGAAGGTGATACTATTTCCTTACCTAATGGAAAAATGTGAGGTATTTAAGGATAGATGACTGTATTACTTTACAGAGACTGCACATATACTGTGAGGAGCATTATATAAAAGACTCCTGGATTCACATCACATGATTGTGAAAACATGAATGGAACAAAATAAGTATGAGGACCATTGAGTAGTCCTTGGTACGCAGCTGTTTAAGCCCTTGGTATCCCTGTTATGACTGCTTTGGAAGGGGAAAGGAGTGAAGGAGCTGTGTTTAGTCAGGACACTCAGACACTGGTGGTTCTCAGTTGTTCTGCATGGGCCAGAGGCCAGATCTCACATGTGCTCTGACCTAGGCTGGCTGTGGAGTGGGAGGGAAGGTCATATGTCAATGTCACAACTTTCTAAATAATTTATGTTTCATGTCTCCTTCTCTCAAATATCTAGTGATGACTTACCAATGACAACTAACTCTTCTCTTACTTGGAAAGCAAAGTCCTCAGCTGAGGCATGACAGCACTAATACGTGTCATGACAGTCCTACAGGTGTTACACGGCCACTCTGATTTGTAATCCCTTTAGGTGGATATGGTATTGGAAAGAAATCTGAAATCCTCTGAAACTACTACCTATATTCTATTGCCAGGAATGTACAGCACAATTTCAGGAAAGTGTCATGACATTAGAGAACAGACTTTTAGTCAAAGAATTTAAAAAAGGACTACTTTTCACCGACATACCCCACATGTGGAGATGGATTGAAAATGGCATATCAACCCAAAGTAGCCAAAATTCAGACTTACCAATTCTAGATGTGGAGAAGGGCTGAGGAATGAAATTGCTGTTGGGTAAGCAGCAAAAACAGTAGAGCATCCGAAAGGCACTAAAATCTAAAGTAGTGTCAAGTATGCATATCTACCATGTGATTTATATAATGATATTTCATAAGTGAAAAGTTGCAATAAATCTTTATTAACTTCACCAATATTGTAGGTCTGTGAAGAAATAACTTCCACCAAGTGTTCTTGCTTATTTGGGTGAACATCACATTGTTGCAGCATTATGACACACGGCAAACATTCTTACTTACATCCAGGAAGTGTCTGTGTAGAAATCCAAGGTGAATAACTGCCATAACCACCATTCGTACTGGCAGCAACTGCAAATCTGTACCATCTGTATTTTTTCAGTCCATACACTGTCTCTTCTATCCGGCCATCCACCACATTTTCATATAAATATTGATGCATCTCATATTCGATACATTCCTTCGTTTCCCAGTCACTGCAGTGAATCGATTGTAGCTGTGTGGTAATCTTGTAGTTTTGAAAGTAGCCAAGGACAGATTTCGGTGATCTCCAATTCAAGGTCACACTTGTTGATTGTACATTGGAAAAAACGATATCCCTGGGAGCACTAGGAACTACAAATTAAAACACTTGTAAGACACCTTCATTTGAATGTAATAGTAATTGCAACTATAAACCTTTTATCCAGTGTTGAAAAAATATTTTAATAAACATGTCTAAAGAACAACATTCAATTTCATATGGTTAGTATGGAGCAATTTTACTGGTGTAATGCCCACCGTACATATATAGATGGCATACATTTACTAGAGCTTTTGAAAGAAAGAAAACTACTTTTATGTGTGGCATGCAGGGGCAGCTTTGAGAGGTGTGACATTGCTGTTGCTACATTTGGGGCTATGTCTCAACTGGGGGAGGGAAGAAGGTTATTTTTGGCCCACCCATAGCATCTTTTCTGCTGTTGCTAACTGGAATTCCTCATCTCTCACTTAGAAATACTCATTTGTCTCCCTCTCTCTTGGTAACATACGAAATTCTCGAGCAAGACCGCAATGTTTCATAACTATCCCGTTTCACATTCTGAATGGAAAGTATCAATACATGCAATATGTTTGTCTATCTTTATATAAGTGCTTTATAAAGCTGGTCATTAAACAACAAATTGAAAGAATACCAACAGGAAGAGCTAAATAATATAGCAATACAAAGCAAAAAAAAGAAGCTTCCCATAACTATGCTTCCACGTATTTATATGCATAAATACATGTGGGTATACACAGGTTATATTCACGTGCAGGGAGACAGAAGTAATGCATGCACGTACACGCAAACACATGCACGCACATTTATCCATATCTATATTAAGCCAACAGCATACTCCCAGCTCTCGCAGCCTGGATGCAACATATGGTTTTGTGCTATATCACATAGTCATACAGTAAGCTAATATTATCTCTAAGATTCTGTAAGATAATACTAATACTCTCTGTGGTGAAAACTGTGTAGAGAAATCAGCTCAGAAATAATTTTGTGCACTTAGCTTTAAAGAGTGCTTTAGAGTCTTTGGGGGAAGAAGTATCACTGGTAAAAGAAAAACACATGATACATCCTTAAACTGAAACTGAGAGGCCTCAAGGCTTACATAAAGAATAAAAGGATCCCAGACAAACGTTACTGGGGAAGAAAGAGAAAACCCTCTGGGTTTTTTTTTCAGCCTTGTGGGAATATCTGATCTCTGCTTTCATCTGCAACAATTTGTTTATAAAAATCATCATAACATAACAAGCTGAAGTCTCTCCACTAAGTATGAAAGTTTCACAAGAAATGTAAATTCTGAGTCAACCCAAGCTGTGATGAAAATATTGAGAAATTCAAATCCCTTCAAATGAGCCCAAAGCAGGTGGAACCTGCAGGAAACAGGGCAGCTACAGTAACCATGGGCACTTCCCCTGTCCTTCCACTCAGCTCTCACAGCCACATACTCCACATCACAGCATGCAATAGCCCCAATTGCTCCCGCCCTGCTACACGCTAAGCAGACACAGCACAAGAGCAAACTGTCTAAGGGAAAAGTCTTTGCTAGAACCAACTTTCATCATCATACTTGATACTATCAAAATTGAAGTTGTTTTGCTCTGTTGTTATTAGAATGAAGTACAGGAAAGAGTAAATAAAAACAAATCAGGCAGTAACCTTCTTGCTTGGTCACAGTTTTGGAGATGTACTACTCAGTTTGTCTACTTTCAAAAAAAACCAAACCCACTGCATTGTTTTAATGTTAGCTCTAAAAACTGTGTAAAGTACAAGAAAGGGCTTTGTTTGACCACTAGTTAGCGGAAACTTAAGGCAGAGAACTGTTCAATGGTTACTACGAAAAAATCTGTATTTTTCTTTTAAAAATCTTCTATTGTAATATAAGATAATATATGTTAAGATACTGTAAAGAATATTAACCTTACGCACTCAATTATTATGTTAATTATAAAAAAATGTTGGATAGAATAGATAAAACTATTTGAGTGAAATAAAAGTTATCATGTAGGCTCACTCTGGACTTGAATTAAAGTATTTTTAAGGCCCAATATTTTATATTCCAGAAATTAAAAAACTAAGAGCCAGCAATTCTAAAGACATCAGAAGAGATCAAAAGTAAAATAATTTAAGAAAATTCAATTCTCCTCCTCACTCAGAGGGGAATTTCTCTTTTTTTGCTAAGGAATGTGACTTCACCTTCCCAGGCACACAACTCAGGAACTTTTGCTGTGACAGGAAGGCAGGAACAGCTAGCATTGGCCAGATATTGGCAGTAATAAAAGTGTGAAAATATGTAACATGGTGATGGAAACTGACTCCGATGCCTCTTAGTCTACCATTACTAACTTCCATCTGCTGAAAATTGATTATTAGACTATAATCCAAATTAAATGAAAGACTGGACTAAACACTGAAACAGGAGACTGGAATAAGTAGACAGTAACTGGTTGTTTGCTGGGTGCCAAGAGAAAGGTGGAAATATGTATGTTCACTTGCTCAAACGTGTAGCTGGTAGAGCCATGGCTGGCACAACTGCAGTCCCTGCACCTAAAAGAAGGCAGGTTAAAGAGAATAGTCACAGGTAGAAAGAGCAATGCCCACGTTCTAGCCACCATAGTGGGCTTTCCTTCCCAAGGAGAGTAGCCTGGTCCCTCAGTTTCAAGACGGATGATGCCATTACAAGGAACTGCGAGCTAGCAATGTTGCAGTAAAGATGGAAAAGATGTTCAGCCATTTCACAAAGTTAGAAATTATATCAGTGAAAATATTAGTGGCTCTGATTTGTGGGCTTTCACACGGACCAACAGAAGTCTAATAAAGCCAGCTTCTCTGAGCTCTCCTTGTGTTTGGTGGAGAGAGACAAACTCCCAGAGAATGGGGTAAGAATGGTGTGCAGGAAAATGATGTGCCTCTTTCCACCTGTCCCCTAGAAAAGTGTTCTTTTTTATCACTAACTACAGAGGAAGCCCATAAAAATTACTCTGACAAGGCTGAAAATAGTCTCTCTGATTATCCCAGTGAGTGATACTACATCAAAACAACTATTTTGAAAGATAAGCTTGCAGGTATCAAGATAACAGACAAATTAGAAAAGTATTACTTCTTTAATAAAAAAGCTCATTTCTACTTTATGTCATATTTTTTCCGGTTTACTAACACCCATATATGCAAAATATTTCTCGCCTAAAAGAGACAGGGTCAGTCAGCAAAGGACATAGGAAAATTATCCCTACCAGTGCCTAGACATCTTTAAAATGGAACCAGAGCCTTAAACATTAGTCAGTTTAAAATCTAGTTCATTTTATCTCGTTTCTTACATAGAGAAAGCAAATCTAAATGTAATCCCTCATTATAACAAGTGTAAAGATGTGACCTGAACCTGGAGCAAATCAGAGGTTTGCTCTGAGGGCCACAGTGAGGAGCAGTGACACCCAGTGGCACGGTGCCTCTTGCACTTGATGGTTGTGTTCAATGAGACAATTTCAAGACAACTATGCTATTGGGTTACAGATACAAAGAGGATTACAATTACTCTAGCATGGAGAATCAGATTTCCATTCCTCAAGAATGACTAAAATTCCCCCAACTTCTTCTGTCCACAGATGGTACTGATTTGAACAAACCTTTCCATGCTTCCTAGAGTAATCACGCAGCTTGTTTAAATTTTCTAAACATGACTCAACTATGATGAAGTGATCACTGTTCACGCTAAAAGCTAATAAAGCAAAAAAAATTGCGTCTTTGTGAATTATTCTTTCAGATTAAATTGGAATTCTAACAAATACTTAAGTGTCTCCTCTTATATGCTGCTGCTTTGGTATGTACCTAACAAGAATTTTATTGTTCTTCCTGGCTTCCAGAAAGGTGCATTTAAAGAAAAGGCATGAAAAAGGCTGTGTTTGTGCTGGTGTAGGACACTAATTGTCTAGGACTGTGCCTGATTAGCTAGGTGGAATTCTAGTGCTAATCCCATATTTAAATTTCTCAGGAATCATGGGTAGGACTCCTTAAGTATCATCATCATATATCTGGCAGTCTTTCCCTGTTCAATTATATTGGCATTTGCTATAATACAGCTAGCTCTGGGAGTAGAGAGTATTTCAAAGTCTGAAATTTTTGGTGCAATGCACTCTGTCATTTTCCTTTTAATAGCTTTTAATTCAGCTTTTGAAAGCCAGCCAGAAAGCTGGCAGAGAGGCTGGCTGTGAAATGCTGGTGAACTCAGTTTCTGGTCTGGAGGAGAAATGAGGCATTTTCAGGTTCATCTACCATTGTTCACACAATAAAAAGTGCCTGAAGTCAGATCTGCATGGGACTTTAAGCTCCTAAAACCTGTTTACGTGCCTGAACTCCCACTGAAGTTGACAGGAAGCTAAGCACCTAAATAGAAGTTACTTTCACAGATCTTGGCCCTGGTTCCCTACACTCATCTGCCTGCAATGCTAATCAGCCCGTCCAAAGCTGCTGGACTGCTCTGAGATTACGCTTTTATTTGAGAACACAAATGAAAGGAAATTCCTGGTAGAAAAAGTACCAGGACTGTTTAAAGACTCAGTTCAAGTTGAACTCAGCCTCCTGGATCTGGTTTAAACAGAAATACTCAGGAGAAAAAAATCTTATTCACAATGCAAAGATAACTTAAGGGCAGCAAAGGACACACACACAGACACACACAAGTCTGAGAAAAGAGAGAAGTTATGGCTTTCTGTAAAGACTTGTGTGGAAAGCAATGACTACAGCTGTGCGGACCGGGAACAGAAGACAGTAATATGATACGGCATAGTTCCTAGCGAAGTTAATAAAAAAAAGTCTGCCTACAGAACAGCTGCTTGTAGCTGGAGTTTGGATTAAAAGAACAGCGGCAGCCTAGAAGTCTGTTGGGTGGTATTAAGAGCATCAATAGGAAGAAAGTGAAGAACAAAGTAGAACAGATAGCAGTGGGCACACAATTAAAGAGCCTTCAGAAAACTGAGGTATCTGAAAATTAATATTCTGTATTGACTATCTCTATTAATTTTTGAAAGATTAGTTACCCAAAGGAGTTCCCTGATATCCCTGATCATACCAAACAGTACTTTGTTATAGACTGCTAATTTCAGGGGGACTCATCACGATAAAAAGTCCTGCTCAGTATGAACAAGGATATCACACACAGGTCCCATATGATTTTACTAACATAAAAATGTAAAAAACTGTAGACTATTTTTCCCATGACTTGGGACTGATACTATCAGACATGCTTTAAAGGAAATTGCACAGTTGAGAACATGTCTTAAAAAAGCATCTCTGGACTGTGTTTCTTAGTCCTTAGCATATTAGAAAATTTAGTTTCTAACTGTGGAATCTAAGCACTGAAAAATCAAATCCTACAAATCTAAGGAGAAATGCACACCTTCAAGCTTAGCATAGAAAAACAGTGAAAAGTTGTCAGTACTTCAGTATGTCAGGCTTAAATGAAATAATTAAGTAAATAAGAATGCTCAGTTTTCCAACAAACTGGACCACTGTCTACTTTTCAGCAATTTATTTGACCTGTAAATGCTTTTGATTTCAGCTTTGCAGGTTTATGTCACCAACATTTCTTATACATTAATCTAGAGTTGACCTAGTCCTTAAAAAAACCCATTTCTTTCATCCTACACGATATAATTCTTCTATTTTGATCTGCTTATAAAAATAACATCAATGTAATTTCATTGGTAGCAACAAAGTAATCATTACATTTGCCTAATGAAGATTTGTCATGAACAAAGCTATTACCTTACATTTGGACATACCAACTAATCAGAAAATCTAAAAAACAGAAATCCACATTTGAAAATAGAAGACTGGTAAAAAAATCAGTTACAGTCATCTTGGAAAGAAGTGTTTCAAAGATTCTTAGTTGGGATACACTCTGTAAATTTTGAATTATTTTACTTTAATACAGTTTGAAAGCATGAACTTGCAGCATGGACTGAACATGTAAAAAACACTGTTCTCATCTGCAGCAGTGACAGGGGACACTGTCACTTCCATTTCAGAATCTCTTCCATTTCCAGTGGTGTGGACTGCAGTAGGCTGATTCTTCTGGATAACCAGGCCAACAAACTGCACTGTGCACATTATGCCTGGGGCCCTAAGGACCACTTTAGGGTACAGACTTAATTGACTGTACCAATGCATTACAGGACATCTGTAGTTCTCTTCAGAATTTAATGAGGAAATTCTTGAAACTCCAACTCCTAGAGCTGCTACATCCTAAGCAAAGGATTTACAGTGAAGGAAACAGAGTGTTTCCTTGGATATGAAGAAGACTTTAAGCCCATGCTATGTTTTCTGTTTCTCTCAGGCCTGGATGAAAACAAAGGCCCACATTTTCCAATGGGCACCTCCAACTTGGAGGTACAAATCCAGAATCTTTAAAAATTCCCCTCTGCAGAGAGTAAAGACATTTTGTCCACAGGTAACAATAGATTATAGTAATTTGCCACCTCCACACCAAAAGAGAACCTAAGAAACTTCCCCGTTACCAATCATTTTAGGCACTACCCTCCTTCATGCACAAGGCACGCTTCTGTGTATAGCTACAATTTGGTATTGACCAGCAAAATTAAGCACAGATTAAATTACAAAATGTTTCCTGGATAAATCCCTAGCCATATTTCTTTTAAATGTAAGTTATGAATGAATCTCTGTTTAGTAGAAAACAAATTATAAGGATTGTCACTGTAAGTACAGTGGGGTCTTAATACTATAATCAATATGATTAATATTTTCAGAGAAGATTTAAAAGTCTATGAAGAAAAATCTAAATTAAAAAAATTTAAAGCAGCAGCAGTTTTCTTTTGATTATTCATGCTTTGAACCCTCTAAGTGCCTATTTAATTGTTTTATTTTTATTCTTTACTGAATGACTTGCATGGATTGACACTTGTCCCAGACTTGTGACTTAACTGAATCTTCACAGCTTTAGTGTGCCTTTGAAGAACTTTACTACCATTTTATGGCTCTTCCTCCTTTCTAAAAGCTCACTCAACCTTAATGAAATTTCATTTTAATATGTGCATTTTCTTGACAATAATCCAAGGATAGCTATTCAATCATAAAATCCTAACTCATTTATGCATATGTACTTCCTATATTATCTTTCATAGTCTGTATAATATATTTAAACGCAAACCAGTATCACCACTACAAAGGTGACAATTTTTTAATATACTGCAGCCGGGCAGAGGTGGTTTACCATGAAAATGAAGCTAGATTAGACACAAAACAGTACTAATCTCCTCATAAATTTAATTTTCATGATTCATGTTTAAATGTACCCAGATACGAACAAATACACCTCAAAAAAAAAAAAAAAAAGGCAAATAATCTTGCTAAGAATGTAAAGGTCAAACACTATGCAGTAGGACACTGAGCCAAATTCAATTTCACTTTATGTCAGAAATAAATTGTCAGTGACTCAGTGCTGGCTACATATTCTGTGACTAATCTTAGACCACCATAAATAAGAAGCTGACAACAGCTATAAAACTGTTTCCATTCCCAACCATGAATCTCCAATTCCTAGTACCCAGTCACCACAAAACAATTCATGCAAACACACAGTTAAGGAAATATCCTAATAATAACTAGATTGTTGTAAATATGACTAAGCAACAACATGTAAGCCAAGGCTAAGACAGCAAGAAACGGTCTGCACAGTGTATCCGGCAAAAAAAACATATATTGTAGTATAAATTCTTCACTTAGGAAAACTCCCAGTGATTAGACACATAAGCCACATGTTATTACAAAATAAAGTATGGTTTTTTGCTCCTGCTAGTACAACTCTATGTAATGTAGACCTCAACAGACTAGCAGGCTGTCTCTCAAGCCCAGGTTTAATACCACATCCACAGCTTCTCCAGGCTTTCCTCAAGCACTAATTAATAGCCAAGCCCAAATTTCTCAGAAATCCCAACAATTAACTTTCCCAGGTTCTAGGCTTCTTTACCACTACCAGAAGCCATTCCCCCATCCTCCAAGAAGTGAGGTACCCAGGAAGCCTCCTGGTCTCCTCTGTACTAGAGAGTAATATGACTCCTATGAGACTATCTCCAAAACCTTTGGGTTTTTTGATGAGTCCAGTTTTAATCAGGTATTGGCCAACCTGTCTGCACACCCATCCCCAGTTTCAGTTTCGAGCTCTGAGTCAGGGCTGGCTGTTCAGCAGCCCTGCTTTAGCAAGTGGAGAATAACAACTGCAGCTGAGAAGTGTAAGTAGGTACACACTCGCACACACCCATGTTCAGCACAGCAGTTAAAGCTCAGTACAGTATTTCCAGACAATGTTGTAAGATGCTCACTCCAGTGTTCAAACAACGCTTCCTTCAAAAGCAGATTTTGAACTCTGCTGACGGACAGAGGTTTCTGAGCAAACAAGAGGGTGGATGACCCATGCAGAAGTCTTAAATTGCCAAGGAGTCTGACAGCAGGGGACCAGTAGGGAGTGGAAAATGGCAGAATTTGTAGGGGAACTGTTGTTGGTGAGGAAGCCAGTTTAGAGAGAACATTTTTAACTCAGACAGAGGCATGAACATTCTACCTCATTGTTCAAACAGGGGATGTGGCCAGGCTCTAGTGGGATGGACCATATTACGAGGAGGGACAATCATCAAACATCATCCCTGCTTATTTTCACAATGTTGGCCGCATTACACCAGCAAGGGGCTGATTTGCTTGTCCTCATTTGGAGCTCAGCCACTTAATCTGGAACCAAAGAACCTGTAGTCTAGATTCATTCATTGAAAGTGGAGAGATTCAGATTAGATATCAGGAAGAAGTTCTTCATGGAGAGGGTGGTGAGGCACTGGCACAGGTTGCCCAGAGAAGCTGTGGATGCCCCATCCCTGGCTGTCTTCAAGGCCAGGCTGGATGAGGCTTGGAGCAACCTGGTCTAGTGGAGGGTATCCCTGCCCATGGCAGGGGGTTGGAACTAGATGAGCTTTAAGGTCCCTTCCAACCCAAACCATTCTATGATTCAGACATGCACATCTGCACATCTAATTTTAAGTGTGGAAATCAAAGCTCAGAGTGGGGCACTATGGCTTTGTGAACAGGCAAGATCCAAAGGCTAACCTAAAGAGACGCATGCTGCTTCGGAAGCTACCAACAGGAAGTCTAAGCATAAGGGTTATGCCCCTCCAAGTTTAGATGTCTGATTCAAGCCTGCATAGTAGAGCTGCCCCCCTCCACCTGTCATCCATAACCTAAAACCCATCACTGACACAGACTCTTCCATTATTTGACAGAAATGAGCAGAAATCACTCTTTCAGTTGAAATATATATGTGAATGAATGCTGCCACTATTCTTTTAAGCTATTAGATAACTTAGCATTTGAAGTATTATGAAAGTTAGGTTTGGTTCCTAAATATCAGGGGATACAGTTGTGCTCTCCCCATCCCATCCCCAAGTTTCCTAATGATGCAGCTGTTCTGAATTAAAAGACCTCCTCAACTCCACTGCATGAATTGATGTCACTGAAGATAAAACAGCAATAGGAACTAAATGCAGTAATTGCCCTTGCAATTCAGTGGGAACATGAAGTCTTGTTCTGGATCCTATTTGCTGAACATTATTTTTTATTGTTATGCTGAAATATCACAGAAGAAGAAAAAAACAAAGACAAATAATCCCAAGAAATCGCCCTTAACTGGGGAAGAGCACTGAAATGGGCACGTACTTTCTGGACTGGACATTAGGCTCCTCTCCACTTTCAGTTTAGAAGCTAGGCACATAGCTATTTACACAGAAGCAATACAGTATTTTGCACAAAATTTAATCTTTGAGTGCATAAGGAAGTTTCAGGTGCTAAATGAAAGCACATCCAGGATTAGGTGAAGTGTGAAGTGTGTGTGGAGAGAAAAAAGAACAATTTTTTACTCCAATGCCAAAAAAAATTGCCTACATTCTTCTTTGAATTTAGCTCCCAATGTTCTTTGTTGTTAAAAAATCCTATCATCAAGCGTTATGTTAAGAAGTCTCCTTGAAGAAGTTAAATGCTTCTTAATTGCACAAATTCTGAACAGCTGTATTGTTCTCAACACAGAAAAAGGTACTCTCTCTGTGCTTTTTTAAGTGGCAACTAATTCCAGTCTCATTAGTAAGTGTATTCTAAAACGGGCAAAAGAAGCAGCCCTGTTTCTCCTCATCCACTATTATCACAAAATGAAAATAACTGAAGGATGTAGCTGCCTAAATTGAAGCAGGTATTTCAGGCCTGCTTGTTTCATAGTTCATTGTTCATAATTTAAGTTAAGCAAAAGAATTAACGTGAATTATTTGTTACCTTTTTCTGGAAGTGTACTGACATTGCATATCTGTTCTTCACCATCACCAGCAGATGTTGCAGCTTTTATTTTAAATTGATAAGTAGTATTGGAAGGCAGATTTCTAAAAGCATGGAATGTATCATAAGGTGACAAATTTGTAGAATTTCCTTCAACTGTTATGATGTAATGAGTAATTACACCGTTGGATGAAGCAGGACGGTCCCACTGCACTAGGATCGATTGCCAACTCGTTGCAATACAATGAACATTCTGGACAGCGTCTGGTACTTAAAAGATACACAAAAAATTAACATTGTCTCACAATTAAAATGGTGATCACAGAATGATATAGTGAGAGAAGCAGACCTAGCATTCATAGGTCATAGACAGATAGGCATAGATAGGTCATTCATAGAAGGAAGAATATTAATTGGCACTTTTGAAAAAGACTAGAGACAAAACCCTTAGATGTACTCAATGAGGAAATCATCCAGCAACTGCCCAAAAGCTGTGTTGGAGAGAAAGGAAACAATGCTGCAACTAGTTGAGCATAAAATACAAGGAAAATGCTGGAAAATGACTCAACCACAGTCCTGTGGGCAATGTCTCTCCAGTGCTTCTGAAGAAAGTACCACGAGTTTGTTACGCCATTGATGAAATAGCAAATGATGGATGACCATGGCTCTTGGGCTGGACAACCTCCAGCTGCAGGACTCCAAGAGCCAACCTGAATCAGGTCAATGCTGGTCCAGATTTCTCATGGTGTTGTAACTCCTGAGTACAATAAACAGCATAATTTTTCCCAGAATGCCTGTTTTTAGCAGCTCTGGAAAAAGCATTTCACTGGAAGGGTAGTCACCATATGGGATCTTCTGATACTGCGTCTGCTCCCTTTGCTGTCAGTGTACAGGAACCTGGGAGTTCAGACACAGCCCCCTAACCCATGCTAGTACCCTGGCACTGACGGACCTTAGAAAGTACATGAGCCTGGGGATTGCTCTGACCTGGCACAGGAGCTGCAGTTTTGCACAAACTCCAGTTTCAGAAACCCATCAAGCTCCTGGGCTCTCTTTAGTGAATGTTGAATACTCACTTTCATTTCATACAATTTTTCATTTTGAAACAGCCTGCAACTTCAAAAGACATGTAGAAAGCACACAACAAAACTGCACATAATCAGTTAATTAAGCCAGTTATATTGCGTTGTCCTCCCCAGTTGTCGGGAAGGGCAAGATTCAACAAATTAGGATATTTAATTAGTGGATAGCTTACCTTCCTAAAATGAATCATAAAAAATGTTAAAAATTTGTATTTGTTTAATACAATTTCCAGTTAATTTGCCAATCTTTTTTCCAGCTGCTTTTGCTACTGCTAAAGTTTCAGTTATTTTCACAGGGATCTGAATTATCGCTTTGATCTACAAAGACTGATATCTATCTAATTTTTCTCCCTTTATCTGTGATGCTATTAAAAGATTTATAGTGGCCATATAAGCTTCTCATTTCAGATGAGGACATTTCTAATTCTACACTTCCGACATCAAACTTCAAACCCAGCCTATCCGGTACAACCGGAATGCGAAGCGGCGTTACACAGGCAGAAGACCATGAGATAGTGTTATGTTACATTTTCTTTGGAGAGAAAAGGAAGGCTGTTGTCCATACATATAAGGAAAATACACATAAACAGATCTACAGCTTACAAAAATACACATCTAACCTGATTCCATTGTTGTAAATTGGACAGCGTTACTGAACTGATTGCCATTCCCAAGCTTGGTAAATGCAGAGACACTGATAAAATAGGGGTTGAATGGTTCTAATCCAACAAGGTTTGCCTCATGGTTTGAACCTGAAATGTTCTTAAAGAAGGAAAAATTATTAGTATGCAATTAATCTGTGTAAACATTGCAGGCCTCACCGTGAACCCACTGAAATGAATAGAAGATTTAGAGCCATAGTCTTGCCTCTTCTACTCTGAGTATCTTTAAGTCAAAGTAGTCCCTGAGCTCAATGAAAAAGAATGTAAGGTCAAATTCTTTCTTTCTCCTCTCCCTCTTTCACTTTGACTTGTGAGGAAGATATGCCAAAGGATGGTATCATAACGTTAGCATTGTTAGAACAGACTGACTTCACAGATGCTTTTTTTTGCCACTGCTGAAAACTCTTGTCACCTCTGCATCACACGCTCCCCCCCCTCACCTTCTAGTTCCTTACTACACCTTTGCAGTGGAAGAGGTCATGGGTCAGAACTTCTTAATTCTTTTACTTTACCTGATTCAGACAATCAAACTGACTAAGAGCTTCAAAAAAAAAAAAGCTAAAAACTACAGTTCAGCTCCTGGTAGCTGCTTTTCCCAGAGCACGCAAGGCATATTTTGTGCAAATGTTGAGAGCACTGTAACACCAGCAGAGAAAGAGCTGAATTTCAGCAAGAAAGCCTGGTGAGCATCTTGAGGGATCAAAGTTGTTAGAGAATTATGGTGCCTAACTACCATGTTTCTATACAAATTGCTCTGCCTGTCTTGCTGCCATGACATAATTTCTTGCCTATATAAGATTAAAAAAAACATAGGGAACCTTAGGACATAGCAGACACATATCAAGTGCTCCAGCCAGCCTGTGTATTCTAATTGGGTTTGATTCTGCCTCAGATGGACAGTGAAGAATAATCTTTGGTCGCCTCCATAAGCACCCAAAGAATGGGTTTCGAAAGGCAGTTGGCTGTAGAAACCACTGTTCCTCTTCCATATGTGCATTGTGCTCCCCCTCTTCCAAGGATTATGGAAGCAACAGGGGTGATGCCAGCACTTTGTTCCACAATGGGAATAACAGCAGACTGCATAAGGGGTAGCACCGTAGGCCACCCCAGGGTGACTGATTTCCACAATGCATACGCATGAAGACAGCACAAGAGCTCTCCTTGCATGCTACGGCTCTGCAGTAAGGACTGTGCTACAGGGAGTTGGAGTAATTAAGCTCCTTGCAGTTCCACACGTACCTTATGCTGCATGGTTTAAACTCGCATCTCACTGCAGCAATAGCTTTTCCTTGAAGCTCTTACAAGTGTCTTGGGTGAACAGAAGTCACTACATAGTTTCTAAGCCTGAGATGCCATCCTGGCCTCAGCTTGCTGCCTTCATGGTTCATGGCGCATTTCTTGATGCCATCCAAGTAACAAGATTTAAGCAGATATGAATGCCTACTTCAATGTTTGTATATAATTTTGTAGCATCTATTTCAGTTAAAATTTATTCAGTTACTTTTATTCTGAAAAACTTAAAAAAAAAAATGCAAACCTCTAAACAGTTTCTAACCCTTTTCTAAGATCACAAGGAATGTCTTTCTTTTTGAACCATGGAAGTCCACAGATACTAAACAGCTAAACAAAGGTACAAACCAAGTAATTTCTGTCATTTTCCAACATCAAACACGGAAATATGAACTAAAGAGTAATAAAGCTCAACATTAATGAAATAGAAGATCAAAGCAAATTAAAATCTAAGTTTTTCTATGTAACTTTAAGAACTGAATTATAGGCATGGTGAAGAGTAAGTAAATTGTCTTAACAAAAAGGAATTTAGAGGAGCTTCACATTTCTAGGAGCATAACAGACATTTACAATATTTGTCATATATTTGTTTCTAAAACATGAAAAAAGTATCTGCCAAAAAAAGAATTAAACATTGTTAAACATAAACATACCTGATAAAATATTTTTTCAGTGTTGTTTTGATAAATTTTAAAATTATATCTCATAACAACACCATTTGGTTGAGGACTTGGATCCCATTTTAGCCACACAGAATCTGCAGTGTAGTTGCTAATGGTCAAATTCTGGGGTGGAGCTAATGGCACTGCAAAAGAGAAATGCCCTTGAGTTTCAATTTACAAATAAACCAAGCAAAAGGCTTTGAAGAAGCGGGGAATATATATACGCTTGTTACCATCTGTATCTGAACTCAACAAAACAGTACTTCATTGCTATTTTAATCTTTTTCTTTATTTCTGGCATGAAACAAATTCCATTAATCTGGAATATATGTTTAATCAGGAAGGGATCTTCGTCGACATTTAAGAAATCTATTCAACATCCTCATCATCAAAACTAAGGCATTTAACAGAAGTCGTATTACATATATTACTGGAATGCGATATACTTTGCTTCCTACGTCATATATTGAGCACAACTCAATACAGATTTACAGGATATGTCATTTACCATGCAGGTGAGACATGGCCTATGTAAAAGAGACCTATAAGAATGTGTCAGAAATATTTCCCTGTTCTATCATTTTTCAATTATGTGAAAGGATGAAGAGAAAGGTACTGTTGCTTGCTTCAAAATCCCTGACGCTTGGCAAACTGTAACACATTCCAAAGGCAAGACACATTTCTCCTTGGAGTTATTTTTGTAATCTTATGCAGAATGTGATCCCTTGCACAGTGTGATGGGAGGAGGAGAACTCAGGAAAGTCTTCCCTTGTAGTGTTTCCTTCTTCTGAAAGCTCTTCACACACAGATCAATGGAAAGTAAACCAAGTTCATCTCAACTCTCTCCGGGCCTGATGTTGAGATCTAAGATGGAAACACTAACATGGGGCCAATATTTCAAAGTTGGTTACAATTGAATTTGCTCACCTGATTCATCTGTGTAAAAGTGAAGCACAGCAGATGGACCAGGTCCTTTTATTGTTCTTGCAGCGGCATAAATGCTGTATAATGTGAATGGTAGAAGGTCTTCCAAGATGATAAAATTATTGGTGGTAGAGAATGAGTTATTCCTTTCTGGACCAAATAAATCTAAATCATAACCTATTATAATACCACTTGGCTTAACAGGAGGGTCCCATGAAAGCATAACTGAGGTAGTTGAGAGATTTGAAAATGTTTTCATTATAGGTGCTGATTCTGGAACTACATATAAGAAATAAGAAAGAGAAAAATGAGAGTTACAATGAAAAATGTTTTATAGCTATCAGGTAAAGTTGTGGTCTAAGTGGAAAAGTCTATTACATGCTCTCAACACAGAAATGTGTAGTGGTTGTTTGTGTCATCATGTAACAAAAAAGCTTTAACTAATATGAGAAAAATAACACAATAATATCTTTTTTCTTTTAGAAAATGATTTGATTTTTTTCTACATTTCCTTAGGAATTAATAAAATATACTTATCTTACCATCTTCATCAGTCCTGATATGCAGACTTAGAGCATGCATTTCAGAAGATCCTTTATCAGTGGCTGGTGTGATTTTCAGAATGTAATCAGTATATTTCTCCAGGTTGTCAAAAACGATGCTTGTATTGTAAGTAAGGAAAGACAGTATCTTATTGGTTCCCAGTTGCAATAAACTTAGAGAAACATGAAAGAAGACTAAGCCATTTGGCTGGGATGGTGGAAGCCAGCTTACATTTACAGAAGATGAGGAAATGTTTTGATATACCAGATTTTCAACAGAACCATCTGGGACTATGAGAGATAATAAGCAAAAAATAAATGCATGGATTACAGTAATAAACATCCAAACCCAAAAATAGAAATAAATGCCCAAAGTATGATTAGTCTGTAAATCTCATTTGTAGTATTTTGTACAACTTTTAAAAATCATTTATGTTTCACTATCAAAAGCAAAATATTTTCAAGGTATATATGAATAATCATCTATGTTAAATTTGTTTTACAAAAGTCTTAATGACGGTGTAAGAGTTTTTTATTGCTCATATGCAAAGAAGCAGCTTGTAAACTATGTTCTTAGTATTACAAAACAAAGACTCATATCAAAATGTCTTCCTTGCAAAGAAAAATAACGCAGTGTTGAAGAGAGTACCTCCTGATTTTTTTTTTAACTTCACCATCATAACAGTAAAAATTTTAAAGTTAGAAAACATTTAATAAATGGAAGCACTGATATTAAAAAAGTTATTAACTTACTGTCCTGATCTGTATAAACGTCTATTATTTCACTGGTTTTGTTTCCATCTCCAAAAGCTGTGCTTGCAGTTAACCATAGACTATAATGGCTGTATTTTGCCAAGTCACCCAGAACTGCAGACTGGGACATACTGACATCGCTGTCATTACCAAAACTCGTGAAGTTCTAAAGGGGAAAAAAATAAAAAAAGTGTTGACATTGAAAATGTTATTTACTCATTCATTTCTCTTTCTAGTTTCCCATTTAGCCATTACCACCAAATATGATTCACCATGGTGTTCAGGAGCATAAACCTACACTTTCACATTTAATAAGTCCTCATTTTTACTGAAATATTCAAGTAATTTGTTGTATGATATCTATTGTTACTCCTTCTAAGTAGTAAAGAGTATCTAATTGACTCCTCCTGTTTGCAGGTGTTGAATGCCAATCCACCTTCTTTTAAAAACACTTTAAATTTGCAATATTGCAATGTGTTTATCCATATTGCATCAAGAAAATGACAAAAAAGCATCATTTGTTAATTGCTCATAGATTACATGATCACACGTGACTTGCCTAATCTGCATGAAGCAAATCAAATGGCTTGTCTCACTTTATTCCATTTTTATGAGGTCTTACAAGATATTGTCTGATTTTGAATTAAAAAATTCCAGTAGCAGAGATGTCACCACAACACTTGATAACCTGTTTGTTTTGTTTGTTGTCCATCATAAACACCATTATTTCTACTGCAAATGTCCAGACCCAGTGGATTGAATTAAACTGAAGCAACAGAGAATTCCTTCTCTTCGTGCAGTTACTTGCTAACAAAAGGATTGCAGCAGAACCAAGTTCCCACTGTCTTTTGAACTATATAAAAACTCCACTAAAACTGTGGCTGTAGCGATAGGTTAGTGCTCATCAGCCCCTCTTAGGAATTCCTGTTTGGAATGAACCATTTTGGAAAAAAAAACGTAGATCAGATTATTTATGTAAGGTCAGTTATACCACATAACTGAATGTGTCAAATCACCCACTGCTTTACAAGAACCTTACTTAGATGATCCAAAGCAGTTTAGTTCATGATTTGAAAACGGTGACGAGTCATGGAGCCCATAAGCATACTCAGCTCCAGCAATGGGTAGGAAGTCAAAGCTTTGCTTCTGATCCGAAGAGTCAGTATCATTCCTCTCCAGCAGCCACATTGCCCTTTTGAGAAGATGGCATGGGCAGCACTTCTCAGGACCAAAGAAATCCTCCTAATTTTCTACATAGCAACATTTTCATGGTGAGCTGGATTTTGCCCAACCCCCTGATGAATTGCCTTGGTACACATTACAGTTATTTGGCCTGCCCGCTATTTTCAGTGCTACATCTTATTTGCACCTTTCATCTGTTTAGTATCAAAGCTGGCTTTAAATCAAATGCTTTCCTGAAAAAGAGAGGCTGTGATAGCACTTGCTAAACTAAGAGGAAGGTGACTGTAATGTTTGCATATTTAAATTTAGAAATACCACATACAAACACATACATACTAAAATCTCATACTAAAAAATGGGTTATATTTCTCTTGAGAAAAGTTCCTACTGAAGAAGTCACGGTGATATGCTCTACCAAACAGTTGAGTCAGGACTGTGAAAATTGATTGTTCAGAATACAATCTTGATGTCTGTCACCAATACATGTAAATTTATACATCTAACATAACACATCACCGTTTCTTTTGTACTGGCAAAATTATTTTATTTCTGCAGAAAACAATAGGTGATACACTCATTCATGTCCCTAGGATTTTTATATCAATATCTGAAGAACTAGTTTTGCCTACAGTCACTAGTGCTTATGTAACATAAATAAGTGAACAGTTTGCCAATGAAAATGTTAGCCTTTGTTTTGAATACAGAAGAGAACCTGCACAAATTGCCAGTATAAATTTCTATATCCATTCCTATTAACAGACCTAAAGCACGCTGTTAGGTTTGTCTGAAAGACTGGGTTAAATCAACACCAGTCAAAATACTAAGAAATTCCACCTTAATGTATGACTTTCTTTTACACACAGATGGAAGCTCACACTATCTTCACATAACTGTCTGAAAAAGGCTGGGAAGACCTTTGCTTTACACCTGGGCAGGGTAAGATACAGGAAACGGAGGATCAATTTCAAGGTATTTTAATTCAACTTTCTGATATTCAAGCACAGTATGACAGAAAATACCTTCTGACACCTTCTGAAGCCCTACCCTACTACTGCCCTGTTGTTATTATTGTTTTTAATTATTAAAAATTAGTAATAGCTAATATTAAGATCAAAAAAGGACCTTAGATAGTTCTCTGAGTTTTCAAGGTAAAAACATCAAAGGAACTGCATCAAGTTTTGATTCTAGGTTTAATCAGAGTTTATTGGTATGAACAGCTGAAACTCCAGCTCTTTAAAAAGCATACCTTTACAGTGTAGTCAGCTGTCTGCCAGTTAAGCATGCAGTGAACCATCATGAACAATAGGCTTTTTGGTGGCCTAACAAAACTGTTTTAAAAGGAAGTTCCCTTAGTCAGAGGAGCCCAAGGACTGATGGCTGGGGACTACTTCAAAAGTCTGATATGACAAAATATTAGGAAATAATGAACACAAGATTAAGATTAGGGGTGAGCAGGAAGAACTGTGTGGGTACAAAATGAGAAAAGATAAAACTTGTACTAATTGCACCCTGGGGATAGAACACTATAGGAAGTTTTACAATTAGCTGTGGCTGCAGATGAAAGCAAACAGCTTAGGATCTTTGGCTACAGCTGAAGAAATTCTTCCTTCTGTCCCCTTCTTCATCCATACATGAAAGGAGTTTTGGCATAGCAACGTATCAGATTATTAAAAGCAGCTAAGTGTAAGCAATACACACAGGCGATGAAAGTGTCAGCAGAAAGTAGTAGCTTCTTCACCCCGGGAAGCAGCAGAAATTTCCAGTGGCATAAAGCTGTAATTAGTTGTATACAGACAACACAGCGCTGCTGTTTTTCACTGTTAACCTTTTTCCCCTGTTGTGTTTCCTTCTTTAGGTTCACTGTATTGCACTGCTATTCTGTGTCAGAGTATCACATACTTGACTGGCAATCAGGTGAGAGTGGTGACACTGCAAGGGCTAATCCAAACTGTCTCTCAAGAAGCATAATAAACGCTGTTCCAGTACCAACCTAAGTGAAGATATTTGCTTTTTGGTGCTGTACCACTCTGAGGCCATCTCTTAAAAAACGTGCGGAGTATTTAGGTAAGTTCCCCCTTTACCCTATTTTGGTCATACTGGTGAAAGAAAATTTTTGATTGTTAATACAGCACATTGCTCGCATCTCGTCTGCATCCCAAGGGCAGACCAAACCGCATTTCACTCTGAACTGTATCCAGTCATGTTCACTTAGTTGGGCTTGAGGTACAGGAGGTAGATGATTTGGGGTTTCATATTCAGCCTCTAGAAGGTCAGTGGGTTTTTTTTCTCTGCTTAGCTCCTGGTACTCCTGTCTGGTTTGGCAGAGCAGGACAGTTGTCCCCTGTACTGAAATTCCTACACTGGAGAATTTTCTCCAAGCATAAATTTGTGTTTGTAATTAGCACCTTTCTCACTTTCTTGCTAATGAAAACAGAAGTTTAGAGAGACTGAATAAAAGAGTTTATACAAATCAATGATATCTCTTATAGATCAGTATTTAACAATGAGAAAATTATTTCCACAGGTTATTTGACTTCTTTCCTTGAGAACACGGGCAGTATGATTGTGTCAAGCACCATGCAAGGAACCGGGGCGCAAAACCTGCCAAGCTGCTATTGCAAACAGAGAAATCTTGAACTGTAGGAATCCAGCCATGCCACAGAGAAGTGATGTGAACAAGAGGTACAGTGCCATGTCATCTGTGTGGGAAGTGCCCTTTGTCAGAATAGGTGCCATATCTTTACTGCACTGGGGCAGAGTAGTTAACATAATTCAAAAAGTAGCATTTTCCCTAAACCTACGGCAGCAGAAGACAAAAGACAAAGCTGAACTTGAACCCAGTCTAGTGCAAGCGATGGTTACTTCTGTTTGGCTAGTAGCCATTCCTCCCTCTCTGACACTTTTTCTTTTACAACCTGTCAGCATACCCGTAGAAACAGTCAACTCATCTACCAAAATCCTCAAATCTAATCCCCATCACTAAATTTTTCCTTCTGCGTTCTGGTTCTGAACCCTAGGTCTAAGTATCCAGGCCTTATGGCTGGAAAACCACAATATGATTTTTCATGTAGATCTGTAAAGCAAAGAAACTATACAGTACTTTTCTGCTCCATGAAAGTATTTAACTATTTTTTTTTTTTCTTTTAAAAGGAAAACTATTTTTCCTGAAAGTTTCTGCATCATGTTAAGGAGTAAACTGCATCCTTTATCTCAGGTCTTTTTCTCCCCCTAAACAAAATGTGTTACTCTGCAGCTGCTAATTTCCTGGTTTTAACATATTCATAATCAGTGCTTTATATAAATTAGGTTTTAATATGCCTGAGGAGCTTGAGAATGTGTGAGCAGAATTGAGAACTTGAGACAACTGAACAGCACTAGTTTTAGGATTACTTTATATCTATTTCAGAATACGACAGCATTGGAAGATGTTAATTTGCTTGACATTCTTCAGTTGGGATGTTTTTTCAGGCATCTAGAAGATATGCTTTAAGACTTGGACCTCTGTTATATCCTGACAAAGAAGCAGATGAAAGACTGGCAGAGAATGGCTGCCTACAGCAGCGTGTCTGAGAAGGTGAGGTTTGTAGAAATGTGAAAAGATGATCTACTTGTTTAATTCTCCTGTATCATTTCCCAAACTGAAAATACAGTTTGGATAAACATAAGCAGAATGGTGACCTAGATGCAGAATATTCCAACTAAGGATTATTTCTTTCCCAACGTGTGCAATACAAAACTACATGGCGCTACTCTAAGTTACAAATTGTTGTAAGCTGTGTGTGTACACTCAGCTGTGTATGTCATATATATTATATATATATATACACACACATATCAGGCTGGCTTTCACACATGGATTTCTCTGCTGTAAAAAGAGTAATATAAATATGTGGCAGAAACAAGCAGAAGAGAGCTGGTTTTTTCTCCTGTTTGAAATCTGCCTCGCACCCACAGGAATGCTAAGGTACACAACAGGGGTGCAGTGTAGATATGGTTGTTGCCATGCCAAACAGTGAACAGAGACGCATGTGAAGGGCAGAGGGAGTTAAGGGGAGCAGACAGATTAGGAGTGGATCATGATTTGGGAGATTAATGGTGATCTCCCATGGCCAGTAAGAGACAGATGCAGCAGCAGCTGAAACCTGTCTTCTGATGGCAGAGGGATGGGTTAAAAGTCAAAGCTGAAAAGCCAAAAATGGTAGTTTCCACACCTAAGAGTGGACCTACTGTCAGCACTTTTCTGCCACCCACCACATAACATGCCAAAGCAGCAGTAACTTCCACTCATCCCACCATCCTTTCCTTGCCCAACTACATCACATGCTAATGAAACTGGACCCTCACCTTGCTGGGCCAATGTTACTGTGCTTCATCTTGCCTATCTTACTCCTTCATTTCCAGAGTCCTGGGCACATCCAGAGGGATTTTAGCTCTTAGTGTATCAGTTCCACCTTAGAGTTTCACATTCCTAAAGGCAGGAATAGCCCAAGGCCTTAGTCCTCCTCTAAAATTGCTTAAGTTGGCCAAGAATTAGATGAATACAAACACTCCTCATAGGATAGGCTAATTCAGATAATGCACTGGTGTAAAGGTTTCTCCAGTGATTTGTTAGGCTAAGAAAAATGCTATTGTTACAGCAGTATGTGCAGGCAGGTCTGAAGCTCTAAACTGTAGCCCTGGCTTTAATCTCATCAGAATGTGAATTCATGGCACGGTCCTGCTTCCATCTGAAACTGTGCAGACAGAGCCTGGCCACCACACAGCTTCACAGAAGTCAGAGAAGTGTATATACTGAAGTATGTCAGCAGTTATTCTATCACAGGTATTAGTAAAATTTGTTAATGTTTTTGTCTGTTTAACCTCCAACACATGCATACCTCACACTAGACATATCTTGATCATAAAGTTATGCAGTAGAGGTAATTTTTCATGCAAGAGTTTCCTCATGAATTTATATTTCTTTCTTGTCTTCCACATGTGTAAAGCTTGTGACCAAAAACCTGTAAAGTAAGCTTATTTATTCTTATTGTATTTCTGTATCACAATACATTGTTAGAAAGGAGAATAGAAAAACTTTGTATACAATTAATAAATTGTAATTGTGGCGCATAATTAAGAATGAAACCAGCAAAAAACAGTCTACATGGAAATGTGCAGACCACCAAAAAATTATGAGTAAGATTTTGTCTTTTATGCTTTAACACAGGGAACTCAGTATCCTTGTTTCAATCTACTAAATCTACTGAATAGCAATTTCCTTTTGAGAGTAACAAAAATATGAATTCACTATGTATTCACTTTAACAATATCTTCTTATTTTCAGTACCGTACAAACATGGATTAAAAAGTAAAACCAGGACTGTTAAAGAAATTTATTCAAATTGATAGATTAGGCTAAAATAAACAGTCTTAAGGATGTGCAATGTATGTTATGGGTCTTGTGTCTATCTACCTATACTGTGCATATATGAGTTTTAGAATAAGTGTGTGTATATACACCTACATGCAAACTTTGCAATATGGAACATTACACAAAACCTATTTAATACTTAATTATATGAATGTCCAGTGAGATGCACAACGCAACATGTATGAGTACAAGATGTGTTTCTGACTTCATAAGTTAAAAAACTGCCTTGTGATAAAGGAAATATGAAAAAACAATATACTGATAACTATAAAATTGATTTACTCTTTAATGACTTACTAGAATACTAAATTGAATTCTGCAAAGCAAGAATATAAAAATAAGCTTACCTGTATGAATATTCCTGAATTATTTTTGAAATAAACTGAGTAGTACAGTATATTTCCATTAGGCTTTTGAGGAGGAAACCAGAATAGCATTATTGATGTAGAAGTAAGGTTTCTGTAGACAACATCTTTCGGTGGATCACTTGGTGCTGGAAAAATTGTAAGTTTTAGCATACCTAACTCAAGGATTTGCATATTTTAGTGTCTAAGAAACATCCACTACATATTTGACAACATCCTATGTGAAATCAAATGTATTTCTGATTACGATATAAAAACTACTTCTGGAAATGATGAAATAAAATGGTAGATGTAAATAAATCTTTAAAATGCTATTTTTTTCAGACACATTTGTATTTAGCTGTATTTGTAAACCAATACTATTTTTTTTTTTTTTTTTTTTTTTGTAGGATCTGTTCTGTACTTACTGCTTTGGGCATATGAAAATCCTGATCTGCAGACACGTGAATTGACTGAATTAGACCTCTATGTTCCATATATAGTTAATAGAAAAAAAGAGAATTTGTTTCAGGAAACCTAATTTAAAAAGCCTTTTTCACTCTTGGCTGATTATAAACACAATTTAGGCTCACAACTCATGTAGGTAAACCAGACACTTAAGCTTGGACAGTGTGATCCTTTCTGTTTTTTCCTCCTTCCCCAACCTATGAAACGTGCATGAAAGACTAAGTCTTCTTCAGTTAGCTTCTCCTTCTATCCTGTAAAGAGTAGCAGCATGTGGTCCTTCTCAGTAGCGCAGTGATGTAGGAAACACATATTCAGTTCCTTAAGTCACCCTCAGAGAATTTAAATCCATATTTCTTGCCATCCAGGGAAGTGCTCTACCCAACATGCAGTAGAGTACTGAACATGGTAAGTTACCTTATCTCTCTTGCTTTGTGCTGTTCTAGTTTGTAACAAAAAAATAATATATTAATTGGAAGGCGAACTCCAGGATGAGTTTAGTGCAGTGAGTCCTGCACTAAAAAGTCAGTTCATGTTTCCATAAGAACTTCAGTAGCAAAGACTGGGAATACCCACAATCTCATGATTTAAACAGTTTTTTGAGGGATGGCTTGAATAGACACTAATCCTGGTAGTGTGTTGGGATGTCAGTTTATCTCTGTAGGGTGATTCTGAAATATGCCTGCATACTATTCATTTTGGAACAGATCATAGCAATATAATTGATGGGAAAACCAGAAATAGTAATTAAACTGAATGACTTTCCAAGCACACTATATAGTATGATCATTTATAGAAGCAATTTATGATGCTGGAAGTATAAAATCATTAAAATCGAATAAGCCAATCAGTGTACACTTACTGATTTCAGTTTCAAATTAAAGCCATTTCAGACTTGTGAGAGAGACTGTAAAGAGTATTTCCCCTATCAGAAGTTGTGTCAAAGCAAGAGCTGTTAAAAAATATTATAATTTGATTTATTTAAAAATGTAAAATTAAATTATTGTAATCTTACATGTCTTAAAGGGAAATGCAAAGTTTTCCTCAGTAAATTAACAGAAATACCTATCATAATTTTTTAGACTCATAGATACTTGTACACACAAAGACAGGTACACACACACACACAGAGGTAGAATGTCTTTTCTTGACAAGTCGAATGCCACTTGTCCTTTAGCAACTTTAATAACTTAAATAAGGCTGATAAAAATTAAAGATTCATATTATATATAAGCCTACCTCCTTCAGAAGTTCTGAATGTTATAGTATCACTTTTTATGTTGCCATCTCCAAATCTTGTACTTGCTGTTAGGTAAGCGCTATACTCATAGTTATTTTCCAGGTCTGTGAACTGCAATGATGTTTCTGTTACATTAACACTCCTTTTTGACATTTTGTTCCTAAAGAAAAAGTATTTTATTAATCATATACACACACCATTTCTGTGTGTATAAAACTGTGGCATATGACATAAAATTGAAAACGCAATATTGAGGTAAATACAAATATTTTAGGCTTTAAAAAAAAGACTGGGATAACTTTTGTCTTTATTGTTGAAAAGCTCACTTTTGTACTGTGGCATCACAATGGGGTTCTTAATTTTGCTTTAAAAGCACAAAACCCCCACAGCAATATATTTGTAAATTACATCAGCAAAGACAATATCAAGGAGGAGCATGTCCCTCTGGTAACTGCCATCAAATGGTTATGTGGTATCCTTGGGAAGGACACAGTAGGGCATAACTAAACTGTCTCCCTGGACAGGAATAGCGAAATATAAAAAGATTATAGCAGGGAGCATGCCCTACTGTGACTCTGTGAAATTGGTCAGAAGGCTGAAGTTATAAATGGAATAATAGAAGATGATATGGAACAGGAATTAGCTGGTGCTGAGTTAATTCTGGTGGAATGTAGCAGGGGATCAGAGTGGAACTCTAGTCAGGTCAAAACCCGCCTAGAAAGACTGCAAGATGTAACATTAATAAAACGCTGGTATTAGCATAGGTATGAAATGATTATCAGAAAATAAAATAAGATACAGAAATAACTAACTTGAATTCAAAAAGTTTACTATCCCTCATTAAATTAACTTAACCTTTCATGAAAAAAATAGCAGGGAAAAAAGTTAGCTAAAGTTCTATTGCTGCAAAAGTTTCTGTATGAGTGGGTGCCCTCTGTCCTTAATGGGATTCCATGTGGGGATGATAATTTTACAAGTGAAACTTATAACTTGCTCCAGGAGTCACTGTGGAGCTCTTCAAAAACAAGAGAATGAGTTCTAATTCTAAAAAAATTGAAAAAGCTGATTCTAAATTATTACATGGGTTGATTTTAATCCTTTGATAAATGAATGAATGTCCCACTAAGAAAGATCACCATCTGATATTCCTGAAATAATGTTGCATTAACAAACAATTGGAATGAGAATATGCATGAGAATGAAAAAATTAAATTCTCCCTATCCCTTTCAGATTTTGAGTGGAATGTCTCTTGACATGGGAGACACTCTTGATAACAGAGAAAGTTAACAACATCTACATTTTTACTGGCTATTCAAAATGTCAGAAGTTTAGGAAAGAGATACAAAAGGTTGCAGCTGCAGTTATCAAATTCTGTACAAAGACCTGTTATCATGGCTCTTTGCCCGATACATTCTTAGTGTGGAAAAACATAGCTAGTTATAATTTAAGTCAGGGCAAAATCCACAGCTTAGTGCTGCAAATAATTCTACTCTGAGTATTTGCATTCTTATAACATCTTGCTTGCCAAAAAATGTTTCCACTATCAGGCATAGTTTGGAAGAATAACAAAAGCTTGGGGTGTTTCAAGAAAAGTTTATTTTCTGTTTAGAAAAAACTGAGATTGCAATAAAAATAATAAGAAAACACTGATCAAAGTGAATGCAGTCTTCATTGCAGACAATGAGAAAGGAGGTACCTAGCAGAATAAGCTAAGCCAAGGAGTTCTGATGAAGAACAATACTATTAAGTTAGAAATGAGATCTTTTAGAAGCCCAGGCAAAAGAGGTTCTAAGAAATTGCATACTTTCACTTGACAAAGAGAGGTACCATATTTTCTTAAAAATATGAACCTCAAAATAGATCTAGTTAACTTAACAGGATAATGCCAAAAGACAACAGCTGTATACAAGTTCAGCAGTTTTGTTAATACGCCTTTAATACACTACAATTGTAGTCTCGGGGATTATGAGTTTGTAGACTCAGAGCATGCAGAAAGCTGTTTTACTACCTGCTAGCACCCAAAACCAGCTTGACGTTCGACAAGTTTCATGAAAGATAATAACAATGAAAACATTACAGATATTATACTTTCTATTTTAGTAGGTGTGGAGCCTTGCTCCTAATCCATGAAAGAAAGGATACCAAATTCTCTATGACTGTTGCAATATATTTAAGAGAAAGAATATCTATTTAACATCTTTATTGGCCTTCCTCTTTCTGCTTTATTGAGAAGCTCTGGGATTAGCAATCTCCCCAAAAATATATCGAATTCCTCCCAAAAGCAGCAACTATGGCATGGTAGTTTGCCTTGTCAAATCTCAACCTGCAATGTATTTTGTGCAACTGTATAGACAACTCTGTTAAATACTTAAAATTCCCCTCCTTTCCCCCTTCCCCCAAAAAACCCTCCAAGGAAGGAGTGAAGTTGTCATCCCTTTGAAGGCAACAGGAGTTTTTCGCCAATGCCCTTGCCTCAAGATGATACCTAATGCCTCTCTAATTTTAGATAGGGTACAGTAAGGACAGATAAGACAGAGCAATGAGAATATAGAAGGAAAAAGGACAAGGCTTACTGCAAAAAGTTATGTGGTTGCTTAATTCAAATATTAAGAAGGATGGATCAATTAACAGTTTTTAAAAAATAATTCTTACTAATTTGTCATAATAACAAAAGCAGTAAGCTTTAATGCAATATAAGGATGAAAAGTTCTATAACCTCAGCCTGTATCAAACACATAAACCTTAATGTGAAGTCTTTCCTAGCTAGAACATAGTCTTTAATTTAATGTGTTTTTTTGTGGTTGAAGAGCACCAAACCTTGCCAGTACAGTAGAAGTAATAAGACAAGCCAAATTTAACTTTTCTGGAAAAAAGAGCTCAATTCTGTTCACTTTATCACCAACTTAACTAGAAGCTATAATTTAAAAAAAAAAAGTTCAATAGGAACTGAGAACTACTGTCAAGTAATATTACAATAATAAATGTAAGCTCAGTAGTAGTGTGTTTATAATGACTGCTGATTTGCACATCTGGTTCACATTTCGTAAGGTGCACATTAGCATTTGCTTCCTGAACCTTAGTAGTGGCAATAAAATGGTACAACATAAACGCGATATATTAATAGTGATCAATAACAAAATCTTTCCACTCCCAGTAGAAGTTATACATAGCTCTTTGAAGAGATGCCACATCACTGCATCAGGCTATGTTATGAAGAGAATAGGACAGAAGCTGCAAGTTTTAAAGTGACAAAAATCTTTTGTAAAGGTGAAAAAGATCCCGGGAGGGATGACAGGAAAAAAAAGAGAAAAAGAAAAGATAGAAAAAAAGTCCCAAAACATAGCAAATGAAAAATATCTGTTAAAAAATACTTGTTTGTTATGAATGTAGTAAATACAAAATATAACAGCAGACATAACTGATAGCACATACAAAGACTCTTAACATTAATTTTACACATTTTCTACAAAAGGAAGTAACATTTCTCTATTTTAAGCCTATATCTAATCTCCTTGAAAATTTAGCATAGGCTTGTGCCCTGACTTTATAGGCCTAATCAGAATATAATGAAAAATAGTCACTATGCTCTAATTTAAATTTGAATTCATTTACCATAACATAACCTTTAGAAAAAGGTTGGAAATGTTTACAAAATATTTAATACCTCAATTTTCAGCTACTACACTGTATCTGAATTTGTATATACAACAGGCTAGTATTTTAAGTGCTGGATGAATATTCATTCTTCAAAAACGTGTAATCACACATTGTGTAAGGAAAACCTAACATTCCTGATAGGTTACAGATTAATATTTATCCTCAGAACTACTTCCAGAAAATCTTACCAGACGTAAACTGTGTAATAGAGGATAATTCCATTTGGCTCCAGTGGAGGTTTCCATGACAACTTCACAGTGACACCCGACAACTGTTTTACGGAGAGGGATTCTGGAGGAGAACTCGGAGCTATAAAATGGGAGAACAGGACACAACATCTTGTTAAACAGCTAAGATCGATGAGATATGCGGCATCCTTAAATAGGTTTTTAATTATTTGTGATGGAAAGTGAACTTTGCACTACACCAGTACAGTATCCATCAGCTAATGTTAAGGCACAGCTTCTTTTCCTTTTTCTGACAGATGATAAAAGAAGATTTTGCATGGTGGTGTTAGAACATCTGTTTCTGTGATTCAATGGAAAAAGTACTTCATGAGAAAACAGAGCAACGGGTAGGTCACAGTGATTCACCTACTGTCCAAGTACATTGCTGTAATTTTTCCTGCCTTCTAATAAAAGCAAAAGCTTTATAGGTATGAACACAAGTAAAATACAGCAAAATAGTTCCCCTGAGGAAAAAGAGGTGCTGTAAAGAATTATACAAAGCACCAAAATGTGGAAAAATGGATAAGCATGGCATTGAGAGATGATAAAAATGTGGGATAGTAGGCAGCGGTGAAATCTATTCACTCCATCAAATAAGGACCACATTCATACATTTAACATGTCACAAGGGCAAACATAAAGATAGGCATTGACTGAGAACCTTAAAATTCACTTTAAGATGAACTCTACACGACACTGTATCACAACTGTGTAGGGTAACAATGTAAGTGAATGAAAACATTAGATCATGTTTGATTTCATTCTAAAGTTCATGTAAATATTGCTGAGCAAAAAAATATCAATGTCTGCATAAGTGACACTGCATTTTATTAGCATGTTAGTGAGAAGTAAGTATTTTTCTTCATCTTGATTCACAGATACATGTATCACTACGAAGTAATATTAGAATTACTTTTGTTTTTCTCAAATTAAACCAAAGAGCATCATGCATTAAAAATTCAGGTCATAGCTGTAGTCATGCATGAAAATTGAGAATATGAGCATAGCTATTAGCAAATCTATGAAACATTTGGTCTGAAACTTGGAACACTGTGTTCCTGTGAAAAAAGAACATGTGGCATATTATAAATATTGTTGTTTTTCAGTTGTTGTTCCTTCTTTCACTATCTCAAAAGTTGGCACAAAGGTTTTAGAACTCTCCACATTTAAGACAAGAAAAAAAAAATTTCCTGAACAAAGGTTCACTGAATTGAGTGAATGTCTGTATTTACCAGGGAAAAATGGTGACAGCTGTATTTAGTGTTTTACTTGTTATATTATCCTCAGTGGCTATATAATAAAAGATCTGTCATACTGTGAATGTCATATCTTTTTGGCTTGTCTAGTTCATTCTACAGTTCTTATTCAGAGGATATTTTTTGCTGAAGAATAGAATCTACATTGTTCTAAATCAAAATACTCTATGCAAAAGATGGATTTACCCAAATTAGCTGTTCTCAGTGTGCTCCAGCAATATTAACTCTTGAACAAAAGTTTATTACTGACAGTATGAATATAAGCCCATCAACATCTTAGAAATTTGCAAAG
The DNA here is from genome assembly GCA_027574665.1 of Rhynochetos jubatus. Classification (NCBI taxonomy): domain Eukaryota; kingdom Metazoa; phylum Chordata; class Aves; order Eurypygiformes; family Rhynochetidae; genus Rhynochetos; species Rhynochetos jubatus. Next base: position 42,396,472 of record CM050652.1, on the reverse strand, counting down.
ACTTGTTGCCATCAGAAGCTTTATCTTAGGCATGGCAGTGCTCCCTAACACATGAAAACAGCTTTAATTTTGGAATGTTTGTGTTGACGCCACTTCAGCCTAGGTTTCCAGAGACTTCTGTCCTAAGCAATGGAGAGGGATGGACACAGGTTCCTCCAAAATGTGATACACAGCACCTAAGTTAAGATTTTGCTTTGAACTTTTTTCCATGATTCCCCCACCAGAAACTATAGACAGAACCAATGATAACTTCCTAAAATTTAATTGGGTACAAATATAATTTTAAGGTTCCTCTGCTGATTTGTGACCTACTGTACTAATTAGCAGGGCATGCAATGATAGTGTTCTACCCTCAGCCTGCAGTGCAGAACACTCCTCTGCTCAATTTGGAAATCCAGCACTACGGAGCATTTTCAGAGCACTAATAATTTTACAACTATAGATCTGTACCTGTACATGCATCTGTTTAGAAGAATCAAAAGATCTCCAAACGAAAGAACCAGAAATGTCCCTGGACCGTTCAAGATGCCTTTTGGTGTTTTTCCCTATCTGTGTGGTGTATTGGATTAAAATAATATTAGCAAATCTAGATTCTTCAAATTCATAAGATATTGGTAAGGCCAAATGTCCATGCACAGTAATTGTGCCATTTTGCGTACCATGTACTGATAAATATATAAAATGATAGATATGTATGTAGCTAGATAGATACAGATATCAATACAGAGATGTAATTGCAAAAAAAATTATAAAACCTACACATATCTGACATGACATGTAAGATTAGTTTAAGACTACAGGCAGACAATGATACACTGCAACTTCTGCTCTGACTTACCATCTTCATCTGTCAGTATATGCAGAGGTGCACTACGAAGGCCCTCCCCCATTGTGGTACTAGCAGACACTTCTACAGTATATTCTGTGTATTTCTTTAAGTCTAAATAAAGAAGAAGAATTCAGTAAACCAACCATTCAGTGGGCCAAATTAGTTTTTTTAATGGTCCATAAGTAGTTCTGAAGTGCTGAATAAGCCCATCACTTTCAAGGATCTGTGTCTTTAGAGACTGAAATAAGCATTAGAAAAACTTGAACACAAAGTATTCTTCATGAACAACAGATATGACAATGCTCTAATTACCAGTTTATATTTCATATTCCTAGAATGCATTAGTTTGTCTTTAGCTGTACTCCGAAAATTAACTGGTTAAGGTACTGAGCTCCCAGCATTAACTGCTGTGTCATACCTCAGTAACAATGAGAGAATATAGAAAAAGAAACAAACATGAGTGGAAAGAGAAGTATTTACTTTTATCCAGAACAAGGTCAGAAAGATATATAGGTGACTTCAGTGTTTACTTTGTTACGACAGCTATGCAAAGAAAACTACTGAAATTCCTTGTGCATTAAACATCTAAAATACGAGATACATGTTAGACTGTCTACCGATCGTGGTCACTTCCACCGCACTACTGCGGGACACAAAAGGCTGCTTGTCAGGACAGGTAGCACATAACCATGTAAGGTCCAGAAGAAGCATGTCCAACCAATGAATTAATTGATCTGCATCAGTCTGCTGACCCCTTCTCAGAACAGTTCACAGTTTCCATAAGGTCCAGATCATTATATACTGGCCTGTAATATGTAGCGTTAGAAGTGTAGTGTTTATGACTCTTTGCTCAGTTCCATTAGTCCTCTTGAGATATATTGTGTATGTTTGTATGACTCCATTGGGAACGGATGGTGGAAAAAACGATAATTCAACTTCCATGGATGAAATGTTCCTATAGGTTATGTTTTCTGGTGCAGAATCAGGAACTAGAAGACAAAATTTAGACTCATAGAAGATTCCAGTCAGTTTCATTGATTTGTTAAGCACTTTCATAAACTGGTTTAAATGAAACACACTGTAAATATTTTTATTTTTATCCTATTTTGTGTAGAAAATAAATTTTAATGAAGGCTGAATTGGAAGATCAAAACACATGACAGACATACACTGTAACGAGGAACAGATCATTCTTTAAAAAAAAAAATCTTAAAAAACTATGGAAATCACCTTAACATGACAGATTAAAAAAAAAATCTGGAGTTTAACGCTAAACTTTCTTTCTAACATCCCTTAACTATCACTGCAATCCTCCAGGTTAGCTATCTTCAGGAAATTTTCCATGTTGTACTGCCACAATTTACATTTTGTATCAGCAACCTGCATTTTCTTCCTTTTCCCTGGGTGACCTATACAAACTGTATGGAATACCAACATACTGTTGTGAAGGCTCCGAGAGCATCCCTGCTCCTGTAGGTTTGTCTGGTGGGGCTCAAAGCCAGCTTAGCAATAGCATGGCTGAGGGCTGCCCCCTCCTCGCTAGTGACACGCTCCCAGGCAACGCTGCAGTGAGGCTGCAGCCAGGGTTGGCCACTGGCCTCAGGGAGCTGCTTTCAGGCTGGGACTCTCATGCCCTGTCCCTGTCTGAGCTACATCTCCTGCTGCATGACTGCCATGGCTGTACTTGGCCAAGGAGCCACTGATCTAGTCCCTGATTTGCAGCCTGACATCACAGGCTGAGCTCAGCTTGGCCCGTCACTACAGACCTGCCCATCTGTCACTGAGCTGTGATGGACTTGGTTAGTGTCACTGAACCTGTTATCTCACTTTCTTGGCTTGACCTCAGACCTGCCTCTTCAGCGTGGAGTATTTGTCAGTCTGGACTCTGAGCTGTCCCTGGCTGTCACCCCCAGACCTGCCCTGCTCCCTTCACTGGGGTTTGGTGGAACAAATCCTGGCAAGTGAGGCCCCCACCCCACTGGCCAAGGCTCCCCCTTGGCTCCTGGCTCCTCATCACTTGCAGAGCACGTGGCTCTTGCTGTGTCATTATTGTTTTTTGTGTGCATGTGCCTGTCTGTCCCCAGACAAAGACACAAGTATGTTTCCATTAACCATAATTGATCTGGTAGCATAATATATCTTAATCCAGAAAATCACACTCATAAAATGACAGCAGAGCAACAGTAAAGTAAGGTATGGGCACGCTTAAACAAAAATGCACTGGCATTTGATGGAACTCCACATTCAAAGGTATAAATAATTTCTGCTTAAGCAATAACCAGAAAGGGAATAAGTGCCATGAAAGTCACTGAAATCAGCCCGCAGTTCTGCCTAATTTCATGGTAGAATAGTAACAGAGAACTCCCAAGAGCTCTTGAAACACACCAGCCCATTAATAGGTTGTGTTTCACTCAAAATGCTTTATCCTCAAGATCCTGCCTTGTTTTTATTCTTCTCATCTCAGATGATGTTTTTGCAGCTTCTCGAATCTATCCGACATTAGGAATTCAAACTTTCCTTCTGAGCATCAGGGGAGTTAGCACTGAGAAAGAACAAACTGCTTTATTATACAATTTAGACAAAAGATGGATGTCTAAGTTAAAGATAGCAATAAAAAAAAGTTATGTCTAAGGAGGAGATCAGTGATGACTGGTATTCCTCAGGGGTCAGTACTGAGAAAGGCACTGTTCAAGATCATTGGACATGGGGATTGAGTGCACCCTCAGCAAGTTTGCTGATGACACCAAGATTTGTGATGCGGTTGACACGCTCTGAGGGAAAGGATGTCATCCAGAGGAACCTGGACAGGCTGGAGAGGTGGGCCTCTGCCAACCTCATGGAGTTCAACAAGGTCAAGTGCAAGGTCCTGCACCTGGGTTGGGGCAATCCCAAGCAGAAGTACAGGCTGGGCAGAGAATGGATGGAGAGCAGCCCTGAGGAGAAGGACTGGAGGGTAATGGTGGGCAAAAAGCTGGACATGAGCCGGCAGTGTGCACTACCAGCCCTGAAAGCCAACTGCATCCTGGGCTGTATCAGAATTGTGGCCAGCAGGCTCTGCTCTCGTGAGACCCCACCTGCAGTACTGCATGCAGCTATGGGCCCCCAGCATAAGAAGGATATTGACCAGTTGGAGTGAGGCCAGAGGAGGCCACAAGGATGATCAGAGGGCTGGAGCACCTCTGCTATGGGGACAGGCTGAGAGGGTTGGGCTTGTTCAGCCTGGAGAAGGCTCCGGGGAGAGTTTATAGCACATTTCAGTACCCGAAGGGGCCGACAAGAAAGCTGGAGGGACTATTTACAAGGGCCTGTAGAGACAGGACAAGGGGTAATGGGTTGAAATGGAAAACAGGGAGATTTAGATTGAACATCAGGAAAAAATTCTTCCTGTAGAGGGTAGTGAAGCACTGGAACAAGTTGCCCAGAGAAGTTGTGTGTACCCCATCCCTGGCTGCCTTCAAGGCCAGGCTGGATGAGGCTTTGAGCAACCTGGTCTAGTGGAGGGTGTCCCTGCCCATGGCAGGGGAGTTGGAACTAGATGGTCTTTAAGGTTCCTATGGTATCTGACCCTGCCAAAAAAAAACCAAACAAAAAAACCTCAAAAGTAGCACAATATCTTGGCAGAGCTAGCTTGGTGCTTCTATTATGACTACTGTTTCATGCAATCTAAATATTAGATGCTTGTGTTCCCATTCCTTAAGAGCGTGACTTGTTAAGGAGCCCTGGTCCACAACTACTTCACATAAGAAATCAACGTTCATTTCAGAAACAAGGAGGAGAAGGCACTCATACCGATTCCACTGTGTCTTAACAATCAAGGAGCAGAGCACCTCTCTGCCCCTTTGGAGACACATCAGTACATGCACGTCTTTCCTTACTGAGAAAAAGGTGATATGTGAGCATGATTAACTACAGGGCTAGCTTGAGGTATGGATAAAGTGGGCAATTGCCTGAGGTAGCAGATTGGTGAAGATAGCAAAAGGCCCCCAGAAATGGATCATCATACCAGTGCTATCTGGATATGGCTGAGTCCTAAAGGAAACCTACCTTCATGTCTCCCCAGTCACCTTTCATTCCTGAGTCTACACAATAACCCAAACATCTATTCCTCCATGTAAACCCTTATCTTAATTTTTTTCTCCAATACTTACTGCTGTTTAGCTCCACTGAAATGACCATCTGCCTGTATTCTATATCCCATTTTCTACAACATCCTACCTTCAGCTACTTAGTTCAAGTGTCTTTCTATGCTTTGTTACACCTCTTTAATGCTCATCCTTCCTAATCCTCACTTCTAAATTTACATTTCTTTCCTGGAAAAACTTCAACTACCCTAATCCTCTGCTATTCTGTTTTATCTGTACCTTCCCCCAAATATTCCTACAAATAAAAATTATTTTCCTACAAGAAACAAGGAATCTTCAAGGGCAAACAATAAAATACATTAAGTCCATCAGGCATGCAACTTCCCAATCTTTTCTTTATTTCTTAATTTTTCTTACTATTTCCTTGCTTTTGTCTTCCATATAGAGGAGAAAATGGTTCAAACTTACTGCTTTGCGAAGCAAACATATACTTTTAAAATTAATTGAACTGATCTCCTGGGCATCAAATGTCACCACAAAGCAGCTGATTGTGGAAAATTCACTTTGTTATACTCACCAGTTTCAGTAGTTCTCACCAGAAGTGGAAAAGATGACTGATTCCCATGGCCAAGCCTGGTGAATGCCCTTACAGAGATGTTGTAGAGAGTATATGGCTTCATTTCACTTAGAGATATACATGTAGATGAGGCATTTTTGATAAATAAATCACTGGAATCACTGTACAGAACTTCATAGCGAGTTATGAGACCATTAGGCTGCTCAGGTGGTAACCATCTCAGGTTTATTTCTGTTGCAGTTACATTTATTAACTCTACATTTTGGGGTGGAGATTCTGGTTCTGCAATACAGAAAGCAAAGGAAAAAAAAAGCAAAAACCAAACTTCTGAAACTTTCAGTTTATTAAATACAGGACTGATTTCCTACACATCGGATCGTAACATTCGGGTATCTTAAAGGTTACTGTAGCAATATGCATAGCTAACTGTACCAAAAGGGCTACACTCACCCACTCGCTCTCCTTCCCAAAACCTGACCACTTTTTATCTGTTAGTTTCTGTATTTCTTCTCTTTCACTAATAAAACTAGGCAACTTTTTGCATCCCAGACACTAGCTTTTCTTGAATTTCTTTTCTCATCCACTTACAAATCTATCCAAAACTGCATCTATTAAGAAAAAGATCTCTTCTGTCTACTGCTGTCATGCAGACTGGCCTTTCAAATCCTCTCACTGGCTTCCTTGAATTCAAGTTCTTTAACTCTGAATGCTGTTTTACTGCTTTCTTCTTAGATAACCACCCTTCGTTTTTCACTCAACTAACCACTGAACCAGGAAGGGATTGTACGCACTGTAACAAAACTCCCTTTAGTTTACTGATACAGCTGCTAATTGATGACCGTGAAGACCCCAGTGTAAATCTTGCATGAGCTGGTGCGAAGGTCATGTACCAAACAAGTCCAGCTCTGGAGTACTCTGTTGGCAACATATGATTTCATGTGACTCCAGTGAGCTAATAACACATGGAAGGTTGAAGGAGTGAGTGGGCTGCACTTATGAATAAAATCAGCTCTGAATGTCAGCCTTGATTCCTTCTGAAGGCTTCATCACTTCATCACTGAAATGACCCTTCTATGAAATTTAAAAAGAATGTAATAAGAACACAGGATTATGTGATTCAGTTTGTGTACAGATACCTGTATGCAGATATTTCAGAATTTACCTTAAATTTTCTTGGCCTAAAGGTCTCACAAACCATTTTCATTCCTGATTTCTGGCCTCCTGAGTGAAAAGTGTTAACTGTAACAGATCACTGCTCTGAATGGCAGGACTGCCCACATGGATATTTCCCATGTGAAGAAGCTTAATTTCCAATTGAAATGCATTTTGCAATTTATCTGGCATGGAACAATATCTGAATGCCACAGCCTAGTATCTTCCATCCTGTTATCTGAGACAGATGTAGTGAATCTTTTATTTGGAGATATCTCTGTTTTCACATAATCCAGTGTCAAACAAGTTTTCTCTTCTAGATTGGCTAATGTTAAGAGACATGAATCTCCACTTGAATTACCTCAGGAAAATTAAAGAATAAAAATAAGACGAGAGAAATTACACGTAGCCCTGTAAAAAGGTAGGAATTATTGGTGGCTTTCTCAAGAGTTTCATCTAGGCTTGTGGGCATCTCTTACCAATGGATGAAGTGTTGGTCTGAAACTCCACTCTGAACAAATTTGTCATGCTCAGAGGCAGGCAATTGTAAATTTTCAGAGAAAAAGATATTTATGTAGGTAATTTTCTGGTTTTGCGATATGCCTTTCCACTGCAAAAAACCTAACAGTACAGAAGCATGCAACTTTAAAAAAAAAATTCTGAGCACTTTAAGTTTCAGTTTAATTTGATATCTTGGTTGGGTGGTTATTCAAATCATCTTAAGTTTCATAAAACTCCATAATTTTTAATCCTAAGCAGAGTAATCACTTTGCTCTCTTTTATTCTCATTTAATTATTCTTCCTGTATTGTAGCAAGGAGGGAGATAAATGACAACCACACAATTACCTTCTTTATTACTTTGGTAAAAACTGGAAATAGCTTTCTGAAACCAGTGAAAATAAGAACCTGATATAAATGAGAAAAGATTAAGGTTTAATACTCATGACTGCTCTATAAATCAAATTCCTAGGTTCTCTTTGAAAAGGCAAAATCCAGGTACTGCCTTGTGCTTTGGGCGGAGACTGCCTTGCAAGGAAGGTAGATGCAGAAATCTTCATAAGGGAGTATTATACCCTACATTAAAACTATTCATCAGTCTTAAAATTAATGAATTCCCAAACTTGTATAAAAACAACTGCATATAATATAATTCCGTGTAAAAAAATCTCACTTTAACAGCAACTGTGCTTATAGACAGCAATATGGCTTCTGAATTGTTGTAAATTGCCATGTCAAGATGCTTCAAACCAATTTAATTTCTATATGATAACACAAATAAAAAGAGAAGCTGAAGTCCCAAAGATAATAGATTATGCTTCACATGGGGTCTAGGAACACACTATTTTCAGTGAAGAAACCTCAGCTATGCAGCTTTTTTGTCATGCTGAAGCTTTCATCATTATTTCTAGCACCTGCCTAAAAATGGGCTGAATGAAGTCACTGTCTGATAAAAGACTAAACATCTCAACATGGATTTTATTTGGACACTTTCTTCCCCTCCTTATGTGCCCAGACTTCTGAAGAATCACAAACTTTAATACAGAAATCAAACTATTATTGCAAACAATGTATTTACCGTCTTCAGGGGTTCTCACAAAAACATCATTTTCTTCAGATAAAGAACTTTCTCCTATTGTTGTAGAGGCTGCCACTCTCATTTTATAATTTGTGTACTTTTTTAAACCTAAAAAGATTAAGTAAAAAGGTCATGACTGTTCAATTCTTAAACACATTTTTTCCCTCATAACTATTATGAGACTATGAAAATGATTACTGTTCTTAGAGGTTTTGATGCACATTTGTCACCTAAAAGACAGAATATGTATAATAGCATTTATTTGGGGAGATCCAAATAGGCACTCAGTCAAATCAATAGATTTTGAAATAAGTCAACCAGCTTCAACCCCGTAAATCGCTTTAAGAATGTATTTGTCGAAACAAATGATGTGTATGTGTACAGCCAAATACGTATTTTAATTCTATATGCATTACTCCAATTAGCATAAATAAATGTCTAAACCCTCATGAGGAAGGCATTTTCTTCAATTACTACTAAAATTATCACCTCAAAAGAAGAAAAATATTAGTATCAGACAAATACCGTGAGAAAAAAAATCAAGACTGAAAAAGGATTGACAATTTAGGAACATCTAATATGTGTAAAGAAGAGCCTGAAGAAAACATTCCAAGAAGAAATCCATTTCATCAAGTACATGATGAAATCAGTACATTTCACATGCACATGATGAAATCAGTACATTTCAGAAATTACTAGTGCTCTTACCTAGTCCTCTCCTCCGATCACACATTCCCTTCATACCCCTCCACAGTAAACAAGTCTGACAGTAGTGTCACAATCTTGCTTTTACATGCAGTTATGGGTGGGGTGGGGGTGTGTGCATGTGTGTGTGGATGGGGGAGATTTGGTCCACCTACCTTGCAAATGGCTGCAGTACATAAAGCTGGAAAAAATAACTATGTATAACATATTTGCAATATTTTTTTTAATCAAATGACACCATACCTGTCATAAGTAAGCTGTTGTTTGAAGTTATTGTGTGAAATGTTCTTTTTGTATCCAGTTCCATTGCATAAACAGTATAATGAATAATCTTCCCATTAGGATTTGCTGGAGGATCCCAATATAGCAAAACAGAGGAGGAGCTAATATTCTTGTAAGATATATTTTGTACTGAGCTTGGAACTTAAATGAAAACAGAAAAATAAAGTGATAAGCAAATACATAATTAAAAAATTAATAAAATGTTGAAAGAACTCACGTATGTTAACTTATATCAGAGTTATAACATTTTACCTTGTTCTCGTGTCCTGACTGTGAGAACTGATGGTGGCCCTTCCCCAACAGCAGTGAAAGCAGACACACTGATTGTGTAGTCTGTGAAAGGTACAAGGCCCTTTATAACATAGGACAGTTCTTCAGCCAAAATGTTAATGGCATACTGACTACCTGTGATTAAATGGAGAGGAACAGTTACTTACTCACAGCCTTTTTTTTTCCCTTTTGCATTCTAAACTCCCTTTCACATGGTGACTTAGAACTATTTTATTGCAAAGGTATTAACTTTCATGACATTTACAAAAATATAAAGAAAAGTTTACACTCCATCTCTTAACTCAATACAAGAGAGGCTATTTATAGGTCCACTTTCATGAGTACAATCCTCTCTGCTTGTATAAAGTACAGAATTCAGACAGTAGGAATAATGGATAGATTGGTGTAGGTGAAATAATGAATGGGGGTGAACTAAACATGTAAAGGTGTATACTGACAGCTATGACCAAAAAAATTGAGATAAATCTCCTAGGGATTCAGAAAAGGCTTGTAGATGGCCTAGTCTCCCCAGTGACTTCAGTGACATGGCGCCTAGTTTTTTTGGGTTTGTTCTTGAGTTTTGGGGGGTTTTTTTGTTTGTTTTGGTTTTGAGTTTTTGCTTTTTTTTTTGTTTTTAACTGAGAAAGACAGATTCCCTCTTCCTTGCCCTCCTAGCTGTGCTATAATAACTATATTTGAAATGGCTCCCCTCATGGGTCCCTTCACACTGGTATTTTTTAGCCGAAGAGTGATCACCGGAATGAAGATGACACAAATAGGCCCACAAAAGGTTTCTGGTGCATCTGCAGTAAAGTTGAGAGTCAGCAGCAACCCAACTGTGCTAGTCAAAATCACCTGTTATAAAGCTGCCATTACGCCACTGCACCACAGTAAAGTGTAAGTGCTTCACATAACTGAGCATCAGGCTCAGAGTTTTCCAAGACCAGCGTTAAAATGGAGGCATGTAAAAATCAGCAGCTCCTGTTGAAAATTTGGCTGTCAATAACTTTAGCTACTATAACAACTACTATAAAATAACAATCAAGTGCTACATTACAACAGATACCATCTGAGATTTTTCAGCACACAGACTTCTTTTAGAAACTTAATACCTCAGCTGAATGAGGCAGTAAAAAGAAGATACACATTTAAAGCACTGTACACTCCTCTTTATGACAAAGCAGATTCTTCAGGATTAATATAATACAGAAAAGATCCACTGTAATATAAACTAATGAATTAAATTCTAGTCTTATATACCAGTATCTAAGAAGGAATTTAGTGACTTTAATTAAAAAAAAATATATCTAAAAAAATCAAAACTTGGCTTTCTGCCTACTGTTCAAAACTCTGTAAAAATTTAGAGTGGTATTTTAAGTCCCTGCCTGTCAACTGAGGCCTGCTTAATGATTTGTAAATATCCATACTTGGTAGAGAAACACTGGTCCATTGATAATATAGAACAAGTGTACACACTAATGACATCACCATGTCATGGGGTCATCTCCACCTGTTTGTCACCCATATAGCAAAGTTGTAACTTTTTGACCTATTTACCTTCACTGACATTTGAAAACCTATTAGTCAAAAGGCTTAGAAAAATCAAGGTCTCTGAAGGGCCTGGAGATATGTTAATCCCTGACAATCACACCTGCTTTGGCAACTGTAATAACTGATTGTCTATGCAGCTTGGCTGATGGCTTTCGGGTGCTCCTTTCACTAGGAAGAAGGTCAGCTGGGTGACAAGGGGCTAGTTCCTGCCTGTGTGGCATTCCCATTTGCTTCAGAAAGTTATTTGCTAGTAAAAAAACCCGACTCCAGCAAATGACCCATTCATAATTTGCTTGAACCATGTGCTAAAGATCATATCTGGGACAATGATGAGGGTCTTTCAGAACAAAGGAGCAGGTAGAAAAATATTCTGGAATATCTTACCCAAAGCAGAATGTAATTCTGCAGCTCCATTTATTGCAAGCAAATTATCACCAGATACACTTGTGAATATTACTGGGGAAGCCGTCTGAATGCTGGAAAACATTTCAGCTGAACCTTCATATAACTCATTGGTTGTTTCCACTGAATTCCAAGTGGGAGAAGGTTTGATGTTTTCACTTGTCACGTATGGTTCCAAAGAATCAATCAAATACTGAAAGTTAGAAATATAAAAATAAATCACAAACCGACTAATCACTAAATTATTTAATTAAATTTTTACATAGTGTTTGTATATTTGTGCATATATATACAGACTATGTAAATGTTGCCCTACAAACATTATCTTTCATGACAACAATAATTAACTTTGCAAAATACAATATTCCTCATGAAAAGGCTCAGCTGCCAGTAGACTACAACCCTTTATGCATTTTTATTGTTTAAACAACCATCACATTCTTTTTTCTTTCAATGTCTTAAAACATGGGTTTTATAGTAAAGTGTCATTTTTAGAGCAAGGCCTTTAATGCTATATCCTTGGAGTTAATGTTGAGTATTCACATGTTTGAACTTGGGAGATTCCATTTGTACTAAGCATTTTCTGCAACAGGCTTGCAGGCACTAAACCCAGTAGGGCTTCAGATGCCCTTACTGCCTGAAGAAAAGGAGTAATAGGTTGACTAGATTGCTGAGAGGGAATAAGGGGAGAGGAAGCAAAGCCAGAAGCCAATGAAACAAAGGGGAGAGGGAAAATTAGGGAGTATATATGTGAAAAGGGAGAGTGAAAGGAAGGTAAGTGATGTAGAGGTCCATAGGACAGAAGGGGCAAAAGGTGAATGTTGGAAAGGGATGGCAGTAGATATAAGGGGAGCAAGAACTACAAAGAGAGGAACAACAAAAGCAGAAGATAAAAGAGAGAAAGGCTAGACCATAGGTACAAAATGGTGTGTAAGCACTAGATCATTATGCCCCTTCAGAATCTGGGACCATATCCAGGACTCCAGTGTCTCTAAATTGTTCTGCTGTCATCTGTGAACACTCCCCACTCACACATATGGCCCACTTCACTGCCAGGAAGAGATGCTTTTACAGTGATGTAACTAATACACATTAGCTGTCTCTCTACAGACTCTGGGTGGAGAGAAGGCAAAGCAGCTTTTTTACTGCTGTAACTAGGGAGGATTAACCACAGGCAGAGATACAGCATCAGTCTCACCTAAGTACCAAGAGGTAAAAGGTATGTATGCCTCATCTTCACCAACGTTTTATAGCAAAATAGTAACCCATGTGGAAATACTTTTTGCTTCTGAGGCTTTTCCATTTGTAACAGCCTTTTATAACTACCAGTCATTGAGTACTGTTAGCACTGTGGACCCAACAGTTCAAATCCTGTCGATGCTCTAAGCTTTGGTCAATGAGGCTCTAAATAAGGTTTTTATTATTTGTTTTGGGTTTTTAATTAGAAAATTACATTCAATAAAGCAGCAATGATTCTAAATTAAGAACTCAAAAATTAGGAAATCCCATCATTAAAACATGTCTGTGCAGACAATTTTAATTTTTTTCTGTGTCTGTACTATGATACAATCTTTAATTATAGAGTTACATACTTTCATTTTCCAATGACGCCTCCTTGTTTTAATGAATGGATCCTTATCCTCATTTTCCCCCCACCCCATACTCCTTATTTAATGTTTGGCTCCAGGGCTCTATTTAATGTATATCATTCAACTTGAAAGTGAAGTCCTTCACTGAGCTCTACATCAATAACTTAGGTTCTATGTCAGAGCCAGAGAAAGACATCATTGTCTAAAGAAAGGAATTGTTCAAACTTTGGGCTCCTGTGTCCAAAATTAAGACCACAAAGTCCTACCTCAGAAAGCACTCAATCCTGAGCTGAGCGTTTGTTAGGCGTCTACAGTTCTGTGCTGTATGCTCAGAGTTGCCCCGTCTAAGCACGTAGAGCTCATCAGCACCCAAAATCCAGAAGCTAGATTGACTGACAGCATAAGTCCCCTAAAAGATTTGTTCCCATAGATGTGTGCAGATATCCTTAATATGCAACCACAGTATGCACTTCAGCATGTAGTAAATTCAAAGGCAGCCTGGGGAGAGTTACGTTGAATTTACTCCTCCATAGGATTCAGACCCACATCTTCTAGGAGTTTGCCTGAGTGGCTATGTCTCGATCTAGGTACTTAAATCTGTATCCTGACTGTTAGGTTACCCTATGCTTCAAAGAACTTGAGGGCTAGAAATTGTAACACTGGGGGCTATGACTTCTTCCCTTCAGTAACTGAGTAAGTCTGGATCATTCTGCCAGAATTATTTATTGTTTTCACGCTGTGTAAACAGCATTATTGCAATGTCTTTAAAGGGAGAAAGGGGGCAGGGTGAGGAAGGTGGCTTTTGAAAGCACTGACAACTCATCTGTGGTGGCTAATTCCACATGTTGTACCTATCAGATCAGGCAGAGATGGAAATTTAATCTAGCAAGGAAATCCATATTAAAAAAAACCCCTGCATACCTTATTTTTTCCTTTGAGAATAGTGTTTTCAAGAATCACCTCTGTTTCCTGCACATGTACTTTAACTCTGTACTGGGTAATGATTCCATTTGGCTGTCGTGGCTTCCTCCAAACAATTTTTATGTATGTGGCTTCCACTTCTCCTAGATGTAAATGTGATACAGCACCTGGGACTAAATATTCAAGAAGAAACTTGATTTAATTAAACACCTTTGAACATCATAAGCATTTTCAGCACTTTGTGAATTTAAAAGGATATAAAATTTGATTGAGTTGCTCCTGTGCAGGTAGAAATCACTTCATGTGATTTTTTAGCAAACAAGTTACAGTTCTAAAAATATGCACAGTTTTTTTGACATATATGACGTATGTATGAGTATGGTCAGATCCTAAGTTGATGTAAATCAGGACAGTTCCACTGAAGCCAGTGGAAGCAAGCAGACCTTTGCTAGCTTACTATATGGAACATCAGCTTTACTGAAAATGAAAACGAGACGTTCAATAGGAAACATTTGGGGCTGACCAGACCCTGCCAGGGGCGGGAGGGGGAGGAGGGAGGGGTGAACCCTGCGCTGTTCTTTCTCTTCCACTTGCTGCCATCTAACGGGTAAACCGACAGGCTGCAACGTTATTACCATGTCAAAAAATAACTGCTTCCAGTCGGGCTGCGACTGCGTTTCTTTCACGAACTCCGAAGGCTTCTGATAGCAAGTAAATACAGGGACAGTGTAGGAACGCGAAAGAAATGCAGAAATAAATCTACGTAATACATTTTAATCCAATTTCTTCCATTAGCTTGTTATCCTTCTCTCGTAAGATTCTTAAAACACACACATTCGTTCCTTTGCAAAGTACCTAAAAGGCTTTGAAGGGAAAACTGGAAGCAGTTATCAAGTACAGCCCATTTACTTCACTTCTTTGTGCTTACTTACCGTCTGCAGGAGTGAAAACGGTAAGGTTTGTCTTTGGCCCCACCCCAGCACTTGTCTCAGCAGCCACATACACGTCATACATTGTAAACGGCACAAGGTTACTAAATACAAATCTGTGATCTTTTGTGCTGTTATCCAGAATATGACCTGAAATGAAAAATCAAGAGATTCTATCTCAAAAATAAAACCAGTCCATTATTTGTTTATACCAAATATAGCTACTTTTCAGCGTGATGAACAATGAAAATCCAAATTTATTTGTGAAAAAGCTAGTTTGGCACCAACCTCATTGGGAATAACACTGAATCCCTGAAAAAAAAAGTCCCCCCAAACCCTCATGAACTCATGAAGATATGAGTTTTAAGAGGTGGGGATTTTTTATTCATAAATTGATTTCTATTGTTTTTCCTGCGTAGTTCCTTAAAACCAGTATACAGCTCATTAACTTCTTAATCACAGGCAGTTATAGAATTTCTTTATATACATGTATGAGTTAAAAAAAATTACCAAAACCATCAAAACAGACTCATACAGTTGACTGTACACTACACATGAATGAAAATCCTCCAAAAATCTGTAACAGAAAGAGAAAAGAGTAAAGGTAAGATACCGAAAGATTTGGATATATAAGGACTCTCATTCAGCTGCAAGCTTAGCCTCTCATCTCTATAAAAAAGTAAGGAAAGTTGGTTTCCTCCACTGCTCAGAATATGTAATGTGAATTTCATTGCATCCTCTTCCTCATGGTGGACAGACTGTTGCCTTTAAAGCAATCTACAATCTATTAAAAAGTCTAATAGTAAAACCGATACGTAGCACTGCCCTCAAGTACTCATTCTTGATTGGCAGGGACACTAAGAATACAAGTGTAAGGAAATATTCACAAAAAAGAAAAATAAATATAAGCAGTTCAAACTTACCAGACGGTCCATACAGCTCAACTCTGTAACTAAACTTTCCTGTTACTGTGGTTGGTGGGTCCCACATCACTGAGAAAGACTTTGCTGTAATGTTGCTCGTGGCAAAATTTTGTGGTGGATCTTCTGGATCTTAAACAATATTGGAAAAAGTCTTTGAATGTAAAATAATTTATATTAAGATTTCTAAGCATTACATATCAGACAATTCCTTTTAAACAAAAACATTAAATATTCGGAAGGGAAGCTACATTAAAAGCACATCTCATTGAAATGTTTTATTTATATTTAATTTCTTCTTTTAGGTAATACTCACAAAAGGTATCGAGAGAGCTGCTAATGTGCAAATAATCCTTAAAAGACAAAGATGACAGGGATTCTACCAAGTTTAGCATGGACTTCATCATGATACAGTTTACATACAGAAGATGCTCAGATTCAGTTGTGATGCTCAGCAATACTGAGCTCACATCAGGTACGTTTTTCATCTTTGAACAGGTTCTTTTTTTCACATAGAGAATGTGTTGAAAATTTCTGTCAGCACTAATCACATACACTACTATCCAAAAAGATAAACCTGGAAACAATTAAGCTTGCAAAAACATTGCATACTTGAATAATTTTCTATTTTCATGAAACTATTCACATAATTTAAATGGATCCCATACTAAGTCACTATGGAATCCAATCACTGTCCTTTCTAAAGTATATCTTACTGTATTGATAAGTTAATGAGAGATGACTATTGAAATGAAAATCTGAATTCAAAGGCAACTGAAGGAGGTAGAATTTTTTACATTCATATAGAAAAAAAAAAACAATTTTCAAAAATGCTGCATATCCAAGCAAACCTATAGAATCCGCTTGATATAAATTTCTACAAACATCAGGTCTTAATATGTCATGTATGAGACTTAAGTCAATATGAAGATGTAGACTAATTCTGCAAACAAATATACAAGTTAACTAACATACTACACTTAAAAAGTACTATCATCTTTTGCAAAAAATAATGTACAAATGAAAGAAATGAAAAATTTTGTCATTCCTAAAAATATGCTACAGATTGGTCAGTAGCAGCTACTTAATCATTCTTAGGTACGCAAATTGCATCAGCTACAATTACACATAATTCTGATGTATCATCACTTTTCTTCCAGGATTTAAAACTTTTTCTCTTTGTAGAAGTATCATTTCCTTGACAACCATCCCAGCAAAGGAAATATTTGCATGCTGGGTTTTAAAAAATACATTTATAATGAAGCATTTTCAAATGCTTTAAAGAAGTAGTCTCTTTTTTATAAATCAAAGCAAGACAAACACTATCTTTCTCAAGAACACCAGAGACCTTCAGCATGGCTGAGAAAATTCTGGTTGGAGGGGCAGAAATAATTTTCAACATTTTAAAATGGTATACCAATGAACTACACAGTGCAGACATACATCACCTTCCTCTGTGTGGTGAAATGGGCATGACAACAATTCCGTGTCATGCTCCTGTGTGAGCAGGAAAGTGGTATTTGAAATAAATGTGCACTTCATTCTCCCAGCTGATATCACAAACTATAATCTACCTTTTCCCTCATCTAGTCTCAGACATTCCAATGGAAGACAGAAATGTGAGGTTTTGACCACAGGAGAAACTGGTAACTCAGAGGGTGTGGCTAGTGTGACACTGAAGAGATTCTTGTAAGAAAAAAGACATTTGGAAATGGTAAGTGGATTTCAGTAACTGCAGAGTGACTGGATGATGGTGCCTGATGGTACTGGAAGGCAGAACTGTTACTATAATTGCAAAGCCACTGTTCTAAATCATTATATACAGGCTATATAGATAAATACAAACTTTAGCATGTAAAAGCATCTTTCCTACTGAAGCAAATAAAAGGTAAGAAAATAAAAATAATGACGCAAAATATTTATTAACTCATAATGCCTTTCTAACATATCCCCAACCAACTCTATGGCCAGGCTCTGAACAGGTCCATTGGCGTGCAAGCAAGCAGGATTCACAGGGGAGCGCTTTAACAAGCGCCTGGATGCTCATAAGGTGAAGATCTAATAGAAGTGGATCCAGAAGCTTGGGTGGGCCAGTGTGCTTCCAAGAGGAAGGCCTTGATGAGACTTGGGCCATGAGGGACAAATGTGAGTGTGCTCTGGGCAAAGCAAACCCACACCAACCGGTAAGACAACTTCCCTTTTCTCAGACCTTGCTCTAATGGATGAACCCTGGCTGTACAGGCAGCAGGTAGGCAAGGACTGAAGATCTTGACATCGAATCATACAGTCATAGAATGGTTTGGGCTGGAAGGGACCTTAAAGACCATCTAGTTCCAACCCCCCTGCCATGGGCAGGGACACCCTCCACTAGACCAGGTTGCTCAAAGCCTCATCCAGCCTGGCCTTGAACACTTCTTTAAAACAGCTGACATCTATGTGTTTAATAGAACTAAAATCCATTGTATAATAGAACTATAATCCATTGTATATAATCAATCACTTTCCAGAGTTTTCTTATTACTAGTGCATGTGTCCTAGAATGTTAACAGGGTGAAAAATGACCTGTAAAGTAGTTATGAGTTCGTTAGAACAGAAACTAAAGATACCAAAACATCATTAACCCTAGACAGAAGAGCAAACTAAGGATATTTTAATTCTAGAAAAGCAATTCAAATGAACATTGACAGAAAGGAATTAAATTTTTTTGTATTTCAACAGTGTTACAACTTCTGGATGCATGAGAGGGAAACCCAGTAACGTCAAACTGCGAGGCAAAAGAATGATGTATTAACAAACAGAAAGCCAGAAAAATGTTCCTCTAGAACACCTTTTTGGTATGGCACTATTAATAATGTGCTACGCTGTTATAAAACTCCAGCTCCTGGACAATCTTTGTTTCCAATTCTAATTGGAATTCAAATTCTCAGTGCATTGTAGGTAATCCAAAATAAACTTTCCTAATGTTTAAGGATTTCATAGAAACATGGAATGGTTTGGGTTGGAAGAGACCTTAAAGATCATTTAGTTCCAATCTCACTGCTACCTAGGATCCACTAGATCAGGTTGCTCAAAGCCTCATCCATCATTTCCAGGGATGGGGCATCCACAACTTCTCTGGGCAACCTGTTCCAGTGTCTCACCACCGTCTCTGTGAAGAACTTTCTGATATCCAATCTAAATCTACCAACTTCCAATTTAAACTGGTTACTCTTTGTCCTGTCTCTACAGGACCTTGTAAAAAGTCCCCCTCCAGCTTTCTTGTGGGCCTCTTCAGGTACTGGAAGGTGCTATAAGGTCTCCCCGGAGCCTTCTCTTCTCCGGGCTGAGCAAGCCCAACTCTCTCAACCTGTCCCCATAGGAGAGGCTCTCCAGTCCTTTGATCTTCCTTGTGGACTCCTCTGGACTCACTTCAACCAGTTGATATCCTTCTGAAGTTGGGGTCCCAAGATCTGGATGCAGTACTCCAGGTGGGGTCTCATGAGAACAGAGTAGAGGGAGAGAATCCCCTCCCTCATCCTGTTGGCCATGCTTCTCTGGGTACAGCCCAGGATACGGTTGGCCTTCTGGGCTGGCAGCGCACACTGCTGGTTCATGTCCAGCTTTTTGCCCACCATTACCCTCCAGTCCTTTTCCTCAGGGCTGCTCTCCATCCATTCTCCACCCAGCCTGTACTTGTGTTTGGGATTGCCCTGATCCATCTGCAGGACCTTGCACTTGGCCTTGTTGAGTTTCATGAGGTTGGCAGTGGCCCACCTCTCCAGCCTGCCAAGGTCCCTCTGGATGGCACCCCTTCCCTCCAGTGTTTATACCGCACCACAAATCTTGGTGTCGTCAGCAAACTTGCTGAGGGTGCACTCAATCAATTTCCTCAGTACTGAACAACTTTCTGCAATAGGTCTGGATCAAGGAACCATGGGACAGAAGTTCTCTTCATATGGCTTATTTTTCCACAAAGGCGAAAAACTTTAAGTGCATTGCTATATACCCAATACACACACTTTTTAATACCATTCCTGACACCTTTTCTCTTCATCCCTATTTTAAATTCTCCTTCCATTGTGCCATTAATTGCAGTTCTTAAATTATCCTCAGTTTTGCATAGAATTTGATCTGTCCTGAGCATACGTTGGTATCTTTGACCTTTAATAATAAGTGGACTCCCACTCACTGTATGTTATGAGATACACTGATAGTTACATACACTTTCAGTTTACTCCACCAGGTAAAATTAAGTAAACGTGTAAATACAAGAGCATGATTAGATAAAGATAAGTTCGGACTGAAGTATCTTGCAACATAAGTTCAAACTTATATTTTGAAGTTTTCATACAAATATGAGAACTTTAGTTCCCTTTGAAAGCAGTACATACCTGATTCTGGTGTCCGGACAATTGCACTGTCGATGTAACCTGCTTCAGTGGTAACCGCTGAGACTTCAAAAAGATACGTGGTATATGGCCTGAGGTTAGTTATAACAAAACTAATTGGTTCATTCCAAACAGAGATCATTTGACTCGGTGCCTCTGTACTTGGTGTAACTGTAGTCCGGGAAGGAACTGTGGATTTGCCAAAAGTAGTCGAAGGAGTGGTGGTACTCCACAAAAATGATTCACTGTTATCCTATAAAGACAAAATATGAAACATGATGAGCTGTATTTATAACCTGTAATTGTAAAAAGATGTACATCAAAAAAAGCAGAGCACCCTTGAAATAAAATCACCAAAAATTGGTTCTCCTTTTTATACTTCAAGCTCCAAATTTAGCTTACCACTTCATTAGCTGACATTGTTAGTACATCCTGTTGGTGACAGTATTATAGTTTCCTGCCTTATCCTAAAAGTTCTCCAATCTGACTGAACCAAAGCAACTCTCTAAGATTCATTTCACTATTCCCACATTCTATTTCCAGCTTTCAGTCTCTCTCTTAAAACAAAAACAAAGTCCCCTAGTGAGGTTGTCCTATATCACAAGTATGTTACACATCTGAAGAAGGATAGCATACATACAGCTATATATAATGGATAAGACCAAACAGGGATTTCCTAATCCATACTGTCAGGAGACAGGTCTGAAAATCTGTTAGACATTACAATAACCAATGCTTATTATTCAGTAGGTGGCACTCTCAGTGCTGAATTCAATCAGTCTGATGCTGGGGAAACTTCACAGTGCCCAAGATGATCTTCCAAATAAAATCTGAAACCAAAGTCCCGATAACTTTTATGATTTTAAACTGCACTTTTTATTAAAATCCTAAGACTAATATCCTGAAGAAAAAAAAAAGTGAGGTAGAAAAAAAGGGAAAAAAGTTAGGCATCTTGACATCCCAGTAATCACAACACTGCTCAGAATAAAGAGGAAAAAAGAGAATAAACACTGGAAAAGAGAATTCTCTTCAAGAAATTCTGAAAGGTATACACATTGGTTACAGGTCTGGATCCAATGAATAGTTAAAATTCAGAATCTTTTCAATGAATGCCTATTTTAAGAACAACTCAGACTACAAATTATTTTTTAAAAAAATCACTCTAATAGTGGGTCTTTTTATTTTGATACGAAAAGTATTTAAATAATGTTAAATATGATACACAATAAAGTACACATTTAAAACACAAAAAGCATTATCATACTATATATAAAAATAAGATATTAACATTACACTGTCTGCACTGATAAATAATTATTGCCTTTTCTATCTGAATAATGTAAACCACAAAAATAAAAAAATGAAAGCTGAAAAAAATTCACAATTATTTATTTCACCATTTTTGGTTAAAAGGACACCAAATTGACCCTTTTGTAACATTTTTACTTTTATTAAACTGAGCATTCAAGGAAAAGTATTTTATTTAAACTTTTTTGGACAGAAAGGGTTTCTTCAACCATTACATCCTGCCTTGGGCCTAAGTTTGTAAAATACAAGGGATTATTCTGAAAAGCAAGCTTTCAAAATTTTTATGTCTCAAAATTCAAATGTAAAACTATATTCTGTGGCTTGAGTCTATTTCTAATTTAAAAGATTTATAGCACTTACATTACATTCTGGTAACCTCCCAGACAGAAGGTCCTCTACTTTAACCAAGACATCTTTCACTACAATTCCACTTCTTGCATGTTTCACACTAATCTTGAAACTAGTTATCTTTCCATTTGGTTGCCGAGGGAGAAACCATATCAGATTTACAGCTGAATAATTTAAGGCTTCAACTGTGAGATTCACTACTTTACCTGGAGCTTGAAAACAAAACAAACAAAAGCAGTGAGACATACTTTCCTTCTCAGCACTGGAAAAACAAAAAAAAAAATCCCATTTTTTTTTATAATGCCGTTTCTAGCTTCCAAAACCCTGAAGCAAATAAATAACCACCATCCACAAACACATATAAAGTAGCTGATATACAACCAGCTCTTTTTCCATCTAGTTTAAATGAGAAATATAATATTTCAGTCTCAGATATAGAAATTGGTTTGGTTAACTTAAAAATACTCTTCCCAGAAGCAACTCATCTACTGTGTCAGAAGCAGCAAATTTTTGCCTACTTTTGTTTGTTTAAGAGCATATGACAGCACTGGGTGTTTTATTTCACTTAATCTGTGTCACCTTTTCAGCTAGACATAGATGGTTTTGTAGCTTTAAATAGCTTAATTTAATTTGAATATTCCCTATTAGTAAAGAAATATTTGTATCAGTGATAGTTTCCAGGTCCTTTTGTCAGATCATCTGTATTAATCACAGCACAAAGGAAAGGGATGCAGCATCTATATGAGATTTTACAAGCTACATGAACTTTGCTGAGAATTAGGGCACGGTAGCTCTCACTTAGTCCTGTCTTCATGTCATGGGGAGTAGAAGTTCCTGACACAGGTAGCCTTAGTATTAAGGAGAAATGGGTTATGCTGCCTTAAAAATATACACATATACAAGTGTCCACAGTTACAGAACCTTCACAGCTGAAGTGAGACAGATCCTCCAAGCCTCATATTCAGCTCTTGCTTAGGCCCAGCTGAATATTTTGCAGATCCTTCAATCACTTACCCCTCCTCCCAGACTAGAGCCTTTATATTTAAACAACTTTATTTTCTAACTTTCCTACTTTAAATGGTAACTCTTCATGTTGATGAAAGAAAGCCCAACATCTTGATCATCAAAGCAAAAGGTTAAAAAAAGACATTGAGAAGGTAAAAATATAAAGTGACACAGAACTCTCACCTAGAATTTGAAGAAACCTTCCAATGACATTTATAATAAGGGATCTTATCTTTAATAAAATGTAAGCAGAAATGGATCAAAAAGTAAAAAACTAATGTTCTCATATGGAAAACCACCAATGCCTCTGGCAAACATCAGAAAATAAAGCCCACTGAAATAAGGGTTATTACCAACAATAATATACATAGAATAATTAAAAACAATGGTTTTGCATAGTTCCACATGGCAAGTTTACTACCCCTTCTCATATTTGGTTTCATAACTCATTGCATTATCAGAAATCTGATGCAGACTGATGATTTCCTGCCATTAACTGAGACGTAGCACTCCATGATTTGCACAGCTACAGAAACTAAGCAGGAGTCCTAAACAGAGAGGGCTGGTCACCGCCACAGCAGCACGAAGACTTTTTCCACTTAGACTTGTTCACCTCAACTAAACTGGCCTGGTGCCAGCTCTTCAGTCAAGGCTCAACTACTCCAAGTCAGCAAGACCACAAACACTAAATTAGTAAAGAATATGCAAATTCAGACTGTAATTAAAATTTTTAAATCTTCAAAAACATCAAGTCACATTTTGATTTCAGCCATGGTTGTGGGTTTCCTTTCAGAATTAAGAAGTAAAAACTTAGCAAAATACATTCTGTGCTGGCCTTTGTAGAGGAGGCACTTGACTCCAGCACTAAACAAATATGGCTTGACATAAGTAAGCAATGCCAGAGCTGATCCCACAGCAAAATCTGTTTCCTAGTACTGGTCCAGCAATGGTATATGGGTCCACTTGATAAGAAGCTCTGCTCTCCCGAGACCTTGGTTTCTTGAAGCAGCCTACCTAGAAACTGGCATAGGAAAACCCCAACAGAAACAGATTTTTCATATAAGAAATACCCATATGTGCACACCCTAAATGCCATTACTAGCAACTAGGACAACATGCATCTTTTCCACTGAGTGAGAGAATAAGAAAAGAATTAGGATTTTGTTCTAAATGCATCAGAATTTGTTCAAGGATAAAATGTGCCACAGATACTTTATTGAACAAAATAGAGCAGCTTTAATTAAAATAATTAGCAGCTTCATTAAAATTACCACTTTCTGCAGTCTGAAAAAGAAAAGGATCGCTAAAGACTCCAACACCAGCACTGTTCTCAGCAGCAACCTACAGGGGAAAAAAAAAAAACCCGCATTAGAGAATCTATAGGATATATTCAGGGACTACAAAAATCTTACATATACACAGAGATTCACCTTCTGGCTTTTAAACTACAGATACACAAATGAACATGACTTGTATAGCTGTATTGTTTAACTTGCACTCAACATTAAAATTTGAAAAAAATGGAAAAATTATGAAAAAGCAAGAAACTGAGAACGGCACATGTGAATATCCACACTTCAAAAGTGTTGAGTTCCTACTTTATGCTAGAATCAACAGCAAGAATAACATCAGGAACACTCCTTTTCCTTACCACAATTTCACTTAAAACAGCTCCCCCATTCCTATTTTGCTCATACTGTAACTTAAAGGAGTAAAAAGGAAAACCGGATCTCTTTTATGTCTTGAACTCTTGAAGGATAGCAAAAGCAGGTCAACCTCCCTCAGAGCAGAAACCCAAGGAAAGCATGTCTTTCGGCAGAAAGACAACAGGTCAGGGAACTGTGCACTTTATGGTGGAGGTATCTCAGTGCCCACGATCATAGTAGAGTCTTCTCACAGAAGGGCAGTACATTGAGACTTTGGTAGAATTTATGGATATTAACTCAACCATGCTATTTGCTCTGCAATATAAGACTTTACAGCAGCTCAACTCAGTGGTAGGCCATGGCAAGCAATAGCAGAGGAAGGAAGCCTGACTCCTTATTTTGAAAAAGTAGTGACAGAGACAATAAAACGTGAAATGCGAGCAAAATTCCACTAGTATTGGTCAGAGGTGTGTGAAAGAAGCAGCAAAGCAAAAAAGCTCACCAGCAAGGTGAGCCATTCCCTGCCACCACTGTCAGGGGACAAAGGTTTAGCAGTGGTGCTGAGGGAGCTGACAGTGCAGACTGTGGGGAGGATGGGCAAGTGTGCAAAACTATGTGTGTGTCAGAGTGCAGTACAGCGAGGGACAACACACAGCAGATAACGAAGGGGATAACACAAAGAGAGTAGAAGGAGCCAGCAGGTCAGAAAGAAAACCTATCATTACTTCTCAGGGCTAAACTTTTGAAGACTGTAAAGCACAACAGAACAAAAACACTAAGCACAAACAAAAGCATTAAGCCACAGCAGACAAACTACAGCAAAGAAATATGAGGTAACATGGAAGACTTTATCTAGGATGCAAAGGGATGCATATGCCTATGCCCACTTCCCAATGCAGTGCACGTTCTGCTTGGTGAAGAAGGACCTGTATCACTGGCCAGCCCCTCCCTAAGCTGTACAAACACCCCTTCTCCATGCATGCACACCTTATGACTCCAGCCAACCCTAACTACTGCCATACCACATAGGAAATGACTTGAAACGTCCTTAGGTATTGACGAATTTTACAGTAATTGCAACAGATGAGGAAATTACCTAGAGATCTTCAGGGGGTTAACAGGCAATCAGAAAATTCTGACAGTATTGAAATTCCTTTAGATTTATATAATGTAACGTCCTCACCTAAACACTGAGTATTTGTTATCTTATCTCAAAGCAGGTATTGTAGAAAGAATCCAGAAAGGAAAACTAGCATTAACAGAGACATGGAAACTCCCATTTCATATGTGTAGTTTCAAGAGAACTCAAAGTTACTATGAAAATTCATAAAAATTCACGTCGTAAAGGTGTCAGCTACACGCACTGATTAGCTTTGAACAGCAATCAAAATAAATGTTTGCACAACATACAGCTAGCTCCAGAGATCCCTGCCACAAAGAGACATTCTAGAAAAAGAGCTTAGAAACATTAAAAAAGGACAAGTTTACTAGGCAGCTAAAGTACTATCCAAAGATCTGATAGGTCTTTTCCAACCTTAGTGATTCTGTGGTAGTTCAAGTAGCTGCAGTTCATATTTGGAATGAGTATTAATTTTTATGCTTTGAAGTATAATGTTGCCACTAATTATTTAAGTTTAGAAAAAAATTTTGAGTGCATTTTTATAAAATTATCAATACTCAGGTGTCCAAAATTATCCATAGCTCTTCAACATTTAATAAATTACCACTTGTAAGTGCTATTTCTTTAATTATTTTTTTTTCCATTAGATGTAAACAAACCAAGACTGGAATGTTACAAGCAGATTGGAAACCCATATTCAAAGTTTATAAGCTGTGTTGAACTGTACTCTTACAGTATTCAGCAGAAAGAATTTAACAACAGGACCAAGCCAGGCACCCTAAAACAGTAAAGAATTTTCACCTGTGCAAAAATGAAAAGCTACATTTAAATGACACAACAGGCTTGAAAAATTAACCAAAGGTTCACAGCAAATTGTTCAAGAGAAGGAAAACACGTAACATTTCTTTCTGACCACATCTGTGAGATAGAAAAAATGTTTCCACCTGAGTCATTACTGGATCCATGAGGTTGCTTGTGGGTCAGGCAGTCAGCGAGCCCACCAAAGCAGTAGGTAACGTAACAGCCCTGAGCTTGCCAACAGACTTTTATTCACTCATGAGAAAAGCCATGTGGTCCCTGCTAGACAGAGGCTGTTGGGTCACAAGTCACTTTCCAGACTCAAATTGTGCTCTAAGATCTATTTTGCAGGCACCAGCAATAGGAAGGATTGTCTCCCATAAATATCAACAAATTATTGCTAAGTAACACAAACTATTTAAAATGTCCCACAGTTTTCCCAGAGAAGATTCATAGGTGGAGCAAAGAATGGAATTTGCAAAACCTTTAATAGTGAATCGCACACAAGTGACACTTAGGTACTCATAATTGCAAATTGAATTCTCTTAATAACTTCATTTGTCTGAGGAGACTAATCTGCTTAGAGTCTGAGTGATAATACTTTTCTCAAATACTAGCTGAACATTTTTTGTGTGTTGTTTTTTATTTTCAGAAGATGACTGGAGGCAAGAGATCAAAGGATAAACATTTCTGCAGCTGTGGATATACTGGCTTTTATCAGCATGGTCATCACAACTAGATTCACAGTGAGCAGCTTTCCCACAATGGCAGACATAACTGCGTTTTTACTTTCTTACACACACACCCACCATCCTCACAAAGAATCACTGCACAGCCCTATTCCTTGTTTGGTCAACTTCAATTCTCTTATAGCTTTGTGATATATGAATTTACATGACAGAATGAAGCAAATCAAACACACAATTTCATTTCATTCTTGACATTGAAAAGAAGCACCTCTCCAAAGTTCTTATAAAAGAGCAAGTCAGGCAAGAACTGCTTGGCAAATACTGCCAGTAGGATCAGTTAATTTCTGTCCACCTGAAGTCATTACTGTTGAAGAGTTCCAAGATGGATCAGGAGTGCCTAATTGCAATGTGGACAAATTCCACATACAGAAATCATGGAAATGTACATACTGATTTTGGGAGTAGATATTCACCGTGAATACCTAGACAATAAAATCTAGGAAGGGAATGGAAAAGTATGATATTTTTTACTTTAGGAGATAACATAGATAATATTCCCAGGCTTAAGGAAACTGGGATAAGGTATTCACAGGTTACATCTAAACAGATATTCAGACAAGAAAACTCCTTCTTAAACTAATTAAGTTTAAAACCAAAGAAAGGAGCAGGAACCTACATGCTTTTCTGGACCTGGCTGAGATGATTTAAAAAATCTATGTATAATACCCAAAGTGCACCAGTGATTTGAAAGATTAAATCTCAATGAAGACAAAGAAGGATTTAGATGTTTTTTAAAATTCTACCATTTGCCTTTTACTTTCTACCACATAATTCTGTATGTCAATAAAAATATAAATAGTAGAAACTATGGTTTAGTAGAATTTTAGTTGGAAATTATTTAAATTAAATTTAAAAAACACTACTGTGGTAGTAGCCACTACCAGCTTATGTTTTGTTATCTGGCAACAGTAATTAGCAAGGTCCTTCAGAAAACACTATATGCACCTACCACGAACTCACACAACGTACAATAAATTCAAAATACTAGAAGGCATTTGTAAAGCTTTTACCGTAATTTCATAAGTTGTTCCAGGGTTGAGGCTAGTAAGAAGCACTTCCAAGCTGTCTGGCTTCGTTGTGACCTGCGTATAAGCTGTTTGCATCCATGGACAGACCTCTTTATATTTAACAATATAGGAGAGAATTCTTCCATTTGGATGCAGTGGTGTGTTCCATGATAGCAGAATCCCAGCAGAGCCCACTCTTTCACCTGCAAGGAACACAGGTGGCCCAGGATCTAAAAAAAACAAACAAAAAAAAAAGTAATTTTTTTATATACATATACAAACACACACATATAAACCAGTTTTTAATTAAGATTCCAGATAATGGAGACACCTTCACAGTTGTATTAAGAAATTAAATATTCACCAGCATAAACCAGTAAAACTAGTGAAATCTAATGTACTGTTGAATAGAAAGCTTTTCTTTTCCTGCCTAGAATCCTTTTACAAAAATGATCAAATGAATTTTGGAACACCAGGAATACTCTTCTATAAGAACGAAAAAAATGTAATGCTCAAGATCTTCATGGACAAAACAGAGTTTAATGCAAATTTAACATTTGAGATATTCTAGCATTCTTAATTTCATCTCCTTTCCCCAAACCCATTCAAAATCAAACTGTGCTCTCCTATAAAACATGTCTGATATGGCTACATTTTTCTGAAAGTAAAGTCTACCACTCTAAATATAACTTGGGGTACGGTTATTATTAAACAATAGCAAACTTTTTTAAAGCTTATAAACTGTTCTCCTTCATTCATATTTCATTTGTTTATTTGTGGTGGGTTTTCTTTTTTTTTTTTTTTTTTTTTTTTTTTTAAATAGCCAAGCTAATGGATGAATATAACTACAACTCACAGCCAGGTCTGCTTCTTAAAAATATCTGATAGAGAAACTCCGATGCTTTCACAGAACACCTCAGATTCGTGTATTTTTTATGGTTAAAAAAGATGAAAAATTCTAATGACTGTTCAAAACTGATTATCATTTCTCAGATACTAAAGTAAATATAATAAACACAAAACAGCATAGTTTAAAAAAAGTCAACAATATTTCATCAGTCATTATTAACTCACTTGTCACATTTGTTGTCACTGTTCTACTTGCAGGTGAACTGTACAGTGAAGAAGAAACTGCAGAAACCGTAACATTGTATGTTGTCCCAGGAGTAGTATTAGAAAAATCAGCCTGAAATAGGACATAGATTTAAGTGTTTTACCAAGTATCATGAAAATGAAAAAATAAAATAAACCCAAACCCCAACAGTTTAAGCATTGTATTACTGAAAGGGATCTGTTAATAAGCTTTTACAAATATAACAGTAAAAGCAGTAGTTTACATGTTAGCTACAGTAGAGTATTATGCCATCTTATTTAACTACCCTTCACAAGATTTGTGTAACATTCAATATTAAAGAACAACAAAATTAACTATTAATTTTATCACCTATCAGTGTATCTATAGAGGTTTTACTGTATCATCATTGTTATCAAAGGACATATGAAACATAAAATGCCTTCTTGAAAGGATAAACACAAAAGCAGCCTGAAAAACTTAGAAATTTCTGATGCTTAAGCTAGCCCATCTTGTGAAATACACATAATTAACTTTTTAGCAAGCAATCATATAAAATACCTGTACCTTTGGAGTTCCAGTCAAAACCAAAAGCAACACAACCAGAAAAATCATTATTTCTGTTAATAATATTATATTTTGGAGACAGCAAAAAGTGCTGCTATTTCTTTTTGATGGCTTAGCAGTGAAATGTTGCCTGCATTAATGATTTAAGCACAGATCTTCCTGGCAAGTACACAATTAATGAGTCTGTATTACTCAATAGCTCTGCCCTTCCCTTGTTAAACTATTCATGAACCATTGGATGACCAGCTGTATCCTTCTAGCAGACTTAAAAAAAAGAAAGTGAATTCACTACCTGTTGGTAGGTAACAAACTCTGGACGCTGAAATTTGCTCCCACCAATTTATCATTCATACTTTCATATTCATATTTGCCTTAAGTAGCTAAGGAGGCAACCTTGAATTCCTCATCAGTATAGTGAATAAAGAAAAGCTGGCCATGCAAGTCCTGTAATAAAAGCACATACTTGATACCCCCTAACTCCAAGATCTAGGATAACAACAGAACCATGGTCAGGAACAAGATCCACGTGAAATCTGTCTGCATGTCCATGCGGTAGTCTCCAGTGCAGTGAAAAGGAATATGATGAAACATTGAAGAATTTAAGTCCTTCTGGCTTTGCAGGTTCTGAAAGAGAATTGTGGAATAAAAGACATTAACTTAAATAACCCACTTTACAAATATATTAGTAGTTACAACTGAATATAAAAGCATCCAAGAACAGTTTACTTGCCACATGAAGGATAATTGCTAATTAGACTGGATACAGCAGTATATTATACTATAGTTGCTATACTACCTCGGAAACTCAGTTGATAATCTCCAACCTACACTGTGCAGACATCCCCATTCGCAGAGAGCAAGCTCAGGTTGCTCTGCCTGGTGTTCAGTTAACATAATCCCTGCAGAGTCCTGGTGTTTCTTAAAGCTAGCACTACAACTATCATAACTAGTGCTACTGTTAAAATTCCAGATATAGCTGGTGCTTATTCTGTTGCTAGCCACAGTGTGGTTAACTTTTTTATATTTTTCCTGTATTTGGAATCTCAGTAATTCCATGAAGTGTAGTGAGTTATGTCCCCCAAATCTGGACCTTCTGCTCCTTTTATTAAAGCCAAGTTTTCACCCTACCGCTGTCAAACCATCTCACTTTCTTCTGCCCTTAAACACACCTTTAAATTTGAATCATCCACTCAAATACTAATAATGAACCAGATTTTAGCTTCTTCAATAGCTTATTAAAACACTATGTACTTTTAATATCGTATAATTTATCCACCTCTGCAATCCATGGCCATGTGCATCTCTCTCCTTTCTACGTTGGAAAGTACGCACAGTTAACAACTGTCCCTATTCGTACCTCACAGAGCAAGCCCGGCCAGTGATGCTATTCGTCACATCTGAGATTCACCACTACCCTTGCACTCAGCCCTCTGACTCCCTTAATAACTTGGTTCTTCAGAATTCAAACTAAATCTAGTAGTGTTTGTACACCAATATCATACTATGCAGTCTGAATATCATATCACTTCTATCCTGAAAGAGCTCCACTCCTTTCTTATTTACTTAAATTTGCTTGCATTATATATCTTTCATGAGCTCTTTACAATGAATATCCAAAGTTGCAGAATTGTTTTAAACAGATGTGGAGGTGTAACTGAGAGCATAATTTCTTCCTTTTAGTATACTTTTATAAATTTTAAGTCCTACTCATATCTTAAGTATCATCTTCATAGATCTCAACTTCCTTTACAGCTGGATTTTATAAAGAGGTCTTTTTATACAGACCCATGATTCATGTCTGAGTGTACAGTTATCACAGTAATTAAGTCATCTCTTTACCTCAGTTGAATTACTTCTGACTCAGCAGTAGAAGAGAGCATAAAAATGTCCTCATGGAAAGAGAAATTCAGTCCCATGAAGCTAATGCTCTTTGTACTATTATCCCATGACTGAGAATTACCCTTCCCACTGTTGCTGAAGAAAAAAAAAAGTCTCAGTTCTACCCTTCTGCAGATTTAATCACATCAGCAGGGAATGCATGTGAGTGTGGTTCACGCGAGCCTCATTGCACCTGCTCTTCTACAGTCCTCCTCTCCGTTTCATGCACTTCTTACCAGCAGTGGTCAGCACATTTGTATAAAGCATATAGCCAATATATTTGTGTAAAGCATAAACAGAATAATTTGAAGTAAATTTCACAATTTAAGCTACAAAAATATTACTTATTATCTGCAATATATATTCTGATTGAGTGGATTAAAAATTAGTCAAGTAGATACATCAGTGAATATGGAGCACAAAATACAACAACGTGTTAATTTTTCCAAAAATTAACCATTATAAAGCAGCAGGCTCAGCATCACAATGTCATCTCAATACATTTAAGTAAAAGGAAGCACTGTTAGGTCAACCAAAATGACTTAAATCTTGCCTGCATTAGAAAAAAATATTAATTTCAATTAAAGTATTATAGCATTGCAGTCCTAGTTTAAAAGATATACAAGATTTTTTCTTATTAATTTTACGCTCAAGACATTAACTCAAAAAAGGTAAGGATTTTCACCTGAAGTCACTATTTTAAAGGCTCTCTTTGACCTCTTACTTCAGCCCCCCCTGACTAAGGCAGAAGCACCAAAAGTTTATCAAGCACTGATCCCAAAAGCAGGCATACAAATGTCATGACATTTGGTCAAAGCAGTCAATCAATGATAACTTCCAACACTTCTCATTTCTCTCTCACAACACCATGTCATTGCCACAAAAAAACCTATAAAAAGTAGTGTAAGAAAGTAGTAAGAGAAATTGGCTGAGGTAGTTCAGGTGCATCTTTCTTCCCTTTAAATTTCATCTGTATTTTACATTATTACATTATAGTAAACTGCAGACATATGTGTCAAGATTGAGATTTTACCCCACTAAATTATAATCACATATCTAGTAAGAAACAGTCCTTGAATGGAGTAGCTTACAGTCTGAAGCCTTAACTCTACAAACATTTGTAAACCTGTTTAACTTCACTGAAATCAGATAGGGTAAAACTCAGCTTGTGCACAACTCTGCAGGATAAGACCTGAAAAATAATGAAAATACTAAAAATGGTCAAAAGAAATGCCGCACGCTAAAGAAATTTTGTTTCTGTTAGCGTATCACTAGATGCAGTTTGAATAGGCTACAAGTAATTTGTCCACAACCACAGCAAATTATTGCATGCAAGATCTCTTGAAATTCCAATGTTATTCTACAAAGTGAGATGTACAATCCAAATGTTCACTGTTAGTGGCCGCTACCACTCACCGGCAAGGAGAGAAAGTAAGCAACCATACAAACCTGTTACAATTTCAATGAAAGCAGAAGCTCCTTCAATATTTCCTCTTAGTCTCTGCAGTGTGAAATTATAAATGCCTCCAGCAGTCAGGCCTGTAACGCTGAAGTCAGTCAGTGCTGCTGGAATCCTGAACTTGTTTACAAAGGTGTTGTTTGATAAAGATGCTTTATAAGAAGTGAAGTTAGTCTTGGTTGGATTCCACATTAAAGTTGCACAAGTAGTATTTACCATTTTTAATGCCAGACCACATATCCCAGCTGGTTCTGCAGTAAAGATCATTCAGATTAATAAAGAAAAAAATAATGCATAGTCCTTAAATATAAGAAAAGTGCCATCTTTTAAAAATAAATGTTTTTTATTTAAATGATTTGAAGTTTCACAGCATCATGAAGTATTAATACAAATTTTAGAGGTATGTTTATATAGTAAACAGTGCCATTATGCTGCACAGGGTCAAACCTGGAGATGTACCTCCTGTGCGCACTATGTCATCAGGGAAGAAAATTTCAGATTTATCAGATGTTCTGTAAGAACAGTAACATTGCTTACTGGTGAAACAGAGGGAGAATGGAACACTTTGTAAACAGAAGTAGAAATTTTATTAAGTTTTCTACAACACATCATAGAATACATAATTTTAGAAAACTGTTCATCTGTTCACTTTAGGATACAGTAAATCCTATAGTCTCAGTGATTTTCCCTTTTTTAAATATTCCTTTTGGCCATATTAAGATTCCTAAAATCAGAGATAATTATTTACAAATAGCACCTCCATTAATCTGTGCAGCATGGCTGTGGTTACAAAAGAAAATGTTTCCATTCCTCCTAAAAAAAATGAATCTTCTAGATTATTGATTCATCCTGCTTAAAGTTAATGGAAAAATATAAACTAGATTTTGCAAGAATTTAAGAAATGCAGAAAAAATTGTAAACAAAATGCAAGGTAATTCTTAAAGTATAGGAAGTTATTCTGGCAAGATCTTATTCTGCTAGAGCTGGAAGAATTTAGTGAGTCCACCTCGTTTTTCAAACAGGTATCTGCAACTATGTCTAGACTCCTCCCCTTCAATGCAGCAAGTTACACTCCTGTTTAAAGACTGTCACAAGAGGAAGCAGAACTTGCCCTCCCGAAGTTAGAGTTTCATTCTGAACTGTGTGACCCTTTTGAGACACTTATATGCAATGATTTAAATGTCTCTGAACATTTACTGTTTTTCAAAAAGGAAAAAAAAAAGAAAGACAAGTTATAAGGTATTTCCTTACTTGTGATGACTTTTTTCTCCACAGCCACAGAGGAATCCAAGCCTTTAACTGTCCTCAACTGAAAAAAGTATTCTGTCCCAGGGGCCAGATTTTTCACTACAGCTCTGTTGTCATAAACAGTTCTGGTAAGCAGCTTTTCATTATCCATCAGACAATATGAAAGCTATGGAAGAAAAATATTTTCTTATATCAGACTCTCTCATTTCATAAAAGTAAAGTTCAGAGATTCCAAATACCTGTCTATGTTAAAACAGTCCCAAGGAATCAGCCACTCAACCCTGCTCACTGGTATACCTTGAAAACTCACTTGCTTAGAGCCACTGCAGAGAGTAAAAGTTCTGGCGATACCAAGTAGTTGAAATTTGGGCACTTAACTGCTAGAGGCTGTGAGGATTCCTTCTGGCCTCCCAGACAATTCTAAGGTGAGAAAAAAAAATTCCTGTGACAGTCCTTTCTGTGGACACAGAAAACTGTTACTGCAGACTCTTTCATAGGTGCACTGGTGAAAGGCAAGATGCCCAGTGTCTGTCCTGCAGAGGAGGGCTCCAGACAAGCATCTCCGGCACATACCCATGGGTTTCTCAGGCATGGCAGTTAGCACTAAGATAACAAGAAGGTTTGCAACTGCCTACATCCCCGTGTCCTGTCCTGCCACCCTTTATTTCCTCCAACAGAAGAGGGATATTTTACACATGACAGTGACCTTAAAGCACTCTGGTCCAGCTGTTATTCATATGGGGAAGGAACGATCCAATTCCCCTCTGTATATTTTACTAGCACAGTACCTGTTAATACATACTAAATCTTGGAGTGTGTCATCACCTTATTAGAATTACAGCAGTGCAAAATGCTAGAAGCAAAGCTATAGATTAAAGATTTACCTCTAGTACAAACAAGTTAGGAAAGCACCTATTGTGCACTCTTTGCTCTGCAAACTACAATATATTGCATAGAAAGTTAGTGAGCTGGGATAATTAATTTTAAATGATTAGTAAAATGATCCCTTTTATGCAGGCGCACCTTACTAAGCAACCAGTCTACTGAAGCCTTTCTCATTAAAGATTTAAAGATAAGCTCATTTATGCAGACAAAGCACTGTCTAATCTGGCTGCTTGCTCTATGAGATACTGAACAATAATACTGTACCATAACGATCAATATTACAGATGACCATTACTTTCCACATGGTGGTAAAAATAACCTGACCGCATACAAAAGTATATCTGACCTGGTTCAAAACATGAATGAAAGAACTGAATTTAATTTTAAAATTTGTAAAAATACTCCAGACTACTTCAGCAACTTGTGCAGTAGTAGGTTAACTGGCTACTCTTGTTCATTCAATCAATGCAGTTTTACACTAATGAAGAGAGAAGAAATTATCAAGAAACTACAGTAAGAATATTCACATTTCGAGTTTTAGGTAAGGCTATAATCGAAGTCACTGGGAAGGGGGTGGAAAATGACTGGACACTGTAATATTGGGGTATAAAGTTTGGAAGATCATTAAAGCAAAGTACAGTGTAACATTACCATGAGACACACTAAAGAATATACTAGTAAGTTAACTATAGAACACTATACCTTGAAATCTTTATTAATTCAAATGACATGTTTAAAGAACAGTTCACTAGCACAAAGTTTTATTGACTGCATGACCATGTTCATACAGTGACTGCAAAATGCAAAGGATAACACAAGACAGACTGCAAAAGACAGAACACAAAAGATAGACACAATCCACTATGACATCTAAATACTTGGTGTGGATCATGTTTCACTACAACATTCAACCAGTCTGACCAGAGAACTGAAAGAGCAGAAATATCTTTAGATTTTGTGCCAAGCGTTGCAAAGGATATGGTTCAAACTACTGAAGAGTCGCTTTGTAATACCAACCATGAAATATTAGTACCCAGCTCCTTTGAAAGAATAAAAATAAAACTTCCAGCATTGTGAATTTAATTAAAACAGGAGAAAGAGTTAAAAATGATCAAGCAAATTAAATCATGACAAGCATCCAAAAGTGTCATGGTTTGAAAAACATAGAAATACAACTTTAATACACGATATATCACTCCAGGTTTGTAGAGGGAATGTAGAAATAGCAAAACCATTTAAACAGTAGAGGATTGCATTAAGAAAAGATAAACTTATAAACTGGAGAACATATCAAAACAAGAAAAATAAAAACTATAAACTTGTCTAATTCATGCAAGCTAACTTATGCAGCACAGGGAAGCAGGGCACAATTGTACAATCATTTACAATTTGTTACGTAATATGAAATATTTATTTAGCTGATCTTCTCCCATAGCAGTATTTCCCTTCCATACTTATGTGGGTTAAAAAGATAAATATTTATCATTGGGTTTGCCATACATAGAGGATGATAATTTTATTGAGAAATAAAAAAAAAGAAGTCAAGGAATGCTTTGGTTTCTTCCCATTCTTATCTCACCTGAAACATATCAAATCCTCCTCTTGGTAGTTTCCAAGAAAAATAGACTGTATTTTCTTCTTGCCCAAACACCTGCAAATCTGATGGTGGATCAGGATCTGAGGTAAAGACAGAAGTGGATGCCAAATTTAATATCAAAATAACCTATATTAATTTGAAGGAAATTAACACCTATAGAAGACACTGCTCTAAGTCACTATTTTATAGTTCAGTGCAGAAACAGATTTCATTTTGTACCTAAGAACAACATAAAATAAATTCACCTCTACATATTAGAAATAGATTCAGAAATAAAATAGTTTATAAATTTTTATGGAAAAGTTGTATCATCCTAATATTACTGCAGAGGAAGCTTTTTAGTGTTTTCAAAGCTTTTATTTACTTAGTAACTTCCAAGGATGTTTAAATTGAAAAGAAGGACATACATACACTAATCCAGCCATTCTTAAGATGCATTGATTTCATAAGAAATAGCTTTTCTTACAAAATACCTTAAAATGTAACAACCCTAATTACCTGAACTCATGAAAAGCTAATAACAAACCATGAACTTACAGGTGCTAGACTTGAGGATGGTGGGGTGACTTCTTTTCAATCCATTCATTGTCACAATACTGATTACGAAATCAGTGCCTGGGAGAAGACTTTCAAATTTGTACATTCTACAAACATT
Source organism: Rhynochetos jubatus (assembly GCA_027574665.1). Taxonomy (NCBI): domain Eukaryota; kingdom Metazoa; phylum Chordata; class Aves; order Eurypygiformes; family Rhynochetidae; genus Rhynochetos; species Rhynochetos jubatus. The sequence continues at coordinate 42,358,977 of CM050652.1, read as the reverse complement.
AAAAAAAGATTGTGTTCTTTAGGATTTTAAAACTGCAAGTCTCTAATATCATAATACTATAAATAATTAACATATTTACACATGACGTGTGTATACGCTGTCAGTCAGAAACTATGTCAGTATGCCAAAATCTTAACTAGGATGCATCACACTATGGTTCACAGCAAATTCAAGAACTAGAAAGTCTTAAAAGATTAATTTAAACATCCAGAATGACATGCGGGTTCTACTGGTGCTCACTCCAGTTCAGTATTTTGTTTGCTCTTCTTTGCATAAACACATTATATGAGATTTGCAATTTATCATGCCCATGTAAAAAAGGACACTGTATATCAACTAAACCATCAAATACATATCACATATAAATAACACTGCAGGCTGCTTATTTTAAATATACAGCGAAACATCTGTTTAGAGTTCAAGTCAGTTATTTTTTAAATGTAATCATCATACCTTACAGTGACAGGTAACATTTTCTCCTCGTTGAAGACCTTACTGTCTATTGAAATAACATATCCATCAAACAAATTTTGGGCTGGTGGCCAGGTAACAGTTATTGATCCAGAGTCTCTGCTACAGTTCAGATATTTAACTGCACTTGGTACTGTGTGACAATAAAAAATGCACTGCTTTTTAAATACACTACTTTACGACAGCACTGATATCACAATGCAATAAAAACTGCACAAGAATTATGTCATATCCTTGCTTATCTCAAGGACACACAAAATAATACCACTGTGGTAATGTGTATAGGGACTTCAGTTATCCACGAGATCCAGAACCTAAGTGCCTCATCCAGATGTCTTAAATACCGTGACTCAATCACCGCCCTGGACAGCCCATTCCAAAGACTGACAATCCTTTCAGTGAAGAAATTTTTCCTACCATGCAATCTAAATCTCCCCTGGTGCAATTTGAGGCCTTTTCTTCTTGCCCTATCACTTGTCACTTGGGAGAAGAGACCAACCCCCACCTCTCTGCAACCTCCTTTCAGGTAGCTGTAGAGAGCGATAAGGTCTCCCCTCGGCCTCCTCTTCTCCAGACTAAACACCCCCAGTTCCCTCAGCTGCTCCTCACAGGACTTGTGCTCCAGACCCTTCCTCAGCTCTGCTGTCCTTCTCTGGACACGCTCCATCATCTCAGTGTCTGTCTTGTAGTGAGGGGCCCAAAACGAAACACAGGATTTGAGGTGCGGCCTCACCAGTGCCAAGTACAGGGAACAATCACTGCCCTACTCCTGCTGGACACACTGTTCCTGATGCAGGCCAGCATGCTGTTGGCCTTCTTGGCCCCTAGAAGAACTAGAACAGAACGGTGCTGCTGAGAAACAAATGTCCTAACCCAAAGCAGAACTAAAAGTAGAAACCCCAAATTTACTCCTGATGTAAGGGAAGGCCAATGAGAGAACATCAGAAAATTAATTTAGTTCTGAACACCTGTGTTCAAACTCAGCACTGAAGTGAGAAATCAAACATTAAACAGAAGTCTAATAAAAAATATTTTGTTTTCTGTAATGCTGGTAGCAAGACAGTGTGCAAGAATCAGTTACTGGAGTGTACATTTGCTTGAGTCACTATGCAGTTAAAGTTGGTAGTTCATAGTACCATATTCAATATGTAGCCATATTAAAATTCTTAAAGAACGGAAGCAGTCACAGAACAAGGAAAACAACAATGAATGAGAATAAGGAGAAAATGATGAAAATTATTGTATTCATTTTCTCTATTTGAAACAAAAATAAAGGTCAAGAAAAAGCAGAAGAAAACAAGACATACAGATGGATCAAAACAAATGCTGAATTTGACAACACTGTGGTCTCACCTGTCTCTATTTCCTTTGTCACAAAAATACTGTCTCTGAAACCTTCCTTTTCTGTTCGGATTGTAAAGTTGTACAGCGTACCAGGAGTAAGGTTGGAAAACGTTGCTGTTTCTTGCTTGACCTTCTGGACCTAGAAAAAACAAATACCGCTTTCACAGAACTACTTGCAAGATTTGTTTGGATCATATAAATGGTACCCCCACCTATTCTAATTGGAGACCTAGCTTTTGATTTAACCTTGGATTAATTAATAGAAGACCTAAAAAAAAAAAACCCCAAACCTGCATTGCCTATACACCAATGGTCTTTTAAAGAACATACCCTGAAAGCACTTGCACAATTTATACACGTGACTTCGTATTGATGAAAGTCTCCATCAGCACGGTCCCAAGCAATCTGTATTGAAGTGTCTGTAACGTTACCTTCTCGTACATTGAGTGGAGCTGACAGACCTACAGAAGGACAGAGAGCACACTACTGTTCAATCCAATACTTTGTTACTGATTGTCTTAACTTTTATGTCTCCACAGGAGATATACAAATTCAAACAACTGGAGAGCAAATTCTGATCTCAGACATGCAAACACACAGATATTCCAAAATAGAAAAATGGAGAAAAAGCAGAGAGATAATATTGCCACTATTAAAGAAAACTCCTTGCTTATCTTAAAATCACATGGGACTAAAAATGCATTTCTTCCAGAGGACAGAGCTGGCACTCCTAGGCAGGAAAATCCTCCAGAGCAGAGTTAACCCAATAAGACCATCATAGTGCTCAGAGTCTACCTACATTTTGTCATAGATCAGTAAAACTGGGTACACCAAATATACACTATAATTAGTATAGCCGTGTATGATACAATTCAGATCAAATTACAGAGGAGCTTCCACTCTTCTCTGCATCTCTTTCATCCCCACCACAGCTGCTTCTGGCTGGAATGTAACAACATTCATACTTTTTCCTATGAAAAATTGCATTAATGCTAGTGGTCAGAATTTTTTCTTCCAAGTTTTTTGACCCTAGAAGAGACAGACCAAAACTAAAGGCGGTTTCATGATAAATTTAGGAAATACTTTCATAAGATTGATCAAAATTCAATTTTTATTAGAACTGTATTCTAAGAAAAATCAGCTTTCAAGGTTTTCACTATTTGGGGAAGAATTTTTCTGTCTTGCCATCATTCTCCTCTTCTTTCTTCCTTATTCCTTTTTATTCCATCTTAATTTTTCCTTTTATAACATTTCCCCTCTGAGAGAAACAGAGTAGAAAAGAATTTCAAAGGAAAATGATAAAACAGGAAAAGAAAAACTTCTGGAAGTGTAATTCTATAATAAAAAATAGGAAAGTCAAAACATACAATTTCACCAGGTATTTTACATACTTATTATCTTGAGAAACAGGAACCTAGATGCTTTTATTACTTGTTTAAAGATGCACAGGGAGGAATAAACTTACTGATTTCGAGACACAAAAGTAACTGCATTGGTCTTGGCTAAAATAAACGTGCAAAATCTGTCTCATTTTCCACAACAATTTGATACAGCCTAAATTCCTGAAATATATGCTAAACATTTTTATAGACCTGCTATAAAAACCACAGTTTAGAAAGTTTAGGAATTATAAGTTATAGCCTTGTTTAAAAAAGGGCTAGTGTTAGTATAATTATGAATTTCTTACAGAGATATATCAAAGTGATTTTTAAATAACCTCTCCTTTTTTACTGCACTGAAATAAAATGAAGTTAAAAGAGATTACAAATAAAAATTCAATATGGTGCAATTTTACAGAAATAAACTTAATACTCACAAGTTTTTACACCAGATAGATGGTAAAAGGAGCTCAACATTTTTCCACTTTTTGTGGAGATGCAGAAATCATATTCTGTTCCTGCAGTAAGGTTTTCAATTGTTATTTTACCATCACTTTTCAAAATGAATGTTGCATTAGGTCCTCCTTTACTTGTAACATATATGCCATCAAATACTCCAGTATCAGGCATGCGAACAAATAATACCACAGCAGTGCTATAAAGCACATAAGGAACTACAATTTGAACAGGCTTGGGCTCTAAATGAGGAAAGAAAATTGCCACATGTTAAATCAGTTGAAAATGAATTCAGTGAAAACCACACAATAAATCTGAAGCAACTGCCCTGAGAAATATGCTTGCCCAGGTCAAACAAAGAGCTACCCCAATGAAGCACTGCTCAGAAACAGTAACAATCTGATATTTTTCGGTGTTCATCACTGGTATCCTAAAGCATTTGACAAACAATTTAGGAATCAAAGTGAGTTAGGCTTCCAAAGGTATTAGTGAATTACCTTTTCAACCACAACCACACAAAAAAAGTAAGTCAGGGTAGGTGAAAAATTATTCAGAAAGGTACATGTGTACAGGGAAATGAGAATGGAGAATAAGATACATTTGATGGATGCAATATTTACATGTTTAGTTTTCTTCCCTTACAGCTGGCTGTGACAGCTGTGAAAAATCCCATCTAAAATTTTCTGTCATCTGTGCCTTGAATGAGTTATTAAATCTAATCTTATATAAAAAATTCTGGAAAAGACTAAGCCTGCTACCCTCCAAAATACTGTAATCATTTAGGAAAAAAATGACAACGCAGCATTTCATATATCTATAACCTGACAGCTGCAGCCTTTACATACCACATGGATAAGTGAATACTGCCCATTCCTTTCACATATGCAAAAGATTTATACCGTGCCAAAAGCATTTCAACATCTTGGTAAACTAATACTAACAGGAAAGACCCTTCAATAAACAATGTAAAGCTTTTACCTTTCAGCTACTACTCCTTTCCCAGCATCCTCTCACTAATCGCAGGGTGATTTCTCTCTCACACTTCACAGAAAAACTAATGCATCTTCAATAATAAATAATGTGTTTAAAACATTTCAATATTTCCCTGTTTCAATGCAAATCAATGATTTGCCCAATTTCTTCTGTCAGCAGGAACAGGATTCCCAGCTATGGTCCTCATCACATTTGTCTGTACTACCAGTGTGTTTCCCAAGGCTGCACCCTCTTTCACAATTAACAACCTCTATTTGCTGTGAACAATTAGGATTGGATCAGTATATTTTATATTCTAGTTTTGATCCTTGGCTATTATAAGCAAATTGATGATCTACCAGATCCATTAGATGACAGTAATGATAATGAGACTGATGTTGTCTGTACTATAGTCTGTAGTTTCCACCATTAAAATATGTCTTACTTAAAGTGCATGGAATGGTCTTCAGTTCACTCATATTTCCATTATTCACACTTGCCACTGCTATTTCATAAGCCATTCCAGGAATTAGGAGATCAATCTTAAATTCTTCTGTATTCCTTAATAAAAAGTTCTTAGTTTCACCCATGTCTGCATTAGGTTTCACTTGAATGTAGGATTCCTGACCCTCTCGTGGCAGCTTCCAGTGAAGGATTACACTCTCTTCTTGTACGTCCTCTGGGTCAATATAAACAGCTGTAGGTGGACTGATAGCTTGATCAAAGAAAAAGATGTTAGTATAAAACCACAGATCAAACTTACTATCAATTTACAATCACTTCCCAGTGATGCCTTTTGGTTTACCTTTTCTTCAAAAAATTTCGTTACTTTAAAACTACTAGTTCATTTAATTATTTCTTAAAACAGTTTGTAGACAACTACCTGTTGCAGGCAGATTCTGCTTTCTCATAGCAAATAGGTACTTACCTTACAAGCATATTCTGTCCCATTGGATATATACAGGGTAACAAAGATGACACAGTTTGAGTCACTGCATCAATTATTAGAAAAAGAAATTAATCTATCTTCACCTACATCATTTGAGACATCACGGTAACGTTTCTACTTTGCTAAAATTAGCTATCTGAATAGTAAATCGGTATTTATCAAATAGGAAGTCATTTCTTTGGCACATACTAATGTGCTACAAGTAAGTAATTAAGTAAATAAACTCACTCTTTTGGAAGGATCTGAAGGTCTGAACCAGTAAACAGAAAATACAGAGATGAATTCTGCTGACTTTTTCCCCAGTAACATCCCAACAAACCACAGTCGGTACATGGCCTTAAAAATACTTTTGTGCCTAGTTGTCTAGTGAAATAAAACCACTAGAAAATGGATACATCACCTGTTGTGATGAATATAGGTTTCTCATGGCAGCTTAGAGTTCCTTTCTCTGCTACGTTCTGTAAATATAACTGATACTGATGATAAGGTTTTACATTTCCTATTACTATTGAAGTTTTGCTTTTTTCAACTGATAACTGTTCCCAGACGTTGGTTTCAGTATCCAAAATGTTGATGATGTAGTAATGAAAAGAAGCACTGGATGGATGCTGTGGAGGCTTCCACTTTAAATGTATTTCTGCAGATGAAACATACGTTGCCTCAAACTTCTGGGAGTGTAATGGTCCTATGGAGTAAGGTTAGGATAGAAATACGATAATAGCTTCTGATATCTTTCACCAATAGCTAACTTCTTTGTCAAATACAGCCTGAAAAGCTAACAGTATAGACTCACTTACATAAATGCTAAATAATATTAAAGCACATCAACAAAGTAGCACTGACTGTATATCTAATATTGATACACAGCAGAATATCCTCGCTCTCTAAGTGAGGTTTTCTGAATCACCCAGCTCTTTATGTAGAACTCAGTCTCCTCACTTAGGTCCTTTCTTGTATTTCCGTCAGATCAGAAACATCATCTAAGACAAATGGTATGAATTACACAAGTTGGTTAAAACCTGGTCCTAATGAAATGTCAGAATCCACTGACTTTCAGAAAGTGCAAGTGTTCAATGCACCCTGCTTTTATTAAACATTTTTAAATAATTTGTCATGTCTCCTCACCTCTTCCAATAGTTCAGTCAGCAGTCTAATAGCAAACCATTCTATTTATCCTTGCCCGGACAATCACGTTTCTGTAGATAGCAACACTGCAGCTGAAAAGCCAATTTCTGAGGTAAAACACTTATTTGCTTCTCATAGTAGAAAATAGGAATATATCTTCTCCATTACAGAGTCAATTTATAGGGGCAGAGGAGATGGGAGGGAGGACTTTCAAGTACACTCAAGCAGACCAGAGGAAGAAGTGAACTGTACAAAAATGTTCTTGCTAGAGAAACAGTTTTCCCCTGTAGAAAAACTTCTGTTTTGTTCTGACTTTAGGAAAACAGACCTCTGTCTCATATTTGGACTGTTATGCCAGAACTGGTAAAAATGTGAGGGCAATATGTTTTCTTTAACTTTTGCAAATCTGAATATTTTTCCAGCACCACAGAAACAGGAGCCTGAAGAAAAACGGCACCTAAAATTGTGTCCATGAAGTAAATTTTCCTTGAGAACATGTCCATTTGATCACCTTCAGACGCAAAAGTATTTTTCATCTCTACCAGCTGGCAGGTTTCATTTGACCTCATTCAGCAGGATTTTACTGGAACACAAGCTAATTTGTTCATGATTTTTTTTTATGCCATACTGCATCATGCAGTGGGTCAAAACACAATCACAGAATCATAGAACGGTTTGGGTTGGAAGGGACTGTAAAGACCACCTAGTTCCAGCCCCCCTGCCATGGGCAGGGACACCCTCCACTAGACCAGGTTGCTCAAAGCCTCATCCAGTCTGGCCTTGAAGGCAGCCAGGGATGGGGCATCCACAGCTTCTCTGGGCAACCTGTGCCAGTGCCTCACCTCCCTCTCCATGAAGAACTTGTTCCTGATATCTCATCTAAATCTCCCCACTTTCAGTTTAAACCCATTACCCCTTGTCCTGTCACTGCAGGCCCTTGTAAAAAGCTCCCCCGGCTCAGCTTCCCTGATGCCCCCTTCAGGTACTGGAAGACTGTGACAAGGTCTCCCCGGAGCCTTCTCTTCTCCAGGCTGAACAAGCCCAACTCTCTCAGCCTGTCCCCATGGCAGAGGTGCTCCAGCCCTCTGAGCATCTTCATGGCCTCCTCTGGACTCGCTCCAACAGGTCTATGGCCTTTTTATGCCGAGGTCTCCACAGCTGGATGCAGTACTCCAGGTGGGGTCTTACAAGAGCAGAGTAGAGGGGGAGAATCACCTCCCTTGACCTGCTGGCCACACTTCTGATACAGCCCAGGATACGATTAATAATACAATGTATTTTTGAACTAGGAGCTTGTTTTAGTCTTTACTGCAGACATATAGGGATATCTCTGCTTATTCCAATGAAATCTTTTACTTCAGGTTGGAATGTAGGCTTCTGCATTTCATCAGTATGGCTAAAAAATACCTTACTGATACCCTGACACCCAGCTTTTCCTTTGGACATCAGTAGGAATCCTGTGAGTAAAATTAGGGTAAGAAGAAGCTTTTAAAATATGCTTCACAGAAACAGAATTTGTAGCTGGCTTTCTGCCTGTGGTCACTGAGAAACCTGAGGTTCTCCTCATCAGTCCCAATAAAGCATTTTAGCACAAAACCAAAATGAAGATGTTGGAATCCACTATAGCAACTTGTCAATGCTGGATTCAGAATTCATGTTCAAAGTTTTCTATAGTTTCAGACAAAATATCAACAAAGGAATAGTGTAATTAAAGGAAAAAAATAAAAAGTGTATCATTATCTGGTTATTACTGCTATTTATTTTTGTAACTTACTTGTTTCTACCTTCAGAACTGGACTTAAAATAGTCTGTGCCCCTTCGGGGTTCCTTGCTGCTAATAAAAAACTATAGCAAAGGCCGGGAGACAACTGCACAATTTTTGTTTGAGTTGTATTCACAGGCAAGCTCAGAATGTTTGGTTTCCACTGATCAAAATAGTACTTAATTATAAGCACAAAGCTTGACTTAAGCCACATGTCCATTCTGCTCCACATAAACACAGCTTCGGTTGCCTCAACATCACGCACACTAAATGTGAAGTTTTCTGGTACCAGAGGTACTGAAAAAGAACACCAGAAATGAAAAAAATAATTGAAAATCATGAAAACCTTTCTTCTTATATCTGTATCTTCAAAGAAAAACATAACTGGAGGAAGGCTTTTAAAAATAAATGCAAAAGAATGAAAGAAAAATAGTTACATTCATATTCACAAATATATGGTAGCTGTATATAGCAGAAAAATCCTGTGAAGAAATAGTCTGGACCAGTGGGATCTCTCTGCAGGGCATAGCAGTCAGTTTCGTTTTCTGGTATCATTGACAAAGTTGAGATACCAGCCTTTAGAAGATAAGGAGATTCATCTGTCCACAAGACCTGACCTTCTTCCTACAATGGAAAAAATGAAATAAAAACTCCATGTATTTTTGCATTATACTGATGCATTATTAAGGCTTTTGTCATTGCAAGCGTACCTGCTAAACATCAAAAATACACATACTTTGTTTATACAAATTAATTATATAGGGATGTTTGAAGTATTTCAGTGTAAAATTTTATCCCTTCTATTACAACAGATTACAAGGTAAGAATAAAAGGTATCATACAAGGTATCATAAAAGCCACGTAAGGCTAATGTAGAGTGATCATTACAAACAATCCTTTAAAAATCACTGTTAATCAAATCATCTAATAATCATGAATGGATAATTTTCTAAAAACGTTCTTCACCTTAAAAAAACCACTCAGTCAAAAATTTTAATAAATTCAACCTGAAAGCAAAAATAGTTTAGCTCAAAAAAATCCAGGGCTAGATTCACAACCAGATGAGGAAGTGCTGTCTGTTCCCCTTTCTCTCACCGACCCCTAGCTCAGTGGTTAGGACACGCACTCCTGGCTCACAGCTTTTAACCTCTGAGGTACTTTAGATTTTCCAGCAGAACCCTACAAATACTACACCGGAGGAACAAGGCATTTTTGAAGGAAAGACAGTTGCAGAACATGCTCACAGCATTGCAACACAGAGTCCTCCAGTGGGAAACAGGTTTCAGCCTGCACGACACTGACATATACCAACATCTACAGGGGAGTAATAAAAAGCCCAACACATTTATGCAGACTTTGGAGCACTCTCAGGAGATAACACTAGCGTTAAGTTCTTTCAGGCATAGCAAGTATGTGGTAAGGGCTTTAAATACAGTAATAGAGAAAAGTTGAGGTGTCATCATAATTTTAAGACTACCAGTGTTTTTACCAGTTTGTTAAGATATTCAAGAGGGTGGAAGGGGAGGAGAGAAAAGATTTTTCCCATTTGTCTGAGAAAAAAACCCCAAAAAATCATGTTTGTTGAGACTAAGACTTATTTGATTTTTTTTTTCCAATTCAATGGATGAAATACTGTGATGTCTTTCCTTTGCCCAAGAGAGCGAAGATGATTTTCAATGGCATGAAATAACTTAACTTGACTTTCAGGAGGACTTGTGTGTGGAGCCAGCCATCTCAAAAGTACTATGTAGATTAATGCCTATGTCTTTATCATACTGGTCTTCCTGGGCACCAGAGTTAACCACAGGTATAGGAAGCCACAAGATACTCCTGTGATACTAACCACTGTAGTAGGGCTTGTAAGAGAAGCCTCAGTAAACAGGCTTGGGCTATCCTTCTCATTTCCTAACTCTGAAACACTGCAGTGTCAGAACAGACGTGAGAGTGTCACCAAAGTGTTCCATTTATTCTTACGCAGTGCACTGACCTACATCTCCAGCGTCCCTGCTGTCTTCCACAAGAACGCTCACCCTCACCAGGAAGGGTTTTAATGCAGATACAGATCAAAATAGGGTTAAAGAAGGAGGAGCTGTGACATTACAGATGCTACAAAACTAATCCTGCTCACAATGTCGCTAATTTTTATCAGTGTCACAATCACACCGCATCAAAACTGAGAAAGCCAACCCCAGACTTTGGTAGCCACAGTAACAGAGTAAGATTTAAAGTCTGGTAGTGCAGCACCACCTGCAGGCAAAAGAATATCCCTGTGATGTACTCACAGGAAAAGAAATACTAAACAGGTTATGTATATAAACGATGCCTTTTTTCCCAGCTACAGCCTGCTAAATATTTTCAGTATTTCTAAATAGAAAGAAATAATTATTCCTCCTATAACTATTAACAACTATTTCCTCTGTAGCGGTTTTTATTCCAAAGAATTGGACTCTATATTTCAAAGTTGTTCTGCTTCCGTATACGTAACAGCAAAGAAGATAAAACAGACTGACCTTTAGGTCATTAAGACCCGTCCATAACATCATTATTTGACTAATTGTATGGAGATAAGACAAAATAAAACCATGTTCTTCTTCACTCCCTACGTCAAGCAGATGTGCCCCTTGTGAAGACGTTTCACAGATTCGTTGTGCCGCCTTCCATGGCTTGCTCTCCTTACTGATTCGATAGCAGCTGCTTTGGAATGCCACCCACCCATGGGAACAGGTGCCTATAGGTGAACGAGGACAGGATTTTAAAGACATTCTCTACCATTTATGGCAGTGGTACAGTTTTAGATTTTATATAATTACACACACATTTTGATGATGATGATAGCATCTAATTAATTCACGACTGTAAATCCCCAAAGATTCAGTAATTATGAATCAACTGTCCTTAAAAATCCCCAGTGTCTTAAAAAATTCTGATTGACTGCATTAAGAGAAGCAACTACAACACACTGAAGAAAAAGAAAAACACACATCCATTAACTTTTCTCCTGCTCCAGGTGAAAAAAAAGAAAAAAAAAATCATTCTTTAAGCTTAGTTTCTGACTTCATTTTTTTTTAATTTTAAAATTGAAGTTAGCAAATAATTTGTTTTTAATAGTTTCCTAAGTTTAGGGAAATAATTATTTTGTTCAATTTGAGGCTATATCATCCTTTCTTTTGTGTTCCTACTTTTAAAGATTTTCAGTTTCATTATCAGAGTAGGACTCTTAATGGAATGAAGTTACACAACCAAGCCATAACCACCCCACAATCAGGCCTCCTTCAAAGTACTGCTAACAAAACAGTGTAGCTAGGTTAGCCACTCAGCAGTACAAAACCATTTCTTAAAACGTAAGAAGTATTCCAAATCCCTGGCAAATTCAGGATTTTCTCTGCCTTTTCACTGAAATTATACAGCAGATTCAATCCATACAATCAAATAACTACAATGTTAAACTTCAATATTCACTAGACTTTATTTTAGACTGCAAACAATGTAGTTAAAATATTAGCACATATAAAATTGATTTCTTGCTCCTCAAAACACTAAAAAATATTAATTAGAAGTAACCTATGTCATTAACACTCAATTTCTTTCAGCTTTCTAGAAATGAAGCAATCCACATCTATTAAAAATTGTAAAATGGGATACAAGCTTTTTACACTTTACTCTTAACTCTTCTAGAAAATATGCAGTGCTTCCTTGCACTCACTGTGATTGCAACAAAATCTGATATATATATACCTGTTTCGGCTTGAACATCCAGTGACTGAGAAACATTTACACATTCACAACGCAATTGTTCAAATGTAAATTTAAAGGTATACAAGGTGGCAGGTGTCAAATTACTCCATACAAAGAATCCACCAGGGTTTTTTATAATTTGAGAAGTACCGTTCAGTGAAACAGAAACTGAAAATTCTTTCATCATTGTACTCCAATTAAAAGACACTGTAGTAGGGGTCACAAATGTTTTGATGTCATTTTCTGAAATTCCACCTAGCAGACCAAGAAAAAACAAATACTGTCTTTACCACAACAGAATAAGTAGCTCAAAGTTTTATTGCATTAATATGTTTTTAAGAAGTGATGAGGGATACACACAGTAGGGAAAGAAAAGTATGTGAGAACAGAAAATGTCTTACTGAGCAATTAAGAAAGTCACGATCCTTTTTGTTTTGTCATGGTATATAAACTGAAGTCTGAAGCAACCAGAAATAAAAGGTAAGTGCTCAGTTTAAGGAGTGTTTATCTGCAGAAGTACATGCTTTGTTAGAATATCAGTGAAGTACCAGATATCAAGTACAGTAACATATAAGTAGTATAACAATGAAATATTTCAAATAGCTTGCTGCATGTACTAACTTTCAGCAGAGTCAACGGCTGCTGCAATGTTTTCAACTTCCTATGTATTTTTCCAAACATGTTGTTTGCATTCAGATCCTAGACTGTATTCCAAAGCTAGCATGAGCTTGTAACATCTGCAAAGGTAATGCTACAAGCTATTCTAAAATAATTAATAAAATTAAGATTTGAAATCCCTTTCATTCTAGCACTTTGAGTGGGACTTGTGGTCCTGCACAGATTTACAGATATAAATGATGTTTTTGTAAGTTTACTGTTTAGACTCAGAATTTCTTATACTAAAAGTCTGCCCCATTTAGTCACAATACTAAGATCTCCAAGCTATTCATTAACCCTTTTTAAAGAGGGACTGTCATAAAGTGGAAACAAAAATATTTAACGATAAAACAATAGATTTAATTTATGGAACACAATCAAAACCTTATGTTGATATGAAATTGCCAGGCTTTAAGTAACTTTTTCAATGGTTCTCTCTTAAAAATCTCTTCTCCCAGGATTACTGTAGTATAGCAAGGCCTGTAAGATTTAAAAATCTCCCAAACTTTTGTATCAGTTACATATTGCAAAATTGTTACATTCACCAAACAAAAGTTATATAAAGCCATTCCTTCTATTCTCAACCTCTATGGTTGAAAACATATATTGATGCAAAGTTCTAAACACAAGAGTAAGCTCAGAATTTAAAATCCTACTTCTTTAATCTTCAGTACCAGACTAACTATAATGATACTAAGATATTTTTGTGCCACTCTACTTACGTGTCTTAAATGATTTTACACTTAAGATTCGGCCATTTTTTAGGGATTCTATTGTAATATCATACTTCTTATTTTCCTCAAGCAGAATTGTAGTGCTGACAGCTTTCTGTTCAACTTTAGAAACATTTCTTCTATTCTGCAAGTTAAAAGAATTTCTGGATATAGTGAAAGTAATAAAAATACAATTCATAAATGATCTATGAAGTTTTTAAAAGGGTAGCTTATATTCCAAAACATCAAACTGCAAAATACCCAATGCATCTAAACCAAAACGTCTTAAAATCAATTAATAAACACCTTCATATTAAAATCCTCGTATTTTCTTTAAGTTTCAGACTATCCTGTGCTCAACATAACAGCACCCTCCCACAGTGGTCTGGGGGTAGTGTCTGTGCCTCTCCTGGGAGTCCTTCATACCACAGTACTTGAAGAACGTGCATGTTCTTAATGTTGAACATATGCCTATGTATCCTTATTCAACCAGGATACCCCAGAGTCTTTCAAGTCGCAGTGACCTCAATAGGACTGTTTAAGAGTGAACATAAATGACATGAATTACAGAATTCAGTACAATTTTTCCAAACTTTCCCTTTATTTGCCATTTTATGTTATTTTTTAAACAAACACACAGTGCTATTAACTAGTGGTATCTACAGCTTAAATATATTTGGAACTACTTATTGCTTAGATGGACAAAACTTACTTTTTGACTGAAGGCTTCTGTGCGATGGTATGTTACAATGTAATAGTCTGGATCTGCTCCTCTGGGCAATTCCGTCCACTCCAACAAAGCTACTTTAGCTGGCTTTTTCACCATGTCACAGTCCAGGCTCTCTGAACCCTGTAACAGAAACATATACTAATGCAACTTAATAGAAAATGCAGAACACCTACCTCTAACGAAACAACCGAGTTCTGTCAATTTTCATTACTTTTAGCTAGACCTTCTCAGCTAGCAATAGGAGACCTTGTCAGCTAGCAACAGGCTTTATATGGACCAGTATTATCAGCCCTACTGTGCAACACGCAGAGGCTTCATAACATTCACAAGTTCTGCAGGGGCAGGCTCTATTTTAATTTCTCCCTCCAGAGGTGACCAAAACCATGCCAGCTGACCCAAACACACCCTCCTGGGAAAAGAGAAACCTGTCATCATTTTAGAAAAGAGGTCAGAGACTGCACTTGTAATGCATGTACTACAATCAAAGTCAGCAGTCAGTCAGGAGCTGGAGGTCTCAGCCCTATTCTCACATTACCTGGTAAAGAATTCCAAATATGTCAGAATAAGAAACAGCAACGTTCAAGAGGTAAAGAAATAACCTACTAAACACCTCCCTACCAATTCAATTTAGACATGGCAGTACAAACTTTGTTCACTATTTCAGCTTCTTACAGAAGTCAACTCTTTCTAGACACGAGTCCTCTGTATTCCTGATGCTACCATTTTAATAATTGTACCTGCCTTTGAGGAAATTTGGCTTAGCTATTTAGAGAAGCAGGTTCCTTCTATGTTTGAATTTCATTTGGAACCTGAAACTTACAAGTTGCTTCTATCTAACAAGACATAAACCTGAATCACACCCCTCAAATTCAGAAAAATTTGGTCATGTGATGCTAAAGCCTATCCCATAACATTTATTAAAAGACTGCAGTTCTGTCTTTTAAGTTCCATTTTTATTTTATTTTTGAGTTGGGATGACAAATAAATTCCGTCATTTAGCAATGAACTCAAAATATAGTTCAAAAAACAAAACAAAAATCAAGGCATGAATAGGAACGCTAGCACACTAAAATAAAAGTTAGGAAATTTATTATTATATTACATTGCATTATCCTGTAAAACCATCTACTACACACAAACACAAAGAAACCCCAACTTAAAAAATACAAAACACTCAGCTCTTTCCTAGTTGTTAGGACAACACACTCTTGCAGACAGTTTGGTTCAAGGTAAATTCCTTTAACAAATGACTAACTAACATAACTGTAAATCTATCAAGATCTTCATGTTCAGAGTTCAGATCACACTTTCAAAACTTCAGAAAGTTTACAAACCCTTTAATCTCTATAAACCCTTTATAAGAGGGTACATACCACCTCTTGGAAGCCCCTGAATTAAAATTATAGAATACTAGATTAAAATTGATGGCATACACATTTGTTTAAGGATATCACACATTTCCAGGAGAAGCAGCAGGCTTAATTGATGGGTGCATAGCTGGCTTGCCTTCCCTGAAAACAACCTAGATGAAGCAATCCAAAGGGTAGTAAAATCTGCTTTTAAAGATAAAAAATGTGTATGTTCCAATAACAGAATTTAAAAATTATAACATTCTACTGTCAGCAATATTGTATGACATTTTACTGTACATAAATGCACACTGCTAGACCTAAAAAAGAAATAAAATTTTCAAGTGTACACAGAAATTTTACTGTATTTATATCTGATAAGAGGGATTTAGAACATCCTTTCTTGCTGCCAACACCTTGCCGGTACTTTTTAGACCCTTACCCAAAGACTGCAGATATTAAAAAAAAAAGAAAATAGTTGAATTGAGGACAAAAAGCTAAGGTTCAAATCTATCTTCAGACTAGCTACACACCAGCCAGGAGACCTAAACTACAAACACTTACTGACTTCTGCTATCAACTACTTCTCAACAGACAATTCAAGCAAGCTTCTCAGTCTGAAAAAGAGGCACTTGAGGGGAAATCAAACAGAGGTCCATAAAATCTTAAGTAGCCAGAAGAAGCAAGCAGAGATTGATTTTTCATTTTCTCTTCTAGTAAAAAAACACGTGAAGGATGAAACGTAGCTGGTATGCTCCAGACTGAAAGCAAACAGAGGCAGTTCTTCACACAATAAATAGTTTATCTGAGAAAGCTTAAAAAGAGTACTAAAAGTTTCTACGGGCTTCAGAGGCCAGACAAGATCATAGAAGAGAACTACACTGAAGCTCACAAAATACACTGCAAGTACACCCATCCTAAGAAGTCTTTAAGCTGCAAGCGGTGCAAAACTAACACAGTATAGGTAGTTCTCTTATTATGCTATTCTTACAGTCCTCCCCAAGTGGCTTTTCGTTGCTACTGGGGGTATGATACCGAACTCACTTAAGTTTTTATTTCACTCCAGAGCTTTGAAATCAACTTTGCTACAGAGCACATTAAGTTAAATGTAAAATAAAGACTAAACATACAAAGCCTAAATATAGACATGACTATTGCAAAGTGTACTAGTAAAGTAAGCAGAAAGATACATGTGATTCCTATGTATGTGGTTCTTTCAGTAACAGTCAAACTCAAAGGGCTAACCCACAAATAACTGGTTTAGATCAGAAAGTAAAACACTTGCAGAAGTACACTTCCTAAAGGGGTAGCCAGAGTCTACCCCTGGGACCCAGAATGATCTTGAATTTCCAGTATCACCATGCATGTGTCTGCAGTGTCCAAAGGGTGACAATTCACACAGCAATATGAGGCAGTCCATGACTTAAAAGACACTGGGTTCTCTTACTTCTTCTGGGGAACAACATTAAGCCAGAAGCAGCAGGCAATAAAGCTGATTAAGGATCTCAAAAAGACCTTCCAACAGTTCCAACAGAAGGAAGACGGGGAATGCCCAGCAGCAATAACTGAGAGCTCCCTGTGACTGCTAGAATGACAAAAAAAAAGCAGTCCAAATCACAAACCATCAACGTTCAATTAGATCTATCCACCTTCAAAACAAGGAAATATTTTTCTTACCTTAAATAAATATTTTAATGAAAGCAGAAGCAGAATTGCTTGATCCATAGAGAAAGAAACAGTCCCAGTGTCTCTTAGGTGTTTGAATCCCAACAGCCTCAAAACCAAACCGTGGTAGACTGCCTGAGACATAAGAAGAGGAAGAGCTATACGCGGGTTTGTAACTCACGCAGATACGGCAGCAGCCAATGGTGCACCCGAGATTTGTCTTCGCCCTGGCCCTGCCTCTTCCCAGGCACGACATAAAGCTTCCCGAGATCACCAGAACCCTGCCCTTTAACTTCACTGGGGAGGCGGCTGTTGTTCATTAATCAATACAACCCACCTCAGTGTAAAAAATGTCAGGGTTTTTTTTAAGTTTTACTGGCGATGACTGGCCCGAAATCCACTGAAACGGGTGTAACCCCTCGCGCTTCCCGCAGGAGACGCGGGCTGTTCCCCGCAGTACGCGTTTCTAGCCAGCTGCCCCCGTGTCAGCGCTCAAAACAGGCTCTAAAACTGTTCTCTGCGGGAGTACTGAGCACACCTGCGGAACCCACTGACGGGTCTCCTAGGGTGTCCCAGAGCAGCAAATACACACGGTATAAGCTCACGCCGGTTTCTGTTAAATCTGCCCATCACGGACAGGCGCACGGCAGCGGAGCGCCGGGAACGGCACCAGCCCCTCTGGAACTGCTCACGGAAAACACAAAATCCTACTCTCGGTATGAAGGCAGAGCCTGTGCATCTCCTCACTGGCACACCACCTACTTCTCCGAGCACTCCTTAAACTTCTAGTTAGTAACTCCAGCACGCAATTCCTGCGGGAAGTCTCCACCGCACCAGGAAGACCCGAGCGTTAAGGGGCAGAATGAAGAACCGCCGCCGCTTTCTCCAGGCATTGCCTCTCCGCGACGGCGGCCGCAGACGCTTTAGAGCAGCCTGCCCACCCATGGCCCCTCGCCCGGGCGGCGCGGGGGCCAGCGCTCGCCTCCGCAGCCCAGGGCCGCCGCCCCCGCCGTGAGGAGAAACGACCCGCCCGTTCCGCGGAAAGAAGGCGGGGCGGTGGCTGCCGCTCACCCGCACCGGCCTGAGGCCGGGCAGACCCCCCGCTCCGGCTCCCGCCTTGCTCCTGGCTCTCCCTGCCCTCACCCCGCACACCCCCACATGTTGTGACCCTTTCCCCAGCTGCCGAGCGGCGGAGCGAGGGCCGAGGAGCGGGTTCCGCTGGGCTGCGGGGTGCAGCTGCCGGCCCGCGGGTCGCCTCACGCCCAGCGGAGCCGTCGCGGGGGTTCAGTCCCGAAGCTTCTCTCTTATTTCCCGCTCCCGGAGGTGCAGCTGCGCTCTCCGGGGCTCGGCAGGCCGGCAGCGGGCCGGGCCGGTGTGAGGGGAAGCGGGCGCAGCGGCCTGGGCCCTCCTGCCACCCGCGGTGCCACCGAGAGCCCAGCACCGCCAAGGCTTCCTTAAAGAATTGCTGGAATGCCAAGACTGACGTATATCCATGTAGGAAGTGACAGTCTGGGGGTTTATAAACAAATGTGTGCAAAATACGGGAGTTGCTCCCAGGGGTACCGCCTTGGCTTTGAGAAAGAGCTTTCCAGTTGGGCACTACAGAGCTTCGGAGTACATCTTAGTAACAAATACAGCAACCAGCATGAAGTACTGCGTTGTATCCTCAGAACAGCCTTCTTTGCATTCAAGGTTTTTCAGGAAAAGGGCTCAGTCAGAGCGCTTAGGAATAAAGCAGGTCTCAGGACCCAAACCACTGCACCCAGTATGACACCAGTTTCCTCACCCATGAGTATCCCTGCTGCAAACCACAGAGGTTAGTCCCAGAGGAGAATACACACCGACAGTGTCTCCCTGCTAGAGTCCCTGTAAAGATCCTCATCTACCTCCAATTTCTCCTTGGGACAGAGTTTCGGATTCTCCTTGTCAAGTGGCTGGCCTCTACAGAGGTCCCACACGACGTTACCAGTGCAAGCATCTGTCAACAAAGAACAGACAAGAACAAGTAACAGTACGACCACTGATTTATTTCCCAAAGGATGAACAAGAACTCGGCTCTGAAAAAACTTCAGGTGACGGCTGCCTTTGGCCAGGCTACAAGGAGGGCATTCAGAGGTAAACTTAGTCTAATTCCCAGAGCCCTAACCTTCCCCAAATTAATCTTTTTAATGGGAATTTAGTCCCCTGCTGTGCTCTTTGAAATTAAATCAGTTTAATAAGCTGATGAAAATTGTTTACCAATTATTTTCAGACAAAGAAATTATAAAATGAATAAAAATTAGTGCCATTGTATATGTGTACCATAAACAGGAGCAACACTCGTGTTATTTACTGTTTATTTTCTTAGGTGCTATCATCACAATATATTATCTCTGTCTTGAGATATTATCTTATTCGTCAATGGGTTGTTCCTTATGTTTCCTAAAACTTGAATGCACCTGAACTTTGAATCGTGAAAAAAGGAATAGTTTTTGATTAGAGCTTTATTTAGAACTTCTAGTAAACAAGGCAGGCTTAACTTCACCGGAAAAATACCATTTTGGATATTTTATGTAACCCAGGCTTAAAGAGAGATGTAGTAAACCAAAAGCTGCTGCAATGAAACCCCTGGTCTCAAGACTGAGTCAGTCTTGCTCTCTCTGAGAAGCACATACAGAGCGCACAGGGGTGTATCACCTGAATGCTATTTTAGCTGTAAATGCCACAAGTTAGCTGCTGCCTAATCAGCTATTTTACAAAGCAGACATACTCCTTTTTCTTTTTCCAGAGCACTTTGTAATAACTGAGCACAAAGGGAGGCTTTATTAATGGGATGATTTTCAAGACAGCAGCAGGAGCCCTCTCTTTTTTTAACCTCATTAAATTAAGTGTGCGTGGCACATTCCACCTTAATCAAAAGAACACTCCCCCAAACATAACCACTTTCCTTCTATTCAGCATTTCTAGGGATTAGGTTTTAACATCATTCACCCATGGTCTTCTCCAGAATGCAACATCAAAAACCACCTGGACTTGATCCTGTGTGATCTACTCTAGGTGATCCTGCTCTAGCAGTATCTCTAGAGGTCCCTTCCAACCCCTACCATTCTGTGAAATCTGTGAACAGAAGCAGCACTTTAAGTTCCACCCATTGTCCGTACAAAAAACTACTTGTGAAAGTAAGAGCTACATGTATAAAATAATTTTTTCAGACTATCTCCTTTCAGTGAGATCCTCAAATCTCTGATCTTAGGGATTTTTACCACTGATTTTTATAGGCATATGACCATGTCATTGGTCTGTAGGTAGAATTATTTTTCAAAATAGGCCCAAAAGGCAGTTCTAAAATGGTCAGTGTGCGGCTGCCAAGAACTAGTCAATGCATTGTATTTGCAGTTGTGAGAGTTCATTGTTCTTCAGCTCAGTTATCTGCCCTTCTCCCCAAGACTGTGGCCACTCGCTAATGGATAGATAATACTTTAAGTTTCCTTGTTCTACTGGCAGCTTGCACATTCCACTTGGTATTTAAAGAATGGTCAGAGAAACAGAAAATGTAGTACACCATGTTACATATAGACCCTCTACATCATAACCTTCCCTCAATAAAAGCCCTTTTTTCTTTCACGTGAATGTTAAGTGCTGATGTCTATCCCTTGAAAGATTATTTACAGTCACTTCATGAATGTGTTTTGAAAGTATATACCTCAAAATGATTGGGAGTGTGAAATCCAACCTAAAATAGAGGATACAGTACTGATCTCCCACTGTGACTATAAAACCTTCCTGTTGGTGTTCTGACCTTCATGCTGCTCCTCTACAATCACTGTATTGCTGTGGTCATGTGTTACAACTCATTTATGTTTTGTCCCCTGTACTGGAACACGCACCTTTGGATTTTTTTCCATAGGACATACACCTTTTGGACTCGATGACCTTAAAGGTCTTTTCCAACCCAGATGATTCTATTATTCTAAACATGGTTACAGCAGCAGCATAACGTCAAGGCAACCTCTGGAAAAGGATTTGATGGGACAGAACTTGAAGAAATTAGTTCAAGTCAATGTTTCCCACTGCCACAGTATTCGTGATTGGTACCTACACACGTATTTGGCAGAAAGATTTTACACAACGAAATATTTGGAATTTGGATTTTTCCTTTATATTCTTCTTATAAAAGGAAAGATGGAAGAAAAAGAGATGGAAAGAGCTGTACAGAACCAATGCAGAATAATAATAATAATAAAAGGCTGTGTAAGCTGAGTTTATCAGCAGCGCAGAAGGTCGAGAGACAAAAAAATGTGTCAGGAAAAACAGAGTGTGAAAGAAAGAGGAAAGGAGCTGCATCTGAAGCAGGATTCTCTGACAGCTTAAGCACTGTGAGCAGAACAGTGACTGTTTATCACCCAGCAGTGTGTTCTTGTAAACACTTCCACCTTTTAGTATATTATGTGGCTGGTAACTATGTTCAGAGAACATACTCTCAAAAGAAACTAGTAACAAAGACCTCAGTGCAAATAGCTTTGTCACCAACACACAGGGGCATGTATTTGGGAAGATCTCTGCCTGCTCTGTGAAACAGTACTAAATCATGCAAAGGTATTAAGTTTTAATTTAAATTTTTAGTATGCAGATTTTGCTAGCTAAAAATGAGAATATTAGCTGCCTGTGTAGCTATACTCTAGGTCTTGGATTTTGTTAATGAAAATACACAATAGGTGGTTTAAACCCAACATTAAAAGCTGTGCTGCAAATTCTAATTGCATATTGGGGCAAGAATTGGTCTTAATAAATGACATGGTAATAAGGCAATGGAATTATAAATGTCAAATATTAAAAACAATATTGCCAAAGCCTGACTATTTGATAGAGGCATCATCAGGTACAATCTGATTTGAAGTACAGAGATATATTTACATTAATCCCTAAAAACATCAACTATTTTCGTGGGCAAGCCTGTATATTGTGGAATTCCTTTTGCAAGCGCGAGTAGGAGAACAGAGGAGTGGAAATGTCGGAATGGAGGACTGGAGGAGCCAGCTACGAATGGGAGAAGTGCCAGGTCATGGCAGGACTGCGGCGTAAAGCACGCGCTCAGTCACTGCGCACATCCCTCCGGTCTCTTGCGTTTCTGTGGCACCGTGGGAGTTTGAGAGGCGTGCATTCCCAGCCTCTCCTCGGGGGAGTAGAAAGGATTTGAGTCTGAATCAGAGGGAGTAGAAGGGAGTGAGCTCTGTGGGTGTTAAAGCTCTTTTAGTCAATAATAAACAAACTAATTAATTTTGGTATTTAACTAGGCTAGGGTTGAGTTGGAGCAGCTTTCCAAACCAGCTCAGAAGGTGCCTGCACCAACAGGGTTACGCAGAAGTCGAGGCTGGGCGTTGAGGCAGGAATGCAGAGTTAAAGAGAGATGAGGAAACCGAGACAGAACCACAAACTGCATATAAGTTGTCTGTTTAAGTTACAGGCTGAGGAAATATTTGGAGCAGAACAGTCCTGTCACACTGCAGGCTCATTCAAACCTTCTGGCCATTGCAAGGCCCATGAGGGCTAGTTCCCACTGTATAAGCCGTACCCCGTTATGTCGATGTCACCTTCATGGAGGCAGTAGGGGTGGGATGGCTCTCCAGAAAATGGTTCCAAAGTTTTATCAGACGTTCACTTTCTGACCAGGCTAAACCAGTCTGAATTTGAAGTTTAATTGTAAAATGGAAGGCAATCTTAGACCATACCCAGCTCTGCTGAAGATGTAATATTTTGCTGTAGGCTTCAGAAAGGATCCTGGCACAGGTCCTATTGATTGTTGCACTTAAAAAACCGAACAGCATAAGTGGGAAAAAGATATTTTAACACCATTTTTCCTATTACATGTTATCATGGAGTTAATTTTAACCATAACTGCTTTTAATTTCCAGGTTTGTCTGAGATTTTGCACTATTATTCATCTTTAGTGGCACAGGTTAATTAATTGTATCAACACTGATTTACTAGCATTCTGCAAAACAATGTTTATTAATTTCTCTTTAATCACAAATACAGTTCTAAATCTCACAAAAGCACATTGCCTATGAAAAGCACAGCTCTGCTCAATCAAAACACATCAAGTGTTCAGTCATTGTACGGAAAAATGCTATCTTGTAGGAGTTCCTGAAGTAATTTATCAAACGCTAAATTCATTAAGAATTTTTGGGCCAAACTCTCCTGTTGCAAATATAGGACTCCTATCTCTGTGTTAAATCAAAAGGCTCTAAGGATGTATTTTTCTTTTAAAAGTTGTCCTAATTTGCTGTATAAGTACACAAGCTTTATGTCTATGACTATGATTTAATTTCCATTTCTGGTCTATATAAAGGGTGTCTGCACACGAATTTCAACAGCAGTATCAGAGAATATTTTGGTTCTAGACCCTAATATATAACAACTTGAAATACCTGTTATACAAATGATAAAAACATGCAAACGACACATATGCTTTCCTGGAAGAGCACTTTATTTTGATCACTAAGTGAATGCTTTTACTTTATAATGGTTAAATATTTTACTGATAATACAATAGATTGTTCTTTAATTTTTAAACCAAGTTACTATTTTTAAGGAGCTGGATGTGTAGATGGGAGTCTTGTTAGTAAAGGCATATTGCATTGTATATGCTATTTTTCTTCATAAGATTCTTCATAAGCAGAATACAGCAGAAGTTTAAATATTTGTCACACAAAGCAGCAAAACAGCCTTGGATTTTAATATTTTTAAATTTTATATTCCTTATTTTCATTGTATAAACCAATGTGATAATCCAACCTTTTTATAATTTAATGATGACAGATTGAAATAAAAACTGTTTGTCAAAAAGTTTTCAGACTTTTAAGATTTTTAGTTCTGATATAATTTCCATGATAAGGAAAATACTCGCCACACTAAAGTTAATTGAAAAACACCTACTGCCATCATTTAAACCAGTTTCATTCCGTGAGTTTATAAGGCAAAGTGACCTTCTAAAAACAAGCCTAAAATTGCATCCTTAGTTTTTAAAATGAGATTATGCAGTATGTTTAATAAAAGGGAGAGCATATACAGGTTAAGGCGCTGAATCACGGACATTCACAGCCTGATTGAACACCTAAGCCACTAGAAACACATACTTTACCTGGATCTTTTTTCCCTGGACTCAAAAATTATGAATCCTAAATTCAGTCAATATTCCAAATCTCAGTTTAAAAACAAACAAACAAAACCCCAAAACCCCAAACATTCTTTATGTATTTTATGAAAATATGCTCAACAGAAATCTTCAAAGTAGAAAACAAAGGAAGAAACATATTATGTATAGTTAAAATGTGCGGTAAACTGATTTTTCAATAAATATATATATACATAAATTCTTATTCTCCAGCTAGTAGACAGCCAATTTCTTATCTGTGAAAACTGAAAAATGCGTATAAAATAGAATCCTTTATATCAGAAACAGCTTTTAGATATTTTTAATAAAGGCGCAAAGGCTGGAACTCTTCAGCCTTGCCTAATCATGCTTATAATATTTATCAAAACTAAATAAATGTCAAAGGTTTAAAGACACTATTATGATTTTACTATATGCTCTGGAAATTTACTACAGGTACTTACAGACCACAGTTGTGTTTCTCAGTGACTTACAGTGTAAGAAGGGTGCAGTCATTGACAAGAGCTTAATGGAAAAAAGACAGACCTTTTAGTGAGATAAAAAATGTTTCAATGAACCCACTGTTTTTTTAATAAATTAATTCAGTCATTCTCAAAACCCTAATATCAGTCTTTCCCATTTAAACATGGGATCAGTGATGGTTCTTAACTGGAATTTTCTAAGTAAAAAGAAAGTACCACTGAGAAATTCCAAACTTTGATAGGTAGCCACAATCCAGAATTTTAAAACACCAGAAACATAGACATTAACCAGCTTTCAACAGCTCATTGGAAAGCCACTGAGTAGAAATAAATGGTGGCTAAATTAAACGTTGTTCAGGAAGATTTGTATTTTTCTTTCTATACATGACAATATTTCAACAGAAAATTGGAAGAACAATGAACATTAGCAAATTTGTGAGAAGTTACATTTTACAGCACAGTTGAGGACTTATTTTTTTTCTCTGCAGAATGCTTTAGCCATCCAGGGTCAAAAATTAGTGAAAATTTCCTGGTGAAAGGAAACTGATTGTAATGCTTCAGTTTAGATCGTATCCACAGTAATGTTCAGTTCCATTGGCATGAGCAGTCTATAGGCTCTTGAATGACATACATAGTTTCAGTGCCATTTCCTGAGCAGCGTAGTGGCACAGTCAGATTACGTGTTCCGTTTTCTCGACAACATTTACAGAATCTTAAATGGCTGTCAATATTGACATTGAAAATGGTTGCAGATGGGCATTTTCCATCACAAGAAGCCACATTTATCTATGAGTAGAAGAAGAACTGAAGTTAGACGTCTCAGATTTCCTTATAAAGATACTACATTTCAAACTTCCTTGTGATTAAAACCCATTTTTACATTTGAAAAGGACTCTGGTCTTAAAAATTATTTTCTTTTCTAAAATTCATTCATTCTAAGTGTAGAAATTTTAACTATTTTTTTTAATTAAACTTTTGTTGTTGTTTAATCATGTATTCTGTCTTAACCTTACGCAAAATGTTATGCTGTGGACACCAAAATCGAATCCCTGGTTACAAATTAATAACTTCAAAACAGGATAGGTAATTTCATGTTCTTTTCATGTTCACTGCTGAAAAGTTAAATTCTTCTAAGCAAAACAAAGGAATTTCTATTCTTCTTCTGGAAGGTTCAAGAGGAAAAGCAGATCATTGCAAAAGCTTTTCCCTTTTTCATTCATGCTGCTTGTGACTAAGGGCACACCCATATGAGCTGCATTATCATGGTAACAGATATATCCAAAAAGTAGATGCAGTAACAAACCAGCAAGGGCAGAGAATGCCTATAAAATTATTTGTGCTTCTAGACTTCAGCAGAGCTAAGCTTTCATTAAGGGAAGAGTCTTCTTAGTTGATGCTCTGACAGAAGAGAAATTGGTACTCCTTAATTAAAACTTAACAAAGTTGATAGGCTGGGAAATTGAGAATGGCCATACTATATCTAGCTCTTTTTGTGTTAGTTTTAAATCTGATTCCTTATGCAAGTGGGACATATGAAAGATGCTTCAATTTGGTCGCTTCCAAAAGGCCTGTGAACAAATGGCCCATATCCCAACAAATTAGACCAAAACGCTACTCTGACAGCTTTCCTGAAATTTGACAGGGGAAAGAAATAGACTGTGTCCTAAGCACTAATAATTTCCATTATTAATTATTTAAATGTAATCATACTCAGCCCTATCCAAGCTTGGCAGTATTAATCTGGCCAAACCCCACGTATGCCGTTCCAAACCAGCCATAGCAGATAGTGCCTTTTGGGGGGCCAAAATCACATGATTGAAACAGAGTGCCAGGGGTTTTGCAGAGGGGAAGCTGGAGGGGAAAGGAAGGGAGGCTAAGGTTATGAATAGAGATTGTGAGGACATGAAAATCTGTTGGTACTTCTTAGTGAAGGTTAAGGGAATCTGTGGGAAGGGTGGGCAGCCATCAAGGAAATGGGGAACAAGAAGATACTGGGGAGAAGGGGTTGTAGTCCAGATGGAGGTGGGACAGCAGTAGGTCTTTTTGGAAGGTGTATAGAGGGAGGAGGAAAAATAAAGAATCTACAATAAAAAGTCATAAGAAGGAAGGCTTCATTTGTTGTGCCGTTCATGGAATGACCTGGCCAACATTCTCACTGCTCCTTTCTGAACCCTCTCTAGTTCTGCAGCAAGGTAGAGGGAACATAATTGCACAGAACACCCTCAATAGTACTGCACATTGGTTTGTAAGAGACATCAGTTCTCTAAATGTCATCACAGTTAGCCTATCTGTCTGCAGGAAAGCATTTAACAGAGATTTTCACAGAACTGATTGCAAGGATAAGGTCCTTTTCAGCTATAAAAACCTATGAGGTTTGACTAAAATTGTCTTTTTGATATTCTTTGCTTTAGTCAATACCGTGTCTTTATTTTGACATACTGCTGTTCCTTAACCTAGGTTGCTGAAGTAACTGTGAAGCTCTCCACAGTCTTCTCTGCTCTTAATTATGGCAAATATCTGTAATTTCATGTACATATTATATGTCCTCATTGCCAACCCTTCTAAAACTAAATAAATACACCACATGCTCTTACTTCTGTTATTAAACTTCAGGCAAGTCACTGACTTGCCTGCTTAGCTTTCAATCTGCGATGGTATTTTGCCTTTTCCCTTATGACTGTTTAGGTTCTTCAACATAATCAGAAGCCTTTTGGAAGGCTCAAAATATTGTGTGGACTGCTTCTCCTTTAAATGCTACATGAAAAGCATATTTGCTGCTTGGACATGTCCTGGGTTTTATAGATGGGGCTACACCAAAGCTGAGAAGTAAGATGTCTTAAGCAGACCCATAAATAAATGGGATCATGAATTTATGATATGGAGACACATGCTATGTGGAGGAGAAGATACCCAGAGGGTAAAGGTCTTCAAATTGGAATGCAGCAGTGTTTCCATCACATCCTAAATGGAAGCATTTCAACTCCTCTTTTGGAGTGGGATGTTATTTCATGGTGAAGAGTTCAATGCCTTCCTTAGCTACAAGCAATTATGCTGTGTACTTTTCATTTGAAGCCAGATGTTTTTCCAGGTAGGAGGGCTCAGTCTTTCAGCCACAGGAACAGCTAATTTTACTCCATTTATGAGTTGGATAACATTCCTAGGGTCAGAGGTCTGCTTTTGAGAAAACAGCAGCACTTTTTGTTGCTTGTTGATAGCTGTAACCCAATTCTTAATACTTGATTTGTTATGCCATAGGCTCACTACGAAACTCTGCTTACCGGGCTTTGACTTATACAGTCATTTTTTCTTATGGTTGTCCTGATTGTCATTTTCTGGCAAATCCTTTCTTCCTTTTTGCCTGATAAAATACAGAAAATGCATACTGAATGAATACACTTTTTGTACTATATTTGCTACTAAAAAAATGAAATTATTAAAATAATTTTAAGAATTATATTTTTTTCATTAATTTACACACTGAAACTATTACTTCCATAATTAAAACTTGTCAGAAAAAATCTCATCTAGAAATACCTCCTGTGCAAAATTGAAGATTTTATAGCTGGCACATGTGAGTCATCAACTGGCCCATTGAGCTCTACAGATTTTATGAACATTGAAATATTAATATTATTTAAAATTGCACATATGGCAAAACAAAAATAAGCAATTAGAAAAAAGATGTCTTAAGTAATTTTGAATGGTATTAGAATCAAATCTGTTTTTAATAGGAATATTGAATGTAAGTAAGATTTTGATTCCATAATTCAGAAAATTTTCAGAACTTGACATTTGAGAAGGTGAAGCTGTGAATGTGGTTACAAGCTTGATGCTATTCTGAATGCTTAAAATTTAAATAGAACTATATAATTTCAGTATGTTTCTGAGAAATATATCCTTCAAGGAAGATTTTAAAGGGATATATACATATATTTGCTAAATATGGTGCAGTTTTTATCACCAGAACTCAAGCATGTATCACTGAGTCAGCATAGAGATCTAGGATTAGGGAAATACTACATTTTTGAATACAATCTGGGAGATATTGATAGGAGATATTAGATATTTTTCTTTTATTTGAAAAATAAAGCTGTAAATTTCAAAGCCATTTTTAGCATAATAAAAATCATCATCTAATAATTAATAGTACAGTTTTTCGTACTACACTCCATATCAGACTGCTTTTATTACTATCTGCATAACAACAATTATTTAGCTCTCCTGTTTCACTACCCATCAAAATCATCTGTTAGTTTCGCTATGCAACCCTTCTGGATATAAATTCAGTATATGAAATAATATATTCATATATCTTCAGCATATAAAATAATAAGCTCTAATCATCAGTTTTTCCACCTTCAGCACATGCCTTCATGGTTGGGTGTACTCAAAAAGAACAACTTTTCTGTCTCTCAGAAACCTTGTGAACACTTCTATAATATTAATGAGCTCTGAGTAACCAAGGTATCCTGCAACCATAGCTCCAGTGCCTATCTATAAATTAGGCTGGCTGCACAGTACAGCTGGATTTTAATCTGCGCATTGCAGGATCAAACAAAATTCTGTTACTGAACTAGCAGATGGCTGAATGATCGAAGCCGTCAGCCTACAGCATCTGTTTTTTCCTTTCTCAGCAACACTTGAGACAAGGAAGTCCTTTGATATTTCCATCAGAAAGCACTTGCCAGCATGGATATGTGTGGACAACACAATCTTTGTACATCTACAAGTCATATACGTTTCAGAGTATAAGGTACTGCTGATGTCTAGTGGAAACTCCGCTGCTATACTTTTCCCTTTCCCACCTTCAACTGTCAAGATCTGTATCCAGCATCAGGCGTGCTTTTTTAACTCTCTCGCTCCTTATTTGAGTAAGGAGTTTCTGTGACTTACCTATCCCTAAAACCAAAGAATTATGATAATAATGCAACATTTCTATAACATTGTGTAATTTCTGGTGTAAAGAGTATTTATTAATGCGTGATTGTAAGTGTATGTTCCCCCCCTCCCTGCCCCCCCATTTTCATAACTTTGTAAAGCATGTTATTTGTGACAAAGAAGAAATACAGTATAAATCTGTATCTGCAAAGGTGAGACCTGACAGTAATGCACACTCCTGCTCTATTATAAGGCAAAACCAGTTCAGTCATTCCATTCACAGGCCTGGGATCAGGTTTAGAATCTCTTGGTAACAGTATTCAGGATGTTGGTATTTTTTAGGTAACAGTTCTTATTACAACTACGCTGTACAGTAAGTTCACGTATTGAAACCAATTTCTGAAAGGAACAGGAGGAAGAACCACCCACGGCATATGCCGTAAATGGATCAACCTAATTCTGACAGGTGCCGAGCAGTGAACCCTAACCAGGCTTTAGAAAACCACTGATCTGGGAGGCCAACAGGGAATCAGCATCTCTCAGGATCAGGCCCAGTACCATTAGCGGCATGGTAACATGTAATGGCGATGACAGCTATGCGCGTAAATCAAGCAGTGCTTACACTATTATTAAAAAAAAAAAAAAAAGTACATTATTAAAAATAATACCTGGTTCACAATTAATACTATCAGTAGGCACTACTGGACTAATGGCAAAGGGTAATAGACCCAATCCAGAACCTGGCAGAATCATTAGGAATATAAGTTTCTCATGAAATAAAAACATTTTTATATAAATGACATTTCATTAATTCTTACACTGCCAACTGCAATTTTTCTTTTTGCAAAAGATGATGAGCTTCCTGTTAGTCTTCCAAATTTAGAAACTCTGCAGCTGCTTCAAGTCACACTAAAGATGGCCTAAACTTTATTACTCTCCTGGTTGACACAAAACTGGAATGTTGCTTCCTTGTAAACCAAACTTTTGCAATGAGTCTCTCTATGGCAAGGTAAGAATTAAATATGTGCACTCACTTTGCATGCATTCAATCAAGCTCTTTCAGAGAGATTATTTGTTCCCATTAAAACCCCAAGGTGTTGCAAGCTCTATTTATAAAAACTCTTCTTAATTGCTTCACCACAGGGCACATGCTTTTAGTTAAAGTTAAAACAAAATAAACAAAATCACTGGTTTTTTAGCAGCCACCTCAGCAAGTATTTCTGAAGTATAACGATGCCTTTCCTGAGGCCACAGAATACGGCCAAAATTATAAATGTTCCAGATCAACAGAAAACCAGTAGCCATTAATAAAGCCAACCTAAACTGGGGGGGGGGTGTGTTAGTTAAATATTTTTCAACAGAGCTTATCTCATTTGAGAAAGAACATTGATTAGTATGATTTTAGCACAATTCTGGTGTGTTACTTTTCTATGCTGATTCTCATTTAAAAAAAAAAATTTATTCTGTTGTATTATAATAACTTTTATTTTCTGTGGTTTGGATACAATACAACAACAATACTTGCAGTTCACTTTCAAAGCTTTGCATAACTTGGAAAACTGAGTATGCTTCTGTATTTGATAAATATGAGTATTTATTTCCCCTGATATCACCCAATTATTTACACTACATTGCACTGATTAATTTTATTTAATAACTGTGCAATACATGGTTATAAGTCTGTGACTTCCTATTCAATATTATTAAGTAAAGGTTTATCTAAAAAAATTCCAAAGACTAATTGGCTTATATATTTTAACTCTAATGTTGAAAACAAAAAAAGCCAAAAAAGAGGGGGAGGATTTTCTGCGGCTTCCAACATGTTCTTGCTCTACACAATTAGTTTTACCCAGCAGCGTTTTATTTTTATGTATATATAATTATATACCTTAATAATAAAACCTTTCCTAGTCAAAACTGCAGAGAAAATCAGCTTGTTCTCAACTCACTTTTAAAATCGCATAAGTTATGAAACCTTTGTATAAGCTTGCATCACAATTCATAATATTTTAAAGTTACACACTCAGAAAATGTGAATACGTTCCCAGATATTAAAAAGTCAAATTTATATAAGGGTTGCTAACATCAGTATTACTGTAACTTCTCCTCATTTGGGATTTAAAAATAAAATGATTCCAGTATTTTGGCCCTGGATAATGCATTCTGATGGTACAGAATAAAGTGGTAAATTTGGAGACATGTTTGAAAACACCATCAAATTTAGAGGGAAAATCCTTATCTTTCATGGAGAAAATCACATAGGCAATATTTTAGAGTCATCTTAGCAATAAAGAGTATGTTTTCATTATTTTAACTGAGAGAACTTTTCATCTTCCACAGATTATATTTGGAGAGATTTGGTTATACTCCAGAACTATAACGTTAAAAATCACCAAGTCAGCAGCCAAATGAAGCAGGGTTTTTTAATAGGAGTAGTTAGGTAACTATACCAATTTTATGTGATTTGTGGGGGGACTGCATGCTTTCTCCTTCTTTATGTCCCAGCAACTGAGGTTAAAAAACAAGCCCTCCAAAACCAAAGCCAAACTAGCACATATCGCAGCCTTCATCACTTACAGGTCTTGCAGCAGCCGTCATTATACGTCTGCACAATTCCTCCATTCTAGGAAAATAAAAGGAGAATATATCAAAAAAGACTGTGCCCAATGCAAAGGTGAATTCATTCCATGTTTTAAGGACGTCCAACTAATAAAAAGTAGTATCACTGTAATCAAGAGAATTACACAGCTACGTATCAGCTGAAGGATTGGTTCACAAGTTCTTCACAGCCTTTGACGCTGAAAGTGAATTCATCGCTGCCTATCTGATCTCATCTAGTCTCCTTTGAATAAGCCACTCAGTTTCTGTAAGCATCTTTTTATATCATCCACTACCATCTATTTATTTCCCCACCACTAAGATTTATGGGTATTGGTGAAAAAATTCATGTATGCAACTTTGCTGATGAGGTAAAAGGATTTACACTCATCATTCATATGCCAAGGAGAAAATCAATACCTAATAAGTAGCTCTATGCAACATTAAATAAATCTGTGAATATATGGACACTTTTGAAAGAGAACATTAAATGCAGAATTTCAGAACCACTGGAGTGCTCAATATGTTTTCTCTGTTACAGTCTTTGTTATTGATTTCTACTAAAGTTGCTCATTAGCTAGAAAGTAAAAAGGTATGAAAGTAAATACAATGTCCTTTTGAAATTAAAGCAGAGTATGAGAGGAAGAGAGAGACAGAGAGAGGGGCTGTCAGAATCTGCCAGAATGGCTTCAAGCAAGAAACACATGCCTACAATTTTAGTGCATAGCCCAGAACGGCATATCAAGCAGACTACTGAACAAAAATAGCACTCTTAAGATAACAACAGAAAAAAGACATTTTTAAGCTTCCATCTTTTCATGCTAGCATGCATTTTTAATCTCATTACAGAAAAATTACTGAATAAGTTGTTCAAGACCTTCTTAAATCCATATTCCTAAATTACCCTGAGCTGCCGCCTGTCAGAAGAGCTTTCTTCTCGGCTACTGGTTCAAGTCAGCATCTCCAAAAAATGGGTCAGACTGATTCAGGAAGATAATTTTAGGGCTCCATTCTTTAAAATCTTAACCATTATTACTAATGAAAGATCCTAATAGATGGTGACAAAAGGCTTCCAAGGGAGAAATTTGAGCATAAGTCAAAGTAGACAGGCATTAATTTTAGATAAAATGTCTTCGTCAGGAATGGAAGAAATAAGGACTTTTTTAAACAAATGCAATGGATAAGTAGGACTTGAGCTAAATTTATAATCTATAGTCAAGGCAGGAATGGTACTTACCCTTTCTACATGTATATTTACTTTATTATTTTTTGTAGCTCATATTAAATATGTGGTGTACTGCAATTGCAAGAATTATAAGAAGTAGTATAAAGTTAGAGAAGAATTAAATTAGAAATTAAATTGTAAACAAACATGTAATATAAAAGAAGGATCCACATTCTTCAAACCAGTTATATAGGTATGCCAAATTTACATTTTTAGATATATGATGTAGGTAGATACCCTTTCATAGATATCAGGGTAGGTATTTTTTGTTATGTAATACCAAGTTTTACTTTAATGTTTATATATCCTCGGACATCTTTATAATCTTTGCATGATTTAAGGAATTTTTATTATAGCCTGCTTTTACATAAGCATTTCTGAACTGCTTGATCCAATTTATTTAGTGTATGTGTACTATGTATATGTACTTGGCAAAGTGTTATTCCAAAGACATAGTCATTAGCACGTTATATAGTGGTATGTCAAGCATGATTCTAATTCCACAATATTTTAAAAGCAGTCCTCATTAAGACCCAAACCAAACTTTCATACTCCTCACAGATTTTTTGTCAGTCAAAAAGCAAACAGGAACACAGTAAACAAGACTGTAAATTGCCGGTGTACATATTTGTACTTACCACTTCTTTAATTTAAAGGAAGTGCATGAGGTATGCATATGTTGTCAAGTGTAAGCCAAACTCCAGATCAGTTACCGCCACTTACCTCACCCAAAGTACAAACCTTTGTACACTCAGTGTCATTAAAAGGAGGGCAGACAACACTCGATCCCAGCATGATAGCCCCCGCAGCAGTCTGTGCACACTTGTAATTGGTGCAGTTGGAGCTCCAGGTGCTTCCTTCCTAAATATATAAACCAAAATCATTGTCAGGAAAGACAAAACACTACCACTTTATCTCCAACCCTAAATGTCTGTAAGAGTGGTGCCCTCATTACGTAGTACCTACTGGAGCGGAAAGTTTGTTGCAGACCATCCATAGGCAGCAAATGGAAGGACCATCCTGTAGCTACCAGTGGCTGCTCCTCCCTGGAGCCATGGCTCTACTCCCCAGCGTGAATGTCCTAATGCAGAACGAAAGGGCTCCGTGCCAGAAAAATACCCCAATAGTTTCTTCTGCTCTGAAAGCATTGGGAGGCATGAACCAAGTCATGGCCACATCTAAATTTCTTTGTATGTGGATGGTGGAACACACCATCAGGATCCTGAAAGCCAGTGCTCCAGTTTGCACACTTCCTTTCTACAGAACTAGAATGAGGAGGAGAGTGACCCTGAGAAGGAGGACATAGGAGTCTTGATGTGGACTCCAAAGCTGCCAACTTGTCTAAATCACCGTGTATGACGAGGTGCAGTTTGAAGCCTACTCAGCACTTAGAGCATATCCAGCCTTAAGTATATGATGACATTCGCATAAATTTGTAGAAAATATTACATCAATAAAACGAAATGAGGTATTCACCTTCTGTGAAATGGCAGGTCTTTAAACAAACATGCTTTTTACCTATCCTCTAACATAAAATGTCCCCAGGTGCGTAACCTGCGGTAAGGAGGTATGAAGCAAGACTCACAACACGAGTTAACTAAGAAGTGACTGTTAGATGCCTGTTTACCGGTTCATTATAGTTATTGTCTGTCTCTGTCCAGAGGCAATTACCTCATACACGACTAGTGTTCCATTCTCAGTACGAAAAGAGCAAGACACATTTTGACAGGTTCCACAACAAGTATGGTGGTTGGAGGAAGGAATATATTTTTGATGCTGTAAAGATAAGAAAGCAAATAAAAGGGAGAAAAAAAGGTCTTTTTTAAACTTATAGTATCAGAAAGCTCACTGATTTCTGAAACTAAAAATACCAAGAGAAACAATGTATATTTTCCATATGGATGGATATTTTTACACACACTGCTAGAAACTGCCTCTCAAAATCATCCTGGAGACACAAGATACACATCATCACTGTTAGATTCTTGCTGAGCAAAAGTCTTCACTTTGACTTCTATCCTAATTGTGTAGTTGTGCTCACAAATTGCCTCATTCCTGTATTTTAGGAATACTCACAGATTCACATTGCTGGGAACAGTTCACCATTGTGAACTGCATGGCATTGTATCCTGTGTTCTGGTCTTTTTCTTGTAAACACTGTACAGTGTAACAAAGGTCTCCATCCAAGTACTGAATCACCGCCTGTCCAGGATTCAGTACTGTGACCTCTTGGAAGATGCACACATCATCTTTCTCTAACACCAAAGAAACAAATGTTAGCGGGGGGGGGGGGGGGGGTGGAGGGTGGGTGGGGGGGGGGGGGGTGGTGGTGAAATCATCAAGCAAATTAACAGAATCACTGTGAAGACATAAGTAGGGCAAAATCCTGTACTCTGCAAAAGTATTCAAACTTTTAGACTTTATTGATTTGTGGGTTTAATTACCAAACAAGGCGGGGAGGAGGTATCAATTCAGCTCAGAAAATGCTACAAAATGCAAAACTGCCTAAAATTGATATTGTTCCTACTGTGGAAGTAAAAAAAAAAAAAAAATTTTTCTTATTTTTAAAGAGTTCTACTATTTAACATTGGTCTAAGTTCACTATATGAATTATTCTGGATATCACAAAATGTAGCCTTCCTGTCAATTAAACTCCTATGTCTACAATTACCTGTGAGACAGTAATATGCTCAAGCTGGACTGTAAATGTGTGCTTTGCCCCCAGAGGCAGTTCAGCCTGGGCTGCAGTCAGGACTGCAGCATACCTCAAGCACCCCCATGCACAGTACAGCTGAAATCTAGTCTACACGGGGTAGCTGAGTGAGGGAAAGGAGAAGAAGCCTGATCCTAAGGCTGGATACCTACCCCAGTGCTGACTGGATGGGTCTGCTGCTCTGATGTGAGGTGTTGTCTCATTTGTGCTCGACAGTGGACTAGGAGTGGTCCCACTGCTCACACTCAAATAAGGTTCACAGCCTGCTTCCTATCTGCCTCTCACTGGAGAGACTGTACCTGACTGAGAGCATGGGCTCTCAGAACACCCCCAGAAAACCCCCAGAACACAAAACAGATGGGTTGGCAGACAAAGCATCATATGCTGAAAAGGGAGCATAATGCGTAACTGGGTAGACACCCATAGAGTCACAATAAAAGACTGTCTATGTTTGAAAAGGTTATTATGATCCTCCTTCTGCTTTCTTTGCATCCTCTTTTTACTAAAAACTA
Organism: Rhynochetos jubatus; assembly: GCA_027574665.1. Lineage (NCBI taxonomy): Eukaryota > Metazoa > Chordata > Aves > Eurypygiformes > Rhynochetidae > Rhynochetos > Rhynochetos jubatus. The sequence continues at coordinate 42,322,130 of CM050652.1, read as the reverse complement.
AAATAAGATGGCTAGGAATATGAAGAAGTTACCACAAATGTAGTGAGTGCATCCACAAGCACTGGAAACACTGCTATCTATTTTTTGAACTTCTCCCTGAGTATAAAAAAAGAGTTTGGAAAGTCAGGCACAATTAAATGCAGTGCTAAACTGACAGTTTTTCTCTAAAAATGTAAAATACTACTTTCATCATTTCCACCTCTGCTTTCATAAAAGAGAAAAATTGAAATGCACTCAAGAAGCAGTAGTACATTCAGAGTTATTCAATGTATTTATCTTAAACAGGAGCAAATCATTTACTCTAGGAATGTGTATGAATAGCGGAGTCACTAAACAGCCATTTTTTCTGAGATACAAAGTTACTTCAATAATAAACATATTAGGAAAAGACTGCCTTCCATGAATTTTCTTCCAAAAGGTAGGTGAAAGCTATTCAAAATTACAGCTCCTTTTTAGACTTCATATTATGCAGGCTTCACGTAAGGGGAAGAGAATGACAAGCTACAGGCATTTGGTAGGGAAAATATCCCTGTTACTACAGTAATCATGGGAGTTTGAACATTCAGTCATAACTGTTTTCCAGATCACAGTCCCTATTACGAGAAAGTGTGTGAGGTGCAAAATAAGACTTCTCCTATTGGCTAAACTCGATGTTAAATCATTTTAATCAAAAGCATAAATGATTAATAAAATATGCTTCTCCAGATGATATATAAGTTCATAAAGCTCATTCCTCATTAATTACTAAAACCAATTGGGAATTATTTAGGTGGAAAACCTTCCCAGCATATTGTTTCGAGTCAACATTAAACAGAAAAACATTACAGTTGCTTTTCTTCTTTTGACATCTTTAAACACGCAAAGTGAAATTTCCCCAAGGTGTAGTTGACAACCCTGTGCAGTCTCTTGATGGAGTTACACACTTGAGCTGGGAACTGGGTGGCAGTCCCAGCCTGTCCCTGCTCAGCCTCATCACCCTTTACAGCTGATTGAAACAAGGAAAGTAAGAGGGCTGAACACCATTAATAGAAGTATCTAAAGGACCGTGCTTACCAATTTACAGGTCAGCATAGTAGCATTTTCACAGCTACATTCTGAGAAGCAAACAAGAAAACTGTATTAGTCAGTTAGCTAATTGTTAACTGCTTTTGTTAACAGCAGTGGTTAAGGAATAAAGCAGTAATTACCACAGTGCCACTCTGGACAACACTGCCCAGGTATTTTTTCCTTCACAAGTGTCATGTCATCTGTGCAATTCATAGGAGGCTCAGAACAAAGATTTTCATCACAAACTAAATGGGAGAAAAGACACGTATAAGAATTTACTCATATTTCCTTTGAATTTTCCAGCTTATATTTCTCTTGATAAACTATTTTTAAAATAACAACATTTGTAATAAAATTTTATTGTGATTTTTAAGCATCTGAATTATATCTATTTGAAGCTCACCCTAACGGCTGGACCAAAAAATCCACACACACACACACTCTCATTTTTACTACATTTGGTAATGTATTGAACTGACAACAGGTACACTCACCACAGTAGTAATGAGGACAGCAGTAATGTATGGTATTAAGGTCTACAGTGAGAATTTCCCCTTCGTTACACAAGGGAACAGGCTCAATGCAGGATTCACAAACTAAATTAAAAAAAAAGAAATCAGACATTTATGAAGTTTTAAATACTAAAAAGTTAGCACACATGAATTCTGTTTAATAGACTATTTAACAAATCATGCTATGTTTGCTGCTTGGATAACAGAGCAAGTTATGGAGCTTATGTACGGAGCAACGCCAGGGCTAGGAAAACAAGTGCTAGTCCTAGCTTACTTATTGATTTAAAATTAAAAAAAAAAAAAAAAGTAAAATAAAAAATACAAATTAATGTTTTATAAACCTGGGGGAAAAGAATTTTCAGCACAGTAAAAAAAAAAAAAAAAATTTAAAGCATTCCTTTACCTAAGCTTTTATGGATTGACATTCAAATGTAAAAACATAATAAAGTTCAACATGATTTTCAAAATGATGTTGGAAATGAAAGATCCCAAACCCCAAGAATAACTCATGCTCCGATCAGCCTGACCTGTGCAAAGTTCCACTGACTTCTCCAATAATTCCTGGTTTAAGTTATTAGGTTTAAAACTATAGACTGTTTTTGTGAACACTTACCTATATCTTAGTTATCCATAAAAATCTAAGAGGCTTCTTACCACAGAGATAAGAGAAACAACAGGGATCTTCCTGTTTTGCTTCAACAATAAATTGATCTTCTCTGCAGTCCAGCTGGGAAGCATTGAAACAAACTGAAGGATCACATTCTGCAGGACGTGAAATAAACAGTTGGTAAAAAGAGTCACAGAAACAATGCTAAAAAGATATAAAACAAAATACCCCAAATTGGCTGTAAATCGAAAGTGACACAAAACACAAACACAAAAAAATATTGGAGGTTGAGAGAAAAATCCCATCATTTCCTGGTGCTATTTACAAAGTCCCATTCTGTTAACAATCAAAACAACTCGTAAGGCAAATTTTCTTACAAGACATAATACAAGGGTGGAAAATGTCCCAGTGTTTTTGTACTTCCCTTACCACATTGGTACTGTGGGCAGCAGGACAGGGGGTGGTAGCCTACCACTAATTTTTCATTAGGTTTGCATGTTGGAATAATGGCATCACACAATGACATGTTACATTCTGTGGGATAAAAAACAAACAATTTTGACATATTTGAACAGATGCAAGTGCAAGTCCTATAGCTCAAGATATTTACGCCCTGTAGTATAGAGATCCACATACTAAGAGCAGCCCAAGCCAGCTTAAAGTGCACTCTATACCATCGCGTAGACCTCAGAGCTCCACCCAGGGCTGGCATAGCCCCATTCACGTGGCACGGTGCAAACACAGTTATATCCCTCTTAAAGCAGGTATTTACTCGCTCTGCTTCCTACATACAAAGCCAGCTAAACTGTCCCAGTGAAATATTCCTTAAACGAGTTGACAATACAGCACTGGTTACAGGTATCTAACTAACGAGCAGAATCACCGTATCAGCTGGACCATTTGTTCTCATTTTCCCTGATGAAGTTTTGAAGAACTGAGTATCTTCTGCTTAACATTGTAGGAGGAATAAGCTTATTCCTTTCCAACAACCATGGCTAGATGGAATGTTAGTATTCAGTGATCAGTTCACAGAATACTGCTCTTGACACCAATGCACTAATAAGCAAAGGGAACAGGCTCTGATGACTGTGACAATTACCAAGGTACCTCTATCATTGAGTATTTATCAGTTTCTTTTGAAATTCCATCCAAGAGCTTAAAAATTCATTTTTAACTAATGTTTTGTTTCACTAGTGGACTTCTATGAGAAAAAAAATAGTATTTCAGTGAGTCAGCACTTCCAAAGAAAAGAAGCCTGCTTTGCCAGCCCAACCAGCCACAGGTAGCTAAAAATCACTTCTGAAAAGTGTTACCTTGAACCCTGTCTAAAGATCGTCATTTGCCGGTGAATGTCAAGCACTTACCTTATACTTTTGTTACTGAAAACCAGTGTGGTACGTACCACAAACCTTCTTTGGACAGCAAGCTCTCTCTTCGATGACATGGACAATAACTTCCCCTTCTCTTTCACAGACTGGTGGCAGATCCTCGTTGCATTCAGGTTCTACAGCAACAACGCTTCCATTTTCTAAACAGCTGTACATGCAACAGCCTCTCATGGACCCATTCCAGATCTCTCCAGCAGAGCGGGGTTGTCCTTTGTTATCTGTACATGCTGAGAGAAAAAACATTATATCCCTTCAGCAAGTAGGAGCTCAGATTTCCTGCAAGCAACTATGAATTGCATAAAACTATTGCATAACATAAGAGGACTGTGGAGCATTATGGTCAGGGAATCCAAGAAAAGATCATGACCTTAAAGCCACCAGATGAACAAATGTTTCACTATGGGTGAAAATAAATACTGAGTGCAAGGGGGAAAACCTGCCCATGCTATTCCTTCCTGAGTACTTCAGGACAGAAGGCCTGGGAGCTACAGAATAATGACCATCATTTTTCCCCAGCAGAAGTACATCTTCCCTGGGCCTTGAATCCAGGTGAATTGACAGCACCAACTGCTGTAGCGTGAGATAAAGCTAGGTTCTGTTGAAGGGAGCTGTACGCAGATTCACACTGACGACTGACATAGAACTTAAACATCGCTTACACTGAGCTGCAGTTAACATACACATATCTGCAAAACCACTCTGTCCTGCTGCACTTACTACATTTATCTTCTGGTATACAGAGGTCAGAGTCTGTTCTGTGCAGAATAGTGCCATTTTTACACACACAGTCTTCCCTTAAATAGGAACAGGGAGAATCTTCATAGAACCATTTATTCAAGCACGTCTTGGCTTCACAGGGCTGCACACAAGGCTGGTATTCCTTGCCCTCAGGACAACTCAATGCTGCAAGTCATAAAAATAGGACACTGCTGCTGTTATTCTGTCGGCATTTCATTGGATAAACAGGTAGTAAGAACAAGTGAGTGTATCATAGAAAGCATGCATTTATGTTTTTAACAGTAGTTCAGGTAAGCAACTCATTCAATCAGATTAAACTGATTCCTGGCACTTTGACTGGAACAATACATCTTAAGAACTTGTACCCTGATTGACTAATGCTGTGATAGAATGAGATGGTACTTAAATAACAATAGAAAGTAATATATTTTTAACCCATCACTAAACACTGCAACAGTATAAAGCCACATTGGAGTACAGAGCATGGCCATCTGCTTACAACAGTAATCAGGTGTCCTCCATCTAATGCAAATGTTGTGCTTGTTGCATAAAGCCACATATGCAGAAAGTGCATCACACTCATAATTCCAAAAATAAGTACTGTTGATCCACATCTTCTCACAAAACTCCTGTGGTGACACCTAGGAACATATTGTAATGGAGAATTAGCAAGTAGAAGAGCTTTCTGTAATTAAAATAAATCATGAATTACAAAAAATAATACAGCTGCAAGAGAAAAAATCACAAGCAGTGTTTAAAATAAAAAATACCATTCTTTTCAGAACACTCATTCTGCAAAACTTTAACTGCCAGAATTTTCTATGGTCGTTAGTAGGCAGAGAACGCAGTTCTAACTCTTTTGCAATGCATTTGTGTTGAGATGGTGATCTGGTGTCTCCTTTGAGCTTTGCCTATTAAATCATTTAAGAAACAGCATAATCGCACAGGTATCCATAAAGATGTGTGTTTACAATGGACAACATGACAGAAGTATGAAAGCCAACATGGCAGAGGTGTTAAAGCCACCCATCCAGTTGTCAGCTTATGAAAATAAGCAGAACATTAAAAATGTGCACACTTCTCACTCTTTTCTTAACTACACATCTTTTATTTAATTTGCACCTGGAATTTCTCTGATCTTAGTACTCACTTTCTTGTGGCAAGGGATGAAAATGCTTCTGTTTAACAGTTCCATACAGTATGTGCAGTTATCTTCAGTACAGTTCCTTACTGGCCTCCTGGTGGTTACATCCAGTGATTTCTCAATTTCCCAACTCTTAATGAACCCTTCAATTTCCTCCATATTTGTAATTATGGTCCTGTTTTGCATTTTCAGGTCATCAGTAGGGTCTCCATTACACACCCCTGGAGACAGAGCATCACATTCAAAGCACAAACAAACATACCATATTACTTCCTTTGGGAATGAGAAGTGCACTGGACAAGGTAACATTGCATCAGGCTCCTCTGTGAGATTTAGTCATCTGAATTTATAAATGAAAGCAGTAATATGTCCACCGTAGTTCTTGCTTTCTACTTGTGATTTCAGTCGTCAGCTCAATGACTTAGCAAAACAAGCAGATCATACAGTACAAGTGATGATACTTCACCCAGTGATGATTGACTTTTGAAAAAAACTGCTACCAAAGTGTGCTGCCGAGTGTAGCAAATTCACTGCCATGGCTCCAGATTCCAATCTCATTCTACTGAATGGCAATCAGCTCCATGAGGGTAAATGCAGATGGCATTCAAATTAACTTCATGGCACTGATTTGACACTGCATTGAAACTTAATTGAACATCCTAAATGCAGGAAGTACGGAAGGAATCTTTTGATGAACAAATTGCTCTCTATAGAGAAAATATTTTTCTTACTCAATTTATTAATACAAATCACTGGAAAAAAACCCCCACCGAAACCTCTGTCATCCACTGGCTACCTGAATTCATTGTTGTATGTATTCAGTTAAATCATCAATGAAAACAGTGAGTTCCTATGAGCACATAACAAGTCATTAATGCCAAAATTTTAATCTTCATAAGATTGTCTTACATCCCAGGGACTGAGCAGCCGAAGTACCTATATCCTTTTTTCACTTTCCTCCTGCATTGCTATCCACACCATAAATCCTTGTCTTTGTGCTTCCAGCCCTGCATCCTGATACTCCCCAGGGTCCCTTGTTAGAACTGGGCTCGCCTGGCGTGACAGGCTGTATCTCTCAGACAGCATGGAGAAACACAGAAGGTGGTATTTGCATGATAAGAAGCATTTGACAGCAGCACCGCTTTCCAGTCTTCTTAACACTTCTGCTTCTTGCTGCTGTCTTAATGCCACTCCACAAACCGTGCTGGTGCTAGAATTTGTAAGGCCGTACTACAGAATTGCAGAGTCAATACAGCTTTAAAAATAAAGCAAATTTACTCATAGTCCTGCAATTTTTTCAGTATCAGAGGGAGAGGATAGGAGAATCCCAGACAGGAACAAAACAGCAGATAATAGGAAAGAAGCACTAAAAGAGGCTTCAGACTTTACTGAAACATAACAGGTAGTGCAACACTTCACAGTGGAGGTTGGATTTGTCTGTGTAGTCTTCATCTTTCTGCCATTTCATGGCACAAAAAGTAACTATTCTATAATCCTTCCTACATTTGACCTACGCTTTTTCACAGTGTTTAGAGAAGGTGGCATGATACTGGGAAAAGATGTAGAACATGCCAGCATTCTCCTTCTCTCACTAGATCTAAGACCACTTTCCTTTTGTTCAAGCAGAGTATAGCTATTGACTTAAAATAGTTAATTTGTTTCTATGTATATATAAACCATATCTGAATTTTGTTTGTTTTTCAAACTGAAAGTGGTATAAAACATTGTAAAAAGTTCCTTCTCCTGGTCAGCATGGCGTAGATTCTGTAAAATTACAATGCACCAGAAAATGAACATTTATGATATCATTAAAGTAACTCTACAATACCTGCTTACACTCTTCCATATCACTCATACTGGCAGGGTTATAAAAAGGCTGTCAGGGAAGCCTGAACCATGCTAAATTTACTGTCACTGTAATTTAAGCCTGAGACAACTCAGCGCAGTTTTGGACTCCAGATCTTACCTTAAGAGGTCTGAATTTGGATTCACTATCCTCAGGGGACTTGGACCCTTCCCAAGACACACCTTTTGTCAGTATTTGCATAGTGATAAGCTGCCACTGCTAACATCTGACAGTTGTTCTTTTCTCCCGTAATCACTGAAATATACTGTCTCTACCTGAACTTCTTCAGCAGCCACTTCTGCGCTGAAAATTTTCCCTTTCTCTTTACTTGACTTCAACGATATTCTTAAACACAGGCAGAGCTGAATACATTTTCTAAAAGTTGATTAGAATCAATGTACTGATCACTACTTGCTCTGCAAAGTACATTATTAGCAAGCAGTGCTTTTAAACAGAATTATTGATTTATTATTATTCATTAATAGATTTTCACAAGCCCACCTCAAATAGGACTGTCAGTGTACTTAGTGGGGGTCACAAAGAGAGCTACAGGGACAGGAGGTCACAGACACAAAAGCGAGGTGTAAATTTTAAATGGAAAACTATTAAATAAGAAAAAAATTGCCACCGTAGCCTCACCACAAAGTCCTTCTGTCTTCATCGATGTGTTAGAGTGTAATCCATATTCTATATCTATGATGCCTGTAACGTGAGCCCACTTGATGCTAATACCGGCTGGGGTATTTACGACATACATTGCACCAGTATCCTGAATACTCAGTCCTTCTTTTGCAAAGGGTAATGACTGAATTACAGCATCCACTACTACCTAAAATAAACCAAATACATTTTAGGGATAAAAACAGATTGCAAAGATGTGTTTTATATAGCTTCACATTTTATAGCAAGAGATACTTTTTACAGCCTCTGTCACGTACAATAAGAGGCACAGTGCTTAAATCACAGAGCTTCCCGTCAGTGCCATTTCCTGTCACTGCAAATGAAGTAGACATGAGAAAAAATGATACGGAAAACTTTTCTGATTAAAGAATCAATAAATCTTAAGTATCACATATTGTATGTTTAAAAAACAAAACAGAACAAGCCCCACCTCATCCCAATTACTCAGTTATCTGCTCTGACCTATTACTGACTAGCAGGAAAGGAAGTTAAGTATTTATCATGTCTTGGAACATTTCTGTTTGGTTCTAGGTTTTCTGGAAAGAGAGTCTCAAGTATACATGCTTTTGCAGCCTCTTTAAAATCAACTTTGAAGTGTCATTCCAGGTAAATGACATACAAGTGAAGCATGGTGTCAGCAATGTATATTTTTTGCTTCTAGCATGCCATGAACTACTGGGCAGCTGAACTACAAGAGTAATCCTACTCCTGAAGTACATTTATTATGCATCAGATATATTGCATTCTACAACAGAATAGCTCTCCAGCTGTCTTTTAAATGTACATATGCTATGTATTGGTGATATATACTTACTTTTCTTGCTAAACGATTGATAAGTAATTTATAAGTGCGTGTTGTTACATTTAATTTCTTAAAACAGAGCCCTGAAGTGCTTGCAGGGGGGACCTTGAAAGAAAAGTGACAAACAAGTTCAGTTACTATTGTTTTTCTGAATCTGGACCAGTGCTATAAGGGATTTTTTCAATATGTGTAATATTAATGTATTTTATACTTAGTAAAAGAAAAAAGTACTTACTAGTTTTCTTATTGAATTTGCACTCTGGAAAACATTAAAAATAGATTAGTGCAGTGATAATCAGCAGCATTCTTATTTGGCAAAAATAAGTCGACTATTTATGTTCAAAGTTGTTCTATGATCAGCTTCATAATGAAACTAAATGAATATATTCCTTATAAATAATAAAAAATACACGTTTCCCAGCAAATGTAGTGTACCTTTTTATAAACTAGTTTTAGAAACTTGATTTACTTTAAAAGATTTAAATTGAAGGGGTTTATATGGAAAATAATGCAGAAAAGATACACAATAACCTGAACAAGTTGAATCAAAATACATAGAAATACAGTGGTTGTGCCAACAAAAGCTGTTATTTTACCAAGGCATCTTTCTGCACAAGACTAGCTCATACATACAATACGTGAGCTGGGAGTTTTAACTAAACAGCTTCAGCACTGACAGCAACCAATTACCATCATCACGAGATTCAGCATGTGCTGCAGAGCACTTTCAAAAAATATTTCTGAATGAACTGCAGCTACGGACTCCTAAAGCTCCTCTGCATATGTGAGCTGTGCTCACACCTTTAGACTGCAACCAAGAAACAGTAGGGAGCACTTTAAAAGAAAACCTCTAACACAGTGTAAGGCTCAGGAGCATAAAATCAAGTGTACAGTTGCCCAGTGAGAGTAGATAAGAGACTAAATAGGGATGGGAAGGAAAGAAGCCTGATGAAGTTCCTCCTCAGGATCTTGTTTACCCAAAACCCAAAGACAGAAATACAAGCCAGTTGTCCAACGGCTGCATAAATTAGGAGTATGCACAGTGTGAAGGAAATCTACGTACAGACTCCAAGGAGGATGGGGCTGACCTGACCTAAACTGGCAGTCTAAAAATAAAGTGATTGGATCCTCTCTGTAGGCCATGCAGAGAGTTAGACAACTACAAAGAGCAATTCATCGCACTAATCCCAAACTCATTAATACCTTCCTAAAATAACTGCAAAGTATTTTTGTGAATATTCAAAATATTTTAGTATTTTGACCATATTGTAAAGTATAAACTCAAGGTTTCAAAAATATTTGTGAGTGGAGAGCCTGAAAGGAGACATGCAGATTCAGAAGTTATGTCACCTCTGATAATTTAAAAGGAACCTACATTTGAATTTCCTTGTAACATAATACAACAAATGCTATTTATCCTGAGAAAAAATTTTTATCTAGACAGGACGATTAAGCATGCTCCCTGAAAATTAAATAACTCTTGTGATTTTTCAATGGAAATGGCTTTCATCTGAAAGTTTTAAGCGATACATTTTTGCAGAATTTCATACCTGTAACCCAATAATTCAGGAAACTATTACAATTATTGCAGAAATGCAAGAATCTTACCTGATTAGCAGGACATTTTTCAATGTGAGCAATGATAGTTTCTCCTGGTAGCTTGACTAAGATGTAGGAAGCCATATTATTACAGAGGGCTATGTTGTTTCCATCAAACGTAATAACACTCAGTTCAGACAGTACAGAACAGTGACCTAAAAAAGAACTGTCATTTAATGAGGTTACCACAAAACTGAACACAGGGCATTTCTAAAAACTTCCAGTTGTAGCAATAGCTGCTTTCATATATACGTTCAAGTATATCTTGATGACCTTGTTCTGCGGACGGCATACTACGCCATAAGCAGAAGCAGGTATCCTACGTTACTGAGTGAAAATCTGAGGTTTTTTTAATTTCTACCGGTTAACCTATCTGTACCTAGCAGTAGGTTAACTGGTAGAAAATTGGTGACAATTTTCACTTGTCAATGTTTTACAGGCAAGGTCAATGAATGTATGCGTTCTGAGATAAAATATATGTCTTAAAATATATGTATTTTTGAGATATTGATAACAGGAGACTCATCTGTCCTATCTTGAGACAAATATTTAGGAGTGTAATATTGGTTTCAGTAATGCTGCAAGATTTCTAACATAACTTATCTTTGGCCTTTTTGTTCCCTTGGTAGACAGTCATCTGCCAGTTTCTGCAGTTTCTGTGCATGAGTAAACATGACAGAGCTAACGGAAAGTTGGGGCTTCTGTCTTTCAGAAAATGCTAGTATTTAATTTGTTTTCTTCCCAAAATGTTGAAATCTCAACATTTCTACTGACAGTAATTCTGAAAAATCTCATCTGGAAAATGTTGATGTTCATGTTGCAGATTTCACGTCAATGTTTTCATTTAAAACAAAACAGCTTGCCTCTCTCAAGTGTGAATTCAAAGGTACAAAAGCATTCAGTATATTTAATTCTAGTTTGCTGATGAACAGCTCTTTTAAATTAATTCCACTATTCAACCTCATATTCACACTGTAATAAGCTCTTAATTTATTACTTCAAATTTGAAGATCAGGGCTCTATGCTCTATTTAAAAATAAAACAGTGACTTACAGGGACATTCCCATTCTGGGCAACAGCTATCAGTGTTAACTTGAACTGGCATTCCTCGAAAACCACAGTCTGGCTTCTGCACATCCTTAGGGCAGTTCCTTGAAAGGTTGTATAACATCCAACCAGTACTAACACATACGTACTGGCTACATTTGTCAACAGGTTCAAGGTATCTTGGCTGTCATATAAGGAAAGAAACAACCAAAATTAACTTTGCATTAATTATCCTTATGAAGTCCAAGCTCAAGTCCAAGTTCATGACCCTGCTCTGGGACAGAATCAGCGTACCTATGTGACCCCTCATCAGTGATTATGGAATGAATTGCTTTGGTGTGGTTGTAACAGGTGACAATGATGCATGGCCATTCACCCTCACCCTTCTTGTTCCATATAGCTTTGGTGGAATACGCTGTGCAAATCATTATGCATTGAGGCTATATGTTATACTCAGTAATAATCTAAACCATTTTAAGAAATACAGAATCATGCATTCCCATCATTTTAAACCCTATGACAAAGAAACAAATGGAAAAAAAGAAAGACAGGGTGAGATTATGAAGATACCCCAAAATTCCATGGATTATGGCTTTCTCTGCACCTCAGAAATACCTTTCACTATCTAGACTCTACATAGATTCAAAGCCATTTTTTTTCCAGAGTAATACATCCAAGTTGCAGAATATTGCAGTGCAGTATAAGAGCAATGATACAGCAATCCTCTAAGAATAAATTATTTTAAAACATGCAAATAGAAACAAAAATATGAGAAATGTAAGATCTCTGGTATTACATAAATAGCATAACAGAATGGACTGAAAGGCATATATATTTTAACGCATAAGGATAAGTAAAACTGATCATACCACACATTTGGAAGATGCAGATATCAATGTATGCATCATTGTACCAAAAGAAGCCTTATCAGCTATAGCTGTCATTGTTTCCACACTTGCCAGAGGTGTTTGTGTTTCCACCGGCTCTGAAAAGGGAGGCAGAGCCATTCCACTAGAATGAGATAAATCTGTTATAGTTCTGGTCTGCAGCTCTGTGGACTCTGTTAAACTGTAATAAGGTTTTGTGGTTTTCTGTGTTGTGATTTTGGACCAATCTGATGTTACATCTGGGACTCCAGAAAGAAAGACATTTTTTACTGAGGTGGTATTTCTTGAAAAAGGCGAACTCTGAACTGCAGATACTGTCAAGTAGGGCAAGGAAGATTTCTCAGTTGTGGTGGACTTTGTCTTGGTAACATTTCTTTGCTCATGTGAAGTCTGACCACTTTCTAAAATATCCACAGTTCTTTCAAATGAAGTTGCATATTTAACTTCTGAAGCTGTAAATGAGGTACTCTTCGCCTGTGACAATGAACTTGTAGTACCAGTTGTTTTCATGAGCATGATTTTTGGGGCTTCTTTAGTGCTCTGTGAAGCTTGAGTTGCTGCAGATGTGAATAAAGATATGTGTGACACATGCATGGGTGTTTCTGTGGTGGCAGGAACTGAAGCTGAAGCCATATAATACTCCAAATCGGCAACGAAAGAATCAGCAGTTTTTGCAGTAATCCTAGAGGCTACAGTAGTGTCAGAATCAACTAATAAACTGGCTGAAGAGCTAGGTGGTATTTTTGCAAAAATATAAGGTGCTTTTAAGGATGTAGCATTCACTGTTGTGTTGGTGGTCATTGATGTAGTGGATTGAGTGATGATTCCAGGTGATATGGCTGATATTGTTCCATCTTCTTCTGAAGAACTTACCGAAGAACTCTGTTTTCCTAGAGAAACAGTAGAGATATGGGTGGTCTTAGGAGGAGGTGAAGACATAGAGACCCTACTGGACTGGCATCCTAAAGTGGCTTCAGGAGTTGTAGGCATTAGTAAAGAGGGCATTACAGTGGGTGGTTTTAGCACTGCTGAAAGGCTGGTAGAAGAGCAGGAATGCACTGGTATAGATACTGGGTGTCTTACAGAAGGACTCAAAGATGTGTTTATAGGGATTTGAGAAGCAACTTAAGGTGAAGATACAGGCATTATGGGCAGAACAGCAGAAATACTGCTTTTTATTAATGGAGATGTCTGCTTGGGAACAGCCACTGAAACTTCCACTGAAGATAAAAATGGTTTTGGAGAAAAATTAGCTAAAGAACTTTCATTTAGTGATATCAGAGAAGTTTTAGACAAGGGTTTTGTGGTTTCAAAATATGAAACTGTGATTAATTGAGGAAAACTTGTTTCAAAGCTAGCAAATGTAGTAGTCTTAGGACTTTGAGGAGGAGTTGAAGTCAGTGCAGACATGGGTGTTGGGTGAACTTCAGTCTGACCAATGCCAGACCTAGTTCTAACAGACAAAGCAGATATAGGAGAAGTAGACGTGCTTAGCGTCAGCCGTGAACCTAGAAGAAATAGGTCTTGTGAAAGTTGCTCTGCCAGCCAGCAAAGCAAAGACACTTCAGACGATACTGCTGCTCCCTTAGAATGACTAACTGAAGGACTCCTACTCTTCCCAATCCCTGCAGGCAGCTCAGAAGTGACAAAAGATGGCTTGGAGGTTAAAGTTGTTAATGCTGAGGTAGGGGGAATGGTTCCTAGCTGAGTAGTTGATGTTTCAAGTGGAAATGGAACTAGCACTAGGGAAGTAGGAATTAGTAACACAGAATGGGTTGGAAGACGAGTTGCACTGAGCGGGGTTGCTGGAGTTGCTACAGTAATAGGTGAAGTTACAGATGCATTAGAACTGAAAGTATGTGATGTGACTACTGAGGCTTGAAGAGCAGTTGGAAAATCTGCTGAGGAGATGAGCTTGGAAAGGACAGTAGGTCTGGCTGTGTTGTGAAGTACATCAGAAAGCTCCACTGTACTTGGTAATGAAAATGTTGAATAGGTGGCTACATTAGACGCTTCCAACGAATAAAATTCTGTAATGGACTGTGCCGACATATTCGTTCCCCTTGAAGTTGTGTTTGCCTTCATGGTCATTTTTCCTGTCACACTGGTATGAGTTGACTCAGTCCCTGAAGTAACAAATAAAGGAGGCGTCTGAGGAAATATCTCCGTGGTAGCACCCGTGTGAGAGGTTAACAGTGAAGGTTTTGTTCCGATTGCTGACTCTGTAGGTGTCACAGGTATGCCTAAAAGGAAAAATGCATGTTTCACTGCCTCTTATGGATTATAGGTAAAGCAAAATAGCAACATCTCTCTCTACTCAAGTCCCATTTAAACATTAGCATATCAGAGCATCATTTTGCTGAGAAGATAACCTGCTAACGGTTCCAGGTTGCCAATTGACTTTGAGAAACTCAGCTTGAGAAGTTTCCTAATTTTCTTTACAAATGAAATAGACATTTTTTTTATTATTAATAAAACCTTAATTTTGCAGAGGAGTTTTGAAGCAACAAGGGAATTCTATAGAAAATTCAGCAAATCCGAAACAGTAAAATATTTGGAATAAATATATCTTTGGAAGGCAGTGTACTATATGAGATAACTTTGTACTAGCGAATATCAACCATAATGTATTTAATTCAAAATTGTAAAATAAAACAAGAGACTATATTAAAATGTAAATGTTATGTCAAAAAAAAAATCCCCAAAATAAGCAAATAATGCAGGATCTTCACACCCCAGAAGTTATGAAATAGATGCACTGAATTTGTTAGTGGTGGCCTATCAACTGAAAAAAAAAAACCCACTGAACTTGCAGCACACAGCAGTATTACCGCACCACAGCAGTATTTCTTATATTTGGGATCTTTCTCTTATGCACATATGATATGCTAGCAGTACATAGTCAAATATATTTGTGAAGAGTATAACACCATCACAAAAGGTTAAATTTAACACACTATTAGAGAAATGAAAGAATTCAACTTTAGATGTGGCTTGTTTGGACATAGAAGATGTATTTTGGATGACTGGCAATGTAATCTATGTCCCAGAGAGATATTCATCAACAGAAAGAGGTCCTGGTAAAACATTTAATTAAAAAAATGCAATCATGTCCATTTGCTTAAAACTTTTCCTGGGATCTCTAGAGTGATTTACAAGATTAGACTAATACAATAAAAATATACTTACAGTCTTCTGGATAAACGCATTTAAGTGTGACCTCATCAAGGATCATGTTTTTGGGACAGTATGGCAAGCATCCTTCAACCCTTTAAAATATTGCAAAGTTAATTCTAAACCCACAGCAGTAATAGTAATCAATTTGACATTATTTTACTTTGGCAAAATGAAACATTCGAATGTCTTCCCCATCAGAGTTCTGAGAACTCTCTCTGTAATGATGAACACAGCATTTTGAGGCATTTTAAGGTCAAAAAGGCATTGGACATCACAGTTCTGTTTCTAAATGGTTAATAATCAATTCTTTGCATAGGCTGATGAATGTGATAGATTTGGACTGTTTTGCTTCCACAACCAGGTGGAATTTCTGTGAACCAAACTAAGCAGAAAGATTTTCCATAGGATGAGGAACTTCTCTACAAGACCGCTGTTTTACCCAGCTGTATGCACCTGAGACATTAAAATGTTTGGACCTACTCCATAGAAAGTCTCGTTTGTGTGCACTTTCCGCATAGGAGAGTGGAGACAAGTCCACATATTCCTTTACTTTTTCATTTTGGGGGGATTTTTATTAAGAAAATCATGGCACGTTATAACAACCAGTGTGCCTGTATGGAAAAAGCTAATAATACAAACAGAGAAAACTAGTAAGATTCCTAATCATAAACTGCATATGCCTACAGAGGTGGTCTTGAAATTCAAAATGTTATTACATTTCCACCACATTTTGTGCCTTGAGGCTTTAGGCAGTTTTCCTTTTAGTTTATTGTGCTTCCATAGATGCCGGGTTGATCCGTGGAGACAGAAAATCTTGTCACTGAGGGACAAGGTAGCATCGGCCTTGTGAAATCCCTCACGGCACGCCAGTGAACATCTCTTCGTATGAAGTTCCCTCCTCTTACAGGAGAGGGCGTAGTCCACCCTTACTACTCCCACAGCTTCTGATCTCTCGTATCAGCACCAGAAAGATGCAGTCATTTACAGCATCACGGGGTGCTGCTTTCGGATGTGAATGTCAATAAACAGAAGGGAATAGCCTTCGTTTAATTTCATAGATTTCTACTTAACCACTTCCAGAAGCTAATCCCCTGGGCTAAATACAAACCCTCTTATTCTTGTGTTGAAAGATCGCATGGAAACAGGAATATATACCGTGGGAAACAAGAGGCTTGTTACAAATGTTTTCACATGATTTGTGAGAGCTGCTCACAACAGTGACACTGAAATCTGGATGAGTATAAATGAATGGATATTGCAGCTGCAGCAGCTTTCAGAAAGCATATGGTACGCATACTATAAAAAAAATAATACAGTAGCGATACGAGCTTAATTTTACTTACGGAGGAAGGAATTTACATGCTATTCCTTCAGGATCAGTACATGTTTTAACACACGGATTAGCACAAGATTCGTATCGCCATTCACACATCCTTCTATAAGGCACAGACGCACTGAGTTCTGGGAAAGAAGGGAAAAGTATTATTTATTGATCATGTAGTCAATAACCTACAAATTTGTAGTCTTTTGTATAATGTACATTGAGATTTTCAGAAAAATGATAAAATGAAAACCAAGTAGAGAAATTCTTGAGAACTTTCAAATAGGTGAGATTTTGTTCATTTTCAGTTTCAAGTATTTTAAATTCAGTCAAGCTAAAAGACATGGAAGCTTCAAAGATACAAACAGCTACTCACTTTTACGATATATTCTGTTTAAAAACCTTAAAATTCAGTTAAACATGGTGAAGGTACTGTTGGTTGCAGGAGCAATAGTCACCTCATTCACTGACAAGAATAGGTATCTATAATCCACTAACAAGCCATTAACATGCATCATTTTGTGACATACCACGCTCATTTTGAAAGAGTGAAACAGTGAAAATGTAGTTCAATGATAAAGTGATCATCATATCTGCAAAAATCGTAAAATAATAGCATTTGGAGATGGAAAGGAAGACAAAGACAGAAAAGTAATTAAAAATAGGGTAAAAACATTTGTTGTTATTACTGCTGATGAAAGACATGCTCTGAAGGCAAGCAGAAAAAAACATACTTATCCCTGGGCATTACGCAACATTTACCTTCAATACTAAAGCTACTCAGACGTTTGAATTCTTCTGAATCATTGTACTTTGCCACTTTAACACCAGATGAGGTGAGAATGATGAAAAAGCCTTTTTTACTGTGCAGTTCAAAGGCGCTGAGCCCTGGACTCCAGAGGCCTTGGTGGTGGAAGAAGGTGGCTTGTCGCCGGAAGGAGGCACTTGCCTGCCACTGTTCCAACCCAATGGTTTCATTGTCGTGTACGTATAGGAAGTAGTTTGGTCTTTCAGCAGATTCAAGGGAAACAAGTGAGAGAGCTTCCACAGAAGAAAATAATAATAATCATAGTAAGATTTTCAGAGAAACCAACTTAAAATTAAAATCTATATATTGGTTGTTAAATGGCTCCTTTTAAACAACTACTTTTCACCAAAAAAAATTCATTTTTATCTAACACAAAGAAGTTAAAAATGCAGGGTCTAAAGGAGACTTCAAAGGATGACATAATCCAGAGCTACCAGAGAGCTAATTGGTTAGGGCAAAACTACATTCAGCCTGCTGCTACCAGCCTCAGGTTGGGACTTGCTTAATTTGAGAGCTTTTTGTCAAATGTGGACAAAAGCCTGACAGTTCAGCCAGACCAAAATTTCGTTAGTAAATAACACCACACGAATATTGTAAGAACATGCTTGACTTCACCTTGAGGTCAGGTGATTTTTACATATGGTCATATCCAGCAATACAGTAAGAAAACCTGTGGCCACATAAGACTCAACCCTCTATTTGCTCTGCCCATGCCAGAAATCAGAAGTGAAGAAAATTCCCTGAAAATGTAGGAACTCCAGAGAAGACTGACTTCGTATTTGGTTTTCAGCTTGAATACAATCTTGAAATGTCTTTAATCTAGATGAATACTATCTCATTCCTCACAGATATAGTAACTACTTGTGTACCACACAGATATAACGAATGTTTTATTTCCACTTTACATTGGTTACAGAACTGACAAGACTGAATTAATACTTCTGTTCTATGTACTTTCTCATATCAAAATCCTATCTAAACCCCCAATTTCTCCATGAATCTATGTTTGTGAATATAGATTCAAATTTTATTTTGAAGACAGCCCTTCTCTATGTTGATTTTTGAGGGTTTAGGATCTTTTTCCACAAATTAAATTCTGTGAGAAAGTAATGACAAAATCTGTATTGACTTAATTGGCACAAACTCAATACATCTGGAGAAAGGAAAATATATAGAGAAGGAAAAACACTTAAACCATATTTATGTATGGTTGTATAGTATGGATCAGTCTCTGAAAAGTCAAAAACAGATCTTAGGAGTATCTGTTCACTGAAGAATCTTCCTTCTACATTGTATGGAGATGCTGCTCACAAACAATGCAGGAGACAGATTGGTTGTTTTAAGTTGCATATTTTATAGTCCACTGGCAGTCACAAAAAAGAAGAAAAGATAAAGTAGAAGTGATTTTACTGGTGACAACAATATCTTGCATTCACATTCAGTGTTGATACCTGCCAGATAAATGTGCAAAATTTTCTGTTTTCCAGTTATACAAACCTTTTTTTTCACAAAGGAATTTTATGCACTTGTATTTTGCAGTATCTAAAACAATGTTTGAAAATTCCACTTTAAAGCTGGCAGAAAGGTTTTCCAATATTTAAAAAAAAAAAAAAATCAATCAGTATTCTTTCTCAGTTTTAAATTGGCTGCTTCATCCTCACTTATTCCAATAACTAAAAATATCTAGCCTATTTTTATATCTAATATCTAGACTAGGAGGTTTAGAAGATGCAGCAAAAGTAACCCTTATAGTTTGAAAAATATGTATTGCCATTAGCAAAATGTTGAGGACACTTACATAAATCTTTGTCTTTGAAAAGTCCTGGAGTTACCATGAAACTGAAAAATACATTTCCATATGCTCCAGTTCTAGGCAGGGGAAATATCCTTCTACTGGATACGTTAGCTCCTATAATTGTGTCATTCTCTCCATAACTTGCCAAAATATAGGGTCCTTCACCAAGACCTAAGGGAAGAAAAATCGAAGAGAAAAAGAAAAATCCTCCTTGCATATCATACAAAACTTCGGTGTTAGTTGGCACAGTATGTCACCTTAAATATTTCACCGTACCTGGAATCAAATAAATTTGGAAGCACAGCCCAACACATCAAGGTATTATGCCCGAGTAGGTCTCTATCTATCTGTGTACTCCCTTATTCTTTGCTTGCTCCCCAGAATACAACAGATACAAAATGTGGGCAGCTATCCTCACAAAATGGCCTGTACAAGAAAGCAATCTGCGCTGGTTTTTTATGGTATTTTGTCTTTTTCATGTCTTTATTTCTACCCCTTGAAAGATCAACAGTGCTACTTTACTATTACTCCCCAATCAGACACTGAAGTTAATCTAGGATCTACAAGGCAATGTCCCCCCAAAAGCAAACAGATTCCAAATTACAAGGCAGCAATATTGCTTAAGCAGTTGTGTAGTTCGTCCTCTTCCACAAGCCACTTGCTTCTGCCCCCCTACTACCCCCTTTATTATGCCATCCTAAGTGCTTCAGCAGTGACGTGGCCCAGCCAAAAAATAACCAGCTGATTTTTCCAGTCTGATTCACCACATCACCCTTCAAAAGCTCACGCCAATGTAACAGTGACAAGAGCTTCAGCTGGTACCACCGCTGTAACAGTGCTGGCCCCGCAGCAAAGCCCTGGAGCTCTTTCTGCTGGGCTGGAAAGGCTCACAGGGATAGATACACCCGGATACAACACCATCCGTCTTGGTCACTATATCCCACTGAAAGAACCAAGAGCAGCATTCTTTGAAAACGTCACCTTGTGAGTAATAAACAAAACATGAAAGCTTTGTGGAAGCTTTTAATCCTTACAGCGAAAAGACTGAACCCCTTCCCAGCCTAAGACTGCTCCTTTCAAATATGACTTTTTCCGAGAGGGAAGGAATTCTCATAATAATGAGATTTGTCTCAGCTAGAAGTTAAACGCCAAATGCAGAGAACTGCATGAAAATAACCACTGGTTTTAGATGGAAGCTATGTTGGAGATCATGTGCACATGAACCCCACAAGCTTGCCACAAAATGACCATTTTTAAAGAAGTGGCAAGACAATTTATCTTTAAAAGACTCTTTATTCTAAGTCATTGAATGTTTATCCCTAGATATTAGCAGACATTTTGCCTATGACTTGAGCAAAAGCAGGAGTGAGCTGTGATTGATAAAGTTTCCATAAAGATTCAACAGTTTGACATCATGCAGAACAAAAAAGAATCAGAGGAGGAGCCATCCTAGTCCCTAAAGGTGTTTTGCTGGCACTTGGTGGTGGAAATACGCACAATGCCATCCTAGATTTTAACGCTGGTAGGCAGCTAAGCACCACTCAGCTGCTCGCTCACTCCCGGCTCAAGAGAATCAGAGGGGAAGAACTGAAAAAAGTCTCCTGGGCTGAGATACAGACAGTTTAATAAGAAAAGGGGGGAAAAGGGGAAAGCATGATGGAAAAAAACGATTGCTCACCACCAGCTGACCAATGTATGACTGTCTGTTTGTGTTTATATAGGACAAATCTCAAGTAATACGTGAGCTGCTGCACAGAAAAAGTGTTTTAGATACCCATAGCAGAACAGGAGGGAAGAAAAAGTCAGTATAATGACATACTGATATTAAATAGGCAGGGACTGTGTCACAAAACAACATGTGATACTCCAGGCTGCTCATAAAAGTCATCTTTCCTCTCTAACGGATTTGAAGGTCCAGTGAGCTCGAGGGATTGTGACTATGCAATCCTATCCTAGAGAGCAGGGAGAACGGAAAGGAGATAACCTCCAGCACTGCTGCAGCTGACAGACTCTTCTCAGCACAAGCTACGAAGGGTTTTATTTGCAGCGTGCACTGTATCATAGTTCCTCTGAGATGCCAGATGTGTTGTTTTGCTTACAACTACGATGTCTGTTTCCATGCCATCACTGTCCCTGGACACAGAGCACAAAGGCCCATGGGGGCTTGCTTTAGTAACTTGCTGAGCTCATTAAACTCACATAACAGGAGTATAAGAAACCCCCATTCTAACCTGTGAAAAGAGGGAAATTACCAAACTCTTATTTTCTTCCAGGGTTAGTCTGAGTGAACTGATATAAGCTGGGTATTTGTTTTCAAAGAGAAACAAAATAAATGAGGGGGGAGAGATAAATATCTCAAAATAGCATCATACAGAAGGAAAGACAATAGAATAATGCATTAAAGATGCCTTCTGTATTCTAGAGTGGTCGATGTGGGGAATTACCTGCAACTAAATGCTTTATAAAAGAAGATTCCATTTTGGAACCAGAGACTATAGGTTTGTTTCTAGCACATAGCTAGCTAGTGTGCTGGAAAACATGAAGAGTTAAGTGTATTCAGCAAGGAATATAGAAATGAGGATGAATCAAAGACAATAACAGCAACGACTGCTTACCTTGATTGTAATATTCACAGTCATAAGCTAAAAGAAAAAGAAAACAAGCATTTTATTATCACAAAGTACTAACAGAATCTATGCATGTCTATCCTAAAAATGTAAAATTCACTTTCATGAGGGGAAGTTTCATTTCCCATAATGTATTTCAGTCAGTGACTTTATTTCCTTAGGCTTTTATTCAGTGACACACAGCTGTATTTAAACAGATATGCCACAACAGCAGACTTGAAGCAGGAATTATTCTAATATTGAGAACCGTTCTCGTATCAGTGAGAAGTAGAATGGACTGAATCTCTTTGCAGCCCCAGACAGAACAGTGGAGGTAGCCCAGATCTGGCAGACCAGTTGCCTTGCCCTCAGTCTCCACGCTGGCACACCCTGGGCACAGGCAGTCCTCTGCAGTAAGACAGCAGATTTGGGTGTATAAGGCTAACAGCTAACACACAGCCAGCTTGAAAAATGTGAAGGACTATACTTATTATCCACCTCCTTCTGTCATATTTGTACCACTGGGCAGCAAAAGGCCAAAGATGCCTTGAAGATGAGCTCCAGTGCGAGGCCAGCCCGGGCACATACCGCAGAGCGAAGGAGATCGCCAGTGAATCGCTGCTCCTTGCTGGCAGCACTTGTGGGCGTAAGCTGCAATACTGGTGCACAAGCACTCGCAGTCCCCACCAAGGTTGCAGTTGCACGTATCTGTGTGACAATTTTTGACAAAAGAAGTCACATCGATCTGGGCGGGGAAAAGGAAAACAAAGAGAGATGGTGACTTAGTAGCCATGAGCTGTACAAATTCTGTTGCACCATTTTCAGAAAGAGTGCTACCTCTGGATTAACTGAACAAATACAACACAAAAATAAGGTATTTTATAAGGTTTGGGTACATTTCTATACAAAAATTACACTTTGAATGATCAGCTTGTACCTCCATTACTGGCCAAGAGAAAATTTCAACCAGTGACTATTAACAAGCATGTCTGTCCACACACCTGCGGTCCATTTTGAAGATTTTGGAGAGGATACTGGAGCTGGTGGTTGCCTTCATAAGGCAAATACTGCCACCTGTAGTCA
This sequence comes from Rhynochetos jubatus, assembly GCA_027574665.1. Taxonomy (NCBI): domain Eukaryota; kingdom Metazoa; phylum Chordata; class Aves; order Eurypygiformes; family Rhynochetidae; genus Rhynochetos; species Rhynochetos jubatus. The sequence continues at coordinate 42,299,042 of CM050652.1, read as the reverse complement.
TGCTGTCAGTTTTGCATGAACAATAACAAAATCAGAGCTGCAGCTCTGATTGATTACCAACTAATTAATTATTTGTAGAGGGGGCTTTGGTCAGGCAAAGAAAGCCTGAGCACACCGCTGACATTTTGGAGAAATACAGTTCTGCACTTACCAACATTTTAATATACTTTGCCTGCAAACCTTCATTAGGTCAGAAACCCATATCCTCGCTCTAAAATCCCACCGAATTATTTCCTGGTTTTACATGATACATTATTTCTCGGGTTTTAATCATCTTTTCCATAATGTTGAGCAATGTTTCCAAAACAGTATTCTTACTCAACACATGAAATGTTTAAAGCAATCCTTCTCTTCGGTTTAGACTCTGGTCTAGCTCAGTTGTAGAGCACTCAAATGGCACATGTCAGATCGCAGAAATACCATCACAATAACAAAGCAGCACTTATCTAACACGGAGACAGCTTCTCAGCTGGCAGCTGCTAGGAGCTGGCAGGGTTACGAAGACTGTTTTTCTGCCTTCAGTGGAGAGAGATGATGCCATTTTGCTTTTATTATTTCTCTTATTGTGAAAACAGGGATACCACTGGGGTGGAGGCTCAAGCGTTAGCTCCGTTGAAAATGGCTCTAAGAGCTTCACAGGAAGCACCAAACAGCAGATTGGCTCCAAAGACCTCAACCTGTCCCTCACGTCTGCAGGACGACATCTCCACATGGGTCAGCAACATCCTGCCGTTGTGGCAAACTGGGAGCCTCGGGTCAAAGCTCCTGCTGAGTTCAGGAGTTGTGAGGAAGACTTTTTTTCTGCAAGTGCTGAGGCTCCTCAGCCCCTGCTGAGTTCAGCGCTTAGCTGGGCAACTGCAATCCATCAGTCGCTGCCAGCCAGAGATGCAAAACTTTGACTGAAAATGGGGTTTTCCATCCTCAGCTGAACTCTGAGACAGCCTGTTCCACGGGCAGGAGCTTGCCTCCAGGCACAGCAGGATCCTCCACCTCCCGCCCAGCAGGAGCAACGGTAAGAGCGCTGCTCCAAGCACATCCTGAAACCCACACTTTCTGTTCCTTCCATGCCCCAGTGTCAGTCTCTGCTTGGGCTTTTTTCCCTGGCACCCCGTTCCCCACCCGCACAGCCAGCAGTCAGCTGCAGGTATCCTGGGTAGGAGGTCGCTTCACCTTACACTTGTAAGAGCTGTATTTTCACATGCTGATGAACAGGTTGTAAAAACACCTGAAAGATGTTTGCTGTACAGGCTGTCCCTTACAAGATGGGTATGTGCATGTGAAAATGCTTGACTACTAATTAAATGACATGTTTTGCACCTGACATGCATTTTTTTAAACGTAATTATTGGCATAATGCTGGCAAATTTTAATCGCAGCATGGATAAGATACAGAAACTTAATGCTCAAGAGGAAACCTCTGTCTTTGTGAGTTATAATAATACAGCTCCTTAAAACTCTCAAAAGTTCCATTTTTATTTATTACTTTCCACTTTGAAAATACACTCATCACTATGTTCTCAGGCACATGCTCAAAAAATTCTTTACATAGTAACTAAAGTCAACATTAATAAATCTCCCGGGTTAAGCTACTGCAACCTCCTTCTCAGGCAAATTCCTAACCATGTTGATATCAAACTTCAGTCCTGAAAGTCAGGAGGTTCAGCTGGGACATCTAATGATCTCATTTAGTATTAATAGGCATAAAGAATATATAGAGACTGAGACAAAATGTCGTGGTGGTTCTTGCCTGCACAGGTGTAAAGAAGCACCTTCGATAACAAAATACCTTTGGGAAACTAAAAACTGAAATAGGGAAAAATATATAGAGCATGGCTTGCGTTGATAAAGGGTTGACTAAAATGGAATAAAAGATTCCCACACAAGCTCCTGTTGTCCCCATCTTGTCTAGGCCGAACTTCAGGACAGTCTTGTAAGGTATTGGGACAACAAGGACAGCAAACCTCAGAGTTTTGATAAAAGGAGATGATAAGTTGTCAGCTAGTTAAATATACTGGTAGCTCTGAGGCTGAAATCTCCCTCTTTCGTATTGCTTTCTATATTGAGCAGGACAGTTAACAAAATAGAACCAGTTGAGATAAGCTGTAGGCATATTACACAAACACTTATTTTAGAATCACAGAGTCACTAAGGTTGGAAAACACCCCTAAGATCATCGAGTCCAACCACCAACCCAACGCTACCACACCCACTAGACCATGTCCTCATTATATATATATCCTGCAGTATATAGAAAAGCCTTAAAAATGTAGTTACTTATATGAACAAAAAAAAAAAAAAAAAAAACCACCATAAATAAAACCTAAAGAGAACAGAACCTTGATTATCCAGTCTACTAACTCATGGCTCCCAGTTATCACTATTATGTTTAGGCTCCAGTCTTGAAAAGAACAAGAAACTCTGCACAAACATAGCCCACCCACATAGAGATACTCGCAGGGCTCTACTCTGTATCCTCCCTGACATTCAGACTGAGGGGAATAGCAAGAAGAAATTAATTGCTGGAATTCTAATGTTTTCCTACATGAGAGCACATCTTGGATATTTAATAAACTTACCACATTGCGACAAGGTGCAAAAACATCACTGTATAAAATTGAGCATTCCTTTTTGGCGTAAGGGAACTTGCTTTGATGTACCTCACATGGTCTTAGTGTTTCATTTGGGCTCTTGCACTAAAAACAAGCAAAACCACCACAAACATTTTACATGAAAGTGTGTTTACCATGGACTCAGGTGCACTATAGTATCATATCATTCAACACCTGCATACTCAAAAATAAAGTTTGAATGCTATCTTCTTCATCTTTCCCTTTCCCTGATTTGTTGTTGTAATTGAAAACATTTGCACAAAATGAATCTTTGTGTTTTGTTCTGAAGTACTAAAATGTTCCTGCTGTCTGCTCAGTGCATAAAGACAAAATGTTTTCTTTGTGACACATTATAATCATTACCAGAGCAACCAACTGTAACATCACAAACAAACACACGGTCCAAATCCATCCCTGGTGGTTTTGCACTGACTTTAAATGGAGCCACACTACAGATTGCTTTAGCCCTCTAAGTTCAAATAAAGAAGCAGCAGTAGGAAGAGAGCAGCCCATGAAAAAGAAATAGTCAAAGATCATCGTGATAACTCGAAAATGGCTGAGATATAACTCCCTCTCGTAAAGTCTCTCTTTAAGGAGGAAAACAAATGAGCAGAAAAATAATGAAACGACACTCAGCTTAGAACAGATGAGCTCATCCAAAACCACACTCTCTTGGTGCAGCAGGGAAGCCCAGGAGGGGGTAACGATGGATCTGTAGGCAGCATAGGGGTGCCCTGGCACAGCCTCAGCTGCAGTGCAGATGCCCGCCTATGCTCCCCTCCTCTGCAGGTGCTAGGGCACTGCTGTGGGCTGATGTGCTGCCACTCTCAGGAGGGAGAGACCCTGGAAGCATCCCCCGCTTCACGTAGCCGATGCAAGCACATTTGCCAGTAGAGTTGGGTTCTAGGCCTCCAGCTATCAAATACTCCTTTACAGTATTCAGATTTTGTGGAAAAGGTGACCAGGATACATGTGTACGAAGGACAAAGGTCCTGTCTGACAAAATCCCTAACGCCTACTGCAGATGAAGTGCCAAGTCTGGCTGAGCACAGGCTGCCTGCAAGGCCAATATTGAACTCAGATCCTGAATGCTCTGGCAGTCACAGAGATCGGAAGATCACATGAGATCTTACAAAAATAAATATATATGGCCACAAAAAGATAAGTGCAAGTTTGGGCTGCATAAGCCAAGGTCACAACATCCTGGAAGTTAATGTGCTATGCAAACACTTCACGCTTCTTTTAAAACAGCCACTGAACTGATAAATTGGAAAAGAAAAATTCATACAAGGTATTTACACATTTCTTTATGTATCACCTTCTAGATAAGCATATAACCACCAGTGCTACACGTTTGCCTTGCCTGCTCACAAAATTTAAACATTTTATGTAGAGTAAAACAGATCCAAAGGGAGATATTGAGCATGAGAAGCCTCAAAATCTTCACTCCAAAGCAGAATAGGTATCATATTCTTTCATGAGGTGAGAGATTTTGGTTCAATTTCAGCTGTGAGTCAAGGAGAGAACAGATTAAAAACTAGTTCTCACAGACATCCTAAGGGAGTGCTTTACAAATACTGGTTTTTCCGAAGGTTCACAAGGCTATAAAACCTTACATCTCCGCAGCACAAATTAATAAAATACCTATTCTCCTGTGTTATAAAACAGAGTCATGGTCATTCACTCTCTACAGCCTCTTCCCTTCTCAGAAACCAAGTTTCCATACTGGGTTGTGCATGTTGCTGTTCTGAGCCTTTTGTGTCTCATGCCTTCACCACCCCGGCTTCCTCAGCTTGTTCTCTGTTTACAAACTGCAACTAAAACCAATCACCAATTTTTTTTTGAGTGTTCAGAAACTGTTTTCTAGACCTTTATTTGCAGCATTCAGATTCTATGCACTTTCAATATCCTGATGCTTCCAACACCGGAGAGATTACATTTGTTTTTCAAATTGGGCTGAATCCAAAATATTAGAAGCAGTGTATCTAACTTTGTAGAAAACTGAAACTCAGACAGCTATGATAATCACCTTACATTGGGAAAACTATATTCTTCCCTAAAGAGATTGTTTGCTATGGCATAAGACATCATGAACACATTTCACATCTACAGACATAAAAAGTAAAACGTCCTTTTACAGACTGATCATGAGTTTAGAAAATCCCTGTACATCATGTGCTTACAACATGTTCATTTATAAATTAAAATTATCATCCTTTATTTCTAAGTTTTTACTGGACATGGGACTTACCTGTCCTAATACCCAGCTGTCTCCAAACACCTGTGCATTTCTCACCTCCATGTTGTTTGATGTCGTCAGATCATTTGAAGTATATTTGTCAAAATTTCCACACAAACCTGCCAGTTTACCCTAAGAGAGAAAGATGATTTATTTTTTTAACATATACTGACAGTCAATAATAAGTACAAATGACATACGTGGAATAAAACATTCTTTAACTGAAAAAGGTGAATGCAACTCTGACTTTGTAAATATCTGACACTTTGCTATGCTTACAGTTCCATATTGCAAATAACTTCTAATAGAAATCTATGTTTTCCTTTTGCTTCCTGTTTTCCAGAACCTGTTCTTACTGTCTGTCTGTGAAAAGGGACTGGAATCTAGTCATACTGTTCTCTGAAAGCTTAGTAGTGCATCCAGTCCAAAAGTCAAAAGTTCAGGTGAATTACCTCATGGTTGTGAAGCCTGACTAGTTGTTGTCATTAAAACTTGCTGCCTCTAATTTTAGCTCACAATAGCAAGAACATTTGTAATAGCAGTTACAAAACAGACAGCTGCAACTTTGTGTTGGAGCACGTGCTGCTGATGGAAAATGTATATATACATACATACACATACATAAGCTATTTCTGCACAACAGTAAAATGTAGAGTTGGATTTCTAGGGTGCTGTGGCTCACCCTAATGAATTCTTTTTCCTGAAGGTCTGCTGCAGACATTATCTTACTGAACTGGAGCCTCTGGAAGAAATGGTCACTGGGAACAGAAAGAGCTTAAGCTATTTGTGTCCCTGCATGCAACCTTTACAACTCAGCTCCCTGCTAGCTTACTCAAAAAGAGAAGGAATTTTTTTTACTGTGTGTATTTATGGCTGATAAATCAGCTTGTACATGATGGAAGCATTTTATGGCTATTGTGACAAAAACCTTATTATAACATTGCTTTAAAACCAGCTTAGATGGTCATTGTAACTTTGACTTACACATCAATAATTCTGATATTATATTCTATCATGCAGTACTTTCTTCTACTGGAAAGAGACCCCTCTCAATATGTGTGTTCATGGTTGAGACAAAGCAGGGATGTCATTGTTGAATGTGCAGATAAGGTTACTGCCAGGACCCGAAGACTGATTTGCAGAGACACCAAGGCAGATGAAGATATAGGAACGGAACAGAGAATAGCAACTGGCAAGGGAAGGAGCCTCATATTCTTCCCTGCATCATGGCTGAATCCTGTCACATTATTAGGTTTAAACATCAGGCTTCGTCTAGATCCTTTCCTGTATCTTGTCTTCTTAATTTAAACCCAAGATCTGTTCCCATCTGTTCATCTCATCAGCCTCTACTACATTGCAGGGTACAGCTCCATCATCAGCCTAATTCAACCTGTGCTACAAACCTGCTGTCTTCCATGTCACTAGATATGGAAGATTTTTTTTTCCCATTGGCTTCAGCAATTATGAAAACATCCAGTGAACTGAGTAACCCAAAACTCTCTTCCCGCCCCCAAAGTAACGGAATCAGAGCTGAATCACTGCATATCTGCAAGGTTGCAGTGTGTGGAGCAACAGAGCAGACGTGTGTACGAACAACCCCTTCCCTTGAGGAGTCCAGCCATTAAATCACATTCTCCATCTCTTCTTCCCTGGGAAATGCTAGCAGCTGAACACTGGGATAAAAACCAGCTATATCACTGGGAAAGTTAGTCAAGAAAAGACAATCACCGTTATTCAATTAAAGCATATTAGCAACAGAGAGAGCTACACAAAATCTCACCTTCCATCGAGGTCCGACTTTAACATGCAACATTGTCTTCTTATCCCACAGAATTGTAACGTCCTCTTCTGGAAAGTGTATCACAGTATAATATCCAGCCTTCCAAAGCTGATATTTAGATTTGTTTTCCTGTCCCCTTAAGGTCTTCTGACAGAAATGAATATTTATTAAGATCTTACGAAGTCATTCTACTAAGGTATGCAGCCAATTAATAACAAAGCGTGTACCTAAGAACACTTTATCTCTAGCATATAGCTGGATTAACAATGTTACTAGAAATGTTGTTTAATACTTTGATGTTTTGTCTTTTCAATCGTTCAAGTTTGCTTTGGTTTGTACTTTGGTTTCCCTTTCAAAACCAAGTGGAAAGAAACAAATAAATGCCAATATGCTTCAAGTGCTTGAGGCTTTTGAGCAGTCTTCTTTGTAGGACAAACAGAACTTGAAAAAAAAACAAATGAAAAAATAAGATTTTCCCTGGGACCTGCTGCTTTATGCAGGCCTCGGCACTTGTACCATGTTTATGCAGACTGAGAGACGCTCTCCAAAACACGCTCCTTTACAGTTGTAACTTTACAATGCTTATCTTAAAGGGCGACCCAACAAGGAAAGAAAATAACTAACCTGCTTCTCAGACGGTTCACTAAAATAAATCTCAGTGTCTCCAACAGTGATGAACACGTTCTTTGAGCAAACAATATCATTGTCAAAGCACTTTTTGTTCTGAGCAATTATAGATATATTTGAGTTATCTGTGCTCTGCAATATGAAGAAGAGATCATTTTACTTAGATGTTCAACAGCATTTCACTCCTGCAGATTTATCCCAGGCTTACCGTCACAAAAAGGTGGATAACTTAGTATTTACACATTTTTGAAATTAAATTTAAGAAAGCTACCAAACAAGGAAAAGCATTTTTAAATTCAAAGCTGAGCCCACAACCAACTCAAACTTCGGAGTTAAACACGAAGAGCCATTACGTTCAGCTGAGACATCCTTCTGAGGGCTTCACAAACTCAGAGGATCAGCCTACCCCCAAAATAAGAGTCTGGTTTAGGCTTTTAAAATGTGCTCATAGATGGAATCCAATATTTACCGCACAGTATGGTTGTCAAAATCGAGACAAGCTATAAAAAGATCTTTATTTTTAAACCAAGGTACATGAGATCAAGCTGTTTTTATATTTTTAAAACCAAGAAACCTACCATCTGTTAGTAGTAGATAGAACAATTTTTGTACCACCACCCACCAAAATACACAAAACCAAGAGTCATACTCAATGTTGTTGGAAGGGGCAAAGGTTTCTGCTGATACTTTTCTGTGCATTTTTTTCTTTAACATTCAGAAGATTTGTCTACTCTGTTGTCTTTTGGTTTGCTGGTGGTTTAGTACCCAAAATTCAATTTATTGCCTTCCCAATCCCATACCTGTTTGTTTTCCAGCATGTAAATTAATTTTGCATTCTAGACACATAAAATCACTTTCACACCTTGGCTCAACAAGTCTGTTTATTCACCTACAACTTCTGCAGTTCTTTTGTACCCCGAGGGAAACACACCTGCACCTTGTAGTTCCCCATGCTAGGACCAGTACTGAAATAAAGGAGACCAGCCGACTGGTCAGAGCTGATAACACTACCACAAATAAAAATAAAGTTGACTTACTCATTATTTCTTATTTTAATTTATCTTTTAATTAATTTCTGTGCCAACCCTTGCAGGTTAACAAGAAGCCATAACTATAGAAAAGACTTGAGAGAATTACCTTCATAACATTAATATAAGCCAATAACAGTGCTTCTGAACCCAGTTTAATTTTTAACCAAATTCAGTCCTACAGTCATTACAATCCTGACTCAGATACGAAATAAAAATCTTGGAGGTGGCAAGCTTTGGATCTCACCCACTGAGTCATCCAGCCTTACATGAGACACTTGGGTAGTGCTGGAAACTAGAAGGTTTCTCTTCTTACTCCCACCCTCCTTTAAACACTCTCTAGGACTATGACTAGCTGAGATTAATTGCAGGTGCTAATGGGCATGGTGAGCAAGATGGGAATGTGGCTTTCAGCAGTTCCCCAGCCTTGGGAATTCCTCTTGGCTCCCAGCAATGCTCTTGGAGAGCTCCACTTGGCCACAATGAGAAGGATCCCTTGCCTTGGTCTGCACCCAAGGATCTCTCCCCAGAGCTTTCTCCCTCCTTTGGTCAGTGTACCCCAAAAGGTGCTGGGTATGTCCTCCTTGCCTATCTCACACTTGTACCCTTATTCATTCTGTGCTTATCAGAATTCAAGAACAAAAAAACGTATCAGTAATTTTTCCTCGCCAGTGAGAAACACTGCATACAGAAAATATGGGCACTACAGAAACTAGCGCTTTTTTTCCTTAATAAAAGTCATAGTGACCAAACTGTTTAAAGAACACTTTCAACCTGAAAAAAAAAAAAAACCCAAAAAACAACAAAACAAAAGAACCCACAAAAACAAACAAACAACAACAACAAAAAAAAAAAAACCAAAAAAACCAACAAACAAAAAAACCCCACCCAAACCCCAAGCCTAGATGATGGGAAGTGTAGAGCTATTTTTGTTGCCACACAGAGGAGGTGCTACAGCTTTGCAGCCTGTAGTCTAGCATGGTCCACAAGCCAGAGGATGCTTCTTCCTGGCAAAGAAAACACCCCACAGCAAGTGTGAGGGAACGTGATGAACATAAGGCATGGGAGACGTTATGTTACCCTAACGCCCGGGCTTAAGAAACTGGTGGTATGTGTTAGCAATTAGCTTGGGAGACAACAGTTAAGGTGAGTAAAGTTAGCCACCAGCTGCTAGTGGTAAGTGGGTGTAGGGAATCATGATTTACTCATAGCTCATACTCACAGGGAATCATGTTCTTCATGATTTAACAGGGGAACTCAGTTAAAAAGCACTGAAAGGTTCAGGGTAAAGCAAAGTTCATCTGTTCCATTCTGTTGTAACATTGGTTTAGGTTGCACTGAGAATAAAATGGGTCACTACCTTTTTGGGGAATAGACTGTGTTTTAATTAAGCCAGGCTTGCTGCTGGAGTCAGTCCAGTAATTCTTCTCCTTCAAGTCAGATAACAGCCCAGAGCATTTTTTGATTTATTGGAGGTGATGTGGTAAATTAAAAAGTAGAAAAACTCATTAGTTTGGTAGATAGGATGCAAGCTGATACACTCTGTTCTGGCCAAATGAAAAGTGAGCAAGGAGGCTACCTCCCCACCAAGAGTCCATTCGGAAAAGGACTTTGCTTGCAGACCATGGGTCTATTGGATGCCTAGGACATCGTGGGCTGTTTTCATTGCAGAGTTCATTCTTCTTCAGTTAGCTTAGCCTCAGCAAAAGGGGACAGTCTGAGTTAATAGGGAAGCAATGTCTTCACTGTAAGAAAAGAAATGGAGGCTTTATTTAAATAAGGATAGTTAATTCAGGCTAATTATTCCACAGTAAAAATACACCTTTTTTGGCAATGAAGACAAGTTCTCAGAGCAGCAGCGGGTAGCTGTATTAGCTATGCCAATTGAAGCTGCTGCCTGTGCCTTCCGACAGTCCAGGCCAATCCCTTCAGCTGAACAGCATCAACATACTCAAGTCAGAAGTTTTTGTGTACGGTTGGGATTTGAGCCAAGGGCAAAAGTTGAGTTATATTTCAAGTTAACTCTGCAGTAGAGAGAAGCCTGGAGACAGGGAGTGTTTTGCTGACCAAAGCCAGAACAGGGAGTCCTGAAGACATGTGAAGTACTTCCTTACTTGTAGGACTGCATGGTGATGTTAAGTTATTCGAAATGATGCGGGATGGAAATGCAGACAGAGAGTGGTGGTTCGGTAGAGCTATGAGTAAATCAGACATTGAAGGAAAAGGGCTTTGCCTTAAATCCTGAATCTTCTGTCCTTTCTCTCTTTCTACTTAAATCTTAGACCTAAACCTAAACATAAAAACACCATTATGGATTATGTGTATCTTGTGACTCAAAGCTTTCACGATAAGATTTTCTTTACGTACCTGCCCCTGCCAGTCTCTCTATACACCTCAATAAAAACTGAGTCCTTCCCCAGCTGTAAAGTACCAGCCAAATTCAAAGTTGAATGACACTTTCTATCATGGTCTTCAAATTATTCTGTAACTGCTACACGTGCAGCCTCTTCTTTCAGCACGAAAAAGTGCACTTGAAACTTGGCACCTCACTATCGCCAGTGCAAAAGAAAGAACAGGGGCGATTTAGATAAAGTGAGGGTCTTGTTTTAATGTTTGCATAAGACAGTGAGGTCTGGGGCAAATCTCAAGAGCTTTCAGGGACCGTGATAGTATAAATGATAATAAAGATCAAGTTCCATCTCCCTAATCTGCACTGGATCCACACAGGTATGAAAACAAGCTTTTGTCACTACCACTGTAAGAGGTGTCTGAGTAGGCACTAGGAGCAGGTCCTAATGAATAACAAGGTGAGGTTTTTTCTCGGGGTTTTGGTTTTTTTTTTCTGCACAGTCTCTTTCCAAGGCAGAGTCGCTCTTTACCTTTTTAGGTAAAATGCACCCAAGAGGGGATGTACTACAGTTCATCATGTGAAACCTACTTACGCTGACAGAAACTAGAAATAAAATGGTTTTCCCACTGCAAGAGTATCTTCCCACGTAAATTACCATATCCAGCCTGTTCCAACTTAATATCAGTTTCTTTGTGATAACATGGGGTTGCCAAGCAACAGGAAAGACAGAGTCACAGCTCTGGGCAGTCAGTCAAAAGCTCATTGTCAGTCCCGCTTCTCAGGACATTCTTTTTCTAGACTCCGCTGCACTTTTTTCCATATTTCTTCTTAGCCGAAAAAGCAAAGCACTGCTTTCCTTTTTTATTTTTTCAGTAGTGCTTGGGAATGCTATGGTTTATTTTTGTTAAAACTTTCTATTTCAATATCCCGTTAGAAACTTTCTATCTCTATCAACCAGCAAGCACACTGTGCTTACATAGTCAAAATGCAGCCGGGGAGAAGACAACTTAAAAGTGGTTGTATTTATCATCTTTGAAAGGTTCATTAAAATCTCTCTGTTTGGTGTAAAGACTCATTCTTTTCCACTCCTAATACCCTGATTTCCCCATTTTTGTTTTGTTTTCTTCCCTACAATACACTAATTTGCAAACTAGGTTGGTCATAAAAGCATCTAGGGACATACTTGGAACTGGTTAGAGAGAGATTAGTCCTACTTCCCTTTTGCTTTAATGACTCTTTAGAGGTTTTCATATACAGCCACGTGCATAAACAAATGCAAAAAGCTCTAAAAATGCTGAAAAAATATACAATACCTTAAAAATACCTTGCTTTCTCCTTGCTACTTCTTGTCAGAGGGAAAATAATATTCAGAGAGAAAATGCCATTAGCTCTGTTCCCAGTCAATCTTTCAGGAAATTTTATGGAAACTCAGAATTATTTAGTGGTTCCTTATTGGGCTCTGAGTTTCTTCTGAAGGAACTTAACATTTGAAACTATTACTTTTAGTGAGCTTGATCCTAGAAGCATCTCAGCCCAGATTTAGTAGAGCATTTAGGCATAAATATTTAAGTGGGTTCGGAGAGCAGGCAAATGCCTTCGCACCTGACATGATCTTGCTGTTAGTCACTTGTGCCATTTTACAGGGCGGGTTGATCTCCAGATAATCAATGAAAACATTAATTATGCAAAACTCATTCACAGTTTACACCTATTGGCATCTCCTATTGGAAGGCTTCTTTTGTTTCGCTGGTGTGATAATTTCTTCTGTACCATTTCAAAATTATATATAATTATTATGATTAATATAATTATAACCCCCCACTTTTGCATATCATACGAATTTTTATCATCAAATGCTTTGCCCCATAGCTGTTCAAACCTTGGAGCAATATTGCTTGAAGTCAGCAGATGGCACTGATACACACTGTCTCAGTTTGGGAAGAAATCCATGTGAAAGTTGGGAAGCAATATTATAGGAAAGATAGTAGGTAATCCTCTTACAGGAGAGAGAAAAGGAATAGTTACAGTACTTATGTTTTTTCCCTTATGTTATTTATTTGTATACAAGTATTTAAAAACAAAACAAAACCATGTTTAGGAACTGAGAACCTAAGAGCTAAATTGGTCATGCATGCAAACGCGCACAGAAATTCTCTTTTCCTCAGCATCTTCTACAGAGCTGCAGGTTATGTGATTATTTTCACTTAAAATATGGCAAAGAAACTTGCAACACACCTGTAAGATACGACACATTCCTACTGCAGCACAGTTGAGTAGAAATGGTGCAGAGCAACACGATGGAGTAGATTCGCTGATGCAAATTAAAGGGAGTGAGATGATTCCAGCTACTGACTCACTCTCAAACAACTTCCAGAGGTCTGCTAATGCATCCATAATAACTCTTTACTATTTCTTTAAAAGTGACATCCCAAAAGGATACACCTGAGGCAGAATAAACTCTCAACAGCTCTTCAGAAAAATGCATTACAAGTATTGTGTGCATGTGTGCAAGCAATAGAAAAATTAACCATTATATCATATTTTCTTGATTATAAATAAGGGGTTTGGGAGTAGATTTTATGGCAATATGGAGTTGGGGGGGTGTCAGGTTTTGTCCACACTTTTTTTAAAATCTACTGCTAATAATGAAAAGTACATGACAGGGAAGATTTTACTTGATATTCTTCAAAACCTTGTTCTAAGTCACTGTTTCTTAATCTTGAAAAAATTGATTAATCAGATAGAGATCACTGGAAAGGTTTTGGGTTTCGTTTTTATATTTTAAGAGAAATACATTAAAAGGTTTGAGAACAGATCATTTAAAGCAGATTTTCTTTTGTTTCATTTACTTAGCTTTGCCTGCTTGTGTATCAGATTAGGCTCGTTGCACAGGTCACATTACTGCAATCCCTTTCTACTTAAAAATGAGATATTCTGAAGATTAAGGATTTGGGAACATTCAAATATTTCTTTCCAAGTGACACATTCTGCAACATGAGCTATTCTGAATCACAAATCAGCAGCATGGTTGGTGGTGTCAGTTTTAAATATCTAAAGAGGTATTTATATGGGACCTATTAGTATTGTTTTATTAATAAGGGCATGATAAATGTCAATATCATTGTTGGTTGGAATGCTGAAGTACAGCACAACAGGGAAAAAAGGAAAAGACATAGTGGTGGTAAATTTGCCTTTTCTGAGCTCCAGCGAGGGATGGCAGGAGCTAGAAAGCTGGAACTTGCACCAAGCTTCTATTTTTTTAAATACAGCGAATGTTAAATGTGTTCATTTACACTGCTGAAGTTTAGTTTCTGTGCATTCAGAAACAAAAATACTCATATCCTGACCTAAACCAGAGTAAATTTAATTCACAGTTGTCACGTCACTGACAACACCCAGAGCCAGAGGCCATAAACTGCTAAGCAGCACCTACAGGTGACTAGCCTGAGCATCCTCCCACTTCAAACACAGCAAAGGGCTTGCATTGCACTGCCAACACGCCGTACGGCTTCCTGAAACAGCAGCACATGATGCTGGGTTTTGCTCATCTCTTGCTGCTGCATCAGTAGGAGGCGGGCATCAACGGTCTGCAAAGCTGTACGCACCAAAGGCGCTCCGACTCGGGCAGTCGTTCTTACAGTGAACTGCCTGTGCAGGCAGCCACCAGATGAGTTCATAGTAGAGTTGGTGTAGCCAAAGGGCTGTCAGATGCTGGACATGAACCCAAAAGCAGAAATTCAAGGTGAAAAGGTCACTTTCCCTCAAGATGTGTGGTCACTAAATGGCAAGGTCCCCAGAAAGAAGATCCAACTTCTGAGTCACCACACCATGCACATATTGCCTCCAAATTGCCATTCTTATGGCAAGAAACTTTTCCCCAAGCTTTTCCTGGAAGCCCTCCATGCTAATCTGCACAAATTGAAAGAAACCTTTCCTTTGTTGGAGAATAAATGTGATTCATTCACTGCATAATTTAATGGTCTGGAGAATCAGGTAGTGGAGACGGAAAGGCATGTAGAGGTAATTAAGTCTGAAACCATTGATCTGGAGAAAATGGAACCAGAGCATAAATCCATTGCCATCTGTAATCAAATCTTTTGCTCACAGAAGGGGTAGAATAAATGGAAAACCAGGTACAAGCCAATGTTATCTGAACACTGTGCTTCCCAGCTGAAGACAAGGATGGAAAGGGATGTCTCCCACAGGGAGCTCACTACTGACCCTTAAGCGGACTTCCAGAGACCTAGAAAAAAAAAAAGGGCATCTAGAAAGGTTTCCTCTGAAATCATGGGACTGATGAAAAGCAAACCGTCGGTATGCTTTGCAACTAGAGCAGGGAAACTATTTACAGGAAATAGTATTTATTTACTAATACTAAATATTATCTAAATAATATTCACTGAAATTTAGTTTCTCTTTTTTTTTTTTTGACAAAAATTTGCACAGAAATTGTCAAGAAACACATCATTATTTCTACACAGTTACTGTTGCTATAAATTATTTGACAAGTGGTTTAGAGGGTGATATTTTGGCGCATCACTGACTCATGAAACTGTTTGCTGGAATATGGCTTTGAGGATTCGGTATGTTAATTAAAAAGTTTAAGGCATTTTGATTGGAACTCCATGTTGTAGTTTTATTCCCTGAATAAATGAAAATTACTTTTAGACTTAGGTCTCCAATTTAAAACATTTGTAATTTTAAATTCAGCATTATTTACATGCCCTTTAAAATCTTAAGAGTCTATTAAAAGAAAACATTTGTCTCAAATATGAAGAGTCAGCTTGACAGTGATGGTTAGCCATGAACCGGCAGCTTTAGTCCTCCGTAGGGTGACTAACAGCTAGAAGAATGTATTAATTTTACAAACAGGCTACGTGAGACACTGTGCAAAACACTATTTCATTCTATAGGTTTGCCAAATTCACAGATCTACAGACGGCTACCTGGCACAAACAATGTTGAAAACAGCTGCACAAACAATTAGATAGTCAACAAGGGGAAATGGGATAAAGGCTACTTCTGCCTCCTCAGGTGGGAAAAAGGAGTAACTGAAGAATCGATGATTTGTGTGTGATTGCCCAGTCATCGTTGAACAAATTTACCAATCAAGATAAATATATCAGCAAGTAGTGGGTAAAAGGTGATCAGTGCATCACCCAACTTCTGTACTAAGCACTCTAATAAAAGATCAGAAACTAGGAGCTTTGAACTTGCCTCACGTTACCAAAGAAAGGGTATGCGAGATAAGAGCTCCCCTGACATGTTCCCCAGGGCAGACCAGGTATCTAACGCTGGGCACTGCTCATCAATAGGATAATCATTTGGGAAATGGTAGTACTGGTTCGCCAGACAATGCATGTTTCGTTAAATGAACCTCTGCTTCAACAAATGGGTTCTCAGGTGGTGTCTCCTGACCCAAAAGAGTTACATCTGCACTTCTAATTGGCATAACAGTTCAATTACTTGATCAAATGTCTGGTTGTTGCTTTCATAATCATCCAACACACTAAACCTGGTGATAACTTTGGCTTTAAAAGAGTCTTCGTGGTTGCATCATAAAGATTAAAAGGTGGCTTTCAAACGGCCAAACCCTCAGTGTCAGATCAAAAGAAGCGAAAATATTTTTATCACATACTTTAAAGTTAGGACTAATCCATAAATTGTGAATACTTGAGGATGAAGGCTTTAGTTCTGCTGACCTTCATCTTTCAAGATACAGGAATAAAACAGTCCTTCCTTTTCTTGGCTTTAGGACCTTATTGACAACCTACTAAAGTTAATGGAAAGTCTTGAGTGGGTTGTTTTGGGTTTTGGTTGGTTTTGTTGGGTTTTTTTAAGGCGGATAAGCATCAAATGAACTGCCGCATTAAATCTTTTTGTTAATTTTCTGAGCAATGGATGCATCTGTTGTACTAGTTATAAAGGGCTTTTTCAAACGCCTACTGTCACCTTAAACAAAAAGGCCTGACAGGTGATACTGATGTTGAAAACAAAGTTTGAAGTTTCATAATTGGCTGAAAGTTGATGCTTGGTTTGTCTCCCACAAGAGCTCCTCATTACAAACATAGTAAAAGGTAAGGCTGACTTCTTTGGTTGGTACAGTGCAATACTACAGTGACAAAGAGCTGTTCAAACAGGTCACATTTAGGGAGGCTGACAGCCAAATCAAACAGCGACGACTGGTAACGTGGATGGGAGCAGTGCGTTATCACGCCACTAGGGACATGGGATTCAGATTATAATTCTTGGATTCAGTTCCATGTCTAGGAAGAACTAGTATGCCAGCAAATTTATTTTGGTTATCATTTAGCTTATTGCAGTGTTACGACACTTTTGTTTAGAGTATATTGCAGAGACAAGGCAGTCTGCTTCTCACAGGAAAAAAGACTAGTAAAAGAGAAAGGACAAAGTTATTGAAGTGTTGTATATACAGCCACTTCATCTGTGTTGATTGCTGGTGTTTGGTGAGCCTTTTACATGTTATCTGTAATACCCTACAGGTGGGCAACATGAAGCACACAGCACGTACCTGCTATGGCAAAGGGGTTGGACTAGACGATCTTTAAAGGTCCCTTCCAACTCAAACCATTCTATGATTTAAGTCCAAAACAAAAAGATGGTTTGTAGAACAGGTGGCATGGTTTAGGTGGCAAGACTGCCCTGGGCAGCTGTGCCTACCAAGGTGTTAGGTAAGGCTTTTAAACTTTTGCAACTACATATATTTTCCCACCTTTCATCTGGCTTATTTATTTGGATAACAGGCTATAAGAGACAGGGCTCTCTTGCACACCTTCTGGACAAAGAGTAGCTCAAAGGAGACTTATTATATTACTCTTGATACTACTATTAAAAAATGTTACTGCACACGGTCACAGTGTAGACGAGGAGGATTATGAAGAGCCAGCTGTGGAAATCTCTGCTCTAAGAACAACAAAACATATTTCAAAAAGGAGCAGCCTCCTCATGCTGTCATGTCTACACATATAATCTAGTTTAACCACATGAGCATGTGGTACAACTGTGGTGTAACTGTGTACATGCAAATACAAGCATATGTGAAACTGGAGAATGGATAACACTTTGGATTATCACTCAAGCTGCCACTAGGAAGATGCTAATTACATCTGTTTCATATATTTTTCTCACATAAAATTCCATTCCTGCATAGCAGTAGTTAGTTTAGTGCCTATCTTCATGGTAGCATAGTTACAGTTATCTTTTTTTAATCACTGATTTGCATATTTCATTGTTGAATTTCATCTTTCATTTTATCATGCAGTGTTTTCTGCCATAAGATCTTCGGAACTTTTGGTGGTCCATCTTTGTTTCAGCTGTTCAGACTGATTCTTTACCATCAGCAAACTCCACCACAGTACTCACACAACTTTTTCAAAATGGTTTCTGAAGATGGTGAACACAGGTCTCAGCATGGATCCCTGTGGGATGACACTGGGATTTCTCCATTCTAAAAAAGGCCATTTATACCTATTCTTTTACTTCCAGCTTTTAATTCATGTTTCAAAATATCTTCACTTTCATCTCATGAGAGACTAGACTATAAAAAATATTTGTTGAAATCTGTCTCCAATTGGTCTTTAAGCTAAAACATATTGACCTGATCATCCTTATCCATATGTTTATTGTCTTCATGGAATAATTCAAAAGATTAATCATGCATTAACTTCTTTTAGCAAAAAAAAAAAAAAAGAGTTCAACTCTTCCCCAATATCATGTCATTTCTCTTTATTATAAATTCCATTAATTTCCTTCATAAGGAAATCAGACATACTGGTCTGATTCAGCCTGCCAAATTCAGCCATGGAGTCCTTTTAAAATATTTGGTTATACTGACATCTTTCATTCCACTGATTCCAGGATTGTACATCACATAGTTCATCAGTTCTGTGTTTTAGTTCCCTCAAAGCTCTTGGGCATCTGCCATATGAGCCCATCCTTTGTTTCTTCCCCTCACTCCCACAACATCTACAAACATTTCATAGTCAAAAATGAGCCCACAGATACATCATCTGTTCCAGCCATAGTTATGCAGTGCCTAATTTGTAATAAACAGCCCTTCAGTATAGATCATGAAAGTTTTCCATATACTAAAGAGAAAAGAAAAATGATGAACAAATTAGGCCACAGTTTCTCACATTAGCCAACTTTGGGAAAAAAACTGTTTGAAAAGCTGAAAAAAGTCTGAAAAGTCTGAAAAGCAGATCTACATAGGGAGCATTTTCATCATTTGTGTCAACACGCTCACATGAAGAAAGGCTTGTTGGCAGTGTTCCACATACCTTAAATATGTGTCTGCCAACTTTGCTCTTGGGCTCCGAATCACAGAACGCGAGGGGTTGGAAGGGACCTTCCGAGATCATCTAGTCCAAGCCCCCTGCCAAGGCAGGTTCATCTGGAGCAGGTGAACGCATCCAGGTGGGTTTTGAGTATCTCCAGGGAAGGAGACTCCACAGTTACAGTGCTCTGGCATCCCCAAACTAAAGAAGTTTTCCCTCATGATGAGACAGAATTTCCTGCATTCCAGTTTGTGCCCATTGCCCCTTGTATTGTTGCCTGGGCACCACCAAAAAGAGTCTGTCCTCATCTTCCTGACAGCTGTCCTTTAGATATTTATAAGCATTGATAAGATAACCTCTCAGTCTTCTCCAGGCTAAACAGACCCAGCTCTCAGCCTTTCCTCACCAGGGAGATGTTCCAGTCCTCTAATCACCTTTGTAGCCCTCCTCTGGACTCTCTCCAGTAGTTCCCCATTTTTCTTGAACTGGGGAGCACAGAACTGGACACAGTACTCCAGATTCAGCCTCACCAGGGCAGAGTAGAGGGGGAGGATAACTTCCCTCGACCTGTTGGCCACACTCTTCTTAATGCATCCCAGGATGCCATTTGTTTTCGGGGCCAGAAGTGCACATTGCTGGCTCATGGTTAACTTGCTGTCCCTCAGCACTCCCAGGTCCATCTCTGCAGAGCTGTTTTCTGCAGGTCAACCCCCAGCCTGTACTGCTGCATGGGGTTGTTCTTCCCGGGGTGCAGGGCCCCACACTTGCCCTTACTGAATTGCATTTGATTTCTCCCCGCCCAGCTCTCCAGCCTGCCCAGGTCACGCTGGATGGCAGCACAGCCTTCTGGCATGGCAGCCACTCCTCCCAGTTTGGTATCATCAGCAAACTTGCTAAGAGTACATTCTGTCCCCTCGTCCAGGTCATCAGTGAGTATGTTAAACAAGACTGGGCCCAGTACTGGCCCCTGGGGAACCCCGCTAGTCACAGACTTCCAACTGGACTCTGCACCCCTGATCACAACCTGATCACACTTCCTAAGCTTACCTATGAGGATGTTAGTGGAGACAGTGTCAAAAGCCTTGCTGAAGTCGAGGTAAACAACACCCACTGCTCTCCCCTCACCCACCCAGCTAGTCATGCCATCGTAGAAGGCTGCCAGATTGTTCAAGCACCATTTCCCACTGGTGAATGCCCCCCATGGTTTGTTTCCAGATAGGTACTTTCCTATGCAGTAGAGTGGCAGGTGACATTTGATTGTAAAAGCAAAACATTCCAGTATCATACTGAAGTTCAAAAAAGCAGCATAGATTTGTCTTACCTCTCTGACTGAATGGCATAAGAATTAAGAAATGATAACACACTTTTCCACCTCATCATACAGGCAAGATGATTTTACAGCTAAAGTAATCCCTAGTTTTTTGCATCTTAAAGAAGGAAGGTTTGTGCAATGGTTGATATATATCTAAAAGTAAGAGCTCTTTTATGAGAAAATATGATACACACCAGGAGTTTGCTATAAGGTATTCTTATTACCTTTATCAAACCTCTCTCTTTTTTTTTAAACAAAGAAGAAAATCTGGAACCAATCTATTTAATTTCACAGCTGTGAATACTCTACCAAAGTGTACATGAAATAAACTATTTGCAATAGTCCTTATTGAGAAACCATCCGTTTCCTTAAGGCTGGACAGCTAAGGTTGACAGATAATGAATATTCTTCTAAACACATTACTGCAACTCAGAAGACAGACTCTTAGCCTTAAGAATAGCAACAATGATAATAAACAATAGTGTTGTTAGTAATAGAATATATTTCTAAATGTCAGTAATGGTATTTTTAAACAAAAAAAGGCTAGAAATGTACTGTAAATGTGTGCTATGAGGAACATTAATGTGTATCTGCCAGACAATCTCAAAGAAGGATTTCATTGTTGAATTATGAAATCATTGTGTTTGATATTATCATACAAATACACTCCAGATCTGATGCAGATCACATTCAAGAAGGATTCCAAGCAGCCCATCATTAACCTTCTGCTAAGCACTGTTTATAGATAATTATTAAATAAATCTACAGATTTTAACTCCTTCTAGAACAGTTTCTGTAGTGTTATTCTTCACTCACTGGGACGAAAGCATGGTTAAGGTAGAACAGGAAACACTGTTTTCTGATTTTCTCTAGACCACATAGATAGATAGATAAGGAGACACCCCTGTACCATTTTCAAATGGCTGAGCATGAAGGTCCCTTCCAAACCAAACCATTTTGTGATCCTATTTGCAGATTGTTCCTTTCAGACACATCTGTTCTGCACCTGGTTTCTTAATATTTGTTTCTACAGATCATCTCCCGATGTTCAAAATAATTGTTCTCTCATGGAAACTTTCACTTTGACACATGAAAATGTATGAACAATCCTCCTACCTTCAGCAGATAAACTTGGCAGTCACTGACATAATCATACTCCAATCCGTCAAAGGTATAATAATGTCGATCTCCATAAACAGTGCACACAGCGGGACAGGGGTAACTAGTGCAATTGAATATCCCTCTCCGACAAACACTGTAAGGAAAATTAACAATCAGTATCTTCTCATAGCAGGGTCAATTGCTTTTTATCTTCAAGAAGAATCTTTCTTGGGTTCTTCATTCCAAGTCATACAGAAATTCAAGAAAGGAAGAAAATTCTCAGACCTTGAAAGACACAGCTATCGTGTGGATTGTTTCTGAAGTTACTGGTGATGCCATGGCAGAAAAAGTGTTGAGCATTTTGCCATCAGCAGACATGTCCAATAAAAGTGCATAAGAAATGAATGCAAAATCTTAACATTTTCATGGCTTATGCAAATATTTCCACCACTGCCTCCAGTATAGATAAGAGACCATGCCACAACATGCTCATTCATAAAACAGCAATATTCTTTTTTTCTCAATAAATTTTGAATAAAAATCTCCACATATTCAATGCAAAAGACCTCCAGTCACTACCTGCAAGATATTTAGGGCATCAGACAAGTATGGAATAAGCTTGAGAAATAAATGCTGATATTTTGCAGGAATGCTTTTGCTGTCAGCTCCAGTCACTTCCATGAATTTGTATAAAGGTAGGACTGACAGTCTCTAGTTTTGATTTTGTAAGTAAGTTGATTTGCCAATAAAGTTTTTAACTAATTAAAAGCAACCATGCCAAACTTTTTTTATTAAATATATACTTAAGACAGATATTTTGGCTGGAGAATTATAATTTATCTTTTTTTCTTCTCCTCGGTTGTCTTTATGATACTCTATTCAGCACTCACCCAAAAAGCTGCCTACTCTTCCAAGTGTATTAGTGCACCTAGTAAAGTATATATCCTGTAACTGTCTATGAACAAGCATATACATTTTTGATTTTCAATGTACTCAAAATGTTTTCTGCATCAGTGTCACTTTGTTGATAGGTTTAGATAGAATGGAGGTGTGCAAAATGCTTGTACTCACCAGGTGTAACACGGTGTAGCTATCACTTCTCCTGACAGAAATTCCCTGTCTTTCCAGGTGCACGGACAACTGTCAGGAATATAACATTTCCCTCTATGCTCAGCCATCCTTCAAAATAAAAGAATTATTAAGATGGAAGTGTAACTTGACAAGTAAATCAACGTAACTAAATGTGTAGCGTATTGTCTAAATCCCACCAAGGGCAACTGGTCTGCCATCCAGCCAAGGACGATTGTTTCAGCAGGAAAAGCTGTCCAAATGCAATGATCTCCACTGTGCACAGCTGGAGACCTCACAAAGCTCACAGCTGTGGCTCTCCTTCTAGCCTGAAAGGAGTATGTTGGTATGGGGCAGCAGCTCCTGTGCAAGAGCAAGTGTAGGTACTCTTCCCTGCAAACGGCAGAACATCTGTGTTATGCATGCTGCTGAGCCTCCAGCCCGACTGCCCTTCCCTCTCTGCTTCTCCATCGTCCTCCCGTCCCAGGGAAGCAGCCAGACCGATGTGCCTGCTCTTCTGTGCAGAACAGCAACCGTCCTGTTCTGAGCACTGGCCAGTGAGCTGGGGTACGGCAGCTGTTGCAGGGTAGCAGGGCAAAAGAAACTCAGCCTATGAAGGGCAGTGGTGGAGGTTACCTGCCTGCCCTGGGCAAGTGGAAACAACTAACAAGGTTAAGACAACCCAGTGGCACTTAATGCAAACACTGGCAAGTCTACCGAGATCACAAATAAGTGACAGACGCGGTCAACCACTTTTTGCTGTCTCATCATTTCTATTTGCTTAGCAACATTAATTTTTTTTTAAAGATGTTACTGACACTCCCAATGCTGCATTTTAAAGGGAGCAATTCCTGCAGCTGTGATTGCAACACACAGCTGAGAGCAGAGATGTGTTTTCAAAGTATGATCTTGAGATTGCTTCACTTGAAGTTAAAAGGAACACACAGAATTGAGTTTTATTCTACCTATAGTTAGAGTCAAGTGTTCAGAAAGATTATTAAAGATAGGAAAGCACAAGAACAGGTGGCTTGGGAAGGTCATTTAGAATCTCTGCCAATGGAAATTGTCCGCAAAGAATACCATAGGTATTGGTCATGCTACCTAAGGGCAGGAGAATAACAGCCCCACGAGGGCCCTTTCCATACTACACTTCTGTACTTCCATAATTCAACTTATCCTCTTAGATCTCCATCTCAGTGTCAGGGTGACTTGCAGTGTATATTTGTGTGATGAATTCACTGACATTCGCTGCTAATTTCCTCATGAAATTTTGAACTATTCTTCTCAATTTTTATAGCATTCTGGATACTCTCTGTTTCTTATTCTTTGTCACCTCTCTAACTATGAAAAGAACCACAAGCTGTCATGCAAGAATTTTAACAACAGAAAATGTAAAACATTTTAAATTCAAGAGGACTATTTTTTGCATACTAGAGTCCATTCTGTCAGGGGTTTCCAAAGGAAAGGTTCTTCAATACCATGTACGAGCTGCTTTACTTTGTAAGCACCATAAATACCCGGGCCGCTAGAATAAGGTACCAGTCTCCGGCAAGACCCAACCCAAAAGGTAAGGTAATTGTGTAACACAATGGGTGGTAATAGAAATAAGGTGGAAAGGAGAAACGACGAGATGAGCAGTATCTTAAGGTAATTTAAAAAAAAGGCATAACAGTAAAAATTCTTAGGAAGAGGCTTTCGTGAATTGACCATATAGGTTTAATATCTTGATGTATATGCTTAACATTTTCTTGTATAAAAAAGAGAACTTCTGAACCCAATTTTTAAGATAACCTTGCTGGCCCTTTCCTAACTAAAAGCCATACTCACTTCTTGAGACTGTGAGCCTGAAAGGCATAATGGCTCCAGAAATACAATTTAACACCAATGATGGTACTAACCGTACTAAATGTTACTAATTTACTTTTTTACCTAATTGCAAAATAAGGGTTTAATCTCTTACTTAACAAAATAATTCATGTGTTTTACTCCGTCATTTGACAGAAACTTGGAATTTGGCTTGTCTGTACCCCTTTTATAGTTTATCATTCAGAAAATAAATAACATTCAATTTGAAATGGTATAATACTGCTGACTGTGAGAAAAGGGCTTTGGCTCTGTTTTTTAAATTATATTTTAATTTTTTCAAATTTTGAAAATTTTTTCATGACAATGCTGCTGGTTTAAGTTCATGCAAGTATCATGGTGATGTTTCAGTAAAAATTTACCATTTTTATATGATGCCTTCTAGAGATTCGTGCATTTCTGTGTTAAAAATAACGGTTTATTCCTATAACAGTAGTGGGTGGTCTTGAAAGTTAACTCCTCGCTTGAGGCAGAGGTTGTAGAGGACTGCAGAATACCAGGCAAGATCAAGCAGTGAAATCTTAAATAACAATGATGTCTGAAATCTGTCCCTGGCCAGGGCTTAGACATCTACGAACATCAGCAGTTGCTGGAAGGTGAATTCTGGGAGTATCATTACACTCTGATCTGGGCACCACTGATAAACTGTCAGGGAACCATTGACCACACATACAATGAAATAAAATCAAATGCTGAGAAAAAAAGGGGGAGCACTCCGCCTGAGGTCAAATTGCAGCACTTTGTGCAGCATCTTTGACTCTCCAAATCTGAAAATGCACACAGCAGGTGTCAGGGGAAGGAATGGAAAGACATGGAGGGAGTGGTGCTTGATCCTAACAGAAACTTCACAACAAATGGTTTTCGGTTTTGTACTTTGATTTGAACTCTGCAAAGCCCAGCAGGCAGTTTCTGGGCATCAAATCCAAATACATGATCTGAGAAAACAAAATCTTTGGATGAGTTCAGAAAGGCAGAGAGAATGAAGGGGAAGAGGGCAGGATTCAGCCCGCACCATCCCTCTCCCTGCCCCAGGTTGGGGATCAATACTGTAAGCCTAAGTAGAAATCTAGGCAAAGCAATTACTTGGGCAGTAAGCAGAACACAGATGGTTTACACTATGATTTTTGTCATGTTTGCTTCTACGCTCCAATAAACTATATTGTGCAAGTGGTGGGAGTCGTCTCCTGCCCAGCGAGTCTCAAATACCAGACAATTGGACTTGTAGCAAGCTGGATATCTCATAGGATAGTGGAATCATGGTCTCAGGACGGAGAAACTGTGGGACTCCAACTGAGGAATCATTCTAGCATGGAACCTCACACCAGCAGGGAGAAGAAAAGGGCTTTCAGACACAAAATAAAGAGTTGGCCTTTTAACTGTGACTGTGTATCTGCAAAAAATTATAGAACAATAGCTTCAAAATTAGAGGTGCGATGCCACTGGAATTTAAAAAGCAAAAAAAAAAATATACAGAGTCAAACTGTGAAAAATATGTATATAGCTCGTGCTCCAGGTTGTTCTGCCAAAGCTTACCCAGGAGGGCAAATGCAGCCGCTTGCACAGGGTGGTGAGGGGACACAGGAGAAGTTCATGGCAAGGTTCGCACAAGAGGTCCCACAATTCACACCCGCTGCTGGTAATCCAGGCACAGGAGATCTGCAGTCATAGTAGATTTTTCCTTCAGGGCATATGTGAACTTTAAATGCAAAATGTAGGTTAAATGAGATCAACTACTCTTTTACACTGAAGGTTTTCTGTTTGTTTTTGTTCACAACCTATGTATTTTCATGGACCCTTGGGCTACATTAGAATAAGAATACAATCTGAATAAAAATCTATAACTTCATTTGTATTACACAGATATAAAAGTAATATATGTTTTATTGTTAAAAAAACACCAGAACTTAATATTAAGCATCTGCAGCTATGCACCCTGGATCTGATAAAGAGCCCATTCTTAAGGATGGAGTAATTATGCCTTAGTTACACAGAATCTTTAGATGTGGCATGATTGTTAGAAATCCCTTCTAAATCCATTAAAATTGAAGATTCTAAGGTTTCCTAAACATGGCCCGTGAGCCTAATTTTAAGTATTCCCATGAGAACATATTGACCTACACCTCAAATGTAATTATTTATTTTTTTAAATTCCCAAGCGACTTAGTAGTACAATTTGTGCTACAGAAAAAGGAAAAAGACAAAAATGAGACAACTTGTGCTTCTAACCTCCTATTTACCCTGCTCTGGCAGGGGGGTTGAACTAGATGATCTCTAGAGGTCCCTTCCAACACTCTGTGAAACTGTGAACTCTCTGAATTTTAAATATGTTATGACACTAAGTATCTCATAATGAAAACACATATGAGGAAAAAAAAATTACTATTCAATGTCAAAAACTTTCTCTGTGTAACGGTAATATGAGAAAAGACAGTAAATTACCCGTATTTTCTGTAGTGTCTTCCGTACATTTCACTGTTCCATTCAAACAGTGACTGGAAAAGAAAACCAAATCCATCTTTATTCAAGAGGAAAACATTTTGCAGCCACCATGTTAAAAAAGATAATACAACTTAACGCAATTTAACCAACATCAGCCAGGAGGAGGAGGATTAAAATCTGAAAGCAATGACTTCTGACTGAGATTTTGTTGGTGCTTTCTAACTGCTGATCTGTAATGAGGGCCCAGACTCACAAAGGTGTTTATTTACTATTTAATTGCCTAACACAGGCCCAGGTGATTCAGGATGCTGGCAGTGTAACACAAAACCTTATCTGCCTCGGTGAATACAGAAGGATTCAGTAAGCGAATTTCCTGTTGCAGAGATATTGCATTGACTGATGATCAAGAACATCTTGATTTTTTTTATGATAAAATACAGAATTGCAGAAAAACACATTCAACAATAAGCCTGGTCCTCATTTTTTCCTTTTCCTTAAAAAAAAAAAAATTGTGAAAAAACCCAAAGCATTGCAGAGGCATAGCAATGGCAGAAAAATGAAGCCTCTGCTCCCACCTTTTGAACTACATGATTACCAAGCTCCATTTAGAACAACTATAAGACCTCAGCAAGAATCAACCTTGACACTCCAGTCACAGATATGATTTTAAATCAGCAGGCTGTGAGCATTTCTTGTAAAATGAACAAATTTGACCAGGAAACCCATGAGGTTTCCCCACTTGTTTCAGTGAGGTCAGGATTCCATCATGAATCAGTAATACGAAATGACAAATATAGCTCGCTGAAAGCCTTTGTTTGAAAGAATTTCCAAAATAAAATCACATTGTTTATTTTTCCGAAGGCAGCCTCACATTGCTATCATAATGCCCCCAGGTCTAAGAACAGGACTGCAACACGTATGTGTGTGTTTTGAGATACTCTTTAGTCCACAGCTTACAGAATTTTCCAGGTATCCTGTTGTTAAAATAAGGAGGTATGTAATCCAATTTATATTAGGCTCCCATTTACTGAGCGTGTAACAAAAATAAAATCTTGATACAATAGACCTGCATTCTATGTGAAAAAATTCTCAAGGCTCTTGAGTAGCATCCAAACCGTGATATATGAACAATAAAATGCTTGGTGCTCAAACCTACCAGGAGCCTTTTGGCGTAGGGAGGATTTCTCCAGGCTGGAGGGTTTTGCCCTTGTAATGGCAGTGACAGGCAGATCTGTTAAAAGAATATTTATTGATGTAGATACAAAAGCAAAATTAAATGGGATTTAAGGGCAATCCATTAACCAAGCTATTGTGATAAGCAAGCCTTATAAATCATTAACTCAATTTTTATATTTACTATATACTTTTAAAGGCAAAACCGAAAGATGACACTGACTGTATTCAAGTCAGTGGCAAAACTTCTATTTTCTTCAAGCCAGGATTTTCCTCAATCTCTGCATTATTTATTTGCTGTTTCTGTGCATTAGTCATAGAAAGGAGCTTTTCTTCTCAATTAAGGGAGTACATGAGTGGGAAACATCTAGTTCCCATTCAAAGTAGCCAAAATCATGGGGCAGAGGAATTATCACAGCAAAATCCATTAACTCTGTCTGTGATAAGAGCCAGATGAGATAGAAATAGCAACAGAATTCCCTAGAAACCCAGCAAAAATATGGGAATACTTTAAATCTTGCTTGAAAGAGGAAAATCGCCTATGCATATATTCTATTTTCTAATGACTTACATTGACACACAAACGTTGACCGACTCTTCAAAATATTTCCCATCAGGACAATTACATCCTTCTGCACAGTCATCGCCACAGACAGTTGCCATAGAAAGCGAAGCACAGGAGCGTTTACAAAAAGAAGAGCACTGATGATAAAGCATACCACTGTGACACATCACAGCTGGAGGAGAGAGAGGGGGGAGAGAATGGAGAAAAGCACGCTCTTAAAATGTGGTAAATAGAAAACAAAGCAGTATATCATGGGAGTGCAAAACAGCAAAGCAAAATGGTCTCTTGCTGCACTGGGTTAGTTAAAAATGCATGAGAAAAATATGCTTTTTTACTGATGTCTTCAGTTAGAAATGTAGAATCAGAGGAGTTTATATTAGACAATTCCTTGGCTGGAATTGTCTATTTTGTAAGCAGTAGGTGTCTATTCTTTATATATGTTAAGTGTACGTGTGTGTTTGGTAAGTGTATCTATTTAGTAACTCAGTCTTTCAGGAGAGAAAGAACGGTCTGTTTAAGGTTGAGGCATTACTCTGTGGTTTAGAAATGCTTTGGTATAAATCATTGCTATATCCTACTTGGGAAATCACTGCCCACCCTTCCCTGCCCACCCTGGGGAGCCCCTGCTACCCAGCTTCCAGACCCTTAGGGAACACACCTGCTCCTGACAATCCTGACAAAGTCAGAAATTTAAATACTTTCTGTGGCCAACAGAAAGGGACAGGCACCCCCTGTGAGGCAGCTCAGGGTCCCCAGTTCAGATGCCTAATGTAAAGGCTACTAGAATTCTCTTGAATATGTCATTAGTCCATGGCACAGTTCTAGTTTACAGCAAAAAAAAAAAGGTCAGTCCCTGTATTTTATGGAGTGAATGGTAATTGCAGAATTTTACATATTTCTAAAAGATACTCTGTTCTGCAAACATTACTCACCACAGTAAGAAATATGAGATCTGAAGTCAATGATGACCCCGTGCTTGCCACAGACATAAGCATAGTGTGCCAAAGCATTACACAAACAGCTGCTTCCGCATTTGCACGCGTCGAAGCGGCATAGCTGGTAGTATAATCCTGGACTGATGTAGGCATGGCAGGGAGCAAAAACTTCTTGATTGATGATATCACAGTGAGATGCATACCCAGCTAAGAGAAGGTGACATTGTTTTAGCCAGATCCATTCTAAGATTACGGTTAGTCAAATGAATAGCACAGAATATTAAAACCAAACATAGGCAGTTGTACAAAAAAGCCTTGTAAACAATGTCTTTCTGCAAGGTTCTATAGTTTAAAACTGATATTACAAGCAACTGCCTCAACAATAAACTCCTCTTAAGATAAAATAACCAGTTATGCCTTCCTCTAGTAGTGCAGGAAATTTGAATGGCAAAATAATATATTTCAAAGAGTCAGTTAGAAGAGTCCTCCAAAGCTTGGAATATGATTTTTCCTCCGTAATGTTTCATTTAGCCTTGAAATCAGCAATGGCCATATACCTCTTGGTACGTGGACTCAGGAAGCATTACAAACTGGAGCTCAAGGGCACGCAAGTCCCCAGCTGGCCATAAACCTAGTTCCAACAGACGCTCCGCCTACCACTGAACCGTACTACCTCCTCAAGTGGTGGAATCTCTCAGGAACACCATAATGTGGATCTAAATATCATTTAGCAGCCAATTTTGCTGCTAAAAGAGTGTCCTACCCTTCATCGCCCCTGTTCATTGCCACATACACACACTGACACAAGGATTTCTGGAGTCTCTCAGTAAACTAGGTTCAAGGACTGAAGCTGACTTGGTTGAATAGTAACCTGACAAAATAAGTAAACAAGCAAACAATCATTTCTTTTTCAGTTTAATCGGATTAAGATCTCACAGACCTGGAAAAATGCTTGCGTTGGATCAGCACAGGTGGTAGTGTGGGGCAGGACCACTTACTCAGGGACTGCTTTTTCCAGTGATGATTACAGGATCACAGGAAAATTCAGGCTGGAAGGGATCTCAGAAGGTCATGGACTCCATCCTTCTGCTCTAAGCAACTTATATTCATGTCAAACTCCACCTTCACCACAGAACCGAAGGTGAGGCACGAGGTATCTTGGAGAGAGCTAACTTGGCTGAGATGTACTGCTTTAGAAGACAGCCAATGCTGAAGGCATTAAAAGTCTTAGAATGCCCCAGATTCTTAAAGGTTTATGGTTATTCTAGGCTTGCTCCCACAGGCTCTAAATATGGCCAAATCCCACGTCCTTCGTGAGGCCTTATGACTGAAACATGAAATCTTTAGACTAAATTCTGCCAGAATTGGCAACTACTGTCTGCCCATTGTCTTCATTAATTGAAAAGAACAGCAACATGGAAAGGAGGAGACAGTGAAAGTTCCACACAAAACACAGGCATGTCAACCAGCCAAGACTACATCTTTACTCAGGAATTTCAACAAATCCACAGATCTCAGATTGTTTGCATCAGTTTGTGCTAAAGACCGTAGCTGGAGGACAAGGAAACTTTTGATGCAACAAGCATGGCGAAGCCAGAGACAGGATTTTGAACTGTCAAGACATTTTGTCTTGGCAAGACAGTCTCCTGTACTTTCTTTGTCAATCTCTATCATTCCTCTTGACTGGCATAATTTACAGGACTACAGACCTTGTACTCTGCATGTATATTAGACAGCAGAGTTAAGGACTCATGGCCGGTACACCCAGCATTAAACGATCACCTAGCTTGTATTTATGAGGGACTCATTTCATTTTACATGCTAAAAGAATGGCCTTTGCCAAAGAAAAAGGAAAGAAAGAGTGCACATCTAAAACTGAAGTTGAAACACATGTACGTGGAACTCATACCTGAGAAAACAAAACATGTCCCATAATAATAAGATAGAGCTAATTCCAGACTCCCATGTGAAAACATACCATTTTGCTGATTAACGTTGCAGGGATCAACCACAGGAATGTTGATAGGCACAGAACAAGCTGAGGAAACCTTCCATGCATTGGCATGAAGTTGTGGGGTCCCTTCTATCATCCCTGCTGGAGAACTGAAAAGGAAAGATCAACACTGCAAGTATCCTGCCGATGTTATGGACTACATGGGTGAGGACGCACGTACATCAAAAAGTCTGAGGTGCATAGTCACACAGAACATTCAGCGTGTCAACAGAATTTCCATCTATGAGGTATAAAAGAAGAGAGCACATGTGAAGATTTTTTTCTCAGTACTTTACTCACGCAAAAATATTCTTACGCTGCAAGTCTGCCCTCATGCTTAATTCAAGCACTCTGAAATCAGTTGGAGGAGCATTAATGAGAAGGGAATTTGGCCTTTATTTGAGAACATACATTCAGTGAAACGTAAAAAATTTGACTTGTTAACTAATTTCAGTGTTCTAGAGGGGAGTTGTTTGCATTTTGATGCTGTTATCCACCAAGTGTTTCAAAGACATTTATTATTGCTAGAAAAGTTTTGTGATATTATAGCTGGAAGAACTTTGGAGAAAATAAAGTAAAAGAGTAAGGAAAGTGTGCCCTTGTAATGAAACTATTCCTGTGGTCCAGAATTTTTTTTTTTTTCATTAAAACTTGATGTGAGGGGAAAAAAATCAAGCAGTATTAAGTGTTAAACAGGTGAGGATGATACTAGTATTATCATCCACTCTTTTTGACAGAGCTCATGTATTTGCTCTGATGATAAGAGAGCAACAGGGAGGAAAAAAAAGTGCATTCAAGCAATATCATCACCCAATAATTTCTATAAATAATATGGTAGTTTTCTAGAATTACTTAGCAAAACATCTGAGAGTGACTTAGCTAAATTTATGAGTTTTGCTGTTTAAAAAGTAACATTTTAATTAAAGGGTTAGTTTACTAAAGTATCAGCATGCTGATGAGATTAAATACGCAGATGATTACATTCAACAAAACTTTTCACTTGTTATTGTATTAAAACATACAGTATGCTACTTACAGAAAATCATCTCTTAAATTTCCATTGTAAGTTCCACATAGTCCTAATGTTCTTCTCTTCCAGCCGGCATCAACTTGAACGTAGACCCTCTCTCCATCTTTAGCAAACAGTATCTTCAAACCAAAACTAGTTTTCAGTTGAACAAAGAAAGAAGATATATTCTGAATTTCAATAGCCCCTGCACACAGCAAAGGAAAACGAAAAATAAAGTCACTGAAATCCAACTTCTGGGTTGTATTGGTTTACTCCTTAAACAAAACAGATTCAAATTAAAATGGGAAACTATGCATAACCTCACCCGCAGCCAAATAACCTCAGCCATTCTCCATCTGAAGTTATGAGCCTACATATCTTCTTCCCTAGTGGCACAAATCAGGAATTGCAACTACTGTCGACAAAAATCTCTCACCTTTCTGTGAGTTACTCAGAAACCACTCTCACATTCCTTTTTTTTTTTTATAAGAAAGCAATGCAACATGCCTCTGGGAATGAGAAGACAAGACAAGAAGCCACTTGCTTCTTAGTCTCCAGGGATGTTATAAGATTAATTAACAGATGCCTGTGAAGTACATTGCAACCTTTAGATAGAAGGTTCTCTTACTACTGTTGATACGACCTCAGTATAGCTCCCTCCTGTGAACTAAGGCCCTATCAAATTCCCAGCTTTCCTTCCCAGCAAATCCATTATGTGAGGAAATGGAAATTTCACAGTCACAGCATTCATTTGCTACACACCATTGGGCTACTTGCAGCTGCAGGCTTAAAGCAGATCTACCTCCACAGGCAGCCTCTGCGCATGCACACACACACTTAGGTGCACAAACTGAGAAGAGGCAGACAAAATGCTTACGTGAGCTTAAAGATGTTCTTAGCTGATAAGGCTTACTAGATACTCCTATTATCAAGAATGTGACACCAAAATATTGTCATAGATTATATTTATCACAGAAGATGGAAAGAGACAAAGTGAATAGGGGCTGATTCAAAAGGCATAAAATGAAATTACCAATGAAATGATGAAGCAGAACTGTCAACATAATGGAAAGTATAACTGAGCTATAAAACTCATTGCCATAGGGAGCTGTGAATGCCAAAAGTGGAACTGTGCCTGAACAAATTCAATGACGAAAAGACATAGCTGCAACCACTATAACAGAACTCCCTAAACTATGTTTTGCTGGAGTTTTGGAAAGGAAAGGGGAACTCCCACTTTACTCTTTCAGAAAGAGACTAAAAATCCAGTAAGAATTTACTGCTGATCACAGTAAGATATAAAATTTAGCAATGTAATTTCCACCTTCAGTGCTTGATTGTATAGTATCTTTTTAAGGCTGATTTATTTTACTATCCTTTCCAAAAAGGTGAAGTAACCTGCCTGAAATCACAACATAAGTCAGCACTGAAAGCAACATAGATCCCGTAGAGCACATGGATTCTATTCCATGCCATTTATTCCAAAAAGTTTTAATCTAGCTAGGCCTAAACATCAGCATCAAGGTGATTTCCACCCCGTCTTCCTCTCCTTTGTAAGAAGTAAGTGATTGTACATTTTGTAAGTTATGTTTGAAAAAAATCCTTTTTCATAGATGGGTATTATCATAAAGCTTTAGAGCGTGTAAAATAAAGAATGTGAACCCTGGTGAAATTCTACTCCATGTACTTCTTACCATTAAGTTTAAAAACTTGGTTAGGGCTAGTTTGGACTTGACCATATCTTGTGAGAGTTACTTGTTTGTCCACATCATCTTCAAGAACTAGTGTTATAGACGCGATGCAGGCGTGGTCAAAGTTCTAAGTAGAAACAAGTTTCACCATCAGAAACAGGCGAGGACATCAATATTACCATGGAAAGCAAAAACAAGCAAACGGGAAAAAACAGGTGCATAGTAAGGAAATACCAGAACTGACTTCAGGTAAATCGGTTCTAAACTGTCACTCCAAGTATTAAACAGAGCACTCAAAATTTTAGGTAGAACATAATAAAACATTGCATATGCATGTAAAATCAAGGAGAATGTGTTTTAGCTATTATGGCAGTCTAGTAGTAAGAAGACAGAGGTCCCCAAGTACTGATACTGGGTTCAAAGGGCCCTACTTGCATGACCACCCTGGATACCCCTCATTGCTGGGTTTGAGCAAGAGTCCGACCCTGTCTACATTAAGCTGGTGCAACCAGAACCCAAATGCAGCAATGCAGGGTAACGAAACAATCGCACACATGAAGGTGCTTCTCACCTTGAAACATAGTCATGATCTCTGACAGCAGACCAAAAGGATATAATTTCTGCAGAATTATACTACAATAGTTTATAACTATCTATCAAAAAATGGTGACTTATAAACTAACTCACACTCATCAAAGGATTGACAGAGATGTGTGATAGAGTGCTATCCAGGCAGAATTTATTAACCTAACTACAAGGCAAAGGTGACATAACCAGCTTAAACCAAGCATCTTATGCTCCCCAGGGCCTCTATGTTTTCATCCAGAAACACCAAGGTGCCTAGAGTTGTGCTAAGGGTCATGATCAGTAGCATCTTCGTCTCCCAGTGACTACCTAACCAACCATTTCATGCTTCAGGCCACCTGAAATGCAGAAACAAGAGTCTCAACACCTATGCAGGAGAAGGAGGTTCTACAAAAACGCAGAGGCTCCAGTTCATAGTCTAGCTTTTGAAGTGACATGAGAGACAGTTCTATTGTAGGGCAGCTTCAGCGCATCACTCCCTGCTGATGAGTTCAGGCATCTCAGCCCTCAGCACACTGGCAGCTGTGAGTCACAGTCTCAGAGCCCCTTGTCCCGAGAGCCTCGGTCACTAATAACATCATTAAATCCAGTCTCACAGATAAGTACTTTTTCTAAGCACCTCTACTGGTAAAGCCTGTTGTTGGATACCTACTAAAATATTTTCAAACAAATACGTGTGGTGGCTGTTCTCTTCAACATTTTTCTAAAAGTCATTGTTCCAACAAATCAAATATTCTATAGTTATCAAATTAAAATCTAAAGCTACCAAAAAAATAAAATCTCTTGCCTAACTAGCAGTGTGTTAAACCTGTTCCGTGCTGCCAGCAAGAGATTTTTCTAAAGCCTAAGATATCTGTTCATACTGTAACTAAAGATGTATATACCTGTTTAATGTGTATAAATTAATAACTT
The DNA here is from genome assembly GCA_027574665.1 of Rhynochetos jubatus. Lineage (NCBI taxonomy): Eukaryota > Metazoa > Chordata > Aves > Eurypygiformes > Rhynochetidae > Rhynochetos > Rhynochetos jubatus. The sequence goes on along the minus strand of CM050652.1, from coordinate 42,263,466 downwards.
TTTAGACTTTATCCCTCTAAAGATGCAACTGATTTCACAAAAGGCAATACAACATGTAGAAATACAACCACTTACAAAAAAGCTGTGACATAGTTTCAATTTATATTTGCTGTTAAACGTAACCCAGTAATTTACAGTAGAACCTATAGAGGATTGCCTGAAATACGGATGGACATGTTTGATGTGAATGTTCAACAAAAATGTGACTTACCTGTCCACAAGGTGCTTTCTGTAAAGTGATTGTGAATTTGTTTTTCCCAGTGCCTTTGACCAAAATGTACTGGCAAATCCCAAGAAAGGTAAAATGACGTCCATCAAATGTTGTGAAATGAGAGCTACCTGTGATGGAGCACTCAGCTTGAGAGAAAAAGGATAAACAAGAATGTTCACTTGCATACGAATGTATCATTATTCTGTCAGTGACGGAAGAAAGATAAATAAGAAACTTTCTCCTTATTTCTAAGCATATAATCCAGGCTAACTTTAATCTATCTAGGTATTACGACATTTGAAAATAAAATGTTAGAACACCTATTTCCATCAGATACCATCTCAGATTGCATACACTGATGTGCAGCATCATTGCGTTCTAACTAGATGAGAAGCCTTTGAGTCACAAGTTCTCTAAAATACAAAAGAGTTTTCTCTTTATTACAACTCTGAAGATTCCTAGAATCTTCTTCCTCATTATCTTTTGGCATGACTGAGTGTGAAAGAGGACAAGCTTCTTTCTCCTTCCTTCTAGGTACTATGGCACTGCTTGTTCCTGCAGGTGTGACGAGGCTGCAGGTGTCTGTCCTCAGGGCACATCTATGCTCCGTTTTCAGTTCAGATCAGGTGTGCCCTGTTGAAGCAAGTTTCCAGCGCATCCCCACTTACTTCACTTTCATTCACACCGTGGGGCGGTGTCAGAGCACATGAACTAGATTAATTTTGGCTGCAGCTACTGCGAGAGGTGCTCTGTGGGAGCACATCTAACCTGCTCCTACTACTAACAGGCATTCAGTCTCCAGGACCAGAGTAGTCATAACTAAGTCCCTCTATGCACACACAGCACACACAGACATATGGAGTGGTTGTCAGTGTCAACTCTTTCACACTACAGATCCACCCCGTCAAGCCTTGCTTAGTAACTGTTAAGCCTTGTTTATTACCTCATTCAGAGGGGGCTCCTTAATTTGTAAAAAATACTCTTTCACGAGTTTCATAGTATAATCTTGTCTCAGATACAGATCTGCCAAGGGACTTTTACTACCCAACTACTGCATGTTCCTCTGAGTAACTCATTACAGAGACATGTAACCTTTAAAGATAAGTATCATTACCCAAACATGACCTGACGTTACAAGGGACAAAGTACAGCACACTGAGAATCAGATTTATTGTTATTACAATTGCACCTAGAAGCAAGAAGGTCCTTATACCTGCACAGGCAGTAGAAATAAGCTGTCTACCCTCAAGAACATAAAGCATAATCAGGAGATAGAAAACAAGGGGTGGATGTAACATGCGGAGCTAGGGAGAAAATGGGAACAGGTAAGATGAGTAGGGTCAGGCAGTAAACAGCTTCACCCCAGCTGACCCACTGCTACTCTTAACATCCATCTGCTTAATCTTTCTTGTTAAATTAGCATCCTAAGCCCTTTTATCATATTTGGCCCTGTTGCCTTCTGAAAAGTTTATCCCTTATTCACTGAGGAAAGAAAAGAATAATGAAATGCAGATACCTGGGCAATCATGATCAGTGCAATTCCAAATGCCACCAATACAAACACTAAAAAGAAAAATCACAAAACACAGAAATTCAGTGTTCTGATCTTTAGCAAAAAGAGCATCTTTCAGCTAATTAATATGTCTTTAATTCAGCCTTTCCATAGAATAGCCTGTATATTTTGGAGATACACAGGTCCCAGACTGTAAAACACAGATATTAACTATTCTTTACAAGGTAAGTGTAACTATGATGTTGAACTGACTATGGGCAGCAGTCACAGAGAGAGGAAACACAGGTGGGAGGCTTTCACATACCAGTTGCTACATTCTTGTTCAATCTTTGAGCCTGCAGGGAAGGCAGTTCCGTGATAAATACAAGGACAATTTGACACAGAGATACAAGTTCCATTTTCCAGAATGAGACCTATTGGGAGAGAAGTTAATAAATGACATCAAAACCAACTTAATGAACTCCGTATCACAGCTCTTCCCCCATCTGACTCAAACATTCAAATCTGCCAGAAGGTGATCTCACCAGCCTTAACTGGGGACCAGCAAAAAGAGTCATCCAGCAAGTGCAAAGAGCTCAGCGATGAACAGTGAAGCTCTCTCAAAGTAGTTGTCAGTCTGAATAATTGCATTATGAAAAATGTCTGCCTTAAGCATGTAAAACTGTACAGTCTCAAAAATTAAAAGACTCTGAGATCATAATCTTTAGCCCTGCTAGAACAGGACTGTTCATAGTCCAATCCCTAATTTTTATTCAGTATAGGTCTCAGGAAGAATGTTTTCTTGTACAGAGCATAAAACACATTCTGTTTAAACAAAACCTCAATATATTTTGCAATAATTCAAATGAAGTAGATTAAATACATGCAATATCTTGTAGCAAGCATTTGTGAAGGCTCCAGATTTTAACCGATATTTCATTCTGAGCCATCCTCATGTTCTAGAGAAATGTTTAGAACACAATAAAAGGAAGAATCACAGTGAGAATAGCAACAGCTAGAGCAGAATTTACAATACTCATATTTTCAGGATCTAACTTTAATCATCGTCTATTTAGACAACTTCATTATGATGTTGGATATTAGCTTTACACATACTTTTTCACCTAAACTTGACAGTACTTACCATCTGGACAGTAACAGCCATCTAAGCAGTGTAGGTTGCTGCCAAGACAATCTTTTTCAAATGTGCATGTTGGTGGACAACAACTGATGCAGTCACGGTGTACAAAGCTGTCTTCACACGTCTCAGCTAGAAAAAATACATGGTACATTGAACATCAGTGCAATTTCCTTTTCCATAATGGAGAACCCCGCTCTCTCAAATAAACTGTTGTGCAGCACTTCTGGTATAGGTAATTATTCAGGTCAGGTACAATGGATTGTTTGGAGAGGTTTTAACTGATGAACTGCGGTGAGTCTTTCATCCGTATTTAAGCCTTTCTTTACCAAATTTTTACAGCACCCCTCCGAAAGAAGGTATGGTTTCTGTGACAAGGGGGTATGTGCTCATACCTCAGCTTGTTCAAAGTCTTGTGTATGAGGCTGAACTGCAGTTGATGGGTGGTGGTGATAACTAGAACGAGATGGATTAACTGTATTAATTCTGTTATAGGGCCAATAGAGACTTAAAGGTTGTCTGGGAAGAGGGGTAACATCAGATCTCCACAGATGTTTGTTCTTTGTCCTAGAATATGATCAGCACACATGATGTTTCAAGCAATCTGCAGCAACAGAACTTTGTATGGATCTAGATCAGATCACAATGGAACTAAAATATTCCTCTGGCAAGTGATTGTCTTCATTGCATTCACCAGCAATAGTCAAGCTGGCTGACCTACTACTGCTCTATCAAGTCTGAGTCCTGTAGCGACAAATGTTATCAAAATGAAATTATTTGAAATGAATACATGGGGTATCTCAAAGATCACATAGTATGCTTTATTAAAAAGTCTTACTACAGGCAGGAAAGTCATCCCTCCAGTCTCGCACCGGGGACCCAGCATGAGAGCATGCTCTGGCATACTCTGTCACTGCCCTGCAGTATGTTTCGTCATCATCCACTCTGAAATGATAAAACAAGAGAGTAATCAAGGAACTTAAATCCGACCTACAAATCTCTGCCATGAGACACTGCACAGGATACTTCACCACACCTGATACCACTCAGTCATAACAGCACACAGTGAATGAGCTATATTGAATACAGTGCTTTTATCATTTTCTCTCACAAAAATTTATTTCATTCTAAAATTACCACAATGAGCAAAACCACTAACTTATTACCAAAAAAAAAAAAATGCTGCTTATGGTGAAAGAATAACATGACCTTGTCTTGAAGACAATGGACAACTCAACAGTCTCAAGATCCACATTTCAGGCTCCCTCCCTTGTGCATGATGTTGAAACTCTGACCTGTGCTGATAAAAGACATCCTGGTACAAGTAACAAGCTCAAGTTTCCAATTGCTTTCTGACCTTGAACTTACGTGAGAAGAATCCTATTGGTGGACTCCTGACTTGTGAAGTGCTTGGTGCCAGAAGCATTATCCACTGAATACTGTGGACAGGCTCAGGGATTTACAGTGCAACCTTGGGCAAAGACACTATCTCCGCCTCAGTCTATACAGAAGAAGCTGTAGCGTGTGCTTTGGCCAGGTTCAAGTAAAGAGACATTCATCAGTGTTTAGGTAAGCTCAAATTTTATTCAGATGTAAGTCACATAAGGCGAGATACCCCCAACCTTTTCTTACTGTGAAAGTCCAACATCTCCCATCACTCACTGTGGAGGACTTGATGCCAAAATGAACTAGTCATAACATGACATTTTTATTATAAGCATGACTGTGACAGATCAGCTGAGTTTGTCTTTCAGCACACAAGATCATGCTTCCATAATTAAGAATATATTGTATTGTGTTTGTATTCTGTTTTCAACACATCCGTTATCAAATCAACCACTATACTTCTTTTACAGTGATCAGAGTCTCTCAAGCTCTCCTTATCTAATCCAATTAAATGGGTCTTAATAGAAAAAATGCTTGGCATATACTATGGCCCCACAAAAAACTTCATAAACTGACACTAAGCCACAAGAAGAGAGGTCTCTTTTATAAACAAAATAAGCCTAAATTAATGAGGTTCTGCGACACAGAAACTTCTTCAAGGTTTTTAACATTCACACAATTCACATGAACACACAGGAGCATGTTGACAAAATCAAATCCACCTTAACACCATGACACTGATTCAATATCACATTTGAAAATGTGCTTTTCATTATTCTTGTTTTGCTAAGAAAAAGTCACAATAAACTCCTGAGTTACAAAGATACTATACAGAGACAACTCATCTCTTCTCTGAGCAAAATCAATGTAGAGATCATAAACTTCAGGAAGCACACTTTGGAGATTTCCCTGCAAACACAAATTCTTCCACCTTGACTTTACAGTAAAGCAGAAAACTAAAAACTCATTAAAAATTAACTAACAAGTTGTAATGGATTATACTGAGTGATTCTTATAGTCTTGTGATCCTTTCTGTATATTTTTTATTAAATTGATGATGTACTGAGAAGGTCATAATAGTATCTGGTAAAAATCTTACTATTTATGACAATTACTTCTTAATTCAAAAACCCCGCTAAGAAGGAAGTGGTACGCTGCTCAGTCATTTATTCAGTTACACTGTGGAGCACCATGGGTGACTTGAACTTGAATGACAAGAACTAAATAGGAGTCTGGAGGGCTAAGGGAAAGATACCAGGCTGCATATAATGCCAGCAGTCGCGGGGACATACCTCCCACCAAAGCCAATGAGCGTTGAATTTCTTTTGACAACCCTGAACTTACATAAATAAAGCTATTTTTAAAAATGCTACTAATTTGAACTATAGTGTTGGCTCATAACAACAATCCAACTGTGTCAGACAAATGGTCCAGGTCCTTCGTATCATTGATATTTCCCCCTAGTATCATCTCCACTTGTTTTGGATTCAGGACCTCCAGATACAGATTTCAGGTTTTTTGTCATTAGTAGCTCCTCTTTTGTCATTAGAGATTCTCCATGGATTTCTCTTCCATGTGTTTGTCCAGTAGTTCCTTGAATCCATGTAAACCTTTAGCAATCAAAATAGCCCTTGGCAGGCTGGTTCTGTGTCCTTTGTCTCTGCATGAAACCATGCACTGAGAACCCCATCTCTTTCACTTTGAACTTGGTTCCTCCTAACTTCCCTCAACGCTGCTCTGTTCCGGGCTCAAATGAAAAAGTGAGCATTCATTTCATGTGTCAAAAATAAATACACAAGAACTCCAGTCTTACCTGCAAAGATCATTCATACAGCTAGAAATATAAGAATATGGATCTATGCTTTCATGACAGCTGAGAAAAGGAAACTGTAGGAATATTTGGCACTTGAAGAATATGTCCTGCACATTAAGGAGAATCAGTAAACAAGAGTTAGCAAATACTTTCTGAACAAACACAACTCTATAGCTCTGTTTTCCTAATCTAGTGTCCTTCAGATCCCCATTAATATTTGACAATCACACAATCTCAATTTATTATTATTTCTGCTTTATTATTCTTCCTAAAATTTGTACTCTCAGCCTTGGCTGGCTTGATTGTATGCTGCTCCTAAACCAGCTGGGATGAAAGGGTGTGAAATGACAAAAAAAACCCCATTTGTGTCAATGCAGGGACTGAGCACGTTACTTCTGCAGTATTTCACAATTTCCAAAATAATGAGGTGTAAGATGCCAGGACTGGAAACTGAACCCAAGTTTAATGCAGCAATGAAGAGCTCTGCCAGCGGACCTGTGCCACTTGGCACATCCTTTCTGAGCCTTTGTACTTTTAAGCTTAACATCTGAAGATCTTCAGACATTCCCTAGCAACAGTCCTGATTTGAATCTTTCCTTTCTCAAAGCCTCAATGCATTTAAGGCTTTTTTCAACATGGTGTATGTTGCTACATTATCGTACCATCACTAGGCAGTGAAGATTAAGAATATATGTATATATATATAATATGATTAATTTACCTCAGTGGATTCTGCATCAGCTGAGCAAGGACTGGAAAAATCTGAGGCAGTAGGTACACAGGCTGTATCGTCTGAGGTTTGCACAGCCCAGCTATTTGCAAATTCAGCAATGTCTTCTGTATAGTCACCTACTGCGTGAAAATATTGTAAGAGCATTCAGAAAAAAAAAAAAAAATTGTCACTACAAATCCAAAAGACAGCTTGCAAATTTCTGGTAATTATTCAATGTGTTTGTTGTCTCAGTTATAGATATATACAGAATACAGGTGGTGCAGAAAAACTTTATTTTTATTTTTAATTTCAGGTAGTATTTTATACTACATTTAAATGAAAATATTTTAAAAAAATACGACAAGGTGTTGGTTGTTCTTTTTTAAGTGCAATCACTATCAATTTCATAACAAATATACAAACAAGGACAAGATTCACGCATTGAATACGTAAGAAAAATACATTTCTTTAAAACTATTTAAGGCTTTCATCATGTTTCAGAGAGGTCAGTTAGAACTATTATCTCTCTCCTTTTCCCTTGCTGCAGAAAAGCCCTACAACAAACACACCACTATACACTCAGCTCTCCTCACAGCATGAGCATGGGAGAATTAATGAACAAGATGCATGACTGGAAGTCATGGCAACAGGCTAAGGAAGACACACGAACACACAAACAGGTTGGCAGTAAAAAAACAAACCCAAAATTTCTGGTTTTTTACAGCAAGAACTAAATACCACATTTTCTCTGTGTTCTTAAGTACGTTAAAAAGAGCATATTGCCTCCACCTTGAAGAACCTTACAGTAATCAGTATCAATATTACGGTTATCTACATCTATGCGTGGTTAGGAGAAAGGGTGTTGAAATGAAAACAGCTTTTTGTACCGAGCTGTACTATCCAAAACTTAATCTGCCTTCTTCTAGCACAAGATGTACAAAGTTTGATGCTCTGCAATGTGGAAAGCCCCAAAGCACACTAATCAGATATTTGTACTTGGATCTCCACAAATAAACAAAGATAAAATCCGAACCAACAGTCCGTTTTACTCAAGTGCCAGGGAGACTTAAAACATTTCTCCCTCTCCGGCAGAATAGTTTTTATGCAGCAAAAACCTCCCAAACATAAAACGCTGAGTTTTGATCTAGAAGCAAACCTGTGACATAACTCTGCTCCTGCAAAAACATTAAAAATATTTTATTTACACTTCAACATAGCTTGAAAAATTTTCTAAGTCTGCAAAAAAATGCCACAAAATAAAATCACTGTCCTTGAAACACAGACAGAGCCTTGTCTATTAAAGCAATAAAAAGATGCCACTAAAAATGAAAATAAGGAAACAAAAGGAGTTTGGTTTTAAACTGTGCTTTGAAATGGAGTATTACATGCCTCTCAGCTGCTTATTTATTTGGGGCATTGGAAATGGAGAGCATTCAGACTCTGGAAGACTCAGGATAGATGTAAGAGCTTCCCTTACACTAATGGGGGAAGTAGTTTAGCTGGGAGAGATAAATCATCCCAAATGATTTATAAGATTTGGAAACACTTAGAAAAATGTTGTGGCTTAGAAATAATTTGAATTAGCAGACTATTCTTGTGAAGATATCCAAACTTCTTGCTTTGTATTTGCACAGTCAAGGCACCATGTTATACAACTGGTTCAAGGTTAAAATGATTCATAGCACTCTCAATTGTACACTGCAATAATACTGTAATTTCTGGTAAAGAAAAACGCTAGAAGAAATTATGACGGTGAAGAAAAGTAGCTCTGGGAATGAAGGAAGCTAAGAGCTGGAAGTCTTTTGTAACAGATAATACATTTAAAGATACTGAAATTACTATTTTTTTTAGAGATCATGTGAATTCAATATCTCCTCCAAACTCTACTTTTCTCCTTTATTACATATCACCAGGTTTAACTAGTTATTAAACATACTACACTCTGGTGTGCAGAAGTTAATGCACGAAACAGGGAAATTCGTGGTCTCATGGCAGAAGAGGCACGAGAAATTTATATTGGGCAGGTTTTCAAAGACTATAGATAGGTATAGTCTGCATCTTCCTTCACTTAGAAAGTCAAAAAGCTCTGTGCTCAACCATAAAAATGGGGAAAAACAGAGGAGGGGAAAAAGGTTACAGGAAGATAACTTTTGTAACAACAATTTGTATGGCCATTGGACTAGATTCCCTCAGCAATTAATGGTAGCAGTAAAACAGTCCTATCCTTGTTTTTATCCGAGAGACTGAAAAATATCCCTCCTGTTCTCAAGCTTTATTGTTTTTCCACATTAGCTGCAAGTAGGACAAAAGTCCCTACAGAGTATTCCCTACACAGACTGCAGAATATTCTACCATCTTAGCAAGTCATCTCTGCCTCAGACGCAGCACTGGGCAGCTCCTCATGCTGCAGGGTAGTCACCATACACCATACCAACAAAGAGATACAGGGAGCTCCCTGGAAACACCTTTGAAATGCACAGATTTCAACTAGCCTTTTTATGATGCTCATGTAAACAAATGAGTCAAGATGGCGTTTTTTCCAAATATTCATATTTTGGCTCTTCCCTCCTTCCCCTTCCATGTTTAAACATAGAGAAAACCACAAGCGTTTGGTCATTTATTTATTATTTGAAGGCACTTTCATCAGCTCAGATAAACATATCCCAAGTGCTTTGCTGAACAAGAAAAGGCTTAAACATGCATATAAATACTTTCTTGAACTAGGACTTTTTCCCTTAACATCTTTAATGATGAGGAAGAGCAGAGCAGATATTCTAGTTTCTACTGAAATAACTGAAACAGGACTCTGCCTTTTTTTACAGTATTATATAACACGAACATGCAAGCTGTTCACACAGGTACGGGTGTATTTCTAAGCTATTTACTTACTATTTTGCAGTATCAAGTCATCATATTTATTGCCATTAAAATTTCCACAGAGGCCACAAGGTTTTCCCTTATGATCTTCTGTCAGCTTAATATAAATACCAGAGTTTCCATCCCAAGCAAGAGAAAAACCGAAGGTAGTCTTCACCAGAATATAGTCAGCCAGTCTCTCAAGGAAAGCATTTCCAACTGTTTGAGGCAACATCAGTCTGGAAAAATAAACAGCCTGCTTCAAAGATCTTAGATGAGATGAGGTTAGTGCTAGAAAAATACCACATAAACCATCACCCTCTAACTCACTAAGCCCTTTTTCCCAGATCTACACAGTCACTTCCATTAAATTCTTCATCACATTTTTAGTTTTTGTTTACTTCTCTGTATCAACCATAAAAAATGATTGCTTTTCCGCTGTATACACGTATCAGTTGTACCAATTATAAGTCTGAAAGAATAATGAATCTTAATTTTCACAGCTCAGCAGAGGCACATTGAGGAATACGTGACTTCATGAGCATGCTGTGTGGCACGAGGAGCTAAGTGACACTGGGACCACCAGCAGCCCCTCTGAGCACAGGGCCATCACTGGGTTAGACATCTGCAAATGGAGGAACTTACAGGACAGAAAATACTATTGACCAGAATACTGTATATCTTTCTCCTTTGGCCAAAGCCCACTGGACAATGATATGGCAGCACAGACTAATTCTAATCTTCCAAAGTTGGTTCTGTTGGGATGAACAGTATCACTGTAGCTAACAGTCTCGGATGCTAATGGCTATAGCATGACACCAAAGGGGTGGCAAGAACACCTTAACAACTCTTTGAAATTTCCTGTACTTTACCAACCAGTAAAACATAGTTACAATAGCCTCGCACTCATCTTCTTACTTGTTAAAAAAAAAAATGGTAAATTTGGGGGTTTGATATAACTCAGAGACATTTTGTGGAGTTTTTGCCCCAAAGGGGCAAAAGGGACTTAACTTCTTTGATTGAATCAATTCAAATTTGTCTAGAAGAAGATTATGTCTTACATTAAGTATAGCTACCAAGAATAAATAATGACTGCCTTGTTCACAATGGTACCAGGGTGTAGCAAGAATTAGCTTGAAGTGTCTGATGCAGACTTTTTCTGTACAAAGCAGGGATGTGTAATTGTTAGGTTACAGCTGAGAAGTTGAACATAAGGTTCATTCAGGGAGAGTATGCCATCCTCACTCAGGTATTACATCAGCACCATTACATCTGCTCACACCAGAGCTCTATCAGCTCCAGTACAGCGAGGGATCAATAAAGACATATATAAATTATTTTTTCTGGCTGGTGTAAAAAGCATCAATTTCCCAAACTGCACACTATCATTTTGAAATAAAATGTTACAACCCACGATTAGAAAACATACCTTATTCCACCTTTTTTTACTTCATGTCCTGAAATAATTATTTCTTCTTGGTTTGAGAAAAATAAGCTGATGGACCTCTGACAAGTATATACCGAACCGTAACAGTGAGGACTGTTATGAACCTTAGAGGGGAAAAATATACACACAATAAGAATAAACGTTTGTTCTCAATAATTCCATGCAATTTTTCATAAACTCATATACGGTATTTTACATTTCTATGCACCAATCACTAACAGAGCTTTACAAATGAGTACTTAGAATATAAAAACAGTCACAATTACAAAGATATGCAAAACTAGAAGTTCATGCTACCCAATACCACTGAGAACTACAGCAACTGTTTAATGGCACAAAGCATCACAAAGCAGTGTTTAAATCCTGGATGAGATACTCAGGTATTTTACGCAGATGAACTTCAGAGACACTGTACGGAGCTAGCCTATTACTGCCAACACAGGAGCTTGTTATTTGCACTGAGGTGACACACTTATTGCTCTGTTTCTAGAGGTCTGATCTATAAGAGAAGACTACAAACCAATACAAAACCTCAGCTAACACCAGCTTTCTCCATGCCAGCTGAGACTGGCACCATCTGAACTACAACATGCCTTCCTGAACCACTCGGGACTTGTTGACATTTTGGAGTGCTCCCACAGATTACTGCAGGCATCTAACTTGCATGCAGCTGTTAAAACCCATGTCACACTGGCTTTCCAGCCCTGCTAATAGTGAAGGGCAGGCTCTTCTGAAGTCTGCCTCTCCCCACTATGCACAGTGCCAGGGTGTCAGTTGGAATTGCATACCAGCTTCTCTGGTTTGAACACAGCAGTGGAAATACAAGTTTCTATCAGCCAGAGAGAGATTTGCAGAACTGTGCGTCTCAGATACAGGCAACGTGTGACTTCCATGACTGCCCCCTGCTAGGGAGAGGTGTTAAACAGATCTCAGATGCATGCTTCCAGAAATGAAAACCCTGCAACTCCTATCTCAGCATGCCTCGAGTTTTATGTCAGTGAAGTAGTTCTCACATTAAAAACGTATAATCAGACCTTGGAACAGGCATGATAAGCCAGCACTCTTCCCTTTTACTGTTCGGCAAAAAGGAGGCTACCCCTGAAGTCAGACTGCCTTTGCACTCCCAGCCCTCAGCCTGGCAGAGGATGACTCTTGAAGGAAGGTCCTTGTCCCCAGAGACCGCACAGCTTTCATTGGCCAGAGCGTGCTCTCAGGACTTGTGGGTTCAGACTTACTCTGACTGATGATATAGGTCTCCAACTTTTTGTTCTTATGCTCTAACCGATCAACTACTACACAGGTTTGAATTAAAACTCACTTAGACTACGTGAGTGTAAGAACACACCTACTCCAAGGCTTGAGCAAAACTTTGATGGCTTTCATTAATCTCAGTAAGGCTGAGCCACCCAAACCAGTGGGATGCCCTAGACTAGTGTTTCCAAAGTCTGTGAGTTGATTTTAGACAGCACTCAGGAGACAGGGAAATGTGCTGTGAATCTTAGATACCTATCATTACCTAAATTAAAATGCAGACAGACTTTGGATAGCTCTTATATGAGTCCTGTGACTGAGTGTCGCTTGTCGCTGAGAAGAATGGAAGTTGCATGACCAGTTTACTTGACAGTGCTGTGAAATTAAATAGATTAGTAACTGGGAAACATTTTGCCAACATAGTAATGGAGGCTGTAAAAGTAACTAGAGCTACCATTTTTGTAGAAAAGATCTGTTGGTAAACACGTAGAGTGCTAACACATATGCAAATAAATCTTCCTAAACTGACAATCCGGGAAGCAAAAACCAGTTACCGTTTCTCTGAGTGAAATAAACCAAACCAGGAAAAACATTAGAGATGTTACATGTATAAAGATGATCATAATTAAAGGCATCATAAATGTTACTAGTATTGATAGATGGCTTCTATGTAAACCTGGCCCAAGACAGAAATACAATCAAGGAAAACCAAAATAATTCTTGTGTTTCCTTCTCCTCTAGAGAGGTCGATTATTAAAGCCAGAAGGACCACAATGTGAGGATTCGGGAAGGTTCTTGGCTCTCCATTTTCCAGCCTGTAGTGACTGCAGTGCTTCAACATGACTTATGACTTCTCTGAGTAAACATTTTCAATTTTTAGCGAAACATAACATATTGATTCTAGATTTTAGTATCATCTTGGGCTTTGTTACAGAATTTTCTGAAAAATCCTAAAAGATCATAGCTGCACACAGAATCCAAAGAATTAAAATGAAATCATGGAAGGCAGAAGTAACAGCATCTGTCTATAACCTGAGTGAAAGGAAATGGCAGTTTTAATGGCAGATTTATCTTCACTAGATGCTATTATCTGGGAGGAGAGGCAGTGGTGTGTCTATAAGTGAAAACTAGTCCCTAGAGCAGAAATCAGCATCCAGGTCTGCCCTTGCCCCTGTAAACAGTGACACCAGGGCTCTTGTCCCCTCTCACATGTGCAATCAGCACCAAATCCCAACCATTGTGTAAAAAGTAACATCATGATCTCACATCCTTTCCCCACAGTAACCAACCACCTGACAAACAGGGAAACTTTCTGCAACAGGGTATAGGTTTGAACTCTCCCTGACCCAAAGTCATTAACCATGGTTACTCAGCAATTTGAGGAAAACACTAAAAAGAGTGCCTTCCATACGTAGGTCAGATGAAGGCTTTCGAGCTGTTAATCTTCTCTGCATGACGTAGAGGTAATCCAAAATTAGCATGCAAATCCCCAGTGGGGACAAAGTTTTCCATGAGCCATAGTGTGCGATGGCTGTGAATCGGGGTCCAGTACACTCGGGTGCCCAGCTATCAGGCAGGTGATGGCTGTTTGCACTTAACTCAGCAACTCCATTTTTTGTTACAGTTTGACAGCTAAAGTTTACTGAAGTTTCCAGGGTCTGCTTTAAGACTCACTTTTGATACCAGAAAGGAGAGATCAGAGATCCTTTTTAGGATATGGGGACTAAGAAATACTATTTTTAATATACTGGCTCTGTTGATTATCACTTCATCAGTGTTTTGAGTTACTGCACATAGGCTTAGACATTTTCCAGCAGCACAGTTTTATATTTAAGTAAGCAATGCAACACTTTGATCCATTTATTGTCTCTCTACTTATTTTACTTATGATGAAAAATAAGCCCTGTAATACAGGAATACTCAGTATGTTATTTCTAGCGTATGCTCACATACTTACCCAAACAGTGTACTGGGGTTCTGGAGTACTACAGTCTTTTGCAAAAATATAGGAGCAATTTCCTGGGAAGTAGTAGTAAATGCCATCAAATGTTTCAAAATGATACTGTCCCCATGATTTGCAAATCCCATCACGGTCCTTACCAGTGTTAGGTACTGGAGAGAACACAGACTGAGTTTATAACAAGCACAGTAATCAAAACTTGACAGGTGTCACAGGCAGCTACAAAAGTGAGAGTTCTGAAAGGAAGTAAGAGCTTACAAAGGAAATACATAGCAAGGATAAAAGTGAACCTCATTTCTTCAACTTTAAATCAGTACATTTTTATTAATCTTTAGGCTGCAGTTTTAGTCAAGTGTCATCACTGTAAGTTTTTAATTTGCTTCAATTGAGACGTTCTAATTATAAGTAGAGGGAAGGGATTTAGATCTACTGCAAATCCTGGAAGACAATTCTTGTTGATCCCTACGCACAGCAGATTCCAGAACCAGTGCATTGAAATTGTTGGTATCTTTATTTGCAATAAGTCACTGTTCGTTAGAAGAATGATTTTTTGGTTTTCCAGCAAACTATAAAAAAGCTGGCTACCTACTGATGTACTAGACGGTGATTTATTTGTTAAGGTATCTGTGTATCATTACAGCCCAAGTGCTAAAATGTAGGCATTCCTGATGTTGCTGGATATACACCCCTAACACGTATTATTTTAGTCCTCTTAGCTGCTGGTTGAATGACAGTTCTACTACAGGGGAATCACAAATATGCTGTTAACAGTATTGTTTTAAAAACCTGCGCCTTAAATCTCACTTGAAGCTGAAATGACTCTTTTGGCCCAAAACTTACCAATTTGGCACCTGCTTCCTTGAGCCTGAAATAACTGACAGTCACAGCCACCTGCCTCTGTGCAGGCTGCTCCATTAAGGCACTCCTGAGGACATGAACCTGTAAGCAAGTACAGCAGCCTTTCAGTAGACACAGTATATTGCAAACAGGCTGAGAGACCCACATGAAATCTGTTTATTGTTACATCATAAGCAGCTATATAAGCTAAGAAAATTAACCAACAACAATCTCCAGTTTTTAGCATTTACTTAGTTTTATCCTTTGTGTTCCTTGGTTAAGAGAAGCAAGGTTCTCTCCCATTTGGTCTGAGACTTGTAAACTAACAAAGGAGCAAAAGGTCAGCCTCCTCCCAGCAAACAAAAGGTCAAGTTCCCATGTAAAAGAACCAAATCCCAGCCCTGCTGATCTTGAAATACATAGGATGAGTATTATTCTAAATGACTAAATTCAGCACAATTTATATGTATGTTCATCTCCTCCCTCCTAAGCATTACAGTAAAGAGTACATTCAGCTTATGAACAGTCCAGAATATATAATTTACAGAGTCAAAATCCATTATCAATAACCCTGCCCCCATGCTAAAAAAAAGTCAGTTAAAGGGTTATTTCTGTTTAAGAGGTGACTGGAGTCAGGGACAAGATTCCATGGGAATGGCTTGTTTTATGTTATAATTAGTAATTGTTTCCAAAAGCAGTTTCATTAAAGAGCTTTGTAGTCTGTTTGGAAGCTAAGACTGCACTGTCATCTACTAACCATTCACTGAGGTAGGTCTAAATCATAGCTTCCCAAAAGTGGAGAATAAAGGTAGTCCCAAAGCAAAATTTCATCAGGTTATGCAGATAGTTGTTTTCCTTCTTGGGAGAGGAATGAAGGCTTGCTGACGGAGGTTAAAAAGGCATTGCAAAAAGCAGGAAGCAAAAGAAATAAACAGGCCCTTCCACTCCC
Organism: Rhynochetos jubatus; assembly: GCA_027574665.1. Lineage (NCBI taxonomy): Eukaryota > Metazoa > Chordata > Aves > Eurypygiformes > Rhynochetidae > Rhynochetos > Rhynochetos jubatus. The sequence goes on along the minus strand of CM050652.1, from coordinate 42,247,414 downwards.
AATGAAGCCATGGTAAAGCTGCTAGTGACATTAAACGAGAACAAAATGCAATCTTTACAGGACAGCACACACCAATGATTAAGAACGACAGCCTTCCCTGTGAAAACTCCGCTCCATGTTTCGTTTTGAATTTTTTCCATTTAAGAATTGCTTTCCAAATATACACAGATACTCTGAAAATACCGTTTATAGAACAGCACTAATGTGGAAAACTTCTTTGTTGTTAGAACTGTGAGCAGTAAAGTTACATACATTCATTTACATGGACAGACACAACAGAAAGCACCTACCCAGGCATAGGTATTTTCCAAGAAGGATCCCAAAGTTCAGTTGCATACAATGAACTTTTCTGCAAAATTACTTCTGTAACTTGGATTTGCTTTATGTGTTTGTACAATGCTTGAAATGCTCCAGGAGCAGCTGCATGCTCATTGCCTGAGCACCCCTGTCCCCTCGCATAACCAGTTACACGCCTCTCACACGTACTTACATCCTCTGCCAAGGCCAGAAAAAGTGGCAGAAAAGAAAAAGTGCAATGGAACTAAACTTTTTTAAAAAAATCAAAGGATTGGCTTAGTTAGCTGTTTAGATTTGGTTGTAAGGCATTATTCTGAAAGTACAATTTTAATTTTTCATGATTTAACATGGATAAAACAAGAAAATGAGACAGGGCAGGGTTTTGTAGGAGACGTAATGAGGAGGGCTTCCACAACCCACGGTAACACAGGAGAGCTGGTAGGAAGGCAACATTTTCAGGACCATCTCTCCTGCTGCAGGTGAGAAGCGCAGCACTGACCTCCTGGTGGACTCCGCGTCAAGGCCCCATGAAGGTGCGACCGAGGAGAGGCAGTTTGAATCTGTGGGAGAAATGTAAAAACAAAATCAGGGTGTTTGTGCTTTACAAATGAGCCAATACAAGCCTGAGGTCTTGCAGCTGAACATTGGCTTGGGACATTTAATATAGAAGAGTAATTTGGGGCTCAGCCAGCACGTGGCACAGATGTGGGCACTGCAGGAGGGATCAGCAGCCTGGGCCAGTGAGGAAGGCAGTGACTGCAGCAACAAGGACCATGAGGAGAAGAAGCATGGCTTTTGGGGTATGGGAAAGGATACAGCTGCACTGTGGAATCACCACTGGCCTCCTATCCATGCTCTCCAGTGCCAATGAACCAGCAGGGCTCCACCTGGCAAGTATTGCATTTACACTTGGAAGGAAGAATGAGGGGACACAGAGCGCTCCTGCCCTTTTTACTTTGGTCAAACACCAATATCTGGAGTGCTTGAAGATGTGATATCCCTCCATTTCATCCTCTCCCCTAACTCATGCTCTGTGCCGCACCCAGATCATCCCACCATGGCCACTCCAGCTACGATGGATTTCATGTCTTCCTTGAGATCCTTCAGAACTGCATTTCGGTTCATGCCAAACAAAGGAGGAGGCAGATCTGCCTGATCTGCTTCCTGTCTTGTTTAGGAACCGTGAAACATCAGACTATAAGGAAGCCCTGGACCTAACCCAGCAGTCTGCTACTGCAGCTTGTCACGTCGCATCGTCCCTTTCAAGAATTGATCCTGTTCCAGGCTGAAAGCACTCCAGGGGTTTTGCTCCCACTAGTCTGATTGGAAAGTTTACCAGGGTGAAGTGCTGGGTAGTTAAATATTTCCCTCTTACACTTATTCATGGCCAGTTTAAATCCTTTTGTTTTATAAAGCTTGGCCCCTTTGCTATTTAGCTCTTCTTCCTCATGGTTTTATGTATTCCCTCTCTGATGTTCTATGAGAACAGTTACCCTCCTGTGCTCCCCACAGACATATACCCCAGCCTTCAGCTGCACGACTAAGAAAACAAGTTAAGTCTTCAATTGTGAGCTAATTTCTTTCTTCCCTCCTGCTGCCAGTCATTCTCCATGTCTGGAGTTTGCACTAATGGGTGTCAAAGTAAACAGCACTGCACAAGGAACACGTTAATTCTCACTAATGCCTCATACGGTGACATAAAAACTTCCCTTTTCCAACTGGAAATACTCTGTGGGATGCATCCAAAGTAGCACAATCTGTCTAAAATCAACCTGAAATGGATTTCATCAAATCACCACCTGAAAGACCCCTGCACCAAAACTATTCCTAGTCCCCACAGCCCATCACTAGCGGGAGAGAATCCTTTCCCTCCCTGCACAAGACACATTTCCGTTTCCCCTTTTAGTCGCTCTGAGCCAACCTCCTCAGGAAAGTGGCTTCTGGCCGTTATTGTGGGGGGTAGAGCGTCCTTGCTGCAACAGCACTTTTCTCCTGAAGACAGTCTTGGGAAACCATCAGTCCTGAAAGCCCATTTCCCTCGGAGTCTCGATTCACCTCCGTGCAGCTTTTCACACCAGCTGCCTTCTGTCTCTGTCAGGAGGCACGTAGATCACAAAGGGACTAGAAAATCATCCGTGGTTTGGCTGCAGGCTCCCTGCCAGCCCCCATCAAACAGCGTTACCACCCTTGCTTGGGCTCTGTAGCCTGAGACATGTACCAGTGGGGGAACAAAATCCCCCATTTACTATTAAAGTTCAGCACCACATCGCTGGGATGCAGCATTGTGGCAGCGGTGGGCCAGGGTGGGGGGAACGAAGGCCGGGTTGAAGCCACCACTGCACCACGTGCAGGAGGGAGCCTCACGGGCGGCGCTGCCATTGTGTCCCTCACCAAACTCTAACAGCTTTACGGGCTCTGTGTTCACCCTCACAAAGGACAGAGGTGTCACGGGTTTATTTCCCATGGTGTGCGTCAGTGGGCTCGTCAGGGTGGGTCGCTTTGCTGAGGGTGAATGAAGGCATGAGGCCACGGGCTCAGGTGGGGGGCGAGCAGGTAGGGAATAGCTGCTCCTCCTCACTGTCCTCCTGTTATCACGGCCCTTCTCCCCACAGAGGCTCCTTTGTAAGGATGGCAAAGGCCTGGAGCAGAAAAGGAGGGAGGGTTCCCCCCGCTCCCCTCCTGCTCTGGGAGGTATAACCTACCTCAGCTGTTACGAGATCTCTCTTCTGTCGAGTTGCATTAAACTCATTTCTGGAAGAAAACAAAAAGGATCTTGTATTATCAAAGGTCCCTGGAACAACCTGAATAAGCAGCTCCCCAGAGAGAAGCATTTCTCTCTGATTACCATCATTTTATCAAAGAGGTCTTTCTTGGGTTAACATTTAAAAAGGTGATTTTTTTTTCCCCCTTTTTTTCTTTTCGTGGTCTCATTTTACAGAACTGGGCAGCACTCGATCTCTGCTTGGACAGTGAGGAACCTGGAGCTTGTGGGGGAGACGTAAATAGACAAAATAGGCTTACATGACAGGATACAAAATTGTAAAGCAGCTTTGTATTTACTTGACTCTGCCTGTGAGTGGCTGCAAGTTCCCTCAAGTGTTAGGTGAATGTACTGTGATGGTATTTTTAATAGCAAGAGATGACTCTCCAGCTGTAGCTGACCTAAATTTGTGATGAAGTTTAGAAACAAGGGCATCAAACTTCAGAGCATACTTCATTTTATCAACAGTCCAAAGATGGCATATTATTTAACATGCGTGTGTGTTCGCAGGGATGTACTAGAGATCATTAGATATCCGAAGCTATGTCCGACTGGATGCTTCCATTGAAACTGGTTGCCTAGTTCCCATTTAATTCAATGGGGTCAGGAACATTCCCTAGTTTGGGTTTTGTTTGGATTTCAGCTTCTACATGAAAACTTGTATTGAAAATGTTTATTTTAAGGCTGTATAGCACTTAATTTCCTGTACTGCAAATAGCAGCTAGGATTTTATCATGCAATTAAAACTGCAGAAGGATACTCATTTAATGTATTTTTTCAGTCCTGAAATCATGATCTCATCCTGGTTTCACTCCATTATTCCTCTAAGCTTTCTCGAGACCATAGAAGTATCATTTTTCATAAGGACCTCCGTTTTTTCAAGAGGACCCATGCCCTTTATGTAAATTCTTTGAAAATAGTTGTAAACATTCTGAATGTGTCTTACATCCAGCGTACATGTACATGACATTTTACATGTCAAATTCAAGGCTGTATCTTATTTTCTAACTCGCACTGCATCACACTTATTCATTCTTGTTCTGTTTGTAGGACTTGACAAATAAGGCATAAAAACCTACCTTGAAGTTCTTCTCAAAAGAGAAAGCTTGCAATAAGATCCTGCAGATTAAAAAGTCATCAGGTTAAATTTTTTTTTTCTACAACCTCATTTTGTGCTTGGCAAACAACAGTTTATCAAGTTTAAAACACTATTGAATTTTGTTCTTTAATGATCCTAAGTTTACCAGAGCATCTTTACACAAAGTTTTTCTGTTTCCAAGGGATGTAGCACTACATGCTTTCCTTCGTGAGAGTTAGATTCTCTCAAATACTAATCACCTGCAAGTTTCCATGGCCTCTGGTACACGCTACCACGGAAAAGAGCAATGAGTTCATAGTTCTTCAGAGGTTCAGCACAAAACTGATAACATACAAGAGGTGCTCAGAGCTTTCCAGAATCAAACTTCTAGGGTGGTTACCTGTAATAATTTTCTGAATGTTATTTGTAAGACTCAATTATAATTCATTTAAAATGTTCCACAGCCCATGCTTTAAAACCAAGCAAGCCAGCAAGCAAAAACCCCTTCTTTATCTCATTGCCTTAGAAATCTATATAATTGCTGCAAGAAGACTATCTATAAGATCCATTTGCACTACACAGGAAATAGGATCATTTCTATAACCAGAGGAGCAATTATTTACCACAGCATTCTAAATATGCTTAAACAACCTGCAGGTGCAGTCTGTTCAAACAAAATCATATCCCACTGAAAATCATTACATGCTTACTCATCTGACAATAATGGCAAGAAAGCCAAAAAACTTACATTTCACTCCTAAATGTATCTTTTAAAAAAAGGAACTATATTTTAGTTTCTACATATATGGGAGAGAATGGTGATATCTAGTTTTTTAACTTATGTTTTAAAAGTTTTTCATTTATGAATTCAAGCAAGGGTCAAAAAAATGCTTTATAATGATAAAAAAAGAAGGAGCTTGAATATTAAATTATTCAGAAAAATCTTCTTGGAAGTTAGTATTACTAGAAAAATGGAATAAAGTTCTTACCTTGCAAAGAGGACAGCAGTGAATGAAGCAAGAATATACTCCACAGTATCATTAAACTGAGCTTTCCCACAATGTTCATTTCAGTAGCACTTAGTAATAGGAAATTTATCCAAATCAATGGCTTTGATTACGATGGCATCTTAGAACCGCGTATTTCAACTGTGTGTTTAAATCCTTCAAAAGTTAGATAGTTGGATGCATTATTCAAAATAATGCAATGCAAAAGGGCAAAGAAAAGGAGACCCAAGCTTGGTAGCTACATACAGCTTCAGGAGCTTTGCAAGGCTTGCACACAACCTTCCAGCTACATGTCTCTCATTAGCAATGCATGGTAACTCCTCAGCAGAGTCTGTATTAGTTACACTTTCACTAGACCTGCGAGTATTACTCCTCTGTTGAATTGAATCGGCCCTTTATAACATCGCAGACAATGACAGAGAAATGTTGCCATGTCATGATGGTTTGAGAGTTCCTTCAGTCGTCACACACCTTTGTGCGCTTTGAGGCTTGCGCAGAGTGCTGCCTTTTGCTGCTTATTACGGTGAAGTACTTTTTCAAGACCCTGCAATGATACTACTGTATAAATTATAACCAGATGGTTTTAGAGATTAACGTATTGATGTTCCTTATCTGTTCTAAAAGGAAAGGCATGAACTTCCACTGAATAATATACTTGGATTTTTAAGAATATTTTAGATGCATTTTTGTGTACAGTTTCCTTATACCACAAAAAAAGGCTTCCCAGCAGATAATGGTATTTCATTTTTAATAAAACATGTTACGAATATTTCATCTTAGCAAAAAGGAGAAAGAAGTCAACAGGGTGAATGGCTTCTGTTTCTAGTTTTCATTAAAATTTAAAAATATAGTTCCACCAAAATTAAAAATATAATTCCACCAAAATTAAAAATTATCGTATTTTAAAATAGAAAAATCTTACCTGCTTTACCCTAACATTAACAGAACCATTAACAAGTGCAGTTTTAAAGACACATATAATGCTAACTGGAACTGCTACTACTCATTTTATTTTGCAAAGCTTATTTTTTGCCTGACCCTCCATTCTTCCTAGGATGTGTTTTGTGACATGCTACAGAAGGCAGGTTTGGACCAAAATAAAATGTAGAAGTTGACACCCTCTCTCAGACAAAAAGTTCTCCCGTGATTTCTTCTAGTGCTTTCTCTTCCCAGCTGGACTGGAAGAGAAGGCAAAGGAAAACACTCAGTCTCTCGAACCACAAAGACAAAACCCTTGTGCCCACACAGGAGCCAACAGTACTCATGCAGGTTTGGAAGCACTGGTAGCCCAAGGACACTTGTTGTAAACTGATATACAGCACTACACTGAGTCTGGAGTATTTCTTCAGAATTATTTTTATTACTGTTGGATCTGAGAAGTTCGCATTCACATAATCTGCATTTCAAGAGGCTTTTTGCTTTGCTTTTACCTCTGGCTAGCTATGGATTGGACTCATGGACTGGCTGCTTATTTGCAGCTGGACTGCATCTCCCAGCTTAGTTTCATCTGCTCCATGTGCTCCAAAACCACTCCAGACTGCAAACAGAAGCAAAAAAAGTGAGTTCCTGATCCAAATCCTAATATTTAAAAAGGAGGCCAAGCCTCATCAGCTGCAAATGGACTTTGTAAGAGTTAGAGCAATAGGCTTCCTTAGGTCCGGATAGCTCTGCTCAAGGCAGGGCAGGAAACGGCAGAGTCTGAAGCACATGAAGGATGTTAGCTAAGAAGGGAAAAGAATTAGTCAGCCAAGTACACTGAACTGTATCTCAGAGGACTATATTATGAAAGAGATTTTAAAAATCAAATTAAATTATATCAAGGCAATGACACACATTATCTACACAAGTAGTAGAATACTCAGATTGGGACTGCTGAAAAATTTGAAAACACGCATTAGAAAATAATCACTTTCGTAAGAAAACAAACACAATACAGAACACACTGGTCCATACTTAGGAAATGCTGGTGGTATATTTTTAAGTTACATTATTTTTCCTTAAAAATAAATTTTAAATATTTGAATGTGAATATATTTGTATTTTAGAGTCAAAATTAATTTGCCCTGAAATTTCCAAATTTCCAAATATATTTCCACATATAACATTTGAGAGGACTTCATTTATACACAGGTTACACAGTTTATCAGGATTGTAAGCAATGGGTGAGAAAATAACTGCCTTCAGTGCCACGGGTATGAGCTTGCCCTGATTTGGAATCTGATCACATCGTCATTAACAAAACACGGTACTTTTTAAAGCTCACACTTCAGCCTTCGTTGAACTGGTATTTTCAACAAAGGATTCAAGTGGCGCCACATTTTGATGTGCGCACCTGATCTTCCCAAGGACTGGCATCAGTAAAACTAATGAAAGAGCTGGACAATACGAGGTTGGGGGCATTTCTTCTTTTCCAAGAACCACCTCCACAGCTGCTCAGGAACCTCTCTGACGGCTTGAAGATCAAACTGTTACTATTTCTCCATGGAACCACGATGCTGGCCAGAGCGATGCTCAATGACAAGAGCTTGGTTGCCATCCCTGCAGCATCTGGACATCAGCAAAGGAAACATTTTTATGACCAGGTTTTCCCCCTACACCTTCAAACTTCACGGTAGTTACGCTTCCCCGATGAAGTTAAGCCCTCTAGTGGGTGATGAGTATGCAACCGTGTAGAATAAAAACCTACAGCCACCCAGGCAGATGCCAGCCCGATTCCATGAACGTTTCTCATTTAGAAAGCAAGTCTGTGGGGATGACATCACTCTACAGCATTAACGTGGCATTTTTATAGGATCGGAGTTCAGTTCAGAAAGCATTTTTAGTATGTTAAGAGCCTTTTGGTTGAAGAAATGACATGCAGATATAATCTCTGGATATATTAGTAGCAATGCGAGTTTTATTTTCAGCCTTTCCATAAAAGACCAGCAAAACAAAAATCCCTAATTGTTACAGGCTGTTCTGTGGGCAGAAAAACTGGTACTTTGGGTTTTCACATAGCTGTGAAATCCACCCCTAAGGTTGATGGGGTTGCAGTACCCCCAGTTATTGCATCTCCCCCTGCCTCCCTGAGTTTGACACCACAGTCACATTGTGTCCTCTCTTTTCCCCTGCATCCAACCACTCTGACAACCAGGCAGGAATCGGTCTTGGACAAGCCACAGCTTAGGGAACGTATGTGCCAACTGGCAGGCCAGCACGCATTTCCTAAGCGACGAGGGAGCCATTGCTTTTCAGTCACCCCATGAGCCAAACAACAAAAAGGCTTATTTTTCCTCAGCTGAAGCTAATTAACATCTACCAAGGTGCCAATTTTCACAAAACTCATAGGAATTCAAGGCATCAAATTTGAAGTTAGCGCTGCACAGCATCTTTTCCTTAGAAAGCCAAGCCAGGAGGCAGAACAGCTCAGTTTTCAGCAGCCCAAGAGCCAGAATAATTTGTGAGCTACTCTACTACAAGGCAGAAACCCTGAGGAACTCACTGGATGAGAAATGGGTCAGATCTGAGGGCGTAGAAAGGGGGGACTGAGGAAAGCAAACCACACGTCTTGCCAAAGAGACAGCAAGTGTCTGGAATAGAGTATCTCATTCACTTAGCATGAGCCAAAAAATCCTGGTATGTAAATTGGTGATAGAATATACAACAGTCCCCACCACTTCAACAGGAGGACAAGGGGTTTGAATAGGAGTGTTCTACTTCAATTCAAGTCATGTATTTTGTGGCAGACACTGACAGCTAAAATGGGAGATGGATGGAGAATTCCTTTTCAGAAGAAATTTGTTCAAGTTGCACGTTTAACTCTTGAATGACTACACTTCAGCAAAGATGTCTTAAATGCCTTTTGACAGAAAAAGCAGAGACATCATAACAAATAACACAGCAGTGTGCGCTGGCAGCCCAGAAAGCCAACCGAATCCTGGGCTGTATCCAGAGCAGTGTGGCCAGCAGGGCGAGGGAGGGGATTCTCCCCCTCTACTCTGCTCTCGTGAGACCCCACCTGGAATGCTGTGTCCAGCTATGGAGCCCCCAGCATAAGAAGGTTATTGACTGGTTGGGGCAAGTCCAGAGGATGCCATGAAGATGCTCAGAGGGCTGGAGCACCTCTGCTATGGGGACAGGCTGAGAGAATTGGGCTTGTTCAGCCTGGAGAAGAGAAGGCTCCGGAGAGACCTTATAGCACCTTCCAGTACCTGAAGGGGCCAACAAGGAAGCTGGAGGGGGACTTTTTACAAGGGCTTGTAGTGACAGGACAAGGGGTAATGGGTTTAAACTGAAAGCAGGGAGATTTAGATTGGATATCAGGAAGAAGTTCTTCCCGGAGAGGGCGCTGAGGCACTGGGACCAGTTGCCCAGAGAAGCTGTGGATGCCCCATCCCTGGCAGTGTTCAAGGCCAGGCTGGATGGGGCTTTGGGCAACCTGGTCTAGTGGAGGGTGTCCCTGCCCATGGCAGGGGGATTGGAACTAGATGGTCTTTAAGGTCCCTTCCAACCCAAACCATTCTATGGTTCTGTGACAGATGCGTACAACAGACACAAAAATACCAGGCTAAGAGAGCAGCACAGCAGAAGCTGGGCTCTCAGCTACTTCATTTCCAACGTTTATTCCAGTTCCTCTCCCAGCTGGTTTTCACACCCAGGAAGCAGCAGCCCAGGGCTCTGACTGTTGGATCCGCTCATAGCCAAGGCCTCACTCAAGCACTTGCATCTCCCCCAAGGGACAGAATTAGCCTTTCGGACAGCCTTGTGTTGGCACATCCCATGTCTTACTCAGAACTTTATTCCACTTTTTTGTCCCTGGGAGATCACTACCAGCACAAAAATCTTGTTTCAATGGGTGAGGAACCAGAACTTTGCTGTTTATTTTCACGTTTGATACACACACACCCTAGCAAGTTCTTTGAAAGTAACTCCTATTTTTCAGCTTCAGGTTTTTCCCCACTTACTTCCCCAAGGCCTTCAAATTGTCTCACTCATGACATAAGCAACTGTCTGGCTTCCAAAGGGATCTTTCTTTTTTTTAAATGACTAAATCATTTAATGTTCTTCTCCGAGTCTACATCCTTCTGTGCTTGTACTGTAGGAGCATGTGAAGGATGAATCATTTAGACCCAATCTTATTTGTAACACAAAATACTGTTTTCTATTTACAAAATATTTTTAAAACAGAATATATGGGGTTTGCTATGTAAAAAGTTTCCTACATTTAGACATAATAATCCAGAAAACTGCCTCTAGATCATGCGGAACAGAGTTCAATAAACCTCCCTCCCCCGCCCCCACAATTACTTTGGCTTTGACAACGTACACTTTAAACACAAACCAGAAGAGCACAAATACCCACCTTGGCGCTACGCCGCGGGAGTTACCATGCCTCACAATTCCGTGCCACCAAGCAAGCAGAAACAAAAGCAGTTCATGCAGACGGACGATACTCACTGCCACTCAATACTCCATCGTGGTGTTTGGAACTTCACTCTGTGTGGTATTTCAGGTGAATACAGAAGGAAAACCACAGTCCTTTGCAAGAACACGAAGTGCCAGCGCCAACACGTACGCGGAGAGAGGCCTGATGTGCAGCATTACAGGAGGGGAGCACAGTAAAGCAAGCCACAGAACAGGATACAGAGGTTACCAGCTAGGAATCAGATCCACACTCGTCAGCGTTTCGGACCAGTTCTGTAACCAGGCTGACAGACATTTTCGCGTGGGAAGAACACGGGATACTCCCGCTGGGTCATACCCCCACGAAGAGTGGCCAGCCAGGTACTGGGAAAGTTCCTGTGTGTTTACAGCTACCAGAAAGGCAAAGACTGAACTCTTGCTTTAGTGAACGGCTACGCCGTTGCGTGTACCCACGAAAAAGCAAAATGTAAGCATTGTTTATGTTTTGATTACCACACGTTTATCCAACAGCAGGAAGCTTTTCTTTATTCTCAAGAACCCTATCTATCTAGGCTCACTCTGAAGGGGTAAGAGGACTGACAAGAGCCCTCCCACTTTCATACCGATCAATCTGTGTATCAATCTTAAGTTAACACACAGTGGGGAAAAAAACCATTATGTTCCCGGACAGAAAACCACATTTAGAAACATGAAATTTATCAAATCTTGTTTATTTACGGTCACATGACTGTAAAACAATTTTAACGGTAAGACTTCTGGTAGCGTGCACGAGCACCAGGTCCTCCAAATTTCTTGGATTCACAACGGCGAGGATCTGCAACCAGCAGAGTCCTATCATACTGGATTAGAATATCCTTGATCTCTTTCTTGGAAGCCTCATCAACATCTGTTAAAAAAAGTTAAAAATTCTTCAGTTTACGAGGTCTCACATGGAACATGTTAACACTTTTTGCACCACCAGAAGCCATACATTTCCACTTAAGGCTATTACAACAATCAAAACAACTTACATTTTTGATAGTAAGCCACCAGTGCTTTGGAAATAGCTTGACGGATAGCTGTTAAAAAAAAAAAAGGGTCAGTAAGGATTGAAAATGTATGTATTTTAATGTATTTAAAACTTAAACACAAAGCCCCAGTAGTCTGAGAAACCTGCTGCCTTTATTTCTGCCAAATTGTCCTTTCCCTCCTTAATCTCCCCTCCCACATACTCCACATGACCTTTACTTTGGCAGATCTGAAGAAATCTGTGCCAAGACACCACCCACAGCTCACGTGTTGATTTGACAAGTGCCAGCTAGCCAAGAAATTGCACAAGGGCAGTCTTGATCACCTTCTGAGTACTAGCATGGGTTCATCTTCTACTTACAAGCAATCAGCTTTCCAAATTCTTACAAACACTGTTCTCTGAAACATCTGTACTTTCCAATAAGGATAAAATTTATTAGCGTGTTCAAAGAGCAAGGAGGCCAAAGGGACAACAGGACGGCATGAGCAGTTCTTCCAGCACACCTCAGTAAAACAAGCTTGCAGTGTAGTAACACAGTAAGCAGAACTCAAACCAGAGTATGGGAGTAACTGTAAAGCTGTTACTATCGGTCAGATCAGAAGTTTGATGAAAATCTGAGTTTTCTGAAAAAGAGTGCAATTTTGAGACTGAAACGTGTCCCTGCTCTTTATACAGCTGCAGCTCCTCTTCACTAATCTATACCCAAACCGAAACAGCAGAACACATCTACCATTTGCAAAAGAGCAACATCGTCAACAGCTAATGCAAGTATGTTCTCAGTCTTCTCTGCAGGGGGCAAACAGCCTAACTTGCAGCTGCAGGTCAGCTGAAAGATGTTTCTGAACATGGAAATTTACAACTAAAAAGAATAATTTATAATAATAAATACCCTTTCCCTCCTTCCAAACCCTCTGTGCTCAGCAGCTGCACTTAACTGTCCTGTCACACTACAGGACGTAAAGATAATTTCCTCACCTTTCCTCAAAATTTCATTAATTTACATCATTCAACTTACTCCAGATGTTACAGCTTTGCACATAAAATATAACCACGAAGCCCTTATGAAAAGCTGCATTTGCGCAGCAGAAAAAGGAACAGAACATCGAGATGTGCAAGTTACTATTCTAAACCGGAGACTCTCAAATACGTGGCTTGACCTGTTCTAGTCCACACCTGAGATCCCACCAAAAATCGTACCGTAGATTTGCGCTACATGGCCACCACCCTTTACGCGGACTCTGATGTCAACACCAGCAAATCGTTCCTTCCCCAGGAGGAGGACAGGCTCAAGCAGCTGGGAAGCAAAACACAGGAAGAAAATTCATTTGTGAACAGAAACAAGGATTAGAGCTTGTAGTAGGTTTAACAGATGCAAAGTTACTGAACATCCTGAAAAATGGAACCTTGATTTTACAAGCACACACCCAAAAAAATGAAGTACACTGCTTGCAGAGTTCTTGGACGCCTACTAGTGCCGTTATAAAATAACCATATGGATATTTTTTCCAAGTTTCATAAATCTTAATAATAAAGCATATGCACACAGGAATTAAGAGCAAAGGAACAGTTTAAATAGAAATTAAGCAGAAAATTAAATCACGTTTATTAAATTGTAGGTGGTTTTCTGCACTGCATACTACACTTTATAGTTATCTAGTCAGTTTTAGACCCTCTCAGCAGTGTTCAGCTATTAAGTCCTAAACAATCTTTTAAAAAGGAGAGTTAAGTCACCCATTTCAATTTAAGAAAATACATGTGAAGTGCTGAAAATACTTTGCATAATTACATTAACATACATGAATACACTCAAACAAAAAGCCCACCCCTCCCAACAAGGCAATCATAGGACAGTTTTCTGAATTTTCGTAACAGTGTCTACATTTCAAGTAATCAGGTAGCACACAACCCAAAACTTAGTAGTCAGTAAGGCAAGCAACCCTTCTCCACCCCCATGCAATTATGCATATAAAGCTATTTTAACATCCATAGCAGGGGGAAGGCTGGGTGGACGCTTACTTTATACTGCAGAGTTCTGGGCTCGATCATTTCCAGAGGTCTTCCATTCACTTTGATGAGGCCATTTCCTCTCTTGCAGTGGGCAACAGCAGTTGCTGTTTTCTAAAAATCCAAACGCGCGTTAGTACAGCATTTCGGTTTTGCGCTTGGTGTGCAAAGTGAATTTTTATTTAGCAATCTAAAAATCTTATGATGCCCAAAATTAACGCCTCACACTAAACAGAACAGTACCGCTCCTTACATTCCCCGATACAGACTCACAATGTTCACGCACGGTCATAGTAAAATTACATTTATAGTTTTCAATGTTAGCGTTTATAGCTTACAAGATTTAGTTACGAAACATATTTTGGAGGCTCAGTTCCTCACAAAAGCCTGTTACCTAAAGTCACCCAAGCCACTGGATTCCAGCAGCGTTAACTCTATCGCGCCACCTCACAACACGACTGTCGGACACGGGCAACAGTGAGCTAGGCCCCTATGGCCTGGGGACGGAGGCGGCAGTCGCTTCCATGAGAGAGGGCAGAGCTGCGGCCCAGAGGAGAGCAAACCCGTCCCCTGCTCCCGCGCACACGGCGCGCTCCAGCGCCTATGGAGCGGGACACGTGGGCTGCCGAGCGGGCCTCGCCACCGCCGGCCCTCCGCACCCCGGCCCCGCCGAGCGGCCGGCCCCGCTGCTCCCGAGCTGGGGTCGATAGACCCCGAGCTCGTAAGGCCACCGGGCGCGGCCCAACCCGAGAGCGAGGAGGAGACGGAGCGGGCCGCGGCGCCCCAGCCTCACCTTCCGCCCGAAGACCTGGACGCTCTGCAGGGGACCCTTGGCCGGCATGATTCCTCCTGCAAGAGAGAGGGAGGCGGCGTCAGCACCGCTGGGGGAGAGGGCGCGAGCAGGGCGGCGGAGGCCGGAGCCCCCCCGACACTCACCCTCCTCTCAGCGGCGGCACCGGGAAAAGGCCGAACGGGGTTTCCCAGCCTCTCCTCAGGGGCAGCCGGGCCGCAAAGCGCCACGCCGTCTTCCGGCAGTGCGACAGAGCGTACGTCTGCTCCTCTCCCATCCGGCCGCGCTTTGCGGCAGCCCGGAGCTGGGCGGGCCGGGGGGCGGGGGTGCCCGCCCGCTGCCGTCCGCTGGCCGCCATCCCTCGCCCCTACGGGCCGGAGGCTCCGCCCGGCGCCCCGGGCAGGGCAGGACAGGGCGAGGAGGGCCGGCCGCTGGCGAGGCAGGGCAAAGGGGCCGTGCCTCTGGCTCTTTCCTGGGGGGCTGCGTCTACTGGGCCTTCGGTGGCAGAGAGGCGCGGGCGGAGGGGCTTGATGGGCGCTGGGGAGGGTTGAACGAGACAGACCGAACTGTTGCGAGGCTGCCGCTTTTGTCAAGGCTCTCAGCCTCGGTACCGCCGTTGCAGGGTCATCGCGTCTCTCCCGTCCCGGTTTTGCTCTGTGTTCACTCTCTCCGCAGTTGCTCGGCGCTCGCAGCATTCCCTCGCTTTTTCCGTTTGATACAAAGGGCTGCAGTCCCGTTAAGCGCCGGGTGGGTGGTGTCTGCCTTTCGGACGCCAGCTGCCTCCCACCTGAGGCTCGCACGCTGTCTTCGTGCTGCTGCTCTGGAACCTGCCCGTAGGCGATTCCCGCCGCCCCGGCAGCCTCTGCCGGGAGGGAGCCCGGCCGCCTGCCGCCGCCTGCGGGCGGTGGGTGCAGCACCCCGGGGGAAGCGCAGCCCGTGCTGTGGTCAGTGGGGCGGGGAGGGTGGGCGTCACTCGCTGCCCGCTCTGATAGGGATGACAGCGGCTGGAAGGACTTCTTGAAAGGGATGGAGAGGATGCGCAGACTGGCAGAGGCGCTTTCTTCAGTTACGAGACAGCTCAGGCGGACACCGTAGCGTACCTTCTGTTAGGTGTCCCAGCGACAGCGCAACCCAGCTGGGCTTCTGGAGTAAAGAGGACAAAACCATGCCCTCCCGAAAGGTTTACACTCACTCTTTGGACCTCCTTGAGATGCAGCAATACCAGCTATACAGCTTTTTTAGTTTTAAACTTTGGCAAACTGCTAGAGAAGATGAAGCGTTACACCCTGTATTCTGCTCCAGCATTGTGCTCTGAGGCATGTTCCGGCGGTTCTTTCTACCTGCTTAAATGGTCAGCGACCATTATGTTTAAGATGAAGTCAAGGGGTTCTCCTGAGGTTCAGGGCATCCACGGAGCACCCTCAATTCGAGCTTTATCTCTGTTTTCCTTGTTTAATATCTGTTATAAAACATGGAATTTAAGTCACTTTCAGACTGAAAATATTTTACTTCTGAGGCTTGGTATTTAGTATGCAAAATTTTCCAGAAAGACAAAAGCAGAATCTATCGATGAAGCAAGGTCATGCTTCTTAGATATTTTAAACAATAGAGATTTAAATCGCTATGATTAATTAGAAAGTTGACTGCTCAAATGACACAATCAGTTCCTTTGTCTTTGGACGGGATTTTAAATGCTGAACATTAGTCATCAGTCATGTGAGGATTTAAACAAGCACTTAGCTTTATGCAATTTGAGTGATTAGTTCTATTCAAGTGAATAGTACTGTGCAGAACATTTAAGATTTAGCACATCTCAAACCCCAGTTGTACAAAGCTTTAACATGTGACACGAAAAGTGATTTTATTTTTTTTAAAGGCTGTTTCCTAAGAAGCAGTATTTATACAGTCACACTTGTCTATCATCCACTCTTTCCCCATCATCAAGGCAAGGGGAATGGTCGCCAGCTTGTTGGCTGATTTCAGTCAGTTTTCACAGAAGAATGGAAATTTCAAAACCAATTTAGCTTGTACATATTTGGTGAAAATAGGTGGCTCTGTATAAGAGAGCTTTTACTTGCATAATAGAAGCAGCTGCAGAAGCCAAAATATTAGACATTACAAAACCTTTATTTAAGTGATAAAGAGAAAACAGAATACCTAATGAACCCACTTAGACAGAAAGGTTCAAAGAAGACTTATGCTCAAACCAAAGGTGAGCCATTAGTAACCGTTTTGCTGGGTGTTCAGGACACTTTCAAAGGAAAAGAAAGCACATCTAAATCTGTTCCTTTTGTGGGCATTATCTGAGGTCTGCTGATGAAGACCTGTGTTTTAATACCAAGTACACCATTAAATGGGGGGTTTCAAGTGTCTGCTGGGATAAAGCTTACATTTCCTGAGCATACTTTCTTAGGTCCTTCAAAATTCACCTTCACTTGGGTGTTCATCTGCTGCATGCTCTTTCTGGAACTGAAAGCATTCATCTTACAAGCACCTGCGTATAAAACCAGCGTTATGTCCATATATCTCTATCTTTCTGTTAGCAAAAGAAGAAGATAACCAACATATATTGATAGTGTTGCCTGGAAGGTGACATTAAAGGCTTTGTGCTGCTTGTTTCCCTTGCTTTCTAGCATAAAAACAGGAATAGGAGCTAAAGGGCTTTTAGAAGCCACCTACCACAGACACTGGGCTGTAACATGGGAAGAGAGCATTACATCATAAATATCACCATACACAAAAGAAACAAAGATAACAGAATAGAAAAAAAACCCTCAGGTAAGATACTACACTTTTAAGAAAAGTCCATACACTAACAATATCCCTACTTAGTTTTACTGAGAACAGAATACATTAAAATGGCAATATATCTCTGATTTCAAAAAGAATAACATAGTAAGAATCTCCAAGCACCACTTACAACTTTATCTTCAATTCCTTTCTATTTGTAAAATAATTGCACCCGTGGAATGTAAGGCGCTCGTTTGGCAGCCTTTTGGGTTTTTAACCTTACTTTGCGCCAGTGTCAAGAGTTACACACCATGCAAAACAGTGAATAAACAGGCCCAGAGAAATTAAGACATGTTTGCTAGTAAACCACTCTTACCAGAAAGACCATTTCAAGAGAAAGCTGGCAGGCTTGAACTCATCTTGATAGGGCATTTTTGTTACTTCCTAACAGGAGGTAAAATACTTGGATTTGACTCAAGTCAAAGTCCGCGATTTCACATTGATTTTGTATTGTACTAACAGATGTTCTCTTGTGTATCTTTGTACCAACAAGTATCTTACAACTACTAAATCTTTCACATGGGTGTTGAGTGAGGCTTTAAGGGATTGAGAGTCTCTGACTGCCTGACCTCCTCCACTGAAGCTGCTTTGACCTCATTTCAGGCTGTGGTGCGAGATGCTGCTGTGACCTACTCTCCTCCCGCAGACCAGGCACACGTGCTGCTGCTGTCAGCTTGCTGGAAACAGCTAGGGTATGGCAGCAGGGTAGAGGTTATAGGGGAACATCTCCGGCCACGTCTCCAATTGTTTCCTGGATTTATGACAGGATGTTGTGTAGGTAACATGGGTCTATGGGGAGGAGGGCAGGAGATGGGCAGAGGTGGATTAAGCGGAGTCAGCGAGCTGGGCTGAGCAGAGCAACATCATGTCTGTTCATTTGGACATTTGCCAGCATGGAGCATGTGGAAAACTGCAGTACAAAACTTGGGGATCAATCCACTGTCCACCAATACTGTCAGGCTGATGTAGTGCGAACAGTGAATTTTAAATGTTTACGTATTTGTTACTTGAATGCTAACAGAAATTGTATTTGCCATTTATGTCTTTGTGGGTTGTGGGGTTTTGTTTTTTTTTTTTGGTTGGTTGGTTGGTTGGTTTTGGTTTTTTCTGGGAGTCTATGTAGTTTGGAATTTAAAATAGGAAGTGACTGGTCTTCCAGGTTGTTGGTTCATGATCATCATGATGTTGGTTCTCCACTTGGACCTTGTCATCTCCCAAATCAAATTCACATGGAAGTTCGAAAGGTAAACATTCCAAGAGGACAACATTTTAGCTTCCACTTAACAGAGAAGAATGTAGCTACTGAGAGGGTAAGGCAACAATGAGTCAAGGTCAATATGTTAACAAGGCCAGCTGTAATGTGACTCTAAATTTCTTCCTATTTAAAAGAGAGAAAATTACCTCCATGGAAAAATAGTGTGAGAATTAGTGAGATTATCTTCCTCATGTGTTATCCTAAACACTAATGGGAAGGTGAGAGCTATGGCAAAATATGGTCAGTTACTCCTCTGCATGCTGCCATAGAAAAGAAAAAAATCATTGTAAAAGTGAGGGGACATTTAGAGGAAACATAAAGAAACATTTCTTCTGCATAGTCCATAATCATATTTTTAAAAAATCCATGTCTTCTCCCAAGATGTCCCAATTTGCCATTGAATTATACATTGTAGGATTTTTTTAGCAGAGTGGATAATTTTAACCAGGGAAAAGATTTGTTTATATGTCATGCATCATAAACAAAGCATATTCCCTGAAGTTTTTACTTCAGACAGCAAAATCATCTCTATATGCTTCACAAGGCTTCTGCTTTATACAGACTTATACTTTTTGAAAATCAGTGGGTTCATTCACTGAGAAGTATGAAGTATTTCAGGAAAGGAGATACTGACATGCACTTTTTTATGGCTGCTCTCACAATTTGAAAGATCTGGGATACTAGAATATGGTTCTCATATTACATTTTGCAACTGATGCCTGTTTGATGATAAAGTGTAATTAGCTAACGGATCCCATTATTTCTGATGCTTGCTTTTCGCAGATCATATCCATCCAGGCAGCAGCTGAACAGTTTTCTAAACTCAATTAGTGCAAGAATGCTGTGAGCAATGGAAAAATGTTTGATGCATGCCAGAAAACAAATCTTCCCAGCTCTTGGAAATACGTTCTGAAAACAAATAAGGATCACACAAGATTTTCATATTAATAAATATTTTTTCTCCTAAGAAAATATTTAAAATCTAAAGCAAAATTTTTGGTTTAATTATCCTTCTCTAAGGAAGCTCTATAGCAGAAGCTGTGGAACATAAGGATATGGATTATCCTGATTGGTGTGAATAGTGATTCCCATTTGCAGATTATGAATGTTAATGTCACACTGAGATTGAAAACATGAGCCAATTTGTAATGTAGAAATTGACACAGTGATAGGCACATTCACGCTGAAATTCATTTCGTGAAAGCAATTAGCAATACAATAGGTTACTCAGGACTCACTGGTAGCATTGCTACTTGGGGAAAATCACAGTTAATGATTGTCTTCACTGTAGTTTTGAATGAATAGGATAGCTCTTTCAGTACAATAAACAAAGAAAAACAAAGCCCATCTGGAGTCTGAACATACAGACAAATATTAAGGCTCATTGTTTTAGCTCTGTTACCTGACAGTGCTGGCATCTGAAAAATGTTGTGACTTAAATTTACAGCATGCATCCTATTTACAGTGGCTGGAAATTCATATATTAACTGCTCATTTTAGAATCTGGCTGTATATTAAAGGATGAAATCTAAAAATCTAGGACTTAGATTTGGAATATGACTTCATCTATTTTGACCTCTCTTACAGTATACAAGGCTTTAGTGAAATTTATTGTCAGTAAATTAGAATTACTCAAACCTCTTTTGTATGTCCACAGAAGCTACTCTTAAGTATGTGTGCATGAGCTCATACACTCACACTTTCCTTTGTCAACAGGAATCAAAGTTGTAAGAAGCTGACCGGGCAACAACCCAGTACCCCCAAGCTACACAAATAAGCTCACAAGTAAATGGAACACGCACATGAAAGAATTTATTTTTTTAGAACAGAACGGCATCTCCAAGCTTCCTGCTGTATTTTGCTGCCCCTGGAGGCTGCTTCTTGGTTTAGTTCCCTTTTTTAGAAACTAAACACAGCAGGGTCCAGTGGGATCCAGCTGCCCTCTCTCAACTCTTCTGCAGAGAGAGGAGTTGTCCTGGGTCTTAGCTTCCGCAGGCCTGTTGGGATCCTTCCTACTTCTCTACGTTAAAGAAAACTGAGGAAGAGTGGCCACAGACATGGATGCCTATCTTGCACATCATTAAAATACAGGCTTTTGGACCCAGTTGGTTTAGTTATGTTGAGATTACAAATATGATATTGTGCTTCATGGTCTGTAGGTCTACATTTCTCTTTAACTCTCACTTTTGATGTAACGCATACAGAAAATAATTGCCATCTTCTGAGTAGTTGAAAAGGCACGGGTATTGTTACTGACTGCAGAAATAGACTGTTGGTTATGCACGCACTTCATGTGCTGAAATTTCAGTCGTGGTTTAGAGCAGAAAGAGGTGGATTTCTGTGAAGTTATATTAATCTCCACAGAGGTCATTTCTATTTCTGATTTTGAATCTGTTTGTTGTTTCAAGTGAAACATTTTCCATTGCCTGTGGTAAGAGGGCAGATCAGGCAGAAGTATCAGAGCTCGTGAACTGTTGTGTACTTACTGACCTACCAGAGAACTGAGGCATTTTCTCCAGAAACTGGAGCAGCTGAACTCTGAAGGAGAATGAACCCTTTTGGCAGGGCTTTGTAAGGGTTACGGGTGGAAAATCTTGTGTTTATGAAGCAGAGAGAGTGAGCAGAAATGTAGTGTCTGTCCAGCTTGTAGCATTAAGGGAAAATAATAATACATTTTATTCACACAGGGCTGAATACAGCTAGGTTATCTGGATGCTGCATGCTGCCAGGAATCATAGAATTGTCGAACCCAGCAGGGTCCCCGTCTGGTGTAGGGTTGACAAAGTGGTTGTTACCTGTTACCAGCTGTAGCTCTTGAACTGAGACAGAGGACAGTTCTCAGTGCCTTGTTACATGTTACTGACTGGTGCATTTTAAAGTAATCTGTCAACGCTCACCTAGCCTTTTGTGCAGGGACAGCGGTGAAGAAGTCGTAGGGTCTGGTATCTTCAAATGGCTCTTTTGTAGTTCTTTCCTCCACTGTTCCCAAGAGAATTTAGCCCGTAATATCTACCCACTAGGAGATCTACACGCAGTTCACAGAAACACAAACACATGCAGTATTACAACACACGTATTAAAATTACATTTTTTTACAAGATCAAAAACAGATAGAAAAAATAAAGTGCTGTGGGAAAGCTTTTACCAAATAAAAATGTCTGTGGAGGCTTGATCATATGTGGGCCTGTGAATAACACTCAGGAGACTATAAACTTCAGACAAACCAGATGGTTAGACAACAAACCAGATGGTTTTATTTATGCAGGCAAAGTTCACGTTTAGTGAGGTACTTTGTTCTTCTAGAGAAGGTTTTGCACACATAATAAAAAAATCACATACATGTCCTATGATGATGGACTGGAACATTCATAGAAATGTAAGTCTCATCAAGTAGTCCATTGTCCTTTTGATAGAAAAATCATGATAATTACATCGTTGGGATACTCGATGGCTGCTCATGTACATGGTGTTTCTCCTTTTTACTGCAGTAGCATCCACAGGCTTTCGTGAGGATTATGAGCAGCTTTTGTTATGTGTCATAAAATTTCATACAAAGATACAATCCCTACTTGGAAGAATTTAGATTGTAAGGAAGACAAAATGTAACATGGGAGTTGACCAATGATAGAGGAAAATAAGAGATAGACTATAGGCTGTTACTGATGGGTTTCAACCAGCAACTAATTCTCCTTTCCAGTATCTATGAAGTTAACCACACTGATCTTCTAGTCCTTTGGTTTTAGTTTTACTGCAGACCCAGAAAGTATGTTTGTCTTAACTGTAAAGTAAAAGTTACCAACATACCAACATATATAGTTACCACTAGCATACCAACATTTCCTTCTCTTTTAAAAGCTGCTTCATCAAAACCTGTTAAAATTTCAAGGTCCTTTGAAATGCCCTGTTTTGTGGATTATCATCTGTACTCATTCAGCTGTGCATCAGCTGCTCCAAGAAACCGTTGACCTGTCTGGAGGGGGTCAGTTCTTTGACAGAATGGCAAACAATAGGTGGATGCCAGATATGTCCATGCGAAGTCAACATCTTACACTAAAGACCTTACACTAGCCCTGCTGCTTTCACTAGCCTCCAGCAACACAGCAGTCATAGCAGCTTATCATCTATAATGTCTTAACTCTTTTTTGAGTGTTTATGTCATAATTTCACAGGAGATTTTGACCTTTTTTTTTTCCCTGATGGTGCTACCTATAGCTTCTTGCTGATCTTTCTTAGAAAAAAGTATTTCTGGAAAGTGTATTTCCACAGTCTTAACGTAGGTGTGGCAAAGTGACACATATATTGTGATTAGCAGATCAAGAAGCAAAAGAAACTGCTTTGGTGACTTTCTTAATGCATTTTAAAAAACCCAGGTGCATGCACTTGTATAATCCATTTCTTATGAAGAATTGCACCTAAATTGTAAACAGAGATCCATTCTGGACTCTCTTCCTATTCACATTCCATCCACATTTCAGCTTTGCTGAAAATTCCATCTTATCCATATTCTTTTTCAGCTATTGGTTTTATAAAAGTGTTCTTTAAGGGTTATGACTGCTCAGTAGAGCTATGGAGATTCAGAAAATACAGAGCATATAAAAGATTTCACTGGTAGCAGAAGCGTCAGATTGATCTAAACGTTAGAAAGACCACCTCATGATTTTTTCTGGAAGTATTATCTTTCCAAAATAAATATCATGGAAATGATGACACTAGCATTGCATCTGTGAACTTCAAGGAAAATCTTTATTTTTTAAAATCAAAATGACTTATTTGATTTTATGGCAATCAAAATCAAGGAAAAAGTACAATATCTCAATATGAGAAAAAACTGAGCTGGGGGGAAAAAAAAAGCACTGACCACATCAATACAGAAATTTTAGTTTCCCTACAGACCCATATGCATTTCAAACTGTAAAAGAAATGAAGTAGCATTCTCCTTTAGTTATTGGATACGGACATTGAATGGACACTGGAGAAATAAAGCCTTGCCAAAGCTGGACACGTCTCTCAGTGTGAGATATGCATGCTTTGTACATGTCCCTTCATGCTCTAACAGGCACCTTGGATTTTGTTTGACTTCTGTAGATCGGACGCTGCTTTTGGCTCCATGGGGATCCCTGAGTTTGGCATGTTTTCTTCATGAGGGATAACAATATCATGTATCTACAACATATCATCAAACAAAGATATTAGAACTGTGAACAATAATCCTCCCATGGTGATCATTATTGCACCTTAAATACTGTGTTGCACCTTGAGTGCTGTGTTCAGTTTTGGGCCCCTCACTACAAGAAGGACACTGAGGTGCTGGAGTGTGTCCAGAGAAGGGCAACGGGGCTGGGGAAGGGTCTGGAGCACAAGTCCTGTGAGGAGCAGCTGAGGGAACTGGGGGTGTTTAGCCTGGAGGAGGCTGAGGGGAGACCTGATGGCTTTCTGCAACTACCTGAAAGGAGTTGTAGTCAGGTGGGGTTTGGTCTCCCAGGTACCAAGTGATAGGACAAGAGGAAATGGCCTCAAGTTGCACCAGGGACTGTTTAGATCAGAAATTAGGAAAAACTTCTTCACTGAAAGGGCTGTCAGGCATTGGAACAGGCTGCCCAGGGAGGTGGTGGAGTCATCACCCCTGGAGGGATTTAAAAGACGTGCAGACAAGGTGCTTAGGGACATGGTTTAGTGGTGGACTTGGCAGTGCTGGGGTAATGGTTGGACTTGATGATCTTAAGGGTCTTTTCCAACTTAAAACATTCTATGAAATGAACCCCAGGTTTCAAAACTGTTTGAAATGTATATGACATTTACGTGCCTAACTCCCAAATGAATTCAAAACCTCTGCCTTTAAGTAATTTAGGAGTCTTGAGTTCTGTTTGCAGGATGACATATATTCCTAGTCTATATCTATTTTAAAGTTAGTTAGATTAGATTTTTTAAAGTATCTCTAACATTTGAAAATAAGACTTCTGTTCATTATCACTGGAAGCCTTTGGAACGATTATTTTCAATCTAGCATGCTGTCTGTACTGAGGGGAGTAGCCCTCTCTGCTCTAGCAAATCCATTATTTGGTAGGGGCTGAAAACAAACAGGTCAGACAATCTCACAGACAGGCCAGGGTTGTGCTTGGGACAGATGCAGCAGGGTTTTAAGGACTGGAAGAATGTATTCCATTGGATTTAAAGATAGTCTGAACTGTTACTGTTCTATAAACACTTTTCTGTTTGTTTGGGGTTATTTTATTTGTTTGGGTTTTTTTGGTTTTTTTGTTTTTTTTTTTTTTTTTCTCCCAAGATTGGTGTTAAAAGCCCTTCACATCTGTTTATAGTGCATTCTGGACAGTCATTTATTTTAAGAGTTAAAGTATTTTGAAAAAAAGTCCCATATAAACTCTACCATGTAATTCCGTTCCATGGTCAGTGACATTTCAGATAGATAAGCCATCAGTGTAACCTTTCACAATCATACATCATCCAAAATCAGTTTAATGATAATTATGTACTTTTGCCACATATGGAGCTGATTTTTTTTTTAATCCATAGACAGCATCAGGTTTCAAATCTGTTGCAGTTTGATTTTAATGCATTTGGTGTTTATACCTTTTAAATTAAAATAATAGAACACTTGAGATTTTCCATATTGTATTAATTTTAAAAATATCATTCATATAGTTTACATGTAAGAGAAATAATTTTCATTATGCTTCAACAAAATATTAAAATGTGATACAGTGATTTATCATTTTGGACATAATTTTTTGCTATTAGTTGTATCTCGTCGGAGTTTGACAGCATACTTGCCTTTCAACAGCACAGAGACTCAAATCATCATTTGCGGAAAAAGAAAAAAAAAAGACCATCTTGTCTCTCTGTGATCTCAGCCTGTGCATGCATGAATTTCCTCTATGCAATTATCAAATCCTCTGAACACAAAGACTTCAACAAACTAACCAATAGTTCTATCTGAACACGCACAGAGCCCTTGCCTTCAGCAACAGAAGCTGCACAGTCCCCGTCAGTTTTCCTGATTTAATTTTAATTCAGTGCCATTATTGATTGCTTGCAAAATGTGGCCATTTGGAAACCGTAGCAACTGAAATCTTGCTTTATATAAAGCAGTGTCAGTGCAAACGTCTCTGCTTAGAGTTTGCAATGCACATTTTATCTAAAGTCTCTAGGCTGCTGTTAATGTCTGCATGTTTAGATTTCAAATTTAGTTGGCGTACGTCCCTAAGTAATGATGTGACAACCCTTCAATAGGTAGCTCTGGTCCAAACAATGTAACTCTGCTCTAAAGAATATATGTAGTTATTTTCCTGAACACCCAGAAGAAACAACCGCTTTATGGACTGTTCTGAGAACGAGAAAGCAACATTGAAATGCACTTTCTTGCTGCTGTTCCTGCATTAGCACTCCAGAGGAAAGACTGGGCAGAGGGTTTATACCTTTTACAGTGCCAGCTCAGACTGCTGGAACTACACTATAAGGATCAACTGATGATTTCACATGTGACTTTTGCATAACTATCTAGTGGTCAGACCTCCAACCCTTCTAGTCTGAGCTAGATTTGAAATCAGTTCGAAGTGACCTTTGCAACTTCTGCCCTCTGTTTGGGGTCCTGTAGAAGTGCTTGTTACTGAAGGTCTTTTCAAACACAACTGAAAACTACAGTAGGATGGTTTTTTCAGTCAATGATCTATTCATCTCTTTCCCACCCCACAAATGTATTCCTTCCATCTCTCACCTCCTTGCTAATTCACTCATCCTTATCCCTCTGTCTCTCTCTTTTGTCAGAGGGTTGTGACAAGCCTGGAACAGACTCAGCGCTGATCTAAGTGTGTGTGGGTAGTAGGGGATGGGGAGGGCAAAGCCAGGCTACTGCACAGCCCTGCGTAGCTGTGAGTGCCCCTGGGACATGGAAGGGGGGGTCACACCAGGTCGGTGTCACTGCTTGCTCCCATGGGCGTGAATGCTAAAGCTTCCTTAGCTTTTCCATCACCCCCAAGTGAGAACCGCCCTTCAAACCCCATCATTACATCGTGGACAAGCTAAACTGAAGTGTGTTTGCACTAACTCAAAATCGTCTCTACTAATCCCTACTAAAGAACGACTAGAAATCAACTGATTTACATTAGCTTCACTTGCTCAAAAATAATGTTTGAAAAAATGTTGTGATAAGCTTTGATTGTGGATCCAAAAAACAATGACTTTGTCAGGGAGCAGGAGAAGCAGGGCTGTTCCTCGAGGTGAGGTGAGCTGGGAGCTGAGGGTGACCCCAGTGCAAGCAGTGCCTCACCAAAGGGACACCATCCCCCAGGGGCTGGTAACGGGGTCCATTTCCCAATTTTTTATTATTTTGGTTTGCAAGCATGACTTGCTTTCTGATTTGTCTGTTTCCATGAAAATCCTACAAGCCCTGGATACCACCTACTTATCAGGAGCAATACTGCCTTAAATTCTTGGTGGTTTAGTATAAAAATATTGTGAATCAATTAACATTTTGTGAGCCTTGGTCCTTTTGAACTCTCCCATGGCTCTGCTGGTAGCTGGAGCTGGCAGTTTGAGAAGCCCTGCTCTAGCTGATAGTTTATATCGTCAGCAAACTGCCTTGTTAAATAAAAAAAATATATTCACTTGGAAGTAATCAGGCAGCTTTCTTGAGCACGACGCCACTTCTACTGAGATGCCTGCTGGCATTTAGAAAACGGTAGTATTTCTTTGCAGTGAAGTTGTCTCTAGAGGCCGCCGCCACCCTAAAACGTTTGCTGTTCTCCTCAGGCACGTGCATCCGGCGTCACCCCACAACCGAAAAGCTTGAAAAGAAACAGGAACCCACAAACATGGGGGCGGGGGGAGAAAAGCTGTGGGGCTGCTGAAGGGACCTGGTAAAGGACGAGCAGGTGGTGAGAGGCAGAGCTGCGAGCTCCGTTGGTCTGAGCCCCCACCTACTGCTGCCTTCACCAGACTGCACCCCCCTTCAAGTTTAGACTCCTCCATTTGCAAATCATCATTGATGCTTATATGCTTCCCCCCCTTCCCCCCATTATTCGTTCTCCAAAGGCTGTTCTGCTGCCCTGGGAGAGTGGCAGAAAGCCCCAGGTACCCTGTGTTTCCCCCTCCATCTCACAGCCCTGACAGAGCCCTGGCTGTGCCAGCTTTACTTCCACACCCGGGGCTCCCTCTGCCATCTTGTGAAGAGAACAGGAGGGAGCTTGTTCAACAACACTGAACTGAAACACATCCCTGCCTCGGCAAGCTACACCCACCACTGTATTTTGGTTACTTTAGCCCACGTATTTCAAGTTTTTCTGACCAAAAAAAAAAAAAAAGGGCCAACTCCACTAGTTTGTTCTATCTGCTTTGTGGCACTCCAGCCACACAAAGCAACTGTAAAGCCTGCTTAATTGGGCAATTAAACTTTATGAGTGCTCTGCATCCCTGAAGCAGTAAAAGGCAGCCAGAATACACCAGGAAATCTCGGCCGTCAGTTGGAAGAACTGAGGATCCACAAACACCTCCTCAGACCAGCCCACGGCCTGTGCAGAGAGGCGGAGCCTCGTCTCTGGCCCAGCTGAGTGCAGGATGTCCAGAGGACAAGCATACACGGAATTTAGGAAGAATTTACCTTTGCAAGAATGCAGGCATAGTCCCTTCTTCTTTAATATGTACTCTTCACTGTTTATAATGCAAGTCCACTGAAGATAATGGTGCTTGAGGCCTAAAAACTGGACCCTGATTGTGTCGAACCCTTAGGCTGTGTGTGAGCAGTATCCCCCCTGAAATCTTTGCTGATGTTTTTAGGATCAAATCTTACTTTTCAGGAGCACCCCTCATGTAAAATTTTGCCTTTGCTTCTAGTAAGCTGCCTGGAAATAGAAGAATAACACTGCTAGCAGTCTCTTCACCATTTTGTTGGTCTTTCTTGGAGACTGTTGCAATCGCTAGAATTGTTTGTGTAAAAAATGAAAGTAACAGAGGTGGTCTGAGCACAGGAGACAGGCCCGAGAGCAATGCTGATCCAGATCTGCAGTCTCAGTCTGCTCCTGGCACCCCAGGTGACATGGAACTGAGGTCCTAGGTCTGAGCACTACCTCCTTGGGGAAAGCTGAGGTCTGGGTTTGAAGCCTGCATTTTAAACCTACCCCTTCAATCGCTTTCTGTAAATATCTGCTAGTATTTGCTTGAAACGCCTCTTCCGGAGGCGAGGTGTTAAATATGCCAGGAAGGGGTTAAGTAGGTCTGGCTGTTTCATAAAGGCAGGCATTTTGTTATTCCCTAAGGAAATGGGAGCTACTTTCTAGAGAAAGAAGGGACACAGGCTGTGCACGGTTCTGACCTACCCACAGAAAGGCTCAAGATGAATTATGTAGAGATTGCAACTGAAATACAAAGTTATTGCTAATATCCTTCTCAGTGCAAACTGTCTCTAGGAAGAAGAGTTTTTATTCTAAAGCAGGAAGATTTAGTTTAAGATTATGTAAGTAAAGCACCCACACAAAACCTGTTATTCCTTTTTCTCCATGCACATGAAAAAATATACTTACTCTGTTAACAAAGGACTTGTTTTGCACTTACTCTTAGCAGTGCAAGTAGCTGGGAAATGTCCCTTTTAGGTTTTGTGGCTGCTTAGTTACCACAGCTTCTTGCTATCCAAATAGACTCGCTCTGTCAGGGCTGTGAGATGGGGAGAGATAAACACAGGGAGCAATTGTGGCTTCCTGCCACCAGCCCTGCTCAGAAAGCAAGAGCAGATGAACCATTCCTGCAGCGGCGGTGGGAAGCTGTGGCCTCACAGGAATAGGGCAACTGAAAAACACAACCGAATATCCCGAGAGCAGGATAAGTGGTGTCAAATAGTGTGCTCTCTTCTAGTCCCACTTTACTTGTGCAATAGCTTTGAGGCAGCCGTTACTCTGCCAGGAAATAATAGTCTGTGTAGACAGGCATAGAAACTATCAAGTTTGAGGTGAGGCAGTGGGATGCTGTATAAGCAAAACTTATTATGGTGGCAGCCAAATTAAAAATGATGTAATACGAGTCATTTATCAGCTGTGATCGTTGCATCAGCATCAGTGTTGCCTAAAAGTAACTGTCAGGTGTTGAGTTTTGTCGCCTCACCATGCATTTTCCTTGTTTATTCAACTTTGGAAACTGTGACTAGAAGGGAACAAAGAGAAAATTAGCTGATGGGAGAGATGAATAACAGAAATGAACCAAAAGCAATAAAGTCAAAATTAGAGAAGCACCAGCGGTGCAAAAGAGGCAAGATCCAAAATGAACAGCTCTCAAGCAAACCAGCCTTTCCCTTCACTTCGGTGGGACGCAGAGTGGGCGGTTGTCCTACCAGAAACAGCAGGATTCATTTCTGTTATCGTAGGGCTTTGTACCAGGAGTTTAATCAGAACCTCTTTTGCAGAGAGAGGGAAATAACATCATCTGTTTGTTGGGTTTTTAACTTTCAGCGAGCTTGCATGGGGTGCAATTAACTGATGCTAACAGTAGCTCAGCCCAACCGTGTTTCATGCTAAAGGAAAGTTACACAATACTGTGGGTGGCAGAGTATTTCTTGGAGGCACACTTCACTGCGGACCTTGCTTGCACCACTTCCTGAAATAGAGATTGACTGTTGTGATGTATTTTTATTTTTCATCGTCTTTTTTCTCAAACCACATGTTGCACTTGCATGCTGTTTGCAGAGAAGACCATAAATGCTCAAAGTGCACTGTATTTTAATGTGAGCTCTCCCTGACTTTCCCATTTTTTTCCTGTTTCTCTGACATCTCAGAATGGAAACTCTGCTAAAGGACTAAATAAAAAGGGAATGGCTTTATTGAATTATATTCCTTGTGATATTTATCATCATTTTAATTCACTTTACTTTGGGCTGTCCTCAAGTTGTGCTTTCTTAATGTGCTGCAGATTTCTGAGTTGACAGAGGGTAACTGTGTGGAGCCAAGAGCTGGTCAGGGTGCACTTGGAGTTTTAACTCACAGGAAAGTGTAGGAGGTAGTTTAGAATTTAAGAGCTTCTTTTTTCCATGGGAAAAAGATACCTCTTCTCTGTCCCCAGTGAATGGGAGAGATGCGAAAAAAGGGAGGTCTGGCGATTTCCTGCTTTCCTACTCAGCAAACGCATGACAGCAACTGTCAGCGTCCTACCCTATAGCCTACTATTTACCACTGACTGAGTATTTTTGATGAAATGATTAACAGAAATGGATTTAATTATGATATATTACACACTCAGATTCAATCTCTATCAGGACTAGAGGGGAACACAACTCTGGGAAATAGTGTTTCAATTTGTGTGGTGTTTCTGCATGACATTTAATCAAAACCCATTTGTTTCATTGGATTAGTCTTGATTATGTTTTTGCTATTCACGTGGACTAGGCGACAGGTTTAGCTTTGAGAACTTAAATTTATTCTTTCTTATGCTACAACAGCGAAGGATATGGGATAACAATCAAAAGCAAACATGGTTCATCACTCAAAAATGACAGCTCATCAGCTGAGCTGTGTGAGCACTCTTAACTGTCACGAAAATACAAATGTGCTTTTTCTGTAGTGGTTTAAATCCATGTATTTAACTTCTTATTTTCAATTCATGTATAGCTAATGGAACAGCTCAGAATCCTATTTCTGCCAACAGCTGCTTGAGAGGAAAAAAACCAAAAATTGGAAGAAAAGGTGTGAACCAACAATTTTCCTCCTTTTCCTGACCCATCCAGTGAACAGCTAGCAGTTAGGTCTTCCTCCAATTTAAACTGTACATGGATTATCCCATTTAATAGGTGCCTTTGGACCTACAGTGCATGAATTTCTCTTACCTACTTTTCTTAACTCATTTGTACTTTTAGTCCAAATCCTGCAGTTTAGTTACTCCTTTATTAAGTAAAAAAAAAAAAAAAAATCCATTTGTTTTCAGTTTGCTGTTTACCATTTGGATTGGATGTCCTTTATCATATAAGGGACATAATATATTGTATAATTACAATAACATGTTGTAATTCTATTCACCTTCTTGGTCCTAACCATGGTGTTTTGTAGGTGCCCAAGATGTTTTTTTTCACACACATCTTTCCCAAGGTGAAAAAATTGATCCAAACGGTGTTCTCAGGCAGGAGCTCGCCAGGATCTGTTGCTCACCTCTAAGAACTTTCTACCACTGCTTACCCGAACTGATCACAGCATTCACATTTGGATGGTGGTGGCACAGTCACCTTTTCAAATTTTATTTGGCTTTTGCCCATTGCTGACCATTGTGAGCTTTCTAGCTGAATAACTGCTAGGTATTTTTCAGATTACCTTCAAAGATACATGCATCTCCCTGTGTCCTAAAGTGAAAGCCTATCTTCCAGGCATGGTTTTGTATTGCATTCTGATGGCCAGGTCACTAATCTTACATTGTCCACTCTGAAATCAGTATGTATTCAGAGTATGGAATAGCGATCTTCAGTTTGGGAACCTAACAGCAGAAAACCAGTTTTCATTAAAAATTAACCTGCTTTAAGTCTTTTGCTCCTCTGCTCAATAATGCTGTCATTTCCACAAAAGCTATGGGACATTGGAAAAAATAACCAGTAGGCTATGATATTTATTAATTAAAATTATAACCTTAAACTTAGCAATTATGGTCTTTTATATCAGCACTGAGGCATGGTATTAAACCCCTTAATTTAACGTAATGAAAATTCCAGGTGTATAACAAGGCATAATAAACTGCACTCTGTTTTCTTCTGCTTGGTGATGGTCCTCATTGATCCCTACTTAGGTACTGCCTATAAAAAGAAAATCCAAATAAGCAGCACCTGGGAAGGTCAAAGAAGGAATCTTTGGGATCTCCTGTTCAAATATGCCAACAAGAAGTGGAGGGAAGCTACTGTAGCACTAGCACAGGAATTTGTAAGAGGTAGGGAAGGTTGGCCACAGCCATATCAGGGCTTTGGAAAAGGTGTGATTTTACTTCTTCAGTATTGATTGGATTGGAAAGATCCTGTTTCCCTTCTTCTCCTGCATATCTCCTACAGATTAGATGGATGTCTGTTGATACTGAAAAGGGGTTTTGCCCCTACCTTAGCTGTCTGTTCTGCATAGTAACAGCTGCTAAAGAAAAACATACATTTCTTGCTGCTCTGCTCCATAATCATTGATGGGATCTGTCTTATTCCAATTAAAATGATAAATCATGGAGTCATGGCAAATGTCTCATGCTTTAATAGAGCCTTGCTTGAGACAGTCGTGTTCAGTTTGTTGTGTTGTGCGGAGGCTCGTTACTCAATACCTCTCAGTTTAAATGAAAGCTCCTTTTGTCTGGGAGCAGGAGCTGGAATGCCAACACAGGGCACTGTCGCCACACACAGCTCTCCTCGCTGCCCTGAGGAATAGGTGCCGGGCTGCTCAGCCACCAGCCTCCCTCTCCGCTGATCAACAGACCAAGACATGTTGAACTAAACGCACTTCTCGGACGCTTTGTTGCTGCGGGATTTCTGAGCTGAATCCTTATCAACCTGGTATTTTGCCTTTTATATACACTGCATCTCTCTCTAGTGATGGACAAAACAGTTTTGTGGGGCATCCCAGGACCATATTTTGCCTCATCTTTGCCCAGAGTGGTGCAAGTTCCATTTGCAAAATATTCCACAAAATAAACAAGCAAAAATCTGGAAATACTTAATGCTGTCATTGCACATCCAGAGATGCAAGCAGTTTATGTCATAGAAACGATTTTTGGTTCTGGTCATTTTTTTCATTTCAAAGATCATCTGACAACATACTGACAAAATACAATAATACTGACATGGTTTCATTTTCATCAAAATAGTGATTTTGAAAATCATGGGTTTGCACATAGAAACATTCACCCCAATTTTACTCAGAGCTTTGGGGATGTCAGCCCACATTGTGCTTGTAATTTTTTTTTACTGTAAAAAATGAGGAGCAGGAGATAAAAATATTGCTTTTTCTTCTCTTCTAGACATATTTTGAGTTTTTCCACCTTGCTCATGAAGAGAGGACAATAAATAAGACATAGTAGTCCTCTACTTCCTCCACTTTTTTCGTATTTTCCTAGCTCTGAACTATGCTTATACAGAATTGCACCAATATTTTGGTAATTTATCGTAATTTTGTATTAGTTTGTTAAGCTTTTAAAGCAGCATGAATTACTCAAAAAGGCAGTGAAGCTAAAGCTAATGCTGAAACACTGCATTACCTGTGTTTTAGGGGGATATTTTAGACAGTCTACATTTTAAAAGTTCCCGGCGCAAGATGGTATTATTAAGACCACCCTCTGTTTCTTATAAAGCCGACAAAATAATAGATGTTAATTATAAATATAATAATGTTATGAATATAAACAAAAAATTCAAATTACCCTACCTAATTTTGATTATTGAGACTTAACTTAAAATATTGAACTTCTTATTTGGCTCCATACTTTCAGTCGTAGCTAAAATCCACCAGTGAATACAAGAAATTCTCCACTAGTTTCATTGGAATGTGAGTGGGATCCTATAGATTTAAATTGCTGTATAGTTTTGTAGACAGCCAAAGTGAAAGCACAAACAACTTCTTTAAATGCTATATGCAGTTTTCATGTTTCCACCAGATTGCTCAATTAGAATACAAGACCTGAGATTTCTATTCATCTTTCTCTTTGAACTGTAAGACTACTGTCCTAAGGGTGACTTACATTTTAAAAATAAAAGAAAAAGAAATTGTTCTATGCTTTTTGTATGCTGACACGTCAGTGAGCTACTGTTTCAGCACACAAAAGCAAGAGACATGAAGTTTATTTTGATTTCTGAGTACTTTTACATGTCTACATCCAAAGGATGGGAGTGGTAACAAAGTGCTTTAAGTACTTGGAAAAATAATACACCAGGATGAACTATTCAGTGAGTTTAGAGATCACGATGGGGGCAGCCTGGGCCCTTTTCTGAAGTTGTGGAGTTCCCTATTTTCTAAGAAGGGGAACAGTATGAGGCAACAGATTCTCAAAAAAAAGCAGATTTCACCAACCTTAGAGGGTGATTGGTAAAGCCAGAGGGAAACAAATAAGCTGCGAGACTGGAGGACGGGTGAGCAAGCTGCCACTATGCAAGGCTCTGTTACCCACCCGAGTGCAGAACAACACTGAAAACCCCAGTGTGGCTGCGACAGTAAGAGGGCAACACAGTGTTGGGGAGGGAAAAAGCAAGACTCTGGCTGTAAGGAGTGACAGGAAATCCTCCTGTAGTTGCACTAATAGCAAGAGGAAGGCTGAGAAAGCTTTGGTCTGCTGCGCCAAGGGAAGGAGAGATCTAAACGATGCTGAGAAGGCCAAAGTGTTTAACGCCTTCTTGCTGCAGAACTCTCTGCAAAGGACATCTGCTACCAGATGGCTGGCACAAATCACCCAAGTGACAAAGGGCCGGGATAAGGAAAACACAAACGCTTATGCAAGTTTAAGGTTCCCAAATCAGCCACTGAGAATGTTGCCTGATAAAACTCATCCTGAAGCATTAGACAGAATAATCTTAGATCTGCTGGGGGGGATTAACCTCATTTAAATGTATCCAACTGAAAGTTCAGCATTCGGTGTGAACTGTTTCTTTATTTTAGAGTTCCCTGAACCCTCCATGGGGCTTCCCCAACCCTGCCCACAGCGCAGGACCCCACATCAGCCCCCTGGGACCATCAGCCCTGCTCCAGTGATGCTGCAGTGGGGCAGGCCTCCAGCTCCCCACAGCCCTGCCCTGCAGGAATACTTAAGCTTCAAAATATATTACCAGGTGGTCTCATTCCCTTTCAGTAAATATGCCTAAATAGGGAAGGGAAGTATCCACCAACCCCTGTAACAATGCAGATTAAATCTTTTCCCTTGCACGCTCCAAAGTGTGGAAGAACTATTCCAAAATATCTGCCTCTGCCACCTGTTCCCTCTGCATCCTGACCTCCATGCAAAATGACTTTGTTTTCCCAGCGTGCCATCTAAATGAAGGTATTCACCCCACACATATCTGTAATACTTGATCAGCTCTTAGAAACTGCAAGTATTCTGCACCTGGCAGATTGCATAACCTAGCCCAATGACAGAGAAATATGGTCAATAAGTCCTTAACATAACCCTCTCATCTCTCTTCTTGCCAGCAGCTCGTCTCTCTGCAGTTTCCTTTTACAGGGTGATTTGGAAGTTCCTTTTGAGTAGCTTACATTTTATCTCTGGTTGGACATGAAATAACTCCACAAGCTGTACTGGAGGGAACATGTTGTTCTCCTATCATAGGCACAGCTGCCTGGGCAGAGGAGACTGTTAACAATGAGGCATCCAGATAAAGTGAGAAGATACCTGAAAAAAATAAAAAAGTTGCTACCTCATTAGAGATATCCTATCTTGCAGAGCAGCTCTTTTGAGAACCCATTTGGCTAGTGGAATATGAATTGAAAGGATAAACACACAGATAATAATTTTTAATCAGTTTAATTAAAAGGGAAGGCTAGTATCTACTTTTACTTCCTTTCACTTTAATCAAGCAAAAAATGTAATGTAATTTGTGTGTCACAGGCAGCCAAAATAGTAGAAAAAACCTGCTGCACAGTTTTATCAGCTTAATCTTTTTCTTCTGAACGTCATTTGGCATTTGTGCTCAGAACTCATATGGACAAAATCCTTAGAAAAATATTCAAAGGGCGCAGTGCCAGGTTTGGTGGCTGTGTCCTAGTTAAACTCTCTCTCTTTCCTCTTTTAGCTTTGTATTGCAAATGAAAGTTACCCAAACAAGACTGTCCATCTGCAGAAAGGTTGATTACAGAGATGCCCGATTGCTGTGTCAATAGAGAGGGAACTGTTATTCTTTTTGTTTTTAATGGAAAAGTACCAATCCCTCATCAAATGTATTTTTTATTCAGCAGACGTGACTGCAGTGATGACTGCAGAAGGACCACTGCAATCCTGATCTCCCGTTACCTCAACTCAGGAAAGGAGCCACTTGCACCCATTCAGGTGCTTCCCAAGTCCTCTGAGTCTGCAGCTGAGTGTTTCTGCTAAAGAGCTGCAAGGATTGAGGATATTTATATTCCTTTATCTGTTCTGAAGGGAATTCTCTCACTGCCTTACCACGCTCCTTTCATGTGATTTTTGACTGGCAGTCTTTCAGGATCCAGATTGTCACTGCTCAAAATGTGTCTATTCTAGAGCCTCTTGCCCTCAAAAGAACTCAAAAGAATCTTTTACTAACTTTTTCCCCAACGGTATTTAAAAGTTACTGAATACAGACAGGCCGCCTCATTTAGGTAAATTTGAATCCCAAGTGAAAATTGATGTGACAGCCTATTTGCCTTTGAAGCTGTCTCCACTATGATGACTAGACAACTAGGCAGGGAGACAGAGCATGTGAGAAAACAGGGGCTACCTCAGGTCTTGGTTTATTACGAGAAAAAGGTGACTGTAGTGGTATTTGACAGTCTTTCTGTTACTAGAGGTTGCTCCAGGAAAGAGGACAACATAACTGCATAGGCTTTCCTCCCTTGCAGTGTTTCTTGCTCTTGTCTTTTTGCCTATAATCTTTCACTGTTCATTTCCTCATGTGTACAACCACCTTTTGATTGTATTCTTTTATTTCTTTGTCTTCTCCCATTTATTTTCTGGGATTTACTGTATGTATTGAGAGCCTTTAGTACCAGAAGGCAGAAGTCCAGCAATTGAAGACTGCTTATGTCTGCTCTCTTCATCGAAAAACACCCCGTGAGCAGTTCTGGACAGAGGTGCATTAGCAGAGTTATATGGGCAGGTTTATCCATCCGAAGTCGGTCTTGCTTAAGAAGGCAGGACAACAGCACATTGCAAAATAGCTTGGGTTTGCAATGTCATAGCCTAGTGCTTCCTTGCCTGCCCTAGTCTCAGGGTGCTGATGCTCTTCACTCCTTTCCCTGGGGGTTTAGGTTCCTGTCTATTACTGTGTTTGCATTTGAGTGGCTCGTTCCAGCTCAGAACTGTTGGTTTGCTGCATGGTTTGCTGCATGGTTCACTCCTCACAGAAGGACCTTGCCTCTGATGGGGCTTTGTCATGTCCTAGGAAATGATTAGCACATTGTGGAATCAGGACCTCTTTGCAGAACAGTCTAGGAAGTGTTTAACCTGGAGACACATCTTACCAAGCTTGTTATTTGCTCACATTTATAAAATTGCCTATAAAATGTCTACACTCATGTTCATCTAATTTTAGAAAATAATTATAAAGCGTTCCTTACGTTCAGTGTCAAGAATGCAGTATTCAAATCCTTTTGAAGTTAACCTTTCTCCTTCTTGATCTCATACAAAATCTGTAAAGGTTGTCTTATTCACGGCGGGGTTATTGAAAATGTTATGTGTTCAAATTTGTTCACTACTCTAGACCAAAGATTTTATTTTTTATTATAACTTTATAAAAGAGGCTACTAAAGAGCAAATCCATGGAAGTCTGCAAAGAAGATGAAATTGCCTTTGAAAAGTTCTGCAGTACTTTTGTAATATGAACTCCAAAAAATGTTTGGATTTGCAGGCCACTGGATGTCACTTTTGCTTTACACTTATACAATAAAACCTTGATCTTTAAGGTTATTTTCCTTGTATGCATCGATATACTTCGATGCAGTATTTGTGGTAGTAGAGGATGGCATGTGGTGTCTTTTACTTCTCAATTCCAGACAAATCTTCCTAAGGATTACCTATTCCTCTGTGTCGTATCATGGCAACTGAGAACAACAGCAGTAAAACAGCTTGTAGGAAGGTATCCAAAAGCAGGGAAGGTTCTGTGAGAGACCGTGATCCAGGTCCCTTCGTGTGGGACATTCGGTGACGAATGCATTGGCCTCTCCAGTGACATTGGAGGTGACTGTAGTCCCCTACAAGTAGGAGGTAGCGCAGAAACAGCCTGAAATATCATTTTAGGGATCCCAGTGATGCAAGATGGTGGACTGTTCTGTTACTTTCTTATATTTGAATTAGATTAATATTTCCCAGGCAGAAAAATTTGAATGTTATATTTTAGTAGTCAGCTATTGAGGTGGAAACTACTTGGGACAAGGGACCAACTGGAGCATAAGCAAAACCTTTTTTTTACTTGCATAAATTATAAAAGCTTGGTGCACAGAAAAGCTAAAGATGCAGAGCGAAGATCTTTTGTGCTGGAAAACAGCAAATCTCACAAGAGCACAGAGAGCACAGAAATACACTTCTGGAGATGGGTTAATGTGGAAAATTCTCTTCACCCGACCCATAAGACAAGCGCCTCTCACTGGGCATGCCACTGGCTGATTCACACGGAGTGAGCCAGTGGGATCTGGACAGATGGTGGTATGGCTGGCTCATGGGGCCATACTCTCATACCCTCATCCACACACAAGTTAGTTGGAACAGGCTCAAACTTGCAGGCTAGCAGCACACAGACACCAGGGACACATCTACAGGAAAGCTCATGGGTGGTACCACGCTGCTGCTAAGACTCCAGCTACCAATGGAGCAAGGACTGCTCACCCTCAGGCTGCATCGTCCCTATGGTTTGTCATATGGTTACTTTCCTGTGTATACAAGGAGGCGTGATAGTGAAGGAAGACATTACCTCGTAGCAGAGAGAACTGCTGATTGCCCTGCTCTCACCACTTTGTCCCCTCTGCACCAGGCAGGACCCACAAGCAGGACCAGGCTGCATGCTGGTATCAGGCTGTGCAGCACCTCAAAGCCAGCCCCGGGCAGAGGGGCTGAGCTTGGCCGCATGTACACCAAGCGTAAGGGGCAAACCTTGAGTTTCACATCATGCTCCTGGACCAGCCCAGGACTTTCTAATGGATTCCAATGACTCTTTCAGAAAGTGGAGGCCACTCACACAGGAAAATACATGCAAGGTTATTTTTTTTAACTAGATTTGTGTATTTATTAATTATAAATATTTTTATATATTTACAAATCTAGTTACAAAAAATACATGAGGTTTTTAATCCTAGATACTTACATCCACATTTCATTTAAAAACTTAAATTATTCCAAATCACATACCTCAATATTTATGACTAATATCTCATTTTTTTAATAACATGATTTAATTTTTAATCCAGTAGTAATGGGATATGGCAACTGGCATCCCAATAGCATAATTAAGTAATGACTTAGTCATGTTATCAAAAGAATTCTGTTCCTAAAAATACTGAACACATTTTCATGGATGTCTAGGAAGTTTAACAGAAAAAAGTAGTATAATAAGGTATTTTTATAAGGATTTGCATTTGCAAAAATGCTATGCTTGAAAACTACATAAGGATTGATATAAGTTCTAGTACTTCTGTAGGCCTCAGTTGCCATAGGAACAGTTTTGAGGTGCTAAGTATTTCTCTAGCATCAGTACTTTCCCATCTATTTTCTCATGCACACATCATTCTCAGCAGCAGCCACGGAGCAAGCAATGAGAAATGGCAGGACTATAAAGTAGGAACACAGTATATGAAAATATCTATTCATAGGGTGGACAGAATCACCAAGGAAAGCAATTTTGGGGTTTTAGTGCAATGAAACAAAATAATCTTACCACACTGAACCATTGCTGCAGTTTTAATACCAAATGCTAAAATATGAGGTACCTGATAATGTTTTTAAGTTATATACAATACTTGACATAAAATTAGATGGGAAGTAATTGTGCATGGAATATAATACAGCACTGCAGATTCAGGAATTCTTTTTAAGATCAGTAAACGAAAAAGAAAATAAGTGATGCCATTTTTAGTCTTCTTCAGTTTCTATGGTTACTGAAAACCAAGCTTAGAAACTGAATGATGCACATGCTTAACATGGCAAATGTGTAAATGTGTAAATAACAGTTTACTTCTGGACGTTATTCTAGCTTCCTGTACTTGAGTTTCCTTTCCATGAGCCTGAGATGAGGTAGAACATAATTACTTGTTAATTGCTTTTCGGAAAACAGACTGCAAGAAGACATGTACAGCAACAGGAAAAGTTAACAGGCATGAAAATACCGGCTTATATTTAAGCTGAACCTTCCACAGCACAGTAATATATTTATGATCAGCTGTTGAAGATCAATCCATTTACCCAAATGTAGGCATCTAGTGTAACTTCACATGAACCAAAGGTCATCCGCTCTTGTCTCTACGTGCTGCTTGACAAGGGTGTAGGACTCCCACGGATTTTGTGTTATCAGCTCTGATGGGTGACTTAGATACTTCAGAGCTTCTCAAATATCACCAGGCACCCAAGTTAGGCAACTGAATTACTCTCTTCATGACTGAAATAGCCTTCAGGCTACTAGAACGACAGCTAAACAAATTCTGGAGTTACGCTCAGGCAGCAGATACTGAACTAAAGGAATTACGCTGGGACATGCGGATTGCATCGAGGAATTAGCAGGCAATGAATGGAAAAGTTCATCTGGGAAGGGAACACAAGAAAAATAGTTTGAGAAATGATGCATTGAAAACAAAAAAAGAGAGACAGGTTTTGTGTTCTGATAAGATCAAGACGACTGATGTAACCCGCTTGCCTCTTGACGTATCAGATCATACTGGTACAACTTACATGCACCAGAATGATTATCTGGCGCAGGATACTGGAAATGATTCAGTATTTAAGTACTGTAGCAAGCAAAGCTCTTTTTTCCTCACAGGCCTTACACTTTGGCTCTCTGAGTAGTCAGTCCTCTTTTAAGCACAGGCTTTGTTTTGTGAGGTGCTACACAAGTCACACTGAGACTTTGTTAAACGTGCATTTTTACTTCATAGAAGCACATGAAAATTCTTCACCCACCCAAAAAGCCTCAATACTTGTTAAAACTAAGGCAATTTGAGCTCTTCTGGTTTGGCCCTGCTCTTTGCTACAGCTGCTTTTCTCCCTGCAAGGCCCCCACCCACTTTGTACCCCACAGACGTGCCCCCCTCAGCTCCATCCTCCAGTTCCCACACGCTTTGCCTGGAAGGGCCTCACCTCAGCCAGCCTAGTGATCCCCGAAATGACAATCACACCAGCACCACAGCCATATCTGTGGGATTCTTCCAGTTACAGTCTAGTTTCTCCCAGATAGCATGGTTTTCTTTTTTACAAACACAAATCTTCGCTTTCACATGAGTAGAAATCAAAAGTTGTTCAGAACCGAAATTATGACCTTGCAACCATTTATGCTTTAGCAAAAGTCTCTCACATCCAGAACTCTTTGGATCTTCTCTTCCTGTGATTTTCACCTTACAGAAAACTTGGCACAACCCCAGCAGCACATTTGTGAGTATTCAGTTAATGTGGTATGAAGGACACTAACTGTTTCCTTTTATCCATGTAGCAAATTGAAAAGACTTTGTGTCAGATGAATTCATTCAATTCAGACATTGTGTGAACATCAAAATCACCTTCATCATGCATCAGTGTAAAAAATAAATTAAGAAGGATAGGCAGTGTGGTGACTTGCCAAGTGAAGGTATTCTGAGAGTCTGAAACTTAACAGGGTGCAAACACAGTGCATTGCATTTATTCAGTTTGCCAGACTGATGCTTCCTTTCATTTTCTTTTTCAATCTTCATTTTTTTTAATTCTCTTCTCCCTCTGGATCCATGTAAAGCTGCCCCAGGTTCAATCTGATTACGTTTGTTTTGTTATACATACAGTATGTGAGGATGGATGCTAAATTTTATCATGATAACTTTAGTCGTGACAGAAAATAAGCATGCCTTCATTGGAGGCTTTCTAGAAAGTGTGAGTCCACTGGAGAGTTTTCATTTTTAAACAAGTGATACTTTATTTGAATCACTCATGGAGGTATCCAGCTGCATGAGCAAATAGCTTACACTATCTTGGGAGCTGTTCTGTGAGCTTCTGGCTGTAATAATGTGATCGGTTTTATTGCTGTAGATAGAAGAGACTTCTTTGACACTTGCATTCACATTTCTTTCCTCCAAAATATTCCACAATGATAATTAGCAGGGATAGTAGTAGTAAGCAACTATGATGGAGGAAAAAGCAGTAGATGTAAAGGAATAAAAACATTTTGTCCAGTTGGTTTTGTTTGGGACACGTTTAAATAAAGAAATGCAGATCATACAGTAAGACATGTACACAGCTTGGCAGAGGTTTTGTAGCTGAAATTAAACTACTCCCCCACTACAAAGAAGACTCCCAACAAATCTCTTAAAAGCTCTTTTTGCACTTCATTGCATCAACATAAATTTACAGGAGTGCATCTAAGAAAGCCATTGTATTAACATTTTGGCCAGTATTTACTGTGAGAATTAACTAATTCTATCACGTGGTTTGAACCACAGTGTTCTGGTTTTTAAACTTTTTTATTATTATTATTTTCTGAGAGTATAATTATGCTGGCCTCCAAAAAGGGATTGGGCAATTTTCCCTGTTTAAAGGGAATGACGAAATGTTGGAAGTATTTGAAGCCCAAGGAGCTTCTGAAAAGATTTATAGAAGTTACTGCTATAACTGTCCAGTCCTGGAGAGCTGCCACTTGGAAGGGTCCTGCTAAGACTTTGAACTTAATTTGTCAGCATCGCGTCTTTAAAATGTGATCTGCAGCACTTCAGCTGTCTCCCCAAAACTGTAACACCAGTGCACTGGTAAACTGGAGCAGACCTGCATGAATGTGGGATCCCGGAGAAGTCAGTCACAAAGATATTCCCCAAGAACAGCAAAAACCTCATACGCTATAAGCATCTTCTGTCACTCCCTCACTGTGTGCTATTGGCACAGGGCAGTCAGAGAGCAAGGGCTTTGTCGTCCCTTTATGTCCCAATAATCCTGGCTACTAAAACAGCCCTTTTGAGACTGCTGGCATCTACGCTGGCCTTTAAACTCTCTGCTATACACCAGCCCCAACAGGGTTCCACAAACAGGAGAAAATACAGCTGGCTTCAAGCCGGTCTTGCACAGCCTGGGTGCTGCACTAAGCACTCTTCACCACTCCAATGATCTGAGCTTGCTTTTGTGTTGGAAAGCTTAGGCAGAAATAGCAAGACTGTATTTGTAGGTAGTAAGCTTGTATTCTTTTCTTCCTGCCCTAACTGAAAGCCTAATGCTAAGGGGGACAGCACCTGCGAAATGTTGTGTATTATTGTGTAGTAGTACACATAGGCTACAGTATTACTGATGTAAGCTCCAAACTCAAGATGCTGTTGTTGGGTGTATTAAGAACTTACTA
This sequence comes from Rhynochetos jubatus, assembly GCA_027574665.1. Classification (NCBI taxonomy): domain Eukaryota; kingdom Metazoa; phylum Chordata; class Aves; order Eurypygiformes; family Rhynochetidae; genus Rhynochetos; species Rhynochetos jubatus. Next base: position 42,203,870 of record CM050652.1, on the reverse strand, counting down.
ATCTTCATGCTGTCAAGTGGCAATTGAATTTCTTGAGCTAAAGAGCCCTACTCATCAGCTGTCACTGAAGCAACACTTTGGTTTTTTAAGACAGAAATCCTTGGCTCGTGTATTCCTCTGTTTTCTCAGGAAAAATGCTTGCATGTTGTGCCATCCACAGAACCTTATGCATGATGATGCGTAACTTGATGCATAACCTTTTAGCACAACTAGAAGGGCTTCTGAGACAACCAGCCCTTGACACTGGCAGCTTAAGCCATCTACTCTAGACTGATGCATGGTCTAAAATAAATCATAGCTATGTCACAAGCTAAATATCTGGAGTCTGTTTCTCTTTTAGGAAAAACAAAATCCATTCTAGATATGAGTTGCTGAATTTTTAACAACACATAAAAGCTCTAACAGCCTCTGGGTATTGACCCGATCATTTTACATTAGGGTAGAAATGAATGCCTTTCATACTTGTAAGTTGAGATTTCCCTCATTTGATTTTTAACACAGTATTTAAGGTCTTCTCCAAGAAATAATCATTGAGTGAAATCCTGGTCCCAATTAATGTAATGGCAAACCTCCCACTGACTTTTGTGGGGCTGAGATTTAACTCGTAGTCTGAAAGCTCAGAGTAACTCTTGAATTCATTGGACAGAAACCTGGGATCCAGCAGGAAAAGCATATATTAAATAGATAATAGGTTTATTTCTAGCCTGTATGCCAACAAGCAAGTAATAACATGTTTATATCATTTGCAATGACACAAGGAAAGCAACTACTCCCTACAAGTAATACAAGATGCAGCAAATATTTGTCCCACCCATTTTTTTCTATATTCAGAAATACAGCCTATATTCTGAAGTATTTAATTTACTTCCTGAACCAAGATAAGTCACTGCTTTTAATAAAAAGAAATTCCTAAATTATATGTTTAGATAACACCATTCATATTTAATGTGCAGAATTTTGAAACATACAAAATTAAGTAGCAGTTTTGATTTTATTATCTATATAGACACTACTTAAAACGATTCATCTGCATTTATGAATACTTTATAGATTACTCTTTGAGCTCAGATTATAGAATAATTGACCTGTTGCCAACTAATAATGAAATTAAACACAAAACGAGGAGTTCTAAACAGTTTTAAAAACAACTGTAGAGATCTTGGGAGACACTTCATTATCTTTTTGAGTATTACATGTGCCTTTCTCATGGTGTGGTCTGTCAAAGCAGCAAGGACACAGATAATTTCAAGAGTTTTCCCCAGATTCCCAGTGCAATAAACAGCATAAAAGTAGATAGCCAGCCACCTACAAGTACTTAGAGACAAAATTACCTGCGGTGCACTTGGAGGGAAGAGCACAAGTTGCAGGAAGGCAGAGCTTGGAGGCAGCAGAGCCAGGCAAGTCGTTTACATCTGATTTGCTAGCTCAGTGTCCCGCTAAATGAGGCTGTTAATAAAGAGACAGTTCCATTTTAGAAACAGGGAGTCCTCTCGTGCTGATGTGCAGTATGCAGTACACGAAGCAGGGCAGTCGGAGGAATGTTTCCAGTGTCCATTAGTTTCTTCACCAGACGAGTTTGGCAAGAGGAGCTCGTGGACACAGAAAACAGAGGGGCTGCCTGTTCAAAAAAAGAGATGTGCTCGGAAGCTAGGAAAAGCTAAGTTCTCCAGAGGCATTTCCATCCAGAAAGGGGGGTCCAAGGAAGAGTTAGGCCTGCCTACCTTTTGAGTGAGACATTGTCTTGTCTCACGTTAACATTTTTCTCCCCGAGTGCTCTTCCTATGAGTAAGTCATATCTTTCTTGGGAGAAGCTTTTCTCATCACTGCATTTAACTCTTGGGCCCAGCTGCTAAAGGTCAGTCTTTGGCAGATGTCAGATGCAGTCAGACCTGCTGCAGAGTGGTGGCTGAGTGCTGGAGGAGCCAGGAACATGGGTGGGAGAACGCCACGTCTCCACCTGGGGATTGAGGGAAGGAAAGATGGAGGGCACACCCCACCATGGAAAGGTTGGGTGTGGGACAGGCAGGTGAGGTGTCGCAGGGGCCATTTAGCTCATAGGTATGGAAATAGCTGCTTCTGCACGCTGCGCTCCTCTGGAGCCAAGGGAGGCAGGCAGTGATCATCCTGAAAGAAAACAAAAGAAAAAAAGCTCCAGATATGCAAGCAGTACCAGAACGACTAACCATTCTGTAATGCACACACACTGGTTCTCAGCTGGTAATCACAGTTAACAGGTCAGCGAGTGTTTAGATAGTCCTGGTCTCTTTCTTCAGCATTACACTATAAATCAAATTTCCAAGGAAAGGAGCTTTCCAAGTAGGATACCACCTCCTTGTTTAAGTTTAATATTAAAATTGGTCATAGAAATTTGAATTATGTCAAAACTTACTCCAACTTTAAAATTACTTACTCCAAAATTAAGTTTTATTGGACTTCAAACATCGTGAATGAAATGGCTACCAAAGATGTTCAAAGATCTGTGGTGAAATAAGACCTTTAAAGATCAAGTCCCAGTAGGTGCTTTAACTAACGGGCATGTCTTGACCCACTGAAGTTAATAGTAAGATTGCCATTTGCGTCAATTTGCCATGCAGTTTCCTGGTCTAGGGCTGGACTGAGAACTGTTCTAGTGCTATTCGGTCTGGTTACCTTAGCAGATTTCCATTCAGTAGGTCTTGTCTCATTGGAGCAACAGATGAAGATTTACCAGGAGAAGCCAGTTTAGGAAGCTTCCCAGTCTCCCACACCCCCACTCCCCACTTGCCCCTCCTTGCCCCCCCTCATCTCTTAACACCAGGCTTCATAGCATAAAGACCCACATCACTTCCCTGCAAAGCCCCTTCCAAATAAGTCTGGCGTGTATTCAGCTGTGAATGGAAAGGCAGGACCAGTTATTGGTTATCACTGAACAAAATATTTTATTTAAAACTGTTTTCAGGAAAAAAAATCACCCCCTGTAGCTACATGAAGTGGTCACCACACTTGTTTGCCTTTTCTAAGGCTGGAAGCTTGGAAGCTGAAAAAGGTTATCTTTCTGTTTCTGGAGACTCCCACAGCATGTGTGTGTGCTTTTGTGTTCAGTTCCAAAAGATCTCACAATTTTGTCTCCACTTATCATTAGCCAGTGATGTCTGATGATTTTGTGTTTCTCTGAGCTCACAAACGTGGTGAATCAGTGATTTCATTTCAAGATGGAGCCTCCTATTTCTGACAGAATTGCACAGAAAACAACTCGTATTGCGTTGCTTTTTTTGTTTAGCTTTTCAGTAACTTCCTCTTAAGGAAGATGTTATGCTCCCTCACTATTCAGTCACAAGTGCATGTAACGAGGTATTACTATCTTTAGAAAATTACATCTCAGCTACACGTTGCTTTAATGACACACACGTAATAGCTTTCAGTCATGATCATCAACCACTGCAGTCTCAGAACCATTACAAATCCATTTCTTACTCACATGAAATCAGAGAAGCAAAGGACATACTCTGGGTTTCAGGGATGGTGTGAATCTAAGTATAGCCCTTGGGGTTGGGCAAGAAAGCCCCAAGTGTCATTCTGTTTGAGCCACGCACACAGGGTGCGTCCATTTTCTAACATGACACTGGAAAGCAGTCCCAGCTGAGCTTGAAATTGTGACCTAAGCTGTAAAAGAAAGAAAGAGCTGCTTAAATATCTTCTACAATATTTATTAACTCCAATAAATCAATTAAATGGCATCATACAGGGGAAACGCCACATTCATCTATAAGGTGAATTTGTTCAGCTTGCATTACAGTAACATTTGTGATTTCATGTGAATAACTGGTGTAATAGAAAACAATGTGCCAGGCTGAATTTATACAATGTAAAGCAGATCAAACCTTTATGTTAGCTTTTAAGTAAAAACATGTGATTCCAGAAGTACTGTTGATGTTAACAGAGTCAAGGTTATGAACAGCAAAGGACAGAACGAGTAAAATAGGTTTATGGCGTGAATCATGCCGCTGAGTTAACACTAAGAGGAAGCAGAGATTATATATTTATCATCATAATGTGCACTTCATGACTCATCCAAATGTAAAAACATAAAGTGTGTGAATGATTAGGCAATGAAGATAGGTGTTAAGGAGGGAGGGACAATGGAAAATATTAAGCTTATAAAAACAGCTTGACCTATTCATTAATTTGAAGATAATCTGTTGCTTTTCCAATTATCCTAAAAATAAACTTTTTTTTTTTTTCTGTATGAAAGACAATTCCAACAATTTGGATGACAGTCAAATATGTTTGAATGACAGGCTGCATGAAATGATTTAAGGCTTTATTTGGCACATACTTTTCATGTGAATCAGCATGCTTATTTTTCTTGTGATTCCTCACCTCCATGCTTGTAGGGCCATAAATCCAATCTTGAACATTAAGAAACTAGATGAAGAGTGGCACCTGTAACACCTAAAGCATCAAACCGAACCTGTAGTGTAAAAGTTTTTTCTACCAGATCATTTTGGGGATTACTGCATCTGTTGATTTGTATTTTTCTGAAACATTGGTTTATGTGCAACATACAAATTGGCAACTTAAAAACGTCAGTTGCATGAAAAATATGCAACAGTAGATAGTTGTTTGGTACTGCCAACTCTAAATTGGCTTCTTTTTTCTTCTGTTTAGAGCTGGAGTTTGGGGTTTTACCATCTCCCTGTTTCAAATTCCCTTTGGCTTCCTCCAGTCTACATCGGGTAGAACAATTAAGACAGACTGAGAGAACTGGGCTTGTTCAGCCTGGAGAAGAGAAGGCTCCAGGAAGACCTTATAGCACCTTCCAGTACCTGAAGGGGCCAACAAGGAAGCTGGAGGGGGACATTTTACAAGGACCTGTAGAGACAGGACAAGGGGTAATGGGTTTAAATTGAAAGTGGGGAGATTTAGATGAGATATCAGGAACTAATTCTTCAGGGAGAAGGTGGTGAGGCACTGGCACAGGTTGCCCAGAGAAGCTGTGGCTGCCCCATCCCTGGAAGTGTTCAAGGCCAGGCTAGATGAGGCTTTGAGCAACCTGGTCTAGTGGAGGGTGTCCCTGCCCATGGCAGGGGGGTTGGAACTAGATGATCTTTAAGGTCCCTTCCAACCCAAACCATTCTGTGATTCTATGAATTAAAGATCTGTCTGACCAAGTGCAAGTATCTCAAATGGGGCTATGAGCTGTTGAGCTAGTCATCTGGGTTACTTTTATAGTCAGTGGAAAGACAGAGGGTCTTCTAAAATTCAAGTAGTTTCATTCAAAGGTAGGAATCTAAAACGTATGAGATGAATCATGTCTCCAAGCACCTATTTCTTTCCGTTATTATGAGGCAGAATGACAGAAGACTGGTTCAGGGGTTCATGTGTGAAGTCAGAGGAGATGAGTTCAACCCTGAAAGTCTGATCTGAGACTGAGTAACTGGGGAAAAGGTACAGAGGGAGGACACAGTAAACATACCTTGTGGTTACAGGACATGACTATGAATATAAGTCAATTTGACAGGTCTAATTCACTTATTTCTTCCAATATTTAAAAAACAAATATAGAGATACTATGAGAGAGTGGCAGGAAGCAGGGAATTGATAGCAACCAACATGGAAATGCAAAGGAAGAGATATATGAGAGAGAGGCTGGGAGAGAAGGTGATGAGGGACAGATGTAAGGGAAGATCTTGTTTGGCTGTTATCATACCAGGGCTGATAGTTTCCTGAGCCGTAGTCTTGTCACCTCCATGACTTCAGTGGATGTACAAAGCACAGATGCAGGAATCACATTGCTAAGTGTAGTCAAAGCGAAGTTGAATGACTCCGTGAAACCTGATTTTGAGAGATTTCTAAAGCAGCAACACCAAGATGCATGTCTTAGAAATGTTTCTGTCACTCCCTTGGTGAAGCTTACCATAAGGTTTCTGAATGGATTTTCAGGATACACCTCTTTCTTGCATTTAGCTGTGACAGACAATAGGCAGAAGTGAATGAAAATGTGGTGACTTTGCCTTTTGGTTTTTTTGGTATTGCTCATTGGTACAGATATAAATGTCTTCTCTGCACATCAGCATGCACATTGATGTACGTAAGCAATAATCAAGAACACATTAAAGCATAGCTTCCATCGCTTTTGTATATGATGAGCTTTATTTATACTTACATTGTCTTAAGTTGACATGCTTAGAAATCTCCAGCCTGCTGGTGAATTCAACAGACCACAAATGCTTTTATAATCCAGATATAACCTGGATTATATCATTGGGATTACGTAGAAATTTAGCACAAAAATGAACACAGCTGTTTTCTGCCATGCTGATCATGCAGAATAACACCAGGTCATTAGAACATCTCCACTGCATTTTCAAGGATTAGTATTTGCATGATGTATAGTAGGAGAATGAGGCCAAGAACATAAATGTAATTTTTAATAAACAGCAGTCTGGAATCTCTTTATATGAAAACCTTACCTGGATAGTACAAAGAAATTCACAGTCTTGGGGTATTAAGAGTGTAAATATTAAAATTGTTTTGCTTTTCGTCAGTATTAAACTCTCCTATGTATTTCAACTTTTTAAAAATCTAATAGAAAACAGAAATGGCAACACTTTCAGTCATGAGACAAAAGGAATACATCATACATAAAGTTTCACCTGACAGGTCTGATTAACATAAACTACCAATAAACTCAGCTGAAACTCCTTCATTAACTGATGGTTTTACATATCACCATATTTGTATCATATACTGACTTTTATTCACTAAAATGAGGATAATTAGTTATGCCAGAGAAAAAATATTAATTAGGTGCAGTCAGATTAACAAACCAGGAGGAAATAGGGATGAGTACTTTCTATGCTTCTTTCAGGAAACTACTTACTAATCAGTAGCATTAGCAGGAATGATAATTACTCTGTTAATTCTCTGGACTGAATTTAGTTCTAGGCTGTGTCCCAGGCATCACATGTAATCTTGTGCAAATCTTTTCAGAAGTGGCCTTTCATTCCTGGTTCCTTTATTTCTGAGTACTTGGCCTGAATTTCAGACCTGTTAGGTGCATACATATCCTGTTGACTTCAATTGAAATAACAAGTTCATAGCAGTCTTGAAAATGAGTTTCCAAGACATGTGAACAGAAGTTAAACAACTGAAAGCTGGTGATTGCTGGGAAACGTGGTCTTAGTGATGCTGCCTCAGTTTCTGCTTTTGCAAAATGGACAAAACATTTTCCATTAATTACTTAACAAGAAGCTTTCATAAAATGACTTCATTCTATGTATTTTAATGTAAATGTATCAGCTAAAACATGGATGAGGAATGACTTATAAACATTTTAGATGGCAATTGCACATTGATAGCTGCATATGGAAAATTATTCCTTCCAGATTTTGGTAATGAAAACAAAGTATGTGTGAAAAATGACTGTGGGGTTCCACTAAATCATTTGCCCACAGTGTTTGAACACTCTTTCCCATAAAGGAGCAGAAACACTGTCAGCTTTATGACTACAGTACTGAGGAAGGTGAAAGATATCATCTTTGGAATGAAACTGGAGAAATATGACTCATCCTTTTTTGTCGCTTGCCAAGCTTACCTTGACTTTTATTTCTTTGCTGGAGTGAAGAACGTGTTTACAGAAGTTTACTCCATGCAAATGTATCTGGATTTCCTCCGAAGTGTCAGCAGCTTGCACAACGAGAACTGAGATTCAGTTTTCCATCTCATGGAATTTTCTTTGTTCATGACAGTAAATTAAATGGTAACAGCAGTTTGAACATTGATGGCATACATGGGCAGCCTCATATTTTGGAAACTTCATATCCCAGTGAGAAGCCTGTAACCTCCCCCTGTCCTTAGAGGATGAAAACAAAACTTAGTCGTGAGTTGGCTGAGACCTACCTGGGTAGGAGCTTTACATCTTAGGCCATGTTTCCAAATGACAAACACTGCAGAAGTCCTTCAAAGCCTGTGACACAGTTTATAGAGTTTTTATTATTTAAGCTGTGTGTGCATGAGAATAGTTGAAACCGTGTATTCCTGATCCATTACATACCAAGCAAATTCATAGACTCACAGAATGGTTTGGGTTGGAAGGGACCTTAAAGACCATCTAGTTCCAACACCCCTGCCATGGGCAGGGACACTCTTCCACTAGACGAGGTTGCTCCAAGCCTCATCCAGCCTGGCCTTGAACGCTTCCAGGGATGGGGCACCCACAGCTTCTCTGGGCAACCTGTGCCAGTGCCTCACCACCCTCTCTGTGAATAATTTCTTCCTGATGTCCAATCTAAATCTCCCCACTTTCAATTTAAACCCGTTACTCCTTGTCCTGTCACTACAGACCCTTGTAAAAAGCTCCCCCTCCAGCTTCCTTGTTGGCCCCTTCAGGTACTGGAAGGTGCTATAAGGTCTCCCTGAAGCCTTCTCTTCTCCAGGCTGAACAAGCCCAACTCTCTCAGCCTGTCCCCATGGCAGAGGTGCTCCAGCCCTCTGAGCATCTTCGTGGCCTCCTCTGGACCCACTTCAACACGTCCATGTCCTTTGTATGTTGAGGGCTCCACAGCTGGATGCAGTAGTCCATGTGGCATGTCATAAGTATGGATTTGTTTAAACAAATCATTAGTGATTTACTTTGTACAGGGAATACACATGTACTTAGGGATCACCTCTTTGGTGAGGAAAGGTAATTTTTCTTATTTCTCTTTTACTGGAGTGGATATGATGGTTTGACCAATCCAAAACTTAGTTTAGTTTAATATGGTAATTTACTGATACAAGCATAACCAGCTTTTTCATGGTTTACACCTTCTGAACACATATTCATAAGGGTTTTACACTTGTAACTAGGCAAACTTCTTAAATGTAGTTAGATTCATGCAGTTTTTGCAGTCTAGACAAATTATCTTGGTGCCATACAAATCAAGGAAATTCTGTTTCACTTCATAGGCATTAAATGCAATTGTGTAGTCACAAAGCAGTCACCAGCATAAAACTAAGGAAGAGTGTCCACAGTGTAAAGGATTGGGAGCTCTGAACTGCATTCCCATTTAGACATTTGCCAGTACTCACAGATATGGCTTTTAATTCTTCACCAAGTATTTTTGTCTTGTCACCACATTGTCAAACAAGAACTTTTTATATTATTGCATATAGAAGAAATACCACTGCTAGTTTTTATGTAATTTAAACAGAATATGGTTCTTATGACAGAAGCATCTAGGCATTAAACAACATACTTTGCTTAATAATATTTACTTGTTATTATGTTGTGATGACATCAGAGAAGTGACCCAATTTTTCCACAAACTCTGTATTATTTCAAGAAATTATTTAGTCTTGCTTACTTCATATTTATAAGATGAAAGAGAGGAAAAAGTAAGAATTGTATTGTTGCAAGAGCAATCCAGTGACAGCAGCATCACAGGCATATTATATCATCACCTCTGTAATTAGCTTAAAGAAATCTGAAGCTGCTATAATATATCATTTAATTGACCCAGATAATTGTAGCCTGGATTGTATCTCCTGTTATTTGTTGTGCTTGGTAAAGATGATTATATATGTTTAAGTTCTTTATTTTGTATACATCTGTTTGATTTTAAAGTTGTATGTATTTGACTACATCAGTTGCTTTGTATTTAGTGCTTTTGCTGCATGGCCATACGCCAAACTACCTGAATAAGTAAACACATGGGCCTAGAGGCTTGCACGAATATATGGTACCTGACAGTCCTCAGGGACCCATACTCCATATGGAATATGTCTTTTCATCTGTGAAGAGTGGTGCCAGGCTTCTTGATTTTGAACAGCATCGATTTGAAGAAAAAAGAAGAAAATTTTATGCATAATTTGGGGTTTTTTTTTAATATTTATCCAATGTTTCAACTTTGAGAAAGTTAATGGAGAATGATAAGGAGCTGCTTTAATGTGTATCACTTCTTTAGGTAAAGTTTGCTCCTATCTCTATGCTAATCTTCTCTAGGAATGTATGGACTAATTCAGATTTTTGGATGTGAGATTCTTCTCTCACTTTCAGCCTGGTGGTCAGAAAAGCCATGCTGCTGGGGAACTGAACAGATTCAGGACTAATTCTCTTTTACATCTCCTTCTGCTAGTCAGGATCAAACTTCCACTATGAGCTATGAACCTGCTCACTTAATACAGCCAAAGAGAGACATATGTCCCCAGACCATTACTTTTAATCACCGATTTCCCAGAGACTTTAAGTGCATCTTTGGGAATAATGTCTGACCTGAATATTCTGACTTCTGTACGCTTTCAAAATGTCCTATACAAGCAAAGCAACTGCAGGAATTTACTGAGGTACAACGTGGTACTAATGTTCCCTTGTATTTTGGGATTCTTGTACCCTCATGCCATTTATTTCATTAACCAGCAGAGGACTAAGAACTAGTTTTGATCCCTGCATGATCAGACCAGTTCAAAGTTTCCTGCTCTGAGTCAGAACCAACCTTAAGGCCTCATTTCTCTGACCCGAGAGTGCTGTCACCAAACATGCCTCTGGTGTTGGCTCAAGAACTTACTTCAATAACGTCCTCTTTCCTTTTGTTCAAGGTTTGACCTAGCAGACACTGAAAAGCTAATGCCCATTTCAGGAGGCATGAGTGCAATGGCAGGAACTGTGTAGATAAATCTATCTTTTGGCATTTCCATTAGCCATGCTGAAGCCCTTTCTTTAGGTTCTCTGTAATCTAAATGGAGGGTCCTGACTTAAGATGTCACTGTAGAGGGCATTTTCCCAGCATTTAGCAGCAGAACCTTTTTTTAAAGGTGTCATCAGCTCTCAGCACTGCCACTGTGCCTGGCACAGGTCACCATGCCATCAACCTGGGCAGCTTTACGCTGTCCCCCTAGGGCATCAGAGAGCAGCTAACAGACATCATCTCTTCAGCGAGCCCACCTTCTCCATTGGTTCAAGTAGATTATATCACTCAAAGTGATAAAAAAGCCATTGGTCTGCCCTAGATCAGAAACTACATGTAAAAAGGAGTTAATACTTGTGAGATGGTTTAAGGTCTTAGTCAGGAACAATCTATTTTGCAAGGCCGTAAGAATTTACTTAGACCAGATGCAGCATGTTTCTCTAGTCAGATCTGCGCTAGGGATCAGTGTACAACTGCTGGCTAGTCATAAGAATCAGCCTTTTCTGGGAAGTGAGAAAACTCCATCTTAGCTTTCAAGTTTCTCTTCAACAAGAAGCCTAAAGTGACTTCAAATTAAAACGATAGTACCGCTTAAAAGAAACTCGGGTGAAACACTCCAGAGAAGCAGACTGGTTAGAAACTAAGCCACCACAGTCCTACAAGGTGAACAGCAACACATTGTCAAAACAGTTGTAGTGAGCCTAAATAATTACAAACGCAGGGTGAGCAATGAATGTACTAGAGCTCCAGATCACTAAACTCAGATTTCTCTATGAATACCTGGACTGAATCTGCGGTAAACCACCTTTACAGCATTCCTTATGTCTATTGCAGTTCTAGATCAGATAACTATATCAAAGCCTTATTATTCTGGTAGTTGACTAACATCTGCTCGCTTGCCACAACAAACAAGCTGTACAATGTAATTTCTTTTGAGACAGCTTAGTTGGTGCCTCCCGTGGGACCAGAAAACTGTACATCAAATTTCATAATTTCTTTCTAGAAGGAGAATGTTGAGAGGAGTGTTTACTAAAATCCTATTATCCATTTGATTGGTTCATTTTTATAAATGAATAGAGGGCCATACCATTCTGTATTCACCACATGAACTGAATTACTCCACAAATTGTCTCCTTGAAGTGACTGAAATACTTGCAATATGGAAACGCTTGTGTGGTCCAGATATTATCTTCTCAGTTGCTAGGAAGGCTCTTATCAAAAGAGAATTATCGCACTTGATTTGGGGTGAAAAGACACAGAAAGCCAAATTAAAATTTCCACTTACACTGTGTATTTGCAGTTTGGACTGTATTCCACAGATTTCCCAAATACTCACTTCTAAATAAAGATGTGAACTACAGATGCTCTACAAATTTTAGGTTTGGGTCTGTAAACACTCCAGAAAGGTAATTTAGGCGCCAATACAGCACGCAATTCTTGTTTTATCAGTGGTGCAAGGCATATACACATGTTAAAAATAAAGAACAGTATTTATTTTCTTATTTTAAAGTTCTGTATAGATGTGGGAAGCATTTAAAAATCTAGATTAAAAATCTAGGCCACAGACATTCTCTATCTTCTGTGTACCAAAAGCATTGAAAACAATGCTATCTTGATGAAATCCTCTGGGTTTTAATATATAATAGCAACTACTTTTAGAAGTATTTTCCTTTCTAAACTATCACTTGGCTTAGTATCTCATTGTCTCCTACAATCCACTGACCCTACTAATGTAACAGAGTAAGAATAGAAGCTATCAGTTGTTGGCTTTAGTCAAGGCAGAGATAAGTATTGCCAGTCATGTTGCCATTCCACAGAGACAAACAGCACACAAAGATGTGATATTTTCACAAATTTATCCTGATTCAATACCATAATGACTTACGCCGCCTTCACAGTTCCCAAGCTGAGGAAAGTTGAACTAAGCCTGTACTTGACTGGGAATCCTCCAAGAAAAATATACAGTGCCATGGAAAGTAGTGTTGGTGTATGTTGGACCCTTTCTTCTGACTCACTGTGAATCACATTCCGCAGCCAGTTGCTAGGAGGGACTGTACAATTTGAGTTGTCTCCTCTAATGGACCTGTTATCTATTTCCTACTCTAAATTTTGTGTAGCCTATTAACCACTTGCCAGCTATTTTCCCAGCACTGGGAGAGCAAAGCGTTGCCTAATTAGGAAATGTATTGCTTTCACTATGACTGTAGGCATCATGGAGGCATTCAAAGATGTAGAGGCAGGTATAAGCATGGAGGCAGAACACAATCAGGCAGTCTTATCCCATCTAACAGCAATTATTAGGAATTCCATGAAACTTGTAATATCCTGTGTGTTATATGATCAGTTGTGGTCATGGCAGAATAAAACTTAAGCTGTAAGACTCTCTAATCCCCTGAAAACAGAAGCCCTCTGCTGCTGTTGAATTTTACGTTGGTAGAAGCCATTTGTGTAATTGAAGCCTATGGTGTTTCTGTTCAAAACACAGACTGAGGAATCCAGATCCAAACCTGTCCTAGTGTAGCCAGTGTAATATACCTTATTCTTTGGATTAATTGCTTCCAAGCCTGTTGAATTTAATGGCAGTCTCTCCACTGACCTCAGGGAGTTCTGGGCTGCACTTTGCCTTTGGAGACTTGTTTGCTAATGAGCCTGTGGGGAGTAAGTGCATGTTTGCCAGCAACTCACCTTGATACAAGTCTAACTTCACAGGGAAGGAAAAAAAATAATCCTAGCATGGACTCCTTCAAGAAGGGGGTTTGTATAGAGCATGGGGAGAATACTGTTTACCTTTTCATAAATGAAAGCTTTAAGATTCAGCCAGCTGTGTCTTCTTTAATAACTTTTCTTAGCAAATATTTATGAGAATGGTAGGAGCAGGAATACACTGTAATTCAGATAATGGGGCATTGCTTGATAATGTTTAAAGATATTTTGCACAACCTAGTAGCCAAAGAAATTATAGGCAAATGTACCTTCGGGAAATTAAATTTGCCACATTACACAGTTTCAGACAATAATGGAAGAGGAACAGTTGAATTTATGGCATCTATTTTTTCCACTGTTATTTGTATGGGTAATAGATTACTAGCCATGATTAGCCCTCCATCAGCACACAGCCTCTTCCTTCAAATAAACCATTCAATGTCAGAAAAGTGAAACGCATCAAATAACATTCTGGCAGGCTTTTCTGCATTGCATCACTAAAATTTTATATTCAGATGAAGCATTTTAGGTGAAACAGCTGTGTGTACTGATGCATCTTGATTTTTAAGTATGTGACAAAACCAGATTTTATGTAACTCTCTGGGGTAGATTTCTCCTTAGGAAAATAGAACAAAACAAGTGGAGTTGGTACATGCTGTGGGTGAGACTCTGACACCCGTGTGGCACGTGTCACCATGCTCCCTCCCGGAGTGCTGTCCTGCCGGAGCTGGCAAGAGACCCATCTGCCAGGAGGGAGCAGCACCCAGGCCAGACAAAGTGGCATCAACAAAAAGGTCATTCATACGCATTAATGACATGTTGTTTTGTTCATATGCTTTAGATACAGATACCCTTGCAGCAAAGGAAGGCTACCGTTTAAAATTATTCCCTTGTATCCATAGAAGAGAGAACCAAGCTTGATGGTGAGGAAAGACCTTTTCCAGAGGGCACTGCCATGAGTCCTGACAAGGGATCTTCTTTACGGCAAGGGCACTAGGCCAGGGTATATATTACATCACACATGAGATTCTCTGATTTTGCGTCAGCTGGCTCAGACAGAAATATGTCAGGGCACTGTGCAGCAATAATTGCTAGCTGAGGCACTAATTGGAACAAATTGCCCTTAGGGAGGAAATTTAAAACAAAGGGACACAGCTTCCCGTGATATTTACACTGCTGAATCCATTTACAGCAGCGAGTTCTCCGTCACCATGGGCAGGGGTCAGGTGGTGGGCTCTGAATGAGCGCTGAAATCTAACAGCTCTCAGCAGGTGCCACGAGGCCACTCTTCAGGAGGCAGAGAATAAGACAGGCTTAAAGACTGGTATTGTTCCTAGGATTATGTGGCTGGAGAGGAAAAATGGAACCTTTCACTTTCTCATTCAATATAGACATGATAAACAACGGGCCATACTAATAGGACCTTTCCTGTGCAAGAAACATACTGTATTAAAGCAAGAAATATTGTTTGTTTCTTATGTTCCCTGCAGCAACTTGTACAAATATTTTAGCACATTCTACTCATGCCATTTCCCACTTCTGAAATGTTGATCACTGAAATCAACAAATTGCATCTTCTTCTGGCATGGTCCTAAGGCTTAGAAGTGCACAGGGGATGATTTGGGGGACCAAACTGTTCCTTGGGAAACATACTCAGCCTGCAACTTTTCCATTTCAGTCTTTTCCAAAATGTATCTGAATCATTGCCCTGTGAGATTTTCTCCACTGGATTCAGGTGGACAATACATTCTATTTTTCTGGGAACAAAATAAGTTTTATGGCTTATCTTCCAGGTTCTTTCTTGAATATATAATGACACGATAACTTGGATGATGCTGAGCTCCGTAATACTGTATGTATGCAGCAGTAGGTCCCATCCTAGTTTGGTTATCATACCCTGGACAGCAAAGAGTCAGCTACTGAAGTCACTGCTAGTGTCTGAAAGAGTTCAAGTAGCAGCAGTGTCAGGGACAGCATGTTTGAACTGTAAAGCAAATCCAGACCTAATTCCACTGATTTGGGAAATTATGGATCTTTTCCCTGTGAGATTGAAGAGTGGTCCTTTATTTAGGTAGGTTATATAAAGCAATTGTTCAACACTCCACCTAAGTTAGAAGTTAATATATTCTGTTTTTATCTGATGGCCAAGCATAGAGCTGTAGGACTGAATGTCTCCTTAAATGTCTATGCCACTCTGCCAAGATAGGATCAGCCCTATGTATGTCACTTCTGGCAGATGTTTGTCCAACCATTTCTAGAAGTTGTTCTATTATAACAACATTACAACCTCCCTAGCAATCTATTCCAGTGCTCTGTTCATGTTTGAAAACATTAGGTATTTTTCTAACACCTAACCTGAATTTATCTGGTTGACTACCTTTTCCCTTAGGCATGGGATTTCCCTCATGTGGATGGAGGCCAGGAGTGATGGACTTTTATGTCTCATTCCTGAACTGCATAAACGATAAAAGGCAATAATTAGAATCAAGTCAATGGGCAAATACAACAACTTTTGTGGAGGGAACTGAGACCTCAGAAGTCTTTTAGGGTTCTCTGAAGGCCTCACTCAACGAGTGTCCAGGAAGGGCTCTAATTTTCTACAAAATGTATTAACAATGATGTTCTTCACAAAAACTCTTAAAGACACTAAATTCTATCCCTGTATGTCAATAACAGGTTAAAAGATAGGAAACCTTGAATAGAATGTCCAGTTTTCACAACACAGGGAGTTCACCAATAGTTTTCCACAGGGGTATACGCAGGACTTCTGTTGTGAAATATATTTATGCATGACCTTGAAAAGGGAAGAGAATAAGATGACAAAGTTTACTGACCAAAATTATTCAGGGTAGTCAAAGAAAAACTATCTGCAAAGAGTTGCAGAGGATCTAATGACACTGTGTTCTTGCACAATAAAATAGTAGATGATGTTAATAAATGCAAAATGATGCACAGGAGAAAAGCCAGACATTTTATATGCACAGTGACTGAATATGATGATTTAGTAATCTCTAGGGATCTTGGAGTTGTGTTAGATGGTTCTATGAATACATCAGCTCAGTGGCAGTCAAGCAAATGAGTACAAAAAAGCAAATCAAGGGAAGGAAGCTGAAAACTAATAAATAAAATGCAGTTATGTTGTAGTTTAAATCCATGGTGTACCCACCTCTTCAATCATTCCCTTCTTCTACCTCAGGAAGGATATTTTAGAACTGGAACAGTTACACTATTCATTTCTCCAAAAAGAGAAGTGAAAGGTACGGACAGTTTCCACACAAGAAGAGATCAAAGACTTGAGTTTGAAGAAAGATGCTGGGGGTGAACACAGTAAACTGCATAATCATGAGTAGTGTGGAGAAGGTGAGCAGAAGATTATCATTCACCATAATACAAAAAACAGGGGGGACTCTGTCATGGTCTAGGCCCAGCCAGCAACAAAACACCACATGGCCACTTGCTTACTATCCCCGCTGCCAATGGGATGAGGAGGGGAAAATATAATGAAAGGATTGTGGGTTAAGACAAGTACAGGGAGGGATCACTCACCAGTTATGGTCACGGGCAAAACAGACTCAACTTGAGGAAAAACATCAGCTTAATTTCTTATTAATAAGATCAGAGTAGGATAATGAAAGATAAATTAACTTCTCCGACACAAGTCCTTCCCATGGACTGCAGTTTACTTCATGAACTGCTCCAGTGTGTCCCTTCCACAGGGTGCAGTTCTTCAGGAACAGCCTGTTCCACCACGGGCTTCTCATGGAGTCACAGGCTTCTTCAGGCACAGCCACCTGCTCTGGCATGGGGTCCTCCCCAGGCTGCAGGGGCGTCTCTGTTCCCCCTGACCCTCCCTGGCTGCAGGGGCACAGCCTGCCCTCTCACCATGGGCTGCAGGGGAAACTCTACTCCAGCCACCTCCTCCCACCTTCCTGCACTGACCTGGGTGTCTGCCTGCCTGTCTCTCTCACATCCCACCCCTCCCTCCACTGCAGGTTCCCCAGCAGGTTTTTTTCCCTCTTAAATAAATCCCAGAGGCTCAACCACCATTGCTGACTGGCTTGGCTGTGGCCAGAGGTGGGTCTGACTTGAAGCCAGGGAAGCTTCTGGCAGGTTCTTGCAGGAACCACCCCTATAGCCCTCCCACCCCCACTACCAAAACCCCACATGAACCCAATATAAACTCAAATCATGAGACACGAAGGAGATAAAAGGAGATATTTTTTCACTTAATCTACAAGAGGATATTGACAATGCCAAAAGATCAGAGGGGTTCAAAGAACAATTAGATGCATTTCTGGAAGAAAGAAATCACTAAAGAAGAGACAATAAAGATATCATGACTTGCTCATCTAATCCCTGAGCCATGAAGTGCTAGAAAAATTAAGAATATACCAAGGATGCATCATGTGTTTGCTCTTGTTTTATATTCTTCCGTAAACAACTGCTTTGGCTGTTGTCAAAGACAGGATATCAGGCTAAGTGGGCTCTTTGGTCTGACCCAACCTCGTTACTCCTCTTCTCTTATGTTCTTTATTTTCTGCTTCATTGACTCAATCTTCATTCTTCAGGGCCCATTACCTTGTTATAAAGGAAATTAGATAGACAAATAATTCTTGACAATTCCTTAGGGCCTGCTAGGTCCTGGTTAGGTTGCCTATCTGAAAATGGTGGTGTATGAGTTACATTAGAACCTAAATAATATAGCTGAAAAGCAATGTGAACAGCGTATTTATATGTTAATCACCAGAGTGAGGAACTGAATGTTGTTTGATCGCCATCATAATCACATTTTTTTTCTACTGGCAAGACAAAAAATGGAATTCATTGTTCTGCCTCTATTAAATACTTTCTTTGTTTTATGAAAACAGGAAGCCCTTTAGTGGCATCAGCTATGGCTTTTTGTACGAAAAAAAAAAGATGCTGTAAAAAACTGTTGGAACACAACAAATTGGTGAAATGGAAAACATGCACAAGATCTACCTCTTAACTGTCTCAGATGCTTCCCATTTGTTCGTTATGCTTGTTGGTTGCAACAGCATGAAATGTCATTAACTTTGATCATGAGGTACCAGAGCAGACTGTGTCATTTGCTTCAACAGAGAAAGGAAGTTACTAACATTGCTACTGCATCTTTTAATCCATCCTTTGACCTCCGTTTCACAGTTGAGTGGCAGCATGCTGACAAATATGGTTTTCAGCAACTGTCCTAGAAGTTGTAGCATCGGCAAATCGAGAATCTCAAGATGTGGGGTAAACAGTACAGCAGTCATGGATTTCCTTCTGACTGAAAGGTGTTGTACGGGGATGCCAAATCCCACACCGCAAGTACCAGTGATAACAACAAACCACTCCACCAGTTACTTGCAGCTCAGTTTCATAGCTCAAGTATATTTCCCATTCAAAGACAATCTTAGGCCTTCAAAGTCCTCCTGTTTACTGTTCTTAGGTAGTTACAAGAGTTTTTGGCATCTATTACTGCTGTTTTAGATGAGGCATCAGTAACATTCTTAATGTGCTAATTTTGTTTCGTTTAATATGGTGATTACACAGCTGCTAACAACACCTTGCCTGACAAGGAATTTCAAAAAGTTATGGTCAATGGGAGTTTATTTAAAATAATTGAACTTTTTTTAATTCTCTGAGTATCTAGTTAGATGTCTGTGTGACTTTCTTGACACATTTTCACCAGGTCTGTATAAGCAGATGAGTATATGGCATGAAAACATAGAGGTGGAACAAATTAAATCATAGGTGAAAATATTTTATTCTATGATGTCATTGATTTCTTTAAACATAATGCATTCCCAAGACTGAATTAATGAGAGACATTCTGAGGTGCTTCTGCAAAGAAATAATGATTTTAGGTGATTAACATCCTTTGCTACTTTTTTCCAAAACGTGAAATGCTGCTAATTGTCTTGGCTAAGTCAAAATTCAGCAAGTTAGAGAGGTTTGGTGTGGGCACTGAACGCTTCCTCCTCATTCAGGTGTAATTCTGTCATAAAGGTGCAAGAACAAGTGCTGCTCCCCCTGTGTGCTGGGCATGCCCCAGCAATTAACACAGCCAGAGTCTCTCCAGTGCTTCTTTTGTGGGAGCTCACTCCACCCCTATTGAAGCTGCAGTGCAAACGTGCAGAAGATGCCTTCCTCGTCGCCTGTCTGAATATTTTTTTGTTTTCTGCATATGTATGCGTAAATGTGTGTGGGAGCAGGGGAGGGGGAAGGAGGTTCTATGTGCACTTCCTGAATTCACGGTACCTTCAAAACAACCACATTGTCTGAGGTCACCAAAACAGATCAAAATGGCACTACTCTTCCTTGCTCTGTAGAGTCCTGTGTCTCAAATCCACTCCTCGCTGAGGAGAGCACGCACATATGTTTACACTGTCTCGATACTGTCTCAGGAGCTTTCCGCAATTCAGAAATGCCCAAGATCCAGCTCTGTGTGGTCACACCATCTTCAGAGGCATGAGTCTGTCCTGCCGAGTGATCCTACCCCATCCTGCAGCAGTCAGTGCGTGCTGGGACCATGGTAGGGGCCAGCCCTAACCATCCTTTCTGTCCAGTAGTGACCACGGCAATGGCAGACAGGCGCTTGGAGGTGGCTGCACCAAGCACAAGTAGAGCTTCTCTACATTGCAGGCAAGAACATGCTTGAGTATAATATAAAGCATGGGGCATAGCTGATGGTTTCCTTCAAACATAACATATAGGTATCTCCAGGAACAGGCCAGTCAGTGAGCAGTGTGGATCTGTTATGACAGAGCCTTTGAGGTCAGCCTTAGCACTTTCCTTTTAATACTACGGCTATAACCTCCACTGGCTTCAGTGGATCTTAACTGATTCTTGTATTTTTCAACACAGTTATTTTCTCCTTTCTTTCATTATCGTTTTTCCCATTCATATCTTGCAAAGTTAAGTGTGGAACTTGTTTACATCAACATTGTTATTAATAGCTTGACTGTGCCATTTAGCATATTATCATGACATAAATTACATATTTCTATACAAATACTAAGTTTTGCAGAAAATCACATAACTCATCAGGATATCCCTGATTCTGGGATGAACCATTTTTCATCGTGCACCTTCAATAATATTTAAAAATTAAAGACTCTTCATTCAAGAGCAAAAATTGGCTGAAGGGGAAAATAATGGATGTATTTTCTGTAAGTTAATGATTAAATTTAAAAGATTGAATTATAAAGTTAAATATCCTTAGAAGAACCTAATGAATCTCAGATGCTTTTGAAATTAAAAAAAAAGAAAAAAAACCAAACCAAAAACCACCAAATAAACCAAAACAACCAACATTTGGGGTGATCTCAAGCCCTAGTAGCAACTCACTGTTGGGAGGTTGATTTGCCAGTTAATTTTAACTTGTTTGTTGTTTTAGTTTTACTGAGCTTACCTGAAGGTAGAAATAGACAATATGTAAAGCAGAATTATCACTCCCTTTCTCTTTTGTTTGTGTCTGTTTTGTTTGTTGCTAGACGACACACTATTTTTTAGTTGATTTCCCATAATTTTAAAAATGCCACTAGAGTAGATAATATTAGAGAAAGCGAAATAACATACTGTCTCTTTTGTCCTAATAATGGGGAGGTATTTGTCTGGATAAGGTCACAGTCGCTTCTAAGTTACTTAATTGTTTTCAGTAGGGCTGTTGTGAGCTCCAGGACTAGGCAATCTAATCGAAAGCAGAACTCCCTAAGAATGTTCCTGGGGACGATCCTTGCAGGATATAGGGACTGCTAGGTCGCCAAGGGCTGGACAGCTTGGGTTTTATTAATACTTTTTATGCTGGTTTTGAAGAGAACATGGTTAATAATGAAAAATCGTTTTGCTGGCACTGTTTTTATGACCATATACTTTTAATTCTTTATATTGTTTAGGGAGAGAAGGGGCCACTGCCAAAACAAAGGTTGTCTTCACAATAGCTGAATACAACCATTGCAAACATAGTTTCAGAGAATTTTAATAAGAGCCTGTTTTATGAAAAAAATAAAGATTTTATTCTATTTATGTTATCCATGTGGTAGCAAATATCAGTAAATTTATTAGGTGTACATTCCCGTGGTGCATTTTCAATGGCAGTAGAGGGAGAGTGGCTCCCCATTAGTACCACCTGCACATGTGCCTGATGCAGCTGGAACCGAGTTGCTGCGCACTCGCGGGGCAGCTCCATCTTCCCGGATAAAAATAAATTTCATTCCATCTAAGTTTGTATATGCCTTGAATATGGGTGCACAAGCCTGTGTGCACGGCTTTGCAAAAAACTCTCTGTCTGCATAAACACTCTCGCAAAGCCAAAGTTGGAGACCAGTTCAGTCAAGATATGTACCAGTTTAACAGCAAATTGTACTCAAGATGGGGTTTTTTTTTGACTGAGATATCTGTGGACAGTCTACCCCCTACTTTAATCTGGCTTGTATCAACTAAGAAACCCACAACTTTTGTGGGAAAACAAGCCCTGGCCCTACCCAAATCTTGTGCCTCTGCAGGGAGTTTATAGAAAACTATGCAGCAGGCTGCATTAGTTACAGTGCAATCAAGGATTCACTGGGAGGGAAGAAAAGGACTTATCCTTATGTGAACTGTGCATAAGATGCCTTTAATTCCTTGTGGGGGCTTTTATAGTGACAGATAAACAGAGGGAATGCTGGAGACAGAACTACAACATAAATTCATGTAAATTCTAGGAACACATTTGATTGATTGATTATTAATCAATTTTTTAAGTATCCCTTTTATTAGCCAAATGCATGCAACAGTCCTAAGATGGGCAAAAGCCAGTACTGCAAGAATAAATTTAGCCTGCACCACCATGCTAATAGTTATCCAAAACACAAGGCACAAGGGGGGCTGGATTTCAGAGTGAGTTCGTTGTGTGGGGTTTTTTTCAGATTTTCCTCTGGAAAGCTGCAGTAATCCTCTTGAGGAAAAGAAGAGGGCTCGCTTAGGAGCTTTTTCCAGGGCAAGCAGTACACACACACAAACTTACACCTGCAAACACAGAGAGGTACATACCCTACATTGCTTCAGCGCCATTATGTCTGGCTCCAGCGGAAGGCCTGTTGAACACTCTTTCACTGGGAATGCAGGGAAAGAAGGAACAGAAATAAACACTTGAATAAATATTCGAAGCCTCACTGCTAAGCACTGATTTTCAAGTAGCTTACTTCCAAATGCTTGTTACATTTTTGCATTACAGTGTTTGATTTTCTTTTCTCATTTCTGTCTTTAATCGTATTCTGTCTTTCCCCTATGCCTCTATTTATTTGGTCCTTACATTTTTCTAGCTTGGGGACTTTATTTTTTTGTAAACATCATAGTAAATTTAAATGTGGGAGCATCTATGACTTCAGTTTATTATGCTTTTGGTGCTCAGCAATACTAATATAAACATTTCTGGTTTTACATTTTCATCTCAGTTGTTTAATTTTCTGTGTGTTTAAACTGGCCATCAGCATGGTTGTAATCCTTAGCAGGCAATCCCATTCCTCCAGTGAGGATACCTATTTTGTATAAAACACGTGATGTTAGAAAGGTTTGTTAGCATATACAACAATGAGACAGCTAAAATGCCATCTATGGTTTTTGCTGTAGTTGATTATCTTATACAGCAGCTACAACCTGATGAATGTTGTTTAAATGCCTCAAAGTGCATCTTTAGCGTGGTGCAAGGCATTTATATATATACAACTCCTGTTATTATCAGTGGGATATACATCTGCTGTGTGCTTCACTCTTGGCATGACACGTTAACTATGAATTTATAGCTGCACTCCAGAAGAGCAAGGATTTCTGTATATGTACTGCTGCATACAGACTGGCACATCCTTTTTTTACCATGTTCCAAGGAAGAAAAGTTTGCTAATATCCTGCATATCTTGATGTACAGCTTCAAGAGCGAAAAAGGAATAATGTATAGCTGAAATGCCTCACCAACACTGAAAGGCCCGGGAAAGCTGCAGCAGCACATAAATAAAAAGCAGCCCACCACTCTGTGCCAGCTACTACTTAGTTGGGAAACTATGCAGTGATTAAACAATGAAATTAAACACATAGGACCTGGTACGTTTAAATATTTAAATGCCACTTTTCATAACAAATCATGCTAATGCATAACTGCGAGTCTGACCTTGATCTAGGACGGCCTATAACACAGCTAACTTTGTGCATTCCTCTACATCTTCTGTTAAGACCTGTGCTCTCACATAAAGGCAGGGCTGCCTACAGGAGATCTTCACTATGAAACATTCTTGTTCCTGTATATTTATCAGGGATATGACTGTCATTTCTAACTGAAAGGAGCCTCCTTTCATATAATCGTACATCTGAAGCAAACCCATTTACCTCAGTAGTGCTGCAGAAAATGTGAGTCTGGTTCGCTGATGGCTGTTATTTAAGAGTTTCCTCATAGTATTTTAATACTATTTACATTACTATGTTGAATAATTCCATAGCTTTCTTCAGAGGAGTTACTTACCCCTTCATCTGCCATTCAGGTACAACTTCATGGTGGAAGGTCCACTCACATGTCCTTCAGGAAACAGGGTTACAGGCAGGAGGAAGTCTCCAGCAGGAGGAAACCTCTGTACCAGCTGTGTAACAAAGAAAAATAATGCTATGTGTTTCCAACAGATGTTTATACTCCAAAAAGGGAAGGTCAGTAGAAGTCCATTCAGTGTCATACAGAGCAGCAATTCTCAAGTTTTTAGGGATTTTATTTATGTCAGCAAAGAGCTCATCATAAGATCTTGGCTCCTCCTTGTTTCCACGTCAAAACTGTATTAGAAGATGCATGTAAATACATTAAGTGCTTTCCTGAAATTAATTTCCCTTGAAAGCAATTGCATGACTGTAACAGTATCGTGCAGTCATTGAGAGAGTAACTTGCTACTCTCTGTTTACGGCATGTGTACAGAGGAAAAAGAAGTGCCTTGTTAACAGCTACGCTCACTTAACTAGCAGGTTAAACTGCAAGAAACACAAGGTAACCTGGGGTCTAGCTCTGGATAATAGCTCGAGTTCAAATCAGCATTTTCCACAGATCTCGACTCCCGGTGCCAGGCGGAGCTAAACCAGACTTGCACCATCACTATCTTTGCCAGGGCTTTGTGCAGCAGAAGGGGGTGGGAAACAGCTCAGTCTGGGACTATGCCGCTCTAAAGGTCACTCTGCCTCGCACAGGCAGCCTGCAGCGATGGGAATTCCTGAGTCAAGATGGTCAGGAAATGTTTTTTAGCTGAAGCTACCTTTGAAAGCTCGTTTGAAAAAAATCAATAAAAATGGATCATTCTCACTGAAGTCCTTTATCATGGGGGCATTTTTTCTTGGAGGGAATTTATCTTGACGGAAGATTTTAACCACCTTTAATCCTAAAAACATAGTATTTGTGGAACAGATATGCATTGGCCCTTAGGGATTATTATTGTAGCCCCACCCTGACACCTGCACATCTTCTATTTGTTCAGATTTTGCCCCAGGGAAAACATTTGCCCCTACTTGTAAACCTCAGAGTTTAAAAGGATTTTCTATCACGCATGTTCTGTCTCCCAGTTCCTACTCATATTTTTGAAACCTGTCAAAGTATATACCAAGTAGGCTAAGGCCTACTGACACATCCAGTTTCAGCTCCATCATTCATTCTTTTCACTTCTTCTTGGGGGGTGCTTGTGTGTGGGTGCATGTTTGTGCCTTGCCCATTATCCATCCATCCATCCATCCATCCATCCATCCATCCATCCATCCATCCATCCATCCATCCATCCATCCATCCATCCATCCATCCATCCATCCATCCATCCATCCATCCATCCAATTTACCTGTCTGTATCTTCTCTCTTTCATAAGATAAATAGATACATAGATTGAACAAGCTTTTCACTTCATGCTGACATCAACATGAAAAAAATATCTACATAGGTGGATAATAGGGCTTTAGAGATTTTAAATCGCAAATGACTGGTATATATTATACAACATTTCTGTAGAGCCTTTCTAGAATATGGAGGGCAAGTTCTTTTTAGCCACCAATACAAGGTGATTTTTATTGCTTTTGTTCCTTGAAGTCTGCCTGAATACTCATGTACAAAACATTGCTCTAGCCATTCAGCAATTAATATATTTTCTGGTTTATGATTTTAAAATAGCAAAGGCTTCTTTGTCTTTATCCATATCCATGATAAAATTGATTTCTTCCCTTTGATAAATTCTGATGTATTTATCCATTTCACTAGTTCTTAACAGTGGGCTTAGAGCAGCGTGCTACCTTTAACCTTTTAAAAAGCTCTTCTCATAATGGTATAGAAAAAGGGGGGCCAGACTTACCCCATAAAGAGCAGGACTAAGTACTACATCATGGAGATCACACAACAGCACTGAGAGTGGAGGCAGGGATGTTGGGCAGCAAGAGCGATGGGAACATGTGTCAGTGGGCTCAGGCTGTGGACCTCTTGCCCCCAGGATGAGAGGTCATGTTCAAAGCTCATTTTTTGATGCTGTGGACAGAAGTCTGAACAATTAGTGGCTTCATCTTTCAAACAAGATATTGACCTAGGGTTTCTGGAAGTTGAAGATTTCAGGCATATTTTGGAAAGAAAAGGGGAATAACCCCAATGCCTTGGCCAACATCCCGGTCTTCGGCAGAATTAGTATCAAAACAGTGTGTGATTAATGCTAAGTGCATAATGGCTGCCACGTTTGCCTCTGCAAGCAGAAGGTCTTCTGCAAAACAGCTTTTTATTCTTCCTTTCTGGTTCTGGTTAGAAGTCACAAACTTTCCTTAACTGCAGAACAAGCATTGTAAAATATGTTGGTGCCCTAATGTTTTACAAAGATTATCTTGACTTATGAATATGTTTTCACTGCCAATTTTAAATGGAGGTAATTTGAATACTTTCAGAAGATTTCCATTCCTCTTAAAGACAACAGTCTGTGCCCTGAACTTACTCTCTTCAAACTCAACACTGCTGCTCTCATAATCTCTGTAAAGACAGAATGGTACTTACCGTTCAAAGATGGCAATCTTCTCACTCCTGTTGTTCTTGAAATTTGATGTAGCTAATGCTGGAGAAGCTTAAGTCACCAAGTTTAGTTTGATTTTCAGAATTATACTTTCCCCCAAAATATGTGTGTAGAAAATCACTGGTTTTGCTAACATGTTCTTAAGCAGATTGGAGCTTAGGCTGTGGCTCAGACAGTTCCCATGCTGATCACATGTTCTTCAGATTTAGCACATAGAGAAACTGCATTAGAAGCAAGTGTTACAATGAAAATTTATCTGAAGCCATATAAAAATTCACTTTTCCAAGTGGTGAAGTTGGGCTGTGAGCAGCTGCTGTACAGCTCCTGGCTGGGTAAAAAACCACTCCCTGAGCTACCTACCAGCCTTGTCCTTGCAGGAATTAACTCTCTGAAAAGTAGGAAATGAATCATTAAAATGGCAGAAACTTGCGCTCCTAAAATGTAGGAAGTACAGAGGTGAAATACATCCACTTCTGAAATGCAGCCTTAACTCTGCCCTCAGGCCAACACTGCGTGTACCAGCAAGCTGTAGCTGCAGATGTACCTTGGAGAGAAACCAGAGGAATATGGTAGTAAAGGACTTGCTATAACACCTTCTCTTTACTAGGGCAGAGCTCAGCTTCTGAGACACAGCAAAGAGGAGCTACGTATGGTTGGCTCAAATACTCGGGCTCATGTCGGCACGAGGACGTTTACCTGCCGGGGTTACTTCTGGCATGCAGCTGCCAGCACTGCAGTTTAGATAGGCAGGGTGAACAGCCACTGCTTTTGTCTACAGTGGCTTCCCCTGGGAACCCTGCAATGTCCCTCACCATGGTCTGTGCTGTGAGTCCAAAATCCCTTCTTTAGGTTTGTGGTGGGACTTATGGGGAAAAGTTCTTATATACCAGCCTACATTAAGGAGACTTTATTGCAGCCTTCCAGTACCTGAAGGGGCCTACAAGGAAGCTTGGGGTGGGGGGGGGGGGGGGGGGGGAGGCTTTTTATAAGGGCCTGTGGTGACAGAACAAGGGATAATGGGTTTAAATTCAAAGTGAGGAGATTTAGATGAGATATCAGGACGAAGTTCTTCACGGAGAGGGTGGTGAGGCACTGGAACAGCTTGCCCAGAGAAGCTGTGGCTGCCCCATCCCTGGAAGTGTTCAAGGCCAGGCTGGATGAGGCTTTGAGCAACCTGGTCTAGTGGAGGGTGTCCCTGCCCATGGCAGGGGGGTTGGAACTAGATGGGCTTTAAGGTCCTTTCCAACCTAAATCATTCTATGATTCTATGATTTCCTATCACCTTCTCTTCTCCTGTTTTTTATTTTGCACTTCCTCTGCAACACCCATTTTTTTTTCTGTCAAAGTTCATTCTCTTCATTAATTTGCATAGAAATACAGGTGGTATGCAGGTCAATAGATGTTTTGGTATTGGAGACGTATAACATCAAGGCATTGTGTTTTGTTTGGTTTTTTTTATCTGCAGAATTTCAACAATACTAGAATTTGTGGTTGTAAAGCAGTGACAATTGGAGTGGGCAATAAATTATTTCGTGAATATTACTGGCATTTAAATAACCCCTACGCTTGGTAAGGTAAAGCTACAGGGATTCTGGAACAAGTAGTGAGAAGTGAGGCTGAACTGTCATATAAGCTTGGTGATCACTAGGAGGAGAGAGGCTGTGGAAGACAACTCTCTTGTAGAGTTTGGCCTCAGCCCTCCAATTTGCCATCCACTGAATGATAAGAACTTTGATGGGGAAGAAAGAGATGGCACTTACACTGCTGAAGAATATTATTTGTTTCTTCAGCAACTATGTGGAAACTGGAAGATCTAAAGCACTTCATCCAAGACTGCAAAGCTACCAAGTCTGCATGGTATTGTGACCATCGGCAATATAGGAAAAGAAACAGAGGAACACAATGCAATTTGCCTCCCAAACTGCTTTAGAGGGAAGTAATATCACAGCTTTGCCACCCACAGCCTCCTCTCTGCTTTGCCAATGAAAGAAAAAAGAGCTAATTTGCCAGGGTTGTGAAAATGTTATTGGATCACTGGGGACATATCATTACGGTGAACACAACTGTTTGGGGAGATCCATGGTAAGTCTTCAGAATGAAAGGATTGGTTTTAAGCTTTTTGAAAGTCCTAAGTAGGAGGACATCTTACCAGACAGGCACATTCACATTGGTATTGTTGCCAGACTAACAGCTTCATGAGGAACCACCTATTTTTCCTATTCCTCATGGAGCCACTGGGATGCAAAGGCAGATGGGAGCATAGCTTGAACATTTTGCATTGCCATGCAAAAGGACTGTTTAATGTGTATTTGTAGACGGATACTGGGAATACTTTGTAATTAGACTGTATCTAAGTAAGCCAAAATATTTTTGAATGTTGCATCTTACAGAATATTTGAAAAATAAAAAGGGAAATTTTACAAGAAAAGGGGGTTGGGACAGAAATACCTCTGCTGATTTTGAACTGCCAGACACAAAGGCAATTACCAGAGCAGACTGTGGAGATGTGCACCTGAGGGAGGCCTTAAGGGCATCCTTTGACAGTATGACAGAATCAGAGGAATATCTGCTTCGTGCTAATTAGTGTCATTGTAGTTGACTTGCATATAGACTTTAAATGAACTTCTGATTTTAAATGAACATGTCAGTTCTGAAAGCCAAAGTAAATCATGATCTACATAAGAAATCATAGCAAACAGAGACATTTCTGTGAAGATTGAAGCCATGAACAAAGAAGATTCAAGGTACTGACCATTCTGACATGAATTACAAATTAGAGTATCATTCCCCTTAGTGTATACTGTGGCCAAGTGAAAAGAACTGGTTTGGCCATAATGTGTTCCCATGTGGCAGAAGGTGGCTGTAACCTAGACCATAAAAGCATCTGTACAGTACAGATGCTGGCAAGTGAGTTTTAGGATCTTCTGTGTCCTAATGCTTTGCAACACATCATTTTGGTATTTGAAAATATGGTATTTTGGTATTTGGTATTTTGGTATTTGAAGGGCTGAAAACATCTTGCATGCTTCCTGAATCACCTTCTGTTTTTCCTGCCCTCTCTTGAAAATATACTCTCTTCACTTCTTGGCTTCCACACACTCTTGACCAAGAGATCATGTCCTTCTTTCTTCCCTTTCTTCTTTCTTCTGGTTAAGTTTCTATACTTGCTTTTCCAGTACAGCACAGGAAGGCCACTGGGAAGTATCTGATAAGCAAGGAGAAAACCATAATTGAGAAAACTCTTCAAAGTTTTCCATAAGGATATTCTTAGAAGTATTTAATTTGCTTTAGATGGCTCATTCGGGACAGTTCAGCAAATCCCAGTATAATGAATACATGAAGGACGTGACCAATGGACCGCTGGATGTCAACAGTGATGAGATAACTGACTATACTTGTGATTCTGACTGATATTTGGTTTGTCAGGGTGCCAGAGAGTCGGTGGAATAAACTGAAATGGATCAAGGACCTGTGCTATGGGATATTTCAGAGTGATAATTCTGCCAGAGGTTCATCATTACTCCAGGGGTTGTTCTGCAGCCACGCTTACCGCTGATTATTCTTCACATGGACTGAGGAAGTTCAAGGCTTCTTCCCTGAGAAAGTCAAGGAGCTAGACTTCAAAAGGGTTGTCGTTGTTTAGATCTGCACCAAGTCGCACCTTTATGCTTTAGAGGTGGAAGTACTGGGAAAGAAGCATTTTAAAAACATACTGGGAATTATAATGGAGGGAAAGGAGGGCTTTGAGATGCAATTACTGTGACTTTGGGCCATGGAGTTCAAGTCAACAACACAAACGGTCCTAGCTGTAGGAGCACAGGCATCGTTGGTGAAGGACTGCTTTCACTGAGGATTAATGCAGCATCCAGACATGCAGTAATGGAAAATGGTCAAAAGGGAATACATGACAGCTATTTTTATTTAATCAGAAAATATTAAAGATTTTACCAACCAGACTTAAGACTGCAACAAGGAAGTAAATGTCAAACCAGGGGTAGTTCTACTGGTAAAACCATGGCAGCTAGACCTTGCCTACTTATGTTTAACAGTAGCCACATCAGATTTGCTAAATGCTAGCAGTCTTCATCATTATTCTGACAGCAGCTTGTAAAATATACCAATCTGTACTCATCACCATACCACAGAAACTATAGTTATACATGCAAACAGGCTGCTGACAATCAAATTGGCAAGACATCTTTTTGCTTCTACTGTTTGCAGTTTACAGCCTACAGACTCTGGTACATTAATTCCATCTATCAGGAAACCTGTCTTCATATCTCAGGTTATTTAGCCACTGCTCAAGATCAGCCTTAAAGGGTCTCCTTTAACAGTGCAAATCAGAGAGCATTTTTTCCCTGCCTTTCTCGAGGTCCCTGACTGCCTGGGTGCCAAAGGGCTGGCTTATGAAACAAGGGAAAGCAGCGTATATCTCATGTCCTACTTCAACAAAGTGGCCAGGCTGGAAGGCATCACAGGCTGAACTGGAAGACTAATTATGTCTGGCTTTCATTGAAAATACAAAGACCACACGAATTATCAGCAAAAATATACCAACTTAATAGAAGTTCTTGCAACCTCCTCTAATCTGAGTTTTCATCATTCAATAAAGACAGATTTAATCCACAAAGCCATCTGACATAGTTGCTAAAATTTAAATCTGTGGAAACCAGCTCAAATAACGGCTTTTTTTTTTTTTTTTTTTTTAAATTATTCTTCATCTCTGCTTATTATGGAACAGCAATTGCTGAATCATTTTGAGTCACTATTGCCATAACTTCATGGAAGCAATCGAGGCTTCTCTGCACTAATGGCATATACAGTACCTCCTCAGCAGTAGTTTCTTTTTAAGTAATTATTTTTCACCCAAAGACTTTTTCCTTAACAGGCCCCTGTGAAATACAGCTTGTAAAAATACAACCAGTAAAAAAGGATATTACTTTTATCACACCTCCCTTGAACACTTCGTATATATTATCTGGGGAAAACATGGTAGAGAAAACTAGACTGTGATTCATCCTGCAGCATCCCAAGTGCTTCTGAACACTCCTCAAATTATACTCATTATAGAGATGCTGTTTCTAAATAAACTTTGCCAGTCTGGTTTATCTTGGTTTACATCTGATTTTCTAAAACCTCAGAAATTTTACATTCTCTATACTACTAATTTAAATAATTTTAAAATTATCCTTCTTTTGTACATCTTTGGTTTTATTTTTGTTACTCTTCTTTAGTAGTTCTCAGTAAACTCAGTATTTTTGGTAAAACCAGAGCTTTTGAGTTAATAGATTTTTAACATGAATTTTCAAGCCTCTTCCCAAGGATTTAATAGACATGATAGCTTTCATAAAGCAGTTATCAAATATTACAGAGGCTGCTCAAGGACCAGGTGTTTTTGTTATTTACATTAAAATGTTAAAGTTACAGGCAAATATTAGTAGCCAGGTTAAATAACCTCTTTTAAGGCATTCATCACTATGGCATTAACACTGGCTTTTGTTGCCAGACCTCTCTGTTCTGAGCTGGAAGAGCCTATTTAAAGTGAGCTGGAGATTAAATGCTGTCATTGTCAGACTGAAAATTTCATGCCTTGGGACAGCGGCAAATTGTTCTGAAACACTACAAATGTAAGAAGACTAAGGGTGATTTATTAGGAGCATATTTAATGAAATACAAGGTTTTAGATTATTATCATTCACATATTCACAGTAACTTCTGTGATGCCTTTGCTTCTAAAAAGTGAAAACAAGCATCCATCTTCAGTTCTTTAAAAGAAAAACTGAATTAATCCTGCATGTGAGATCCAGGATAGCTGGTTTATATCCACTGTACACAAATGAATGTCACATAACAAAATAAAGTGGAAAACTGCAATTCTCCAGTTTTTTTCCATTGTTCTAAATGCAAGTTTTAGCAATGCTGAAATAGCAGAGTGATGTAGTTCATCACCCAGATGTGCAGTTATATTATGTGCATTGCAATTAAAGGCAGTGGTCCTGATCCTGCTGAGGGTTTGGTCGTTGATTTACAGTGGAGCAGGAACAGTGTCAGTAAGCCATCTTCAGTACTTAGAAGCTGCACCTCCAGCAGGGATTTTGTTCAGAACAGTAGCGAGGTTTTGCAGTGAATCCTCTGATCACCTGCACTCACTGTGTGTTGGCTTGGTTTGCAGAGTGGGTTTGGTGCATGAAAAAGATTCTTTCTGGTGGCAACCAAACTGTAACTTTCACTCCAAAAGTATATCTACTACGCTCCAAGCCTAATTAGGGCAGAAGGATTTTGAACCACATGTATGGTAGGCATCACCCACGATATAAACCCAGAAATAGTTCAAGCATCACAGAAAATCTGATCTAAGGTAAGATGCCCATACATACCGAAAACAAATGTAAGACTGGTACCAGCCATTTCCAGCTGCTGATCTGCTCCTATTGCGCTGAATTGCTTGTTGATGCAGAGGTGACCATGGTGCTAAATACAGTACCGTGCAGCTAATGACTGAGTATTGAACGGGGAGTCAGGTTCTGTAATGACACACATTTCCAAAACAGATCTACAAAGCATAGGATCAGCAGTGAAAGCTGTGGAAATCCAAGACCTGTAGCTAAATGTGTGGATAATATTTACTTCTTACAGCTGGTTCTCTGCAAGGTGAGTCTTTGGATTCTGCTTCCTTTGCTCATATCAGTTGCATATAAGCAATGAGACTCTTTGGAGGCTGAGATGTAATTGAAAGAGCTTGATTTGCTGTTCAGCCACTTACAGGCTTGCAAAGAAAACGGAACGGGAATGTTTAAAATTATCCCACCAGAAGCCCAGGCTTTTCATTCCACTTTGCACTTGCGTTGTGTTAGTTTAAATGACTGTGAAGTGGTGGATATTAATGCTGCCTGACTTCTGGCACCCTTCTCAGGAGAGCAGTCTCCTTGGACTCCGTAATCACTGGAAAGAGAAAGGCTTTTCCAGAGGGCAACTCTGACCACATAACTTTGATGACCGAACCCAGACTGTGGAAACACTCCCTAACACATAGCAACAGAGAATCAAGACTACTGTCAATAGAATTAGGACCTCTATAATCTAACAGTGCAATAAAATAGTGATTGAATGCATTAAAAATAATGGAAAATCAATCATTTTTGTACAGCATGGAATTGAAAATAAGCATGGTTATTTCATGAGAAACCCATGTGATTCTTAAATCTGATGCAATAAAATTCTAGGTTGTAGAACCAGAGGAAAACAATCCTAAAGCTTTATAAAATTTTCCTTTAAAAACTACTTGATAAACAGCAAACAGGAGAGTACCTGCTTCAAAAAGAAAAAACCTGCCAAAGCTTCCACCTAGAGCGAGGATAATACAAGCCTAAAATCTGTTTGCTGGGACATGATAAAATAATCTGAAATAAACCAAAAAGCACAGGAAACCTCACATTTGCTTTTGATACATACCCTAAACTTAACGTAAGATGTGACATTACCTCTTTAATTTCCTTATTTAATGTGGAAGAAATATGAAAACGATTTGAAATTGTTTGTTTTGGGTTTTGGTTTTTTTATTTTTTCCTCCTGGGATAAACAAGGATCACTGTCAACAGATCCAGAAGATACTGTAAGTGCATGTTCCTATCATCATGTGTATGTCACTGGAAGAAGAGGATCCTGTTTCAGGAAGGTGTCTGACAGAACAAGAAAATGTGGATAATTCAGCATGCAGGCTAATGCCCTTTACTTAGGCTTTCTCATGTGCATTTATAGTTATACAGGAACAACTCATCCTGAAAAACCCATCTCATTGCTGACAGCAATTAGTCTTACTAATAGTTTGTAAGTCTAAAGGTAAGCTGGGGATGAATGGGTGTACCCACCTACATGGCAAAGGCCAGAAGCTTTTTGGTTTTGAAGGACCAAATCTGGCATAGTGTCAAGTGGCACTTTGGCAGAAGCCCAGCTCTTTGCATGTATAAGTAAGCTTCACAGTCTCCAGCTAGAAGCAGATGAACCAAGGGAAAAAGACTCACGTCCACTTCTGTTGTACTGCACGACAGCAATGGGTGCTACAGACATAACTGTTGTTGTATCTCTTTGGTTAGATTAATAAAAATATCGCAACTAATCTCCTGGCAGTCATTTCACAGGCACCTCTGCAGCAAAATGTTTTATTATAGTGACTGACACACATGCCAGAAAGCTAACCCATCTTCTTGCACCACCTTCAGCCCTACAGGTACTGAAATGTCCAGTTCCACTGTTTATTACATCCTTTCATCCCCT
The DNA here is from genome assembly GCA_027574665.1 of Rhynochetos jubatus. Taxonomy (NCBI): domain Eukaryota; kingdom Metazoa; phylum Chordata; class Aves; order Eurypygiformes; family Rhynochetidae; genus Rhynochetos; species Rhynochetos jubatus. Next base: position 42,169,215 of record CM050652.1, on the reverse strand, counting down.
TAAAAATTAAGGCTTCTGCTTATACTGCAGTAGAGGCCTTAATAAGTATACGTTTACTTAATAAGTGTACATGTAAGCATATGCATACCTACTAGGCCTTACAGGTTTCAGTGGACTGATTACATGATTGCACCTCATTATATTGATTAATATTGTGTGGAAGCAAATGTTCCACAGATTTCTTTGCAGTCCTGCTCTAACTTCATTAAAATTAATAGACGCAGCTCCTTCTAGGTATGACTGTGCAATGACTAGCCAAGGAACATGACTCTTCCCTCACGCAGCCAGTCATTGGGTGCTGTGCCCTCAGGAAGTGGACCCGGCTTCCAAAACAGGTGCTATAGCCAGCAGACAGATGTCATTAGATGTTGGTAGATAGGGCGTGCACAAAAGATGTCCTGAGAACAAGTGCAGTGGCTTGAACTCTGTTCTCTGCCTTGCCTCTAGGCCTGGTCTCTGTTGTTGTCTTTGGTTTCACCATTCCGGATCCAGCTCGCATCTGCCGCCTGCTCAGTCGTAGTTCTGGCCCAAGCCATCTGTCCTTGCTGCTGCTCTGTCTGCTCCTTCTCCTGAACCCACCTCATGAATTGCACTCCCTGGTTTCCTGGCTCCATCCGAAATTTAGCTATGCTCTTGTCAAGGTGCGTGCAAGCTCCCTGGCTTCTTGGTGCCAAACCCTACCTCCAGCTGTATACTTGCTTTGCTCTGTTAAGCTAATGAGTATTATATGTCTCTGGTTCTTGATTTCAGATTGCCTTAATTACATCACCTGGCTCCTGCCTCCACCCAGACTCCAGCCTGGGGCCTCACTATGAGGCTTGCAACACCCATGTCCCGTCATAACAGAATCCACGGACAGGTGCAGACAGACAGCAGCTTGTCTCGCTAGTGCTCCAAGCTGGGCAGAAACAAGCTAGCTTTGGTCTAGGAGCTGTACACCTACCTACCTGAGAGGGAGAGCTCTTTTATTTCCAGACAAGATACACAGCAGCTTGGAGCACAGACAAACAATCCATCTCTGTCTATACTTGTTCGTGTAGACATACTGTCTAAATCTATACTAACTTCTAGGGTACCGAGTAAATTTAAATACTAAGTAGAGGCAGACTGTGTAGCTGTCTCAAATGTTGGCCCAGAGGTTGAGCAGCATCCCTCGTGACATACAGGTAGACAGAAAACTAGTGTGTGGGTCAGAGGGGACCAAGGTAGAAAGATTTCTACTAACCTTTCTAAAAGGTGGATTTACCTTCCCTGAGAACATGATCTACGTTCATCATGCCATTCAGGTGAAGCATAGCAACAGTATTTCATTACATTTGGGTATCAACCAAAGTCTAGTCTCAAGCACGCTTCTGTGAATTAGGTGTCTCTCAGTAGATTTAGTCTGGCCTTTCTTAGAATATCTGTTTCTGCAAGTGAAACCCAAATCTTTATCCAGTGTAGTTACAATAAGTTTATACCAGCTGATGATTGCATCCTGTCTAACTTCCACGCTGATAGATGAAACATCAACAGACGCAGAAGGCACCAGAAAGGTATGCTTGAGCTACCTTAAAACTAACTAGCTTGGCTACTGGTTGGAGCTTACCCTGAGCTGCATAAAGCTCAAGTGTAAACTACGTTAGGCTAGATTTAATTTAGACCATCAGAATTTTGCAGCTTGGGCTGAGCTCTGTGCTTGCATAGCTTGTACCCAAGGTAGGTGACACAAACCTAACAAAGCCGCTTAAACTGGAGTCATTAAAGCAAATATTGAATCTAAATGGTGCCTATTTTATGGCAGTTTTAAAAGCAAATGCAACATTTATTAACTTCCATATTGTTTCTAAAACCTCAGTAGCTCAATGGGACCGCCCATACGTACTGTACAACGCGAACAACAGTGGCAGGATCTGACCATAAATGCTTTCAGGCATGTGATAGAGACAGAGACTTTTGTGCTTTTGTTTCTAGGTAACTGCCTGGTTTTGTTTAACTATGTTTTGATTATGGTATGGAGCTCATTTAGCACTGTATGGGCAAATGGCATGCCTTATGTTATATTTAGCTTTATCTCTTTGCGTATGAGGACCGCTGGGGTAATTGCTTCTTTGAGGCCTGATCCTCATCTCCTTACTAAAGCTAAAGTGTGAATCTGTGGGAACGTTATATAACAGGGGAATGCGATTCCAGATCTGCTACAGTATGTTTAACCTGAATAAACAGGCTGGAAATTGTGTGTGTGTTGTATAACCCCATCATAAGTTAACACATCATTACATTTTGGAACTTCTACTGGAAATCATTTACTTGCGTAACTCCAGTGGGGTTCAGTGGGATATTAGTGGGCGTTAATACAAACTCATTAAAACAAGTAGGAGTTCCTAAATCAAGCCATGACTTTTTAAAATAAATTAATACATCTAGACATTCTCTAGACAGAGCAGGTGTCGAATGTGACCTATGTATCTATCACCTATACAATTATCATACGTCTAGAGGAAATTGTCATTAAAACCACGGCATGTATTTTGGGTATACAATATTAAGAAATGTGTTTTTCTTTGTGCTCACTGCAGCAGCAGAGAAGAGTGAGTGTTATACGATGGTGATTGTATGCAGGGTACGGTTGCAAGATACTCCTGTTTTGTGGGGCGAACTGCCTGGTGTCTCTGAAATTAAGGATCTTCTGAATGCAGAAAAGCAGTGACATATATTTTGAATTTTAAGCATGGATTAGCCATTTTCTACAGAAAGAAGATGTCAGAATGGTACCTTAAGCTATTAACTTTTTACACTGTTTCCATTACTATAGTAGTTAGGCCTCTTCTCTAATCTTATCTAAGTGCAAAGTGATGAGAGAGTAAGGCCAGATCCTTCTCCTTCTGAAGTAAGCGCTTCCCATTTATTTTCCTGGGAGTAACACTGTGATTTTATCAAGATACTAAGATTTAATATTATGCACAATTTCAAAATTATGGGCTTTAATTTAAATCTTTTAAATCTTAAATTGTGAACACTGCGAGTGGAAAGATTCTAATTAATGTGATCAAAAATCTTTATTCAACTATTGAGGCTTAAATACAAACCGAGGTCAGAAATGCAAAATGAAGAACTTTGAGTTATTTATCCTGTGCAAAATCAAGATTCGAATGCAGAGACAGAAAAGTTTCACCTTCCTATTAGTTATTCTACTCATCAGCCCACAGTTGTAAATATGTAATCAAACCGTTAATAATCAAACCAGTTCCATTTTTAAATTGTTTCTTTAAACTATAAGTATATACACATAAGTAGAAAGTTAATTTTACTGTTACTAGTCTAGTGGAAATAATGTAGTTTCATATCTGTGTATCTACCCATTGGTCTTAAAATAAGTGCAATGTAGAATTTCTCTAGGACCAGCCTTTACTTTCTTGAGCCAGTTCCATTAGAAGGAGAGAGCAACAAAATGCACATAAAGGAAAATACAAAACAAGGAATGCTTAATGCCACCTGGAGCCAAGTGTCTGATCTCAGCAAAATCACTGGTCTAGAGCTCAGCTAGCACTTGAAGTAAGAATATACCATGACTGTTCCATAGTCATAAGGAAGTAGCTATACCCATGTTGCACGCAGGGAAGGGACCATGACCCGAACATGCCTGGAAGGAAGGGGCGGGTGGACACGGGAGATGAAGGTCAGCATTGCCTGGTTGTGGCTGGGGGGTGTCAGCTGGGATCCTGGTGTGCTTCATGCCGCTGTTGCTGTAGTCCCAGGACTGAGTGTGTGCTAAATGTGTCCTCTCGAGATTGTCACTTTGTAAAGGGAAGACTGCCAAGAATGAGAAAGGTTCTTTTATCATTTATATGAAAATGATCTAGCCCTCCACTCACTGCCTTGTTTGCACAGAATCCTGTTTGCTAGCTGCCACATGGAAACAAACAGAAAGTGAAACAAAGGCAGATACATTACCTGCACGGAGAGGACAAAATGCTGCGTAAGGGTGCGTGAGAAACTTGCCGGTGCTTGTTTGCCTTACTCCAGTGAGTAGATTTATTTTCCACAAGCCAGAATCCAGGTCCAGAGGACACCAAACCATTAAAGAAACCTTCCCAGAGAGCAAAAATAATGACTTAACAGTCACAGCTAGAACTACGGGTGAGATTTCATGTGATGGTTGAGCCTACATAATGTCTTCCTGCTTCTGAGGAGAGTGACTCTGTCCTTCGCCAGGCCTGGCCATGCACTCCCATCTCTTTTGGAAGCCTCCTGCCATCCTTTGATGAGTCTGCTCACTTTGCTAGACCAGCAGAAAACTAGCCAAGCCAAGACGTAAATAGTCTGCAACAACTCATTCATGTGACAAGGAACACCGAAACCTGGGGAAAGGTTGGGAATGGTGTATCCAGGAGTAGGGAGTGGGCAGTACAAAGAAAGGAGGACTGGCCCTTTCCATGGCAGCAACCCGCTTTAATGTCTCTGTCACCTAGTGAAACCTCAGCCTAGGCCACAGAAAATGCTGGAGGAGATGTCTTTCTCTCAGGCAAAGAGAAGGCTGTGTCACATTCCAAAATGTGTAAGGAAAGAAAAAAATTTGGCTAAGATCTAGAGGTTACAGCCTTTTCCTCATCTTACACAAAGTGACTAAATAATGCTTTGTGAGAAGAAGCTGGTTTTGAGTAACTTTAAGCATCTGCTAAAGGAAAAGGATTTTTACCGTTCCCTTTTGAGTTACTGTGTTGACTGAAGGGGGGAGTTGCAGGCCAGCAAGCCAATTTAGGAATGTCTAGGAAATGTGATTTCCTCAGATGAGGGTTGAAAGTCATAAGCCTGGCAAACCAGGAGCCATTTAAGAAGGTTCTGGAGTGTACATCTCTGTGCATTCATGACACAGACGTTAAAGCCTCTGGAGTATCTTAGCGTTACGTTAGAGGTTGCTGCAGATTAATGTTGCCTCAGATTAACTGTCTAAATTAAGTCATTCTTCTTTTGAACTGACAGGATGAAGCAATTCAGTTTCTTTGTGGCCTTGTGCTAAGGAACAAGAGGAGGCCACCAAAGGGGTCACTTGATGGTTTCTGATGAAGTCTGATCGGTTAAGCTGTAGCCTGAGGAGTTACCTGCAGAAGTAACTTCCCCTAGCAAACACAGGGCTAGTAACAGATACAGGGGACAGAAAAGCATTAGTGGAAGCGTTTAGTGGGACACTGAACTACTAGAAAAAAAAGTGATTTCTGAGCCAGGAAACTGCTTTCAGTGCTTTTTTTTCTATTGTATTCCAGGCTACAGGTCTTTTCTGAATATTCTTATAAATAAGCATCACTACATTCTGTCAGCCAATACTTTAAAAAAAAAACTCCCTTGGTTTTCCTTTTAATGGCTGTCTGAATAGGATGAAGATGACATTATTTCTGTCAGTGATATAGGTGTGTTACTTGTGCTACCACATTGCTGAGACTAAACATGTTGTGAGCACGCAGTTATGTCATATGCTCTGCTGGCTCATAAAAATAGAGCCTGTAGGCATCATGAGCAGCAGGTCATACTCCTAGATGCCCAAAATCCAAGCCAATAGTTCAGCCACATGGAGATTTTTGTATTTTTAAACCCTGAGTCAGAGAAATGACACTTCCATATACCAAAACAAATATTTTAAAAGGAAATTCCTATACCTTCTGGTAGCAGAAAGGCAGAAATCTGTGTCATGGCTGTCAATAACCTTGAGTATACGTATATTTGCACTGTGAGTGAGAGGCTAGAACAGGATGTCTCCCATTTCTCTGCCCAAATCGCCCTCCTGCAGCCCTGGAAGTATGTTTCTCAGCTGTGATATGTTCAGAATGCAGCTCCCAGGGAACATCTTGCATGCATTTCAGAGGGACAGGTCATTCCCTTCCCCCTCAGTACTTAAACCGGTGCGTTTCAACAGTATGCTGCTTGACTCAAGCCATGCTCAATAGTGGAAAAGAAACCCTTTACCTGCAGAAATGCTGAACAGAGGTTCGTGAAAGCTACTGTAAGGTTATGTGGCCTTTTGGACATCAGAATAAAGCAAAGATACATGTTCTCAACAGCAAGAGACCACAAAGGACAACTGTCACGGCAGTGTCTAACACCATGTCTACAACCCTACACAGGCAGGATTCCCAGGACTGCAGAGACTGAACCGCGACAGTGCGCCTATATTTCTGTTACACAACATATTCTTTTTTTCATTAAGTGACAGGGCAAAACTTAAATTTAATTGAAAGAACGGTTTTATAAAGTCAATTTTATAAATAAGTGTATTTCCCCATTCCTAAAGGACACTGTGTTACTTTTTACTAGCCAAGACAACTATTTTTAGCTTATCCCATGCACTGTTGAAATTGTCAGTAGACCGAATGCTGGTTTAACAGATGGGTACACGTAGAGGCGTGTGAGAGCATCTCTATGTGAATCAAGTTTAAATGTTAGCTTGCATTGCCATCCAAGAATACGGAGACAGTAATCTCTGTAAAGCTCATGAAAGATGCCGGGAGAATACAACATTGCAAATCTGATTCAGAACTGCACAGTTTATAAATATGTGCCCTTGTTGCTATGGTAGTTTTAGTTTTGGTGACTCAGGATTATGCAGCATCAAAAAGTAACCCACCTTGAAACGTGGGGGTTCTGCGTAAGAATCTTACTCAGAAGAGACAAAAACAAAGAGAAGTCTGCTTCTTACAAAATTTACTTTAAAATTTTGATAGCACTTTGTGCATAGCCTTCTTACCTCTTTTTTTCTGGATGAGGAATGTACCAGAGTTTTCACTGTTACTTGTGTACATTTGTCACACAATCAGAGCAGAGAATCCACCAGATTTAAAAACAGAAAGTACAATGACTATCAAGTAAAAAAAATGAAAGTAATGCCTCATAAGTGTCTCTGTCATGGCCTTTTCATGCTGAAAAAGGATTTTATATTTTCATATCCCAGCTCTCCTTTTACAATCCATGATCCTTTATAAAAATCTCGAAGATTTATTAGAAAGTTTCATGTCAATATATACTGTATTTGTCACTATTTCTTCCAATTATCCATCTTTCCCAGAGCTTGAGTTGATGAAATTAACTTTGATATATTAGTTATGTTCACTGGGGAGAGAAAAATGTTAGGACAAAATGTTTAGAAGCTGTAATGTGGCTGTTGCTGTTCAAGATGAAAGACAAGACAAGACAAAATTTTACATCCCAGAGGCTGACTATTTTGGGTAGTGCAAAACCTTCATCCATGTACTTCTGTGGTCCAGAAGCCTGCATGAAATAGCTTTGAACGATGGGTGCAACGCTTTTAAGAAAAAATGGAGAACCAGAAAGCACACTGATAATGTTCTCATTGCTCAATCATTGATCCCTTGAAGCCTGCCGTTACATTAACTGAAAATGCATGCACGCATAGATGCTATCTATCTCTGCAAACCTTCTCGTGGCTACCTCTAGAGAAAAGGAGTCCTACCGAATTCAGTGCTAGTGCTTGTATGTGGAAAATTACATATTCAATCACCTTTAGTGCTACGTACACACACGCAAACAAAGGATTTTACAGCACGTCTGGTGTGTTGGGTAGTTATGTAGTTGGTAGAGACACACCAAAACAGCATGATAAAACTAGGCCTACTTGGTGTGTCCTTAAGTTGCGCACATCTAAACGTCTCTAGTCAGCGTACTACCATTACCGTAAACACCAATGAACAGTTATGCCGTGATCTAATTCAATCTTGCGATATTTGCGATATTGTCCTGCAGTAATGACTGTTAGAAGACAAATTTTCTACTCACTTTCAATACGGTCTGCAAAGAGACCCTTAATATGTAGGCTTTGGTCTAACCCTCTGCTCAATGAATTTCACCCTCCGTGCTTAGGTAGATAACTGGAAGACAGCATCAGATTTCTGCAGCAATTATTACTGGTAACTGTATATGTTTATCTCCATTAGTACTGAATTAGAAGCTGTAGAGGATCCCATCTCCTCTCAGACACCCTGATTGTGCAAAGAAATTGAATTACATCAAACTGGTAGGATGGGGTAAAGAATATGGCCCCATATGCATTTACTATTGAAGTTATAAACTTTTATGTGAGATAGGAGATAAGAAAATACAGGATTTAAAAACGTTTTAAGAATTATTATTATGACTTTATAATCATTCCCTTCTTGTTCTGAATTTTGTTGAATACAGAAAATGTGAACAATTGCAGAGATTAACCGGTTTACAGGAATGACAGCTCTATTTTTTGATAAGGAAGACCATATGTTTTGCTAGATCACGTTCAAGGACCACATAGAATTTACTGCAGAGCACACAGCTATCTGGGAAAGGCATACATACTCCATATATATGGAATGTTTGAATTTCACCTGGCTGCACAAGTGAATTATATCTTACCTATGGAGTCTGTAAAAAGCCTCAAACACAACATAACTCCCAAATGAGGCAACTCCCCCCCCAAAATATTTAAAAAAATAAAGTCAAGAATGTAGAACATACAAATAGCTGCAGTGTAAGGAAAAACATTTGCTGAAATTCTCTGAAAAGCTGGAGCTGAATCAGTGAAAAATGTCCTGGAGAAAGGAACAAAAGGAAAGTCTTATGTCTGGTCTTTAAAACCAGACTTTAGAACAGAAAGAGTGGTGCTTTCTGAGCTGTGGAACCTCTGCCATTTGCCAATAAGCCAAGTAGAGTGAGCTGAAGGAGTCGAAGGATCCATGACCAGAAAGAAAAAGCTGAGCTGTAGGAATGAAGTCAAGCAGTGTGGGCTGGAGCTCTGATGGAAACCTAAAAACATGCTCCCGTGATAATGAAATTCCTAACAGAGTGCATTTTGAATTAAGTGCCTATCAATTTCCCGGTGACTTTGTTGCTAATAAAGCACCTGATTTGGGTAGTGCCTGCTGAAATCAGTGTATTACATTCTTAAGCTACATGGTTGCTTTGAAAAGTCAAATTTTCAGACAGCAACTGAGAGAGAAAGAGGGAAGCAGCATGTTGGGGAGAGTACATGTGAAATATCAGTGACACCTGGGGAGGGAAGACTCAGCTTTTATCATGTGTTACCTTCTTCTGGGTTATAGTTTTTGGGTCCTTCGGAAATGGCACTGGATTTAGAGTCTGTCACCAAGGAAGTTTGCCCATGAGGAAAGGATAACAGCAGGCGGGTGGATCCTGCACACATCCCCTCCTTAGACACGAGTCTGTGGTTGGACTAGATGACCTTACACGTCTTTTCCAGCCTTAGTGATTCTGTGAGTCAGTCAACGCAGCCGAGCTCCTGGCTGGTAACTGCCAATACTGGGCTGGTGGTACACGTGCGACGCCAAAGCCCAACTCAATCACCCGTGTGAGTAATAAACACAGCAAAGCCTGCTTCTGAAGTGTGTTACGCAGTCAGCCATACTTTCAAACCCAGAAGCCTGAGCTGTACAGGTGGGTAGTCACACAAGCTGTCAATGGGAAAGTATAAATTAGGTGCCAGGTAATCGTTCATCCACCTGCTTAGACTGCAAGTCTTTCTCTGGCAAACATTTCATCCTGGCTACAAGATGTCGTCTTCGGTTCCCCATCACACTGCGCCTGCAAACTGTCAGCGCGGTGTATCTCATGCACTGCTGTTTGAGTAAAGCCGACGGGTGCTATGCAAGTACCTCCAGATGAAAATCTGTTCTGAAAGACGTTAAGAACAACACAGTGCTGCAGGTACCTTACAACTACTACTCCTTGTGAAATGCCGCTGACATATTTATCAATGAAAATGGAAATAAGAAGCCTGAGTAGGTTGTGAGACTGCCCGCCGTAAGAAGGAGACATTACAATTAAAAAAGAACAAACCATGCAAAAAATGAAGCGTGTGAGGATCGGTGACCCTCTCAAACTATACTTTAATTCCTGTAATTAGTTGAAAATAAACCTTTTTTTCCAGTAAGTTTAAAACCACATTTTATCCCCAGAGATGATTCAATTTAAAACAAAACACATACTGCTTTTAGCCAAAGAAAACATACTATGCATGGAAAAAAATGTACCACGTGTAATAGCGTGGTTCCTAGAAGTCGCAACTCCGAACGAGTACATCTTAGTCTTTGTCTGTTCAAATGCCGTATGCTTTGTAATGAGCTGCTTTCTCCCAGCGGGAAAGGCGGATGTGCTAGCCAGGTTTTCAGGTGATGGAAGGGAACTTGAAGTACAATAAGCACAGGGACTTATCCACTGCCACGCAGCAGCGCTGGAGCAATGGGAGATGGTGCTTCTGCACAAGCTGCCCCAACGTGGACGGGCCTAACCTCCCAAAACGAAGCATTCTCAGGAAGTCACCCTATTTCTTTCCTTTGTTCCTCCAAGCGGCTGCATTTGCCCCTTGTGCCGGTGCAGGCAGAAACGCCGGTGTTGCTGGCTGTGACACAGGTCGCTGGCAGGGACGGGCAGCCCCTTTCACTGGGCTGCTGGGCAGAGGCGGAGGAGCACCGTGCCTCCAGCCGCAGAAACCCTTGGGAGCCACACACCCGACGCCTGCCTTAGGTTTTCGGGGCTACAAGCCTACACCAGACACCCCAATGACCCGTACCCTTCCTCTTCCCCGCGCGTTCTGGTTCGGAGAACACCCTTCGGTGCGGGCCCTCATCGCTTTCTGAGTGTATTTTGTCAGCCTCGAGTCCAAACCCAGGCCACAGCGGGAGCGGACCGGTGCCCGGGCCGCCCCTGAGGCGAGGCCCCGGCGGGTAGCGTGTACCGGGCAGGACTGCGCCGCCGGACACCTCTTGGCCCGGCTCTTGCGGTGGCGGGGATTTCCGGTGGGAGAAGCCGGTGACCCTCGGGTTGACCTCTTGAACTCACGGGCCCGGGATGAGACACAGCGAGACAGCCTCGCCCCAGTCACAACACAGGCCGCCGCAGCGGCGGCGGCGACGACGCTCCCCCACCGGACCCACGCCCCCCCAGTGACGCGCCACCCGCCTCCCCGCCGCCGGGGAAATCTCGCGGGGTTATGCTAATGTCCCGCCGTTGCTCCGCCCCTCGGGCGCCTCCCGCCCCGCCCCCTCCGCCTGGGCGGGTGAGCGAGCGAGCGAGGGAGCGCGGCCGCGGTGCGCTGTGGGATACTGGCGGTATATAGTCTATCCTCGGCGCGGCCGTAGCTGAGGGGGCCAGGCGGGAGCGGGGTATGAAGATGGCGGACGCCAAGCAGAAGCGGAACGAGCAGCTGAAGCGCTGGATCGGTTCCGAAACCGACCTGGAGCCGCCCGTGGTCAAGCGTAAAAAGACCAAGGTGAAGTTCGACGACGGCGCCGTCTTCCTGGCCGCCTGCTCCAGCGGGGACACCGAGGAGGTGCTGCGGCTGCTGGAGCGGGGCGCCGACATCAACTACGCCAATGTGGACGGGCTCACCGCGCTCCACCAGGTCGGTGCGGAGCCGCTCCCGCCGCCCGGGGAGGGGGCCGGCCGGGCTCGGGGGCCGGGACCGGGGCTCGGGCAGGCGGGGAAGGGGGGTCGGCGGGGCCGGCCGGCGATGCGCCTGCCCCCGCGGAGGGGGTGGCGGAGGAACGGGGCCGGCGGCGGCTGCTCTACCCTCCGCTGGGGGGTGTCGGGGCGGGGAGGGGCCGGGAGCGCGGGGCGGGAGCGGTGGCCGCCGGGGTCAGGCTCGGGGGCAGGGGGCCGGCTGGGCTTGGGGTGGGGGGGGCCGAGAGGCTGCGCCCCCTCCCCGGAGGCCGGGCGTCGGAAGGGGGCGGCGGGGGAGAGGTGCCGGTGACCCTCTTCGGCTCTCCCCGCTGGCTTCCCCTGCCGCTAGCGCCTCCCTCGGGGGGAGCCGGAGGGAGCGGGCCCTGCCCCGTGGGGTTTGGGGGACACGGGGACAGGTGGCCCCCCCCCGGCGGTGGGGCGGTGGCCGGCAGGTGAGGGAGGCGGGCTCGCCCCGGGTGGGGGGGCCTCCCCCCGGCTGCCTCCCGCCCGGGATGCCGGCAGCAGCCTCCCGCTTCCCCCTCTCCCCGCTTCCCCCTCTCCCCGGCCGCGGAGCGGCTGAGCCGATTAAGCCCCGCTCGCGGGGGCGAGCGGAGGGACGGCTCATCTGCTTCGCTCCGGTTTCTAAGGGGAACCGGGGTTTTGTTCCCGATACGGAAACGTGTATCAACAGCAGGCGGCTGGCTTGCCTGCGCCGCGGCCTCTGCCGCAGTGTGGAGCCTGAACTTTGAGGGGAGCGGGACATTGTTCCTCCCTGCGTTGGGGAGCAGTGCAAAAACCCACCAAACCCCGAATCCGTGTTGCTTTGTTCTGGTGTGGGGGTGTGGGAGGGGGAGTGGTGCTGAGGGGGAGAACTTTCACTTGGGGCGGGGGGGGGGATTGGAAGGGAAACTGGCTGTGAAGTTTCCTCAAAATGGATGCTTTGTGCATGTTGAACTTCATCGCAGTCTGATTGGAATCCCCAAACGTTAGCCAAATAAGGAAAGGCTGTGGCAATCCGGCAATAATGCGGGTTTGCCTGAATAGTTTTTGTTTCTCTAGAAGGCCAAAAGCTTCCACACGGGATTAAATGTGCTGGCTATCCAGCAGGCGAGCTGTTCTCTCTGACAGGCTAGCTTCTTGTTCTGAACTGTAGTTGTTCAATAGTTAAAAATCTTAATGGTTAGGAGGTGTAGGTTAATCAAGAAAATCTGTAGAAATCTTCCCCAGACAGTTAGGTGAGGTCATTAGGGCATTGTTGTTATACGGTGCTTTTCTTAAAATGCATTAAACAAAAATAGGGTGGTGAATTTATCCATTCCGTATAGATTTATCAAGGATGTGAGGCTCTACAAGTAAATTGCCTCACAGTACTGGATAGAAACCCCTTCTGAACATAAGATACAAAATTTTCCTCCTCTTTGCTCCGTTTCCAGTGTAGGAGTTGTCACTTGCTCCCCTGCAAAGGGTATTGGTTTACTTTCAGTTGTGAACTGAACTGGAAGAATGAGCGTGTGTTGTGGTTAAGGCTGTCAGCACGTTACCCCACTTCAGGCTAGCCTGTCAGTTCGTAGCGAGGTTTTATGTATTTATCCTTCTCTAATCAAGTGACGACTGCTTCATGCTTCCAGGGAGCTCTGTATTAGAAGTCATACCTTAACTGGTTAGATCGTTGGGTCTGCAAGTTACTGTACTCCAGCGATTGGTAGGAAGGAATGATGTTTGGTTTAACTCTGTTGTTAGAATGACATGAATGGTGTTGTTTCTCATCATGAAGCTCAGATGGCACTTTCAAAATGTCTTTGATTCTGTATACAACAAAGCTTTCGTCAAGGTCACACTGAGCTGCTTCTCCCCTTCTTTTTACCTATAGTCAGCTTGCAGTTTGGAGGGCAAAGTCTAAGGGAACAGAGCTGAAGACTTAGGTCTCTGCTACAACTCTTGCTCGCTCTCCTCCTCGTCCCCTCCCATCCTCTAATGATATCAATGAGCCTTTTATGGTTTTAGTAGCAAACAATAATATCAATTATTAAATTATAATCCTTTTGAGGTGGTCCAATAAATGTGGTGCCTGTTGCTAATAAAAAAAGGCATATAACAAATCCCTGCCTGTGACCAACTCTGAATTGTTTTACTTTTACTGATAATAACCTTATTTTCCTCTAATATGCCATATAAAAGGTGCAAGTCGTACGTGATGCAGCCTGTAACGTGAATTCATTTAATTAGATTTGGCTGTGGCATGGAACAAAGCTGTATCTGTTCCCAAAAGAAACTCTTCAAAAACTTGTCATTCTTCCTGCCAGTTTTGACTGCCGGACGTCAGTTGTGTCAAAGTCCTTGCTCTTGTGTTTGACTGCCGTGGTTTGTTGTTGCTCTGTGGGTTTTTTATGTGTTTGGTTGGGGTTGGTTTTTTTGTGGTGTGTGTCTGTCAGATCCCATGTAGACTTTTCTGCTTCACAGGAATAAATTTATCTTAGCAAAGATCAAGTGACTACCTTTTTTGGGGTTGTGTCCTTTTTTGTCTTGCATCTAACTTTTTTGCAGTTATTGAACAAATGCATGTGTCTGAAATAGAATGAAATGTTTAATGTACTATCTGGCCTTTGGTTTTCCTGCTAGATATGAGTTACAGGAAGAGGCTTAAGCTGCGTTTTCTTTTTCACAGCCCAGGTCGTTGGAAGTGCTGAGAGGAAAAGTATCATTAATCCTGAAATTCTGGTGAACTTCAGGTCTGGTCTTTAATGGAGCATCAAGTTTGTTGCTAAAGCCAAGTTTTCCTCTATTAGTGGGGTAGAATGCTGTCACTATCAGAAGGCTTTATGTGGAATTGTTTCTCTTTGTGCATACAGGAAATTAAAAAAAAAAAAAAGGACAGTTGGCCTGGTAGGTCAGAGGAGGGAGAGGGGTGTATATGCGGGTACTTGAAACTGCCAGTTAGTGATTTTAATTTATATTTGCATGTGTGGAAACGAGTAGACTTAAGTGCATCAAATCTGAGGACTTCAGTTAAATTTCTTTAAGTTAAAGGTCTTGCAGAAGGGGAAAACTTTGTCATTAGGTGATGATTATTATTCCTGCATGTAATGTTGGATTCAAATATTCTCTTTAAGAATGTGTTTTAGCATAAATTCAGGTTAGGCCTTCAGCACAAAGGACATAACTGGGTATTCCATTTTTCTATCTATGGGAGTTGCATGTGTATGTCTGTAAGACCAGAAAAATTACTTTTAAATTAGACCTTAAATTTATACTCGGATGTCTGCTCTGTTAATTTAGTGCCGGTTGAAGTTGATTATTTTAAAATGTTGTGTTCCCAGACAGTTGTCATGCAGGAGGAGATCTAATTTACAGATGGTGCAGCTTTTCTAATCTGCCTTAACAGTTGAATGTAAGGAGAACTTTAGAGAGAAAGAAGAACCCCAAAGGTGAGCTGTGACCTTGCAGATTAATAGTTTCTGCAGAAGGGAGGGGGAAGTGGCATATTTAGAAGTAATGTTGAGGAGAGGCTATATACTGTTCTTAATAAAACCTGGTCCCTTCTGGGGCAGATGTTTTTATTTGGAGTGCGATTCAATTCTATCATCCTGAAAGCTTATCACCTGTCCTTCGTCAGAGTTTGGACTCTCTTCCTCTCTTTCCTTGCTTTCCATGAAAGAGGGATTGGTTCACTAGCTCTGATCGGAATTTATTGCTTAAGTGCCTGAAAGTAGTTTGTCTGAAAGTTACGTGGAGCTTTGTACAGGAAAGAGGAGCCCACCCTTTCTGGGCAGCACCATGGGACGGCTGCTCATGGTGGGGAGGGACCAAGATGTGACCAGTTTCCTGGAAGGCTGGATTTCCTGTGCACATTGCTCCCCTGGGAGCATGGGGTGTGCACTGTGGACTACCAAAGATGACGGTTGAGATTAGGCTGTGGTTAGGTATGACAATTTATGGAGCCTGCTTTTTGGCTGCCCTTTTTCTTTGAGGCTGCCCAGATTTAGGAGGTGGTAACCTGGTTTTTGGCCTCGTTCTGTCTGGGTGAGGAGGGTGGGTGCTGCAGCCTAATTCCACCATGTAATATGAAAGGAGCATGTCCTGCTCTCTTGAGCTTGCCTCTTCCTGCGGAGGGTACTGTTTTGGAGGCAAGATAAGGGAAATTGTCTTGACTGTTTGCGCGTGGGGATCATTGAGTGTTGTGTAGGTGGTGTGATTGGTGAAGGAACAGCAAGAGAGGCTCCTAATCCTTAATGAGGCATTCATGTGCTCTTTTTTCTGTCCAGAACAAGTACAGTTTAATTGAGCAAAGTTCTCCAAAGGCTGTCTCTCTGTTGCAAATTAGTGTTTTTCTGCAACCCCTCAAGTTGAGACTGTTTATTGACACTGTAGTTACGTATTAGTTTGCAACCACAGCAGTATGCGGTGTTAAATAGAAACTTCGATTTGATGCCGTCACTGTAGGGCTCCACCGCGTTGATCCCTGTGTACTAATTAAGATGCTGAGAAACTCTTCATGAGTTTCGCTGAACATTTATGCTTTCTAACTGATTAAGGGCAGTTATTGCTGTCTTAGTAGTATTTCCTGTGGGTTCTGTGGGATTTATTTCTTGGATAAGAAGTACCTTCATTTATGGGAGTTTCTGCAATAGTTTATGTGAAAAAATGTATCGGGATTCTTGGTGGCATGCTCATAGTACCTGATGTGGTAAAGAGTATCCTTGTGGTTGGCATCAACTCTCATCCTGAATACGACGTCCTTTCAAATAGCAAGGAGTGATGAAAAAGAGGCATAAAACCTACCAGCGCTGGATCCCTTTGCCTTAGAACTTGATAGAGGGCATTAAGGCTGCACTGTTGGGATCCTTATTGACAAATGATAACATAGGTCATGTATTTGAGCTGGGGCCACAGCATGCGGAGCATGTCAAGTCATAAGAGTAAATAACAGCTTGCTACAGTCTTAAATCTCAAGGGAGTTTGCATCATAGCAGCAGCACCCAATAACAACCAAGGGTAAAGAAGGTATGGCAATAGCTCAGAGCTATCTTAGTAACCTCCTAGCTATGACTTCTGCTCTGCCTCTTTTGGAGAGTGAAGATACAGGTGTGTATGGTGAACTTGTTAGTTTTTCAAGACAGCCAAGTAGGAGAGCTTCCTTTCACACAGAAAGGTTTGTACTCAAGTTATGAACCTGATGCCTAAATCTTACTGTTTGGAGGGGAAACAACCTCCTACCCATAAACCCACTAGTGCTCTCATTGTAGATGACTGAGAATTTTGGAGTCGTTTGCTCAGCTTATGTTTTCCGGGTTTGATTTTTGTTTTTAATTCTGTATCTGTACAACAAAGCACAGAGAAAATGAGTCCTGAAATAAGTGCAATGTTGACTTCACTCTGTGATTACGCTACAGAGGCCTATTTGTTTCAAATCCTCTTTGTAATAGGAGTTGGTTCTTGTGTGGGCCACAGATCTTTCTCTCCATAGTTACAGTAGCTAGGTTCAGATTCTACAGTAAGTACTTGTTAGCTTCCTACTGATCTTGTCATCTAAAATTATTTTTTTTACCCTTTGAAATGGAGGCAAGAAGGGGGGGGGGGGAGGGATGTTTCTTCATTATATACTTTAAGTATAATAGTGGAAATTTAAATGCTGCATTCGAAAGAATTGTTCTGCTTGATCTTTTATTAAAGAAACAAGTAAATCTTTTCACCTTTTTAGGTTTATTATCTCCAAGAGTATCTTGGCCTCTTTGAAGTCTTGTCAAGGTTAAACCTGGGGTTTCGATATCTGGTTACATAGCAGTTTTCATTGCTCTATGGGTATTTCTTGTGCACAAATAGAACAACCCAGGTGAATTCTAGCATATAGTAATTGTTTTAAGTATTTAAACCAATTAAATACTTAAACTGACAGATTTCTTAAACTTACCTAGTCGTGGAGGAAGAATTCTGTGTTCAGTGTAAGGATGAATGCAGCTGGTAGGGATTTAGTTTACTGAAGCTGATGTTCTGGAACAATTTCTGCTTGTCTGTAGTTTGAATTTCACTGTAGCATTAATGCTGCTTTTACAGTAAAGCTTGGTCTGGTTTTCTGTGTATTCTGGCGTATTCTTGGTATTGTTAGAACACTTTTTCACGGTAAATCATCAGAAGTGCCTTGTAAGAGTAGATGAGATGTGCTCTTGTATATATGAATAACACTGATGTGAATATGCTTGAGCTGAGGCCGCCTTGGTCTTGGCAATGTGGTAGCAAGTGTTGGTTTTGTGTTTGTTTTTTTTTTTGTTTGTTTCGTGTTGTTTTTTTTTTCCCAAATGACTAAATTTCAGTTTGTTATCTGAATCTGAGGCTAGGAGACAGAAGCAGTTAGTATAAATCATTAGTAGAGAGACTTGGGTCTCCTAACTGAGGATCTGTATTCCCAGCTTAAGGGTATATGCTAAATTTTAATGGGAACAGATGGCTTGACAGGCTCTTGGCCAGTTCTTCACTTGTTTATCCCTTTGCTTGTACTCTCACTTGCCCTCTTTCCCAAAGTTGTTACTTGGACTGGTAAGACACTGCAATCTTCTCAAAAGCTGAGAGCCCAGCGGATTGCTTGTCTCTTTCTGTATAATTGTGCCTCCTGAGGCTGGGCTGACAGGTTGTGGAATTGAGGAATGTTTGTGCATTCTACCAAATTCTTAAAATTTTATCCAAGAATATATTCCGATGGGTTAGACTTAGAAAAACTAGTATGCTCTGAAAGGAATGTAATGGTAGTTTTGGACAGCTATAGCATGAGTACACCCTTCTGGAACTCTGACAACCAAGAAACTAAAATATGCCTTATTACTGCCGTAACTGTACTATCAATATAGAGTGTATGCATATGCACCGTATGAGGACCTTTACCCAGCAACCGTATCGCTGCTTAACAGTGCATCTTTCCTCATTGATCTGAGCAATAGTAAAAATGCAAACTGGAATGCAGCTGCAAGGCTGTGGAGCTGTTGGTAAGCTGGGCAGCTTCTGATGCTGCTGGATGGGTGGAGACATTCCAAGCTGCTTTACTTTCCTATATGCATTCCTGACATGACAGCCAATGGAAAGCATGGCATAAGAGTGGCAGCATTCCTCAGCTGTTTCCTTTCTAGTAATGTCCAGACTGTAAGGATAGAACAAGAAGGGAAAATACGAACAGGGTCCTTGGGGGCAGGGGGGTAGCTAGGGTGGGATTTTTTTTTTTTTTTTTTTGTGCTTTGACAATAGCTGGTACCCAGCTTTCTGTTTCAGTTGTTTAAGAATACTGAATCAGCCACTGCTTATCCTGGAAACACTGAATCTTTGACAACTCATTCACAAAACCAAAATTAGAGCAATATGATGAAGTCTTTGAAGAAGACTGTTTCTTATTTATGCCTGGGTCGTGTTAGTACTTACCCCATTAATCTATTTCTTAGACTAATGGCTTCTAGAGGTCTGTTAGAGTGAAGAGGGGAATTGACTTTAAGAGGGTGAAAGCCCTAAAAAAAACTTGACCAGCAAATGCAGCCTTATTTTGGGTCTATGCACAGAAGTAGGATTGTCTTTTAAGGCTGCAAGTAAATAGTTCCTGTACTACTGTAACTTCTGAATACTTTAATTTTACATTTGGTCTGTAACTAGCACATAACCATCTATTTTGATACTAAAATATTTGTAAGCTGTGGTTGTTATAAATGGTTCCAGCTCTAAATCATTCTGTAAAGGGCCAAATCTCACTGGTGTGGGTTTTTTTTTTTTTTTAAATCAGTCTGAAATATCCTTTGATTTATTTTCCCATGTTATGATGGTAATTCAGGGTCTTGAGTTCAAACTATGGGAGCGTGCTTTGACGTGATCAGTTAACCATCCAGTGGTGATTACTACACAAGTTTTAGGACTGAGGTGATTAAGTTCTTCTGTAGCTGTTTTACCATCTTGATAGTGAAGCTGGAAAAGTAACCAGAGCATCTTCTACATACATACTTGAGAATTTGAGGTTTCTTGTAATCAGGGGATTACATGCAAGTCTTGGCCTTGTGTTGAGGATCTGAAATCTATGCATGCCACTTCTATTGTGAATTTCATTTTCCTGTTGTGGGTTTTTTTGGTTCTTTCACAGAGAGACTAAGATGAATGTTAGGAACATAAAACCTGTTTAATAGTTCTTCTTCAAACTTATGGGATGAACTTACTCAATTCAAGTGTTAAATATTAAGAAAAATACTGTTAAGTATTTGTTTAAGGCATAGTAACAGTATGTTCATCTCATAACAAAGGTGAACACAGCTGATGAGTGTGTACACTGATGGATGTGTGTGGTCAATGCTACCTTCTGAAACACTTTCCTTGGATGAAGCTTTCACTGAGAAGCTGCGTTACTCTGTCAAATCCAGGATCCTTGTGGGCCCTTTTTGAAACCAAAATACCATCTAGGACTACTGGCTTTGGAAGATTTGTCTTACTAATGTCCTGAAATTTGCTTTAGCATTCTTGACTGAAAACCTATGCTTCCGTTACTGAAGGGGCAAGTTTGTTGTTTTAGAGCTGCAAAGTATGCTGTCCCAAGTTTTAACCGAAGTGGTGTTGCTTGCAGTATGTTCACAAATGTTTGCAATTATTCTTGAATGAGTAGCCTTAATTAAGTGAATAATCTTAATGAAATCAACTTGTTTTCCAAAAGTGTGCCTCCCCCCATCCCAGAGATGAAACAGTCCAAAGCTACTGGTATTATCTCTTTGATTGATTGCTCTGAATTTTGGTTACCTTCCTGTGTTCTGTAAAATATGAGTAACACTGGATATTGTTACAGCGTTGTTGACTTTTTGTAGCTAAATAAAATAACAACTCTTAAACTTGTTTTACTAACCTGTTCTTTGGGAATGTTTTCAAATCAATCCATCCTGGTGCTGAACTTGCTGTGAACCTGGGCAAAAATGAATTGCTTTAGGTTTTAATAAAGTGAGACGTGAAGATTGGGGTGACAGCATTGTGCCTGTGGGCCAAATTGGGACTCCTGTTGTTAAGTCATCTCATTTCTATCAAACCATATAAACCCATTATTTCAGAAAGCCTGCCAAACTTCAAAATTTGCTACCAGTTATTTTGTTCAACTACTGCAACATGAATTATTTTAGGTTGTAATGATGATTTCTGCCACCCCCCCCACCACCACCCAAGGAGTCTGTGCTTTGTCTCCTACTCAGTGGAAAATAAAAGTTTAACACTTCATCTCTGAGAGAAGAATTTTTGTGTAACACCGGTTGTTTGGCCTCTCAGCAGAGCAGAGGGTGGGTTGCGCTAACACTGCGACAGTCAGTGGGTTTTTGTTGGTGAATCTCTATGGACGTGCCTTTCTGGTCACTCACTTTCTGCTTGCTTGTAGACAACCTAGGCAAATGCCTGGCATTTGTGCGCCTGTATAGCTACACTTGTATGTGTGTGATAGTGGTATTGAATGATAATACTTGAATGTCACATTGTTTATCAGGCATTTGTATGCTTAGGAAGAGAAACAACTTTCTCCCATCTCTGTAAAGGAGTAACTTAACAGATCTAGAGTGTCTTGTGCTTAACACTTGTAATATACTTGTTCGTGGCCTTCTTCAGAATTGTAAAATACTGTAATTGCCCTCTGGTTTAGTTGCACTGCCCTCAAACTTGGTTTTCTGTGAAATAATTTTTTCATATTTTTACCTGCAATTGGCAATGTTTTTACCTTATCTGCAGTCTGCCTGTCTCAGGCCTGAGCTGTCAATGTGACTTCAAAGAAAGCTCGTGAAGCTGTTGTATAAACAAGTTTTACCTATGACTGTGGGCAGATATAGCAGTGGTGATTTTAAAACTACCAGCTCAAAGGAAAATAGAGAACAATGTAGTGTGGATGCCAGAAGATACACTGCGTATTTTGTGCAAGTGTTTTATCAGTTACTGATTTTTGTAAGAAGATGTGGGAGTGGGGGAGGTTTTCTCTAGGTGTTTTCTCAGCAATTGAAGAGATAAATCCATAATATAGTAAAAAAAAAAATATTGTTGATTGTAATTACGGCTCTGCATTTGCAAGCTCAAGTGGCGGGTGGATTTTTCTGCTAGAAATGTTTATACCTAGAGCTATTTGTGTATCAAAATTCAAGTGTAACATCAGGAATGTAAAATGTAGGGGGATGGGTGCAGAATCTGAATTAATTTATAGGTTGTAATAGTTTGTGAGAAGAAAGACCTAAGTTAGAGGATCTGCAGCTGGGAACCAGAAAGAGGCTGACTTGAGGAACTTGTGCTTTGGCAGCGTAATACCAGTGCTGGATGCAACTGTAGATACTGATGTGAAGTACGGAAACACAGACAACCTCTGGCTGCTGCATGTGTACTGGAATTCTTGTTTAAAAGTGGTATTTTCTGAAAGTAGGATGAGAGGTGTGGGAGGATTTTTATCCTTTCCCTAATTTCCTCTAGAGAGTTGTTCTCAGATTATTTTAGTGCTAACCTCTATATGTAGTTATCCTTCACTTAAAACTAGCAATTAATGACTAATTCCTTGCTAATGGGCTAGTTTTGCACTAATGAATAGCAATGATAATCTAATTTCATAAGGCTGTCGAGTTTGGAATCCGTGTGCTCTTCTAGTGTCTAAGCAATGTTAAAAACAATGCTGTCTTATGATGAGATTACTTTAAAAAAGATAAATGCAAATGGCATTTTTTTTTTCTCCCCAGAGAGGAGGCTGAGCTTCATATAGTGATAATTATAGCTAGTTGACTACCATTAATTGGGAAAAAATATTTTTTTATTTATTTAAAAAAATTATATTTTGATGTAGCAGATGGATTGACTGAACGGTATGGTTGTGGGGGATTAAAATCGATTTAAATGTGTCTGGAGCTGTGATATATTTTTGCTGCAAGAAGCTGACCCATGTGAAAAATGGCTGTTCCTGTGAACAAGTTCTTAGGGCTTTCTGAAGCTTATTTGTTAGTAAGCTCTCTGGCACAAGGGATGTGGAAATAGGGGCCTTTTTCTGGATGTGTATGGAGCAGCTCCTGAGTGAAGGTCAGCTCTTGCATGTCAACTTCAGTTTGACTTAAAAGAACTTTATAAAAGCCAGAAAAGTATACTAAAACAAAGAAATCGATAAGATGGTAGATTTTAAAAGCTGTTGATGCTATTAATTGTTTGGTGTTCTGTTTTACAGTAAGTGACCTATCACGTCAGGTACATATGCTGGATTAAAACTTTTAAAAAAAAAAAAAAAAATTCTGGCATGGAAAAACTTACATTATATTAGTCTTATTACAGATACTTTTCCATTGAAGTTGTTCTTTTAACATATGGCATATAAGTAAAAGGCATTAGTGAAAGCTGAAGGCATGCAAACTATGGGGATTCCAGTAAATTACCAAGCAGAAGTTAAAAGTAACTTTCTGTTAAGAAGCTTTGTTGGCATAGGAGCTGTAGATTCTTCAGTGACATAGTGTATCATCAACTACACAGAGATATGACTCAAGTGTTTGCTTGAAGAGCTGATGTGTAATTTCCATCTTTTGGATGTCCTCCAGGGATTTTGTATCTCTGCAACCATTTAGTTTACCTGCACATATAGTAACAAGTTCTTAGTCTCTTCAAGACAGGAACTCTTCTGAGTGTGTTTGGAAGGCTTTGCTGTCTTAATTTCTTCTAGGATTTCAAGCACTCTTAACTTCTTCTCTAATTATGGTGAATGAAATTGTGGCCAGCAGGTCGAGGGAGGGGATTCTCCCCCTCTACTCTGCTCTCGTGAGACCCCACCTGGAGTGCTGTGTCCAGCTCTGGGCCCCCAGCATAAGAAGGATATTGACTGGTTGGAGTGAGTCCAGAGGAAGCCACGAAGATGGTCAGAGGGCTGGAGCACCTCTGCTATGGGGACAGGCTGAGAGAGTTGGGGTTGTTCAGCCTGGAGAAGAGAAGGCTCCAAGGAGACCTTATAGCACCTTCCAGTACCTGAAGGGGCTACAGGGAAGCTGGTGGGGGGGGCTTTTTACAAGGGCCTGTAGTGACAGGACAAGGGGTAACGTGTTTAAACTGAAAGCAGGGAAATTCAGATTAGATATCAGGAAGAAGTTCTTCCTGGAGAGGGTGGTGAGGCACTGGCACAGGTTGCCTAGAGAAGCTGTGGCTGCCCCATCCCTGGAAGTGTTCAAGGCCGGGCTGGATGGGGCTTTGAGCAACCTGGTCTAGTGGAGGGTGTCCCTGCCCATGGCAGGGGGGTTGGAACTAGATAGTCTTTAAGGTCCCTTCCAACCTAAACCATTCTATGGTTCTATGAATAATCTAATGTTATTCCTCTATAGCCAAGTTAATGATTTAAATATGGGAGAATATTCTTGGTGTTTCTTTCCTGTTCATTTTGCTTTGTTCTACTTCATTGCTGGTAATGTATTTGATAACATGCTTTGAATTCTGTTAATACTTGGAAGGTGTTTATGCAGAAGTTAAACAAATAACAGCCTAAATCAACTAATTTGCGTTGCTGTATTGCAGCTTAATATTGCAAATATTACCTGGGTATTAAAATTACCTAAACCTTAAGCCAGACCGTTCAGTTTTTAAAACAAGGTTTCAGATCTGGCTTCAGCTGTTAGGCAGTTGAGCTCATGTGATAGGCTGTAAAACCAGGGAGTGTCACTTAACTAGGAATGACATCACTAACTTTTTTTATCAATACAATTCTGTATTTACCTTTTGGTAGCTGTCTGTGGTTCATGGGACCCATGCTATATCATCCAGTTGCATAAGTTGTTCTCTGAAGTCGTTCTTCGACCTAGACGAAGGTGGGCACAAAGAAAGACAGGGTAGAAAATATCCCCCTGATCATAAGATAGAACAGTGACAGAGGTAGGACTTTTTTTTTAATCCAGGTAAATTGCCCCTTTTTCTGTCCTCCTGTCTCCTTGCTTTAGTTATGTTGTACAAACTGGATCTTGGCAATAGATTTCTTTTGCATCATAACTTGTATTAAATAAGCAACATTAGCTAGTTATTTGTGCTTCTCGATTTATAAAAGCAGGCTCTGAATTCAAGTCTACATCTGTAGAGAGTTAAACAAGGTGCTGATGCTTATGGAAACCCAGCATGTGCCCTACTTTGATTTCTTCCTCCAAGAAAGATCTGTTGCAGCCTTGTTTCCTTTCTTTGGTAGTAGCAGCAGCTATTGAGACAGAGGATATTTATGTCTGCTTTTTTTGACTTCCTGAGGATCCCTAGGATGACACCCATCCCCTCAGACCCATGATTGCACTACAAATTTCAGTTTGGAGTGTTTTAACTCTGATTAATGCAAGGAATAGCCAAATGTGAGGAGTTGGTACTGTAAAGCCAGTTATGTGAACTGAATATTTCTGTGAATTCTTGCTTTTGTCAGTCTGTGTGTGTAGATTGTGAAATGCTTCTGGCACTTACACTGGGTCCTGATTCACTGAGAATACGGATGATTCTGTTAGGCTATGCACCTTCTTAATCTCAAGTATTTCTGGGTAAAGTCCAGTTTTAGTAATGCTCTGTCTTTTAGAAGTTGCATGTAAGAATCTTGCTTAAATTCTTGAGTTAAGACACAAATCATAGAATCACGGAATGGTTTGGGTTGGAAGAGACCTCAAAGATCATCTAGTTCCAACCCCCCTGCCATGGGCAGATAATTTGCCTGCTTTATGCCCGATGTGGCATGTGGGTTTTCTGCAAATTTCTTAATTTCTGAATATAAGACTTAAAGTTCCAGATACTTCATTGACTGAGTTTTGCCAGTTGGAACCTGACTCCATGATAACACAAGTCTTGGAAAAAAATTATTAACCACTCCAGTGAATATTGCAAAAAGTTGTTAGTCTCTTGGAGGAAAATACGATTCCCTCCTTCCCTAAAACACTTTAGTCATGCAACAATAATACTGTTGCCAAGTTAGAAGAAGACTCTGAATGAAGGAAGCTGCTGCTTTCAAGATTATGCTCATACATGAAGGGTGAGTAGCGGACTGTTGGTGGCTTGCCGGAATAACTAGGGAAAGGTAATTTATTTTCCCCTATCTGTGTTATGGGGGTGGAGGGGATGAGAGCAGCACCTAACTTGTAAAATTGGACCTTCAGGTTGTCATAATGTCTAAACTGAAGAATGCAGTTAGGCAGCAAGCTACTGGCTAAATGGGACTGGTCCGTCGTGCCAAGAGAACCCTCTCTTCCGACAGCAAGGTGTGTTTCTCCAGCTGATCCAGTAGCTCTGGCTACTTGGCTATTTTGTATCTGAATGTGTATTCCAAGGCTTTTGACTTGGCATCAGGTTTATCGCTTTGACTCTGTCACAGCTATTGTCCCCAAAAGCAAGAATCAAGGGGAAGTGCTGCATCTTGCTGAATCCTGAGAGTTTAAAATGTCAGATTGGGCTGGTTACGGTCAAGGCTGTAGGGGTTGCAGTATGAAGTTGCTCAGTGAAAAAGTTCTGCAGAAGATAGTGTAGTTGCAAGCAACTGTGGAGAAGGGAAGTTATATTTTTGCAGCAGAAATAGACAACCTTTATCAGCAAGTAAGTTATAGGGAAGATGGAGATATATGAGATATATCAAGTAGTATGTAGGTAAGAGCAAACTTGGTGGTTTTGATTTTGTCTAGTTGGAGGAGTATTTGGAGGAGTCTGAATTTCTGATCTCTCTATTGGACTTAATACAGAACTTTCAGTTTCTAACCCAAAGACTGGTAGTGCATTTTTAAAACAGATTGCTGTGATGGTTATGTATATTTTTGTCCCCTTCCACTTCAAGTGTAAACTACAGTTATAGTTGATAATTCTTAACACTGAGTGGCTTTTCTTTGCAGGTATTAGGAGGAAGTATATCCACACCGTGTAGTTTGACTCTCATGGCATTCATTGAGTTCAGGGTTGAATAGGCAGGTGTGCTCTAGAACCTTTGGATACACAGTAGTGATGTAATTAACCTGTGATACCTTCATGTTATTACTAGGTCTTCATACTGTTTTTACTAGAATTTTGGCAGCCTTGATTAACCAATGGTACAGGTGCTTAGCTGGTTGACAGGACTCTTCAGCCACAGAACAAATAGTTAAAACTTTGGCTTTAATTATATCTTTGAATCTTTGATGCAATAAACTTTTGCAGCATTCTTTTTGAGCTTGGGAATGCAAGTGAGTATGTCAGCAGTAACTTTCTTAGAAGAATGTTCAAACTGGCAAGCTTTAACTTTGCTCTAATTTGTTTGCATTGGGTTTGACCTGTGACTTTAATATACATACCACAGACAATGAAAGAATTGTAAATTTTGTGTTGTCCTAATTCTTTCCTATATTATGCCAGTAGTTGTAACACTTTGTACTTGCACTGAGTGCCGTAAGCCAGCAATCCTTTTTTTTGAGTTCTTTCGAAGGACTGTGGGAAGGAGAAGCATGGATGTTGCGCTTGCTAACTGTCAAACATATGTTGAGTTGTATATGGCCACTCATTTAAAGATAGGGAAGTCCTTGAATGCGTGAAGCCAGAATGTTTACCCATTATTACTGTGTTGTGGGTTTATTGAATTTGTAATTTCCTGCAACATCTGAGCTAAAACTGCTAAAAGCAGATGTTAAGTTCTCCAGTGGTAGCTGAATCTCAGTAATAAAGTGTAGTGCAACTTCTGCCTCAGCTGATGAAGTTCCAGTACATGTGCTTTGGTGACCTTGGATTATATTTTGTGCATGTTCTGGCACAAGCAGATCCTTCAGCTTGTAACCAACCATGATGTGTAATCAAGGATAGCCAGATTGCTCTGACCTCCTGCAAGTTGGTCTCCTAAAATGGAAATTACTCATTTTGCAGATGGAAATTGGAGCCAAGCAGCTGTGAATTCCTGGAGACACATACTGAGGCAAATTTCATAACTTTGTTCTTCTGTTCAAGAACCAAATAATTGTGATGATTCCAGTGTTTGCCACTTGCTTTTCATTCTGTGATTCAGATCTTTTCCGTGAAGTCAGAAAGCATTTGTATGAGGATACTGCTTAATATCAAAAGCTTTTTTTGTTTTAAATAAGTGTTTTATTCATAATCCTCACCTTCCCTAGCTTCTTACCTTTCTTCCCCAAAACCAGTAAGCTCTCACTGTCCCACCAGCCTTTACTTCTGAGGCTGCTGTTTTAGGGAGTTAGTACTAGTGAATGTTTAATCAGCTCTTACAGACTGAATGGCAGGAAACTAGGATAGTTTGACAACTTCGTGTGCATGTTTTCCTACAGAGGTAGCAGTGTCTCTGACTCCCTGTGGTCTGAGGTGGGTATGGAACTGCGGAGCTAAAAGGGATATTGCAAAAGTAGAAGTCAGAAACTACATGCTTATAAACATGCATGACACTTCCATGAACCTGTGCTCCACTGTGGCTCAGTATAAATGTTCTTGCCTAGACGAAAAGTTTACTGTTCTATCCTTGGTTTAGTTTTGGAAATAAGACAAAAACCAGGTGAAATTGTATTACTGGTATTGCTAGTGTTCTGTACTGCTCCCAGGGGACTACTCATTTAAAGTTACAAAACCGTCATCTAACTGGTGTAGAAATCTTCGGTCTTGTGTGAGCACTTGCTGTATGTTTCAGGTTTCGATGGAGGGTTGCAACTAGTGCTACTTCAGGTTGTTTTTTGACAAAAAATGTCTTGTGAGCAAAAGCAGAGCTGGGAATATGTGCAGGCAAACTACCAAACAGTTCCGCTAACATGTTCCCAAGGGTCCTGTATAAACTGGAAGAAATATGATGCAGCCTCTTGAAACTGCAGTCCTGGTAGCCATATTCAAACCCTGCCTTTAAAGAAGACTCATGTAGTTGTGCCCTAGGGCTGCAAAAAACCCTAATACAGTGGCGTAAATACATAGAATGGTTAGGATCCGTTCCCAATAGCCAGGTCAGACTAGGAATTTTTTGATGGAAAGTGCTTGTTTTGGAGGACGATGAAGAAGGTGAAAGACGAAGTACAGCTGTGGCTTGCTTAAAGTTATTTTAAAGAGAAAGTCTTCTACTGGGTCTTGAAGACAAGAAGCTGCTGTTGCTTGAGTTTCACACCCTTTCAGCTCTCAAGGTGTAGATGGTGTGAATGTGGCACTCCTTTCTGTTACGAGGTGGGCTGTATTTAAAGTACCTTTACATGGCAGCTGTTGAGTGCCTAGTGGAAGGCTATACCCCTTCTACCACTGAAGTATCTGGAAGATATTTGCTTAATCTTTGTCCAAGTACTTTCAGATGAAATAAAAGTGGGGGAGCTGTCTTCAATTTAAATGAGATTAAAGACTTCTTTTTATGTGGCTTTTGATTTATAGGGTCTAAGGAATTCAAACTTCCTCAAGTCCTTGGCCATGGAAGGCAAGTCAATATATGGTGACTGGATACTCACTACAGTTGGATAGTAGTCTTCTGCTCCCTGCTATATTCTCGTTGCCTTTTTTTTTGTACCCCAAGGCTACCAGAAGGAGTAAGATGATCTTTGGTCTGCTCTTCTTTTAACTACGTGCATTCAGCAGGCAGTTTTAGAATGCTGTTTGGTATTATATTGCCCTCCGTAGATTGTAGTGTGGTCTTTCCTGTTGCAGTCAGCAAGGAGTTTCTCTCCAGTGTAAGTGCCAGCTTCAGGCTAATTCTCTAGTCTAAATGCAAGAATTCAAGCTTCAGTCTATTGAGAAGGGAAGGGATATGTCTCTACTCAGCCTATTCCCAAACGAGCTTATTTCTCTGGCAGGTAGGTATGTTATAATCTTCCCACCTACTGCAAAGTTAGTCTGGACAGAAGTTGTGCTCATCTTAAGTGATTTTAGTTCCTGAAAAGCATAACACAGGGAGTGGAGAACCTAGTGGAAAGCAGGAATGGCAACAGCATAACAAATGAATATTTGATATGAAAATAGAGTAGCAAGTCTTGTTACAGCAAAGTATTTGTTGTTCCACAAAGCAATGATGTAAAATGCAGTTCTTTAATGCTGTATGAATAATCAAGAATTTACTTAATGTTATCTTGCAGTACCTTTGCAGGCTCTATGCCTTAGATTGGTTTAATCATTTTCTTCTTTAATATGACAAATGTGCAAATAGGCGAGTAAGAAGAAATGAGGGGTACTGGCTTGATGAGAAATCAGTTAGAACAGAAGTGTTTTTTTAAATGAATTATGGTTTAGATTGTCTGCTTTCAATAGTCATTCTTAGAATTGGGTGCAGAAATTCAGATACCCAGGATAGTTCTTCAGCAGTGTTGCTCATCTACTTATTTTAAATTTTTTTCTTCCTTCCCTTTTTGGAGACTCTCATGGTTTTGCTACACTTGGGCAGATTCTTTTTACTGTTGAAGCAGAAATCTTTTCCAGAAAACCTGAATTGCTCCACAGATGTGGATATAGAATCTTCTGGAGATCCTGGTCTGTGTCTACAACTCCTAGGTGTTACAGTAATACAGGGAGTTATGTGGTGGCTGCTGTATTCAATAGCTTTTATCCTATAACCTGACATACAGACCCAGCAGAAATTCTTAATGAAACAGTGGCTTCACTTGTGCCTAGGCTATGTACAGACCTCTGAAGGTGTCATTCCTGCTCAACAGTGCATCATAGTGGAAGACATATGTGATGTTTGAAGAGGAAGAATACAATGAAACACACACTTCTATGCCAGTTTGCATTTTAATGTCAGTTTCTTGTTGAAGGAAAATTCATTTTTTATTTATACTATTCTGTCAAAAGTAAGTTGTACTCCGTCTGCACCTGTAAATTTTCCACTGTTTCTGTGCTGCTCAGTTTGTTTTGTGTGGTTTTTTTCCTTCTTCACCAGATGAATTTAAATTCCGTAGTTGTGTAGGAATAAATATTCAGAAGCTCTTTAGGGCTATTTTACTCTAGCTTTTAAATGGTTTTGATTTCTTTGAAAACTGGAATACTATCAAATGTGTGAAATATTCCAATCCTGTAAACTGTAAGGCTTTTTTGTAATGGTGTATGCATGTATTTAATGCAATCACTATTAAAGAAACAAATATGCAATCTTGCTGTTCAGAGACTTTATTTGTAATGTAACAAAGCAGACTTAACAATCTGTAGTTTTTATTAAACTTTCATTTATATAAAGCCAAGATCCTAAAATAAGAAATTAAAACTGTGATGGTATAAATGAAGACCTCTGGTGATTTAAAAAAAAACCCAAAATCTGTATGTTTGGTCCCTAACAGTCATCCAAAAAGTGATGAAAGAGTTGCTATTTGTTGATGACAAAGAAGGAATAGGCTAAATTTGTATTGAAATTGTGGGGTTTTTTTTAAGTAGATGGACCATAACACTTACTTCTAGCTCATTTGAATTGTTAATTTCAGCAAATTTTATCTTGCTTTAACTATAGTTTTGAAGTTGTGATGTTCAGAACATGCTTTAAACTGAAAGCATCCAATAAAAACAAAGCTTGCAGTAATGGAAAAAATGACTCAGTACAAGCTGAGTACAGAAACTAGCTAAAAGGCAAACAGTAATCCTTAGAACAGGAGTTGAGTTGAAGCACTTCATAAACTAGGTTGAAGATCCGTCTATTCGGCTGGTTTTCCAGTTACACAAGTACTTCCGTCATAGTATTCATGTATAATTTTTACTACAATTTCCCACTCTTGCCAAACAGATTTCACGCTTTAGTATTCTAGGGTTGGTCAATTATTACCTTATTGCAAGAACCATAAGCCAAGGCAAGTGCAGCCATCTGAGATAAAGGTACAATTTACCTGAGGAAACTCATGCTGTACAGCTTGGAACGTCACCTGAAGAATAAGGATGGTACCAGTTTGCTTGTCTTCTGCTGGTTGTGCCAATAAGTGCATACTTAATTGGAGTAATGAGGAAGTTGCTGGTGACATGAGAGCCATCAACTCTGTCTACAGAACAGTTCTGAAATGTAGATCAAATTAATCTCAAATGAAAGAAATAAACTAATTCCTTATGAGCAAGAAAAGTCATGTACTGCGGTTCCACGCTTAACCTTCACTTAGACCTCATATCTTCAGTTCAGGGCCTTAACTGCAGGCTAATTTTAAATATTAAGCATTAATAGGGAAGATTGCAGCAATTAGGGACTCATTACTTCATAGTTATGAATGAGGCTAGTTCACAGACGTCTCGTATAAAGAATGGCATTAAGGTAACAATAAGGTGCTGCTTTCCTTGGATTCCTGTCTAATTCAAGCTCTTCCAACTGTACCTTTGCCCAAACTACAACTAATAACTAGAATATTCTTAAGCTACCTTGTCATATTCTGTGATGTATTCTGCCTTGCTAGACACGTAGCAGGTACCTATCAAAACAATACCTGGAACCTGTGTCATAATACATGTTGCAATTGGGTAGACATTTATAGACACTCTTGTTACTTCAGTAGTCCCTAAATGTGCTTATAATATGGGAGGAACTAACTCCAGTTTTTATGGCATTCAGATGAGCTACAAATTATGGAAAACTGTCTTTGTCACCTGGTTTCCCAAGAAGAAGGAAAAATTAAATACAACTTACTCTTAAACTACTTAATCACTTTTGAAGGTGATAATTCTCAGTTTTACATTCCTTTTCCCTTCCCACATCCAGTCTCTGATGTTGGCTCCTGTGTGCATGAGGTCTCTATTATATAAGTGGCTCAAGGCACAAGCATGAAGCATGCATAGACTTCTTGCCTAGATAGCATTAGATCTCCAAATAAGCATGGGGAAGTTCTAAACGAGGGCTTTGGGTTACATTTGTAGGCATTGGCCAAGTTTGAGTCCAATGTTTTTGAGGCTCATTGTTAGTGAGAATGACTCTAGATGTAGTTACCTCAACATAGTGATTTAAAACACCAGGAAAATAAATAATTTCATCATTTTTTGTCTTGTGATAAAATTGATTGAAATACACTGAACTGCTTAACCAAATACTACTATTTGTTCTTCTAAGAACACTGTTAATCCATGTCTGACACCTTCATGTGGAAACCTCCATTATCCATGTTTCTCTAAGCAACAATGATTAGTTCATTGTCTATAGGGTTCTGTTGTAGACAGTAGTGAGCAGGGACTCAAGAACTGGATGTTGCTTCTACACCAGGAAACACTTAAAAACTCCTGTGAATTCCATAGCTTTAGTAAAATTATCCATAAGGCTTGCACAGCTGTGGCCAGACTCTACAGCCCTTTCTTGGTATACTTGGAGTATCCTTTTGTCAGTGCTCATATTTAAAAGCATGTATTCTAGATTCTCCAAAACTACAGCTCTAACTTCACTGCAGCTGTCTAGTTTGCAAAGGCATTGTCTGCCCCATCTCTAGAACAATAAACAACTCTTATCTAAGCACCCACTTTGCATCTGTTTTAACTAAATAAATTGCTTAGCACAAGGAACCATCTATGGTAATACCTAAACCTGTTTTACTGCAGACAATATCAAAGTACTTTTTTCTGGTCTGCTGGATAATTATATACTCTGCTTTTGGAACAGCTTGGTTACACGCAAACCTCTAGAGCAGCGAGGCGGTGTGAGCGTCTTCTGTCTCGCTGCTGGTTTTGTTTGCCATCTTCATGTGGGGGAACTCTTGATACAACTCGGCTGTTTCTTTTACATGGATCATAACCACATTCATTCAGAAGTGCTGCTGCTGGTGTCCCTGATGCCTTGCTGCTTTTCATTAGGGCTGAGGGAATTGATTCTCATAACCGTCTCAAAGCCATTTCTTCTGAAATTCAACATCTGCATTGATTTTAACGCACATATAGGGTATTTTACTGTTCAGCATATCAACAGTGCAGTGTTATATGAAGATGCAAAGAACAACTGCAAAGTTACTTCTTGGTGAGAAAGTGACTGAGTTGAATTTGGATTCAACTAGTCTGGGTCTGACGTTTTTTCACTTAAGCCTGAGAAAGCAGTGTTTGCCTTCTGCAACATTGTCTTCTTTCACAACTGGCCTCCACAGTGGTGGGATGAGACTTTGTGATAAGAATGAGGATGAGCAGTGCCCCAGCATGTGATCAAGGTCAGCTGCTTGCAGGTTTAGAAAGCGGAGTGCTGCTTATTCTTTGTGACCTTACAAGGCTTCTAAATTGTCACTCATTGAACTAAGAAGGGTGTATGCTCCTGTTTTGCCCTCACTTGAATTTCCGTTCTTCTCACAAGTGATTATAAAGGCTGCTGGGTTGAAGTTTGCTGATAATCAGTTACCCACTCCTCTCTCAGTTCCTAGGCAGCAGTGGGGGAATGAAGAAGGGGCAAGATGTGAACTGGTTCTAAAATTTTAAGCTAATGACTGCTAGTGAATGAACAAGAGGGTCCAGAGTGACTCTGCAGCATCGGCTGTTGTCTGTGTAGAACCCCACGCCTTGTACACTGCAGTTTAGGGTGTTCAAGTGCAGAGTACTCCACTGTTTTAGCAACCTGTTCTGTATCAAGACATTAGTTATTTCCATGTGAAGAAAGTAATCTATAGCCCAGACTAACTTGGAAAGGCAAAATCTCACCTGCCATCTCATTTCCCTTTCACTCTTGCCTAGAGCACATTGCAGACTTTGACCTGTTTGTGGTATTCATATGTCTGCAGCATGTTACACTTGAGCTGTGTTTTTTGCCTAACCTGATTTAGCCTAATGAGTTAGTCCTCTGCAGAGCAGTAGGTATTTTCTGTGCCATTCCGAAGGTCAACGGTGTATTAATGCTGTATTCATTCAGTGTTATGATGTTGCATATTTAGTGCAGGACTGTCAGAAAATGACTTTGCTGGATTCTAGAAGCATCTCAATACCGAATAGAGTCCTTCCAGATGAAAGCTCACCAACCCATACAGGCAATCTCTGGGATGTCCATACCAAGTGAATGAGTACCCTTCCTTAGACATTTCTTCTAAGGAGGGAGTCTGTATGTGGCTTTTTTGAGTCCAAGGCCATATAAAACATGCTGTTAGCAAATTGATATCTTGCAGGGCAGAAACATAGTTGTAGCTACTGTAAAGCTACCTTAAGTAGCTTGATATAATGATACTTTTTCTGAACAAAGTGTGCATTTACTTTAGATAGTTAAGCACGTAGATACTCTGAACTACAGTGCTGTCATTATTATAGACCAAATGCTTACTTCAGCATGGTACTTACTTGCTGACAGCTCCTGTGCGTTCCTGTGCTCCTTCACTCTGGTGTAGAGAAGTTTAATTTGTCCACTCGGCAAGTCACGTGGTAGACAGGCGTGCAGTGCGGTAACTTCTAAAATACTGGTATAAGAACTAACTGAGCAGTCCTTTAAATTACTGTTTAAGACAACCCAATGATAAGATCATGAGAACTAAAGTCTTAGCTCTCTCCTGTGGATAATATCGTATAAATCTAAATGTGTTACAGCTCCTTATGGGATCTTTTTAATTTGGGGTAGTGCTAGCCAAATGAATTCCAAACTTGAATAGAGATGGCTCTGATTCCTAGTGTGGCACATAGGTTTCAAAGGTGGTTAGTGCTGGGTGGCAAATTTAAAAACAGAACGAAATTTCATCTTATGCAAATGTAGTTCGCATCTCGCTTCTTTGTGAAATTGTGTGTATTTGTACTGTGGTCATATATGTACTTAATTTCTGTAATAAAACTGATTATGGGTCCTGTTTGGCTACATAATGCTTCTTATTTTCCTTATTTGAAGAAAAAAAAAGTGTCATTGCCTATTCTATTCGTCATGCAAATCTTAGTGACTGCGATTTAAGACTATCTCAAATGTTGCACTTCTAAAAATTATTATTTGATATATATATGAGGCCAAGTTGAGATGTAAAGTTTGTAGAGATCTGGCCCAGAAAATCTTCTCTAGCTTCATTTTTCTGTCTTTATTGGTCCAGAACGATCTTTGGTTCCTGATAACTGGATTTTGATGTTGGACTTACATACTAAACTTACTAAGTATGACATCATGTGGGAACATGCTATGTGGTTAAGTTCTCTTCAGTTATGAACACAATCTCCAAGTCCACTGGGGAGGGTGGAGGTACAACTAAGTAAAAGATGATTCCTGGAATGTCTCGACTTACTGTTTTTTGAGACTTTTGCTAGTAACTCACACCTCAGCTGGAATAGAAGAGGCATCTTCAGGAGATCTATATGTATATATTTATATAGTTTAATAGGAAAATTGTCTCTTAACAGAAAGTTCTGTCTTAAAGTGTTGGCCATCATTGTATATCATAATGACTGTGAGAAGATCCCTCCTACTGGGGTATATTTAATAAATACTTTATGAGAAGAGAAAGCAGTGGTTTTGTTAAGCCTTTGTAAAGCTTAATGCTTAGAAGACCACAGTGCCATTCATAAGTGTTAAATCTACAGGTGAAAACTTACTCGGTCAAAGATGTGCATCCCACCTCTCTCAGATTTAGAGCTTGAAGGGTTTGTTCTTTGGATGCCCAAACTAGCCTTTCCCCCAAAGGAAGGCAGATTTCTGAATCTTGCTGCTTTTATGTTCTATCCCTAATCTAGAGGACTGTCTCTCTAAATAAACTTTTTGTCAGCCCATCCTGTTCTGAATTTATCTGTTTGCACTGAGGAAAAAACCCACACATGTTCTTTTAGTACTTGCAGGTCTGTGCTTAGAGTTCTCAATGAGCAGAGAGTTGTTTGCAGTTATTGATTACGGCTGTTGTATTCTGGTTGTGGATACAGACGTAAATCAGTATTATGCTTAGAGTAGAAGGTTCATCCTTCTGCAAATGGTTTTGCTTTGCCAAATCAGAACCCTATCTTTTGGCTGTTGCCTTAACTGAAAATGCCAGTTAATGATTACATAAAATTCAAAGATTGAGGTAAGCAGACGCATAGTATGCCTCTTTTCCTCGGGGTGGGGGGTGGGGTGGGTGGGAATCAGCGCAAACCTAAGGGAGGTAAAATTGAAGAAAAATCTTTGAAGTTTTCTTTCATTTTTGGATACAGGAATTGTTACAGGTAGGGGTGCCATCGTGATGTGATGGCTGGTTAGGCATTAGAGTGTGTGGTGTGTACATTGATAGTTAACATAATTTTCCAATGTGCTTGCAGAAAAAACTCAGATGCTTTTGTAGACAATACAACGTAAATGGTTACATTAATCTGAAACCCTTATATTTTCATGCAGGATGTATGACGTTGATCTCACTACCTGTCCTTTTACAGATTCTTTGATGTGACTGAAATAGTAACTAATAGATTGGTGACGTTGTCATTCAGCTTGTAAGCAGTGGGGTTGTGTCAGAGGGAATCCCAAAACAGCTATTAAAGACAAATAGCATAAGGCATATGCAATGAAGGAAGCATTTAAATTTTGAGTATATAATAGACAGAATTGTTGGTGACTGATACTAATTACTGTTTGTTATTGCTTCACATTGTCTTACTGAACATATCTTATTCCCGTGACAGGCAGGATAGCAGTGATCTAAAATTTAACATCTGTGTTGGGAGAAGGGAATTTTGAGGTAGAGAATTTTGCATTGAAAATATCTACTTTCAGCATCATGCTACATGAGCCTGTATACCATACAGGCAGTTGGTAACCAGTGCATATAGTAATGAGAAAGTAAGGATGCTTTCAAAACTCGCTGAGTACTGTTTTTAATATTAGTACAGAGATTAGTGTGTAAGTTAGATGGAGTATATTCTCTGAGGTGCAGGAAGGTGGCTAGACCTGGCAGCAGCTGCAGTTTACTGGAAGGAATCGTTCTTTTCAGATCGTATTAAACTACAGACACGTTTTTTGTCCTTAGGAATCAATAGACTATGTGCTGGTTGAAGAATTATGTACTAGTCCCAGCTGGAGCAGGTGCAAATGTCCTCGTTAATTTAACAGATCAGGTAGTCTGGTATACAGAATACTGTCAGGTTTGGATATCTGTTCGAAAAGGAAACGTGGTGCTGTCCAAACTGTACAATGTATTGGCAAAATTGAGTTCTCATAAAGCATTAATCTGTGTTGTGAAATTCATACAAAAAAAGATAATTTAATTAATTTGTTAACCTTTTTATAAGCGCAAATAGTAAGAAGAAGGTAGGATCTAAGAGTAACGTCGTTCTCTAGTAATTTTGGTACTGTATTTTAAGTGTTTCTTCCCAACATTTAAGTGCTTGATTCCTTCTGAAAAATAAATCCTAGAGTTAGGAAAATACTGTCGTCATGCTGGCACATACCTCTAACTGAGGCTTTTTGTATTCCTCTATTTGTCTGTCTAACCCCAAAGTCTACGTACATTTCTTTCTTGCCCCCCTCTTTGGGACTGACAATGTTTTCTTTCCGTCCTCTGGCAAGCTCCCTGCCCTTCTGAAGTGGGAGCCCTGCAGTCCTCTTTGTTTCGCACCCCCGCCTGTTCAAGAATGGTGCATTCTCCACTTCTCCCTGCCCTTTCTCTGTAGACTGTGTATTACCATCTCCTTATAAGCCCTTGCTCGTTAGAGTTATTCTTGTTGGAATCTAGGCTACAAATAATCTTTCCATGCAGCAAGTTGCTGCCGCTGATAAATGCAGGCTGCAGCCAGCGGCTGGCAGGGAGATTCGTTTGCTGTCAGACCCCTGAATTGTGAATTAGGCTTCTGTGGTACTTTACATTTGCACCAACATCAAGCATGTTGTGTTTGTGAAGGCTGCCTGCAATTTTGAAATTGATCTTGTCTGATATTACCTACATAAAGGTATTTGGTTGAATGTTACACTGCAGATTCTTCTGGAAGGCTACTTACATGAACTCAGCTAAGGCAAAAGCAGTGCTCTATCTGTAAGATTTAATTCTAAAGTGTCTTTTAAAAAATGTACTGCAAATGTTCGTATTAACTATGATACATAAACTTAAAGGACTGCATGGATCTGATTTGTGTAAGCATTTTCCATGGGAATCCCAGTGCCTTATATGGTCAACTTGCTTTGTAGTGTTTCAGTGAAATGAAGGCAGCCATCCAACAATAAAAAAAAAAAAAACCACCAGCCCAGCTGGCTTTAGCTTTGTCTATAATACCCTCTTTCTTGGCCTCCTTCAGTAGCACAGTAGCTAATTATTAAAACTAAAAATGTGGCAAGAGCCTATGTAGCTAGTAGAAGAAATTCCTTTTGTGGCAGTGACTGTATAGTGAAGGTTTACTGCTAATTTAATAAAGAATAGCAGCACATAGATAATACAGCTTTGTTGCATAATGAACTTTTGCCATCAGATAAGCTTCACCCAAGCCTCTTGTAAACTGGTGATAATTCCTGTAGCTGTTATAAACAAAGTTTAGTCGACAGAATCCAGCATGCTTTTTTTCTGTGTGTTTGACCTGTTTATTAACTGGTTGAATAGATGCTAACAGTTCAAATAAGTGCCTGTTGAGGCTTGCATATTAAGGGGTTGCTTCAGAGAGATCTGGTTCAGGTTCCTCTGGAAACAGCATCTGAGTATGGTGGCACCAGTCAGTGAAAATGACTAGGTTTGCAGTGAGGTAAGCTGCCCTATATTTACTCACAAGTATTAGGATGCACATAAGCTTTACGGTAATTCTCCTTGTGGTAACTTACATACCTATACTTTAAGAAACCATCCTGAATGAGAGGCTAGACTGTTAAACGTAGTCATATCTCTTTATCCAGATAGACAGAATCCTGTTTTACAAGAAGTATGATAAATTGAGAATGCCAGAACACCAGTACCTTTATTTGGAATACTAATGAAAAACAAAGCATACTTTCTGTTGCAGAAAGGAGAAAACAGAGCACTTTGTCACTTGCCTACTGTGATGAGAGTAGTACGCAGTAAAAATGCTATAGCAGTCATCTGACTTGCAGTGAAGAGGTTTTTTGTCTATCTGTCTGGGCTGCTTAAGGCTTTTAGGACTCCCTCAGTTAATCACATAGCTCCAGTGCCTGATTTGTGTAAAAAAGCAAGGCCAATCTACTGAGCTCAGTAATAAGTCATTTCTGCTTCTGCTGATACAGGGTGTTCCCATCAGCTTTTGAAAAAGCAGGTTTTGTTTTTTGATGTCTTTTAGTCTCAGCTCATAGTAGCTTCGTGTAACGACTTCAACTCCTTGTACTAGCAGAAAGGGTGAACACCTGATTCCTATTTACTTTCTCCATATTACTCATGATTTTGTACTCCTTTACAATGGTCATCAAAGTAATTTCGTTCTAGGCTGAAGAGTTCTGACGTACTGAGTTCTTTTTCTGGAAGATAGTCCATACCACTGATCAGAAGTATGGATCTCTACAAAGTCTGTTTGCTTGCTATTTTCAGCTAAGAGCTGTAAAGAAGGATGATACTGTCTTTTTAATTCAGCTGGTCAGGGTTGGCTTTGCTGCCGTCTGTGGTAGGGTATTCTGTCATTTGAGGCGGCAGAATGACGGATGTTTTTCTACTTATTTGGATCAGGAGAAGCAAAGAAAAAGTTTTCTTGGATGGATCTGTGTTTTTAATACTGTAGCATTTTGGAGGCTATTTAGGATTTTTCAGAACTCCTTTTTTCAAACATTTTCAGGTTGACCAGAAGAGTGCTTCAGAGAAAAGCTGATAGCCAATTAATTTAGCAAGACCTAAAGAAAAACTACAGGACTGTACAGTGATAGCTAAGTTAATTTTGAATATGGTAATTCAGAATATGGAAGCAGTACTTATATCAGGTTGCTGTGGATTTAAAATCAGTTAGAGACACACTAGTACTATCTGTGCTGTGACCTCTTTGCCTCCACTAGCACAGAGGAGGAAGCTGTAAGATGCAAAAATAGAGTAGGGCTGTAGGAGTGAGTCAGAAGAGTGGAGGCAAAGCGAGCTGTCAGATGTGGGCTGGCTGTCAGAATGAAACAGAATTAGGAAGATTAAATGGTGGTGTGGAAAAGAAAGACTGATACTGGGAATACTGAAATAATGGAACTCAGGTGGTGGTATATTGGATATGAGGTAATTAATTTTGTGTGTGAAATCTGTACTTGGGCTTAACATGCATTAACCTTTTAATACTCTTATTATGTCATCATACCTAGATTATAAGGCCTGTACAGAGGATTTGCTCTTGGGATAGTTCAGGACATCTTATCAGAAGATGCTGTTGCATGTGGGATTTCTGCTTTATCAGTGGTGGAAAAACCAAGAGAATGGTATATGCAGTAGGAGACTGCAGGGAAATCTGTAGACACATTATGCACTTGTGGCTGTAAGTGTAATGAAAGGAAACTTTTCTTTAGACATGAAATGATGTATATCCTAAAAACGCAGATCCGTGGTATTTCAAATTTTATGGTTAACTCAGGGGAAATGGCTTATGTTGACCTTTTTTGTCTGTTTACCATCTGACAAATGATAACTTCTGTGGTGGAGGTTTTATGAAAATTCTGCTTATGTACCTGAATGGTGATAAATGCTGATAGGTAGAAGAGCCCATGAGAAAGTGAGTTCCATTTGGAACAAGATTTGAGTAATACAGCCAAACACTGAACAGTGAAGAAAAATCATAATTTTGAATAGCTGCACATTATGAAAGCACTGATCATCTCATAGATTTAATGAAACAAGTTCCTTTGACCACAGGGAAATGCACATCATGTAGAACTGTGCACAGGTCATATGCTTGTGGGACCAGCTGCTTTGGCTTAGACAGCATTAATTAAAATATTTCCTAGTCCCGGAATATTTGGCTGTTCTGCCTTACTTATATATGGGTCTGTGCATAAGTGAAAATCTAATGTAAAAGTGGAGTCCTTAGAGAAGCATAAAGCTCAAGCACGTTTTGGCTAATTTAATAGTGTGAATTAAGCTGGCAGAACAGCTTTTCCCTCCAGGAAATCTTGTAGAGGTGTGCACTAGGGAGGAGAAAAAGCAAGCTCAAGGCAGTGAAGATAGTCTTCTGGTATGTCTCTTTTCTGTTTAACGTCTTGTCGGTTTCTCACCGTGCACTCCAAGGTATTTGAAGCATAGCCCCTAGCCAGATGGATAGTTCTTTCATGAAAATTAATTGAAAACCAGTTTTAAAAACAGTTTGTATTGCAGGAGCTCCTGGTTTGCATCCTGAGCGGTCGCTGATTGAATAGTAGAGAAAGCCAGGTGGGCCTTTGTCCATTTGTCCGAAATGGGGAAACTTGGAAGTCTTCACTGTCAAACCTGCCCCTGCCCTTGCTGCTGCTCTGTCCCTGCCAGGGCCACTGAATGGTTACCTGACAAAACTCTGCAGCACACAGACGTTCCCCAAGCTCGGGCAGTGTGTATACTCTCTCCATATAATCAAACCTGTGTCTGTCTTCGTGTCCTTCCACCTGTTTACTTTAGTGCTTGTTCTTATGTCTTTGGGGGGGAAACGCAGTAAGTAAAGGCACTCACATTGACCTTGCAGCCAGCGTGCTTTTCAACCAGGCTTTCGTTTTTGTGCTCTTTGATAATAATCATCTGTAACTAGCAGTCTGATGTACAAGAAGCAGACTTTAAAAACATTTATGATTAATTTCATGGTGACGTGCGTACTGCTAAGGTCAGGTAAACTGCTGGGTTCTTATTTCTTTCAAGCTGACACAGTGCTGGTAAAGAGAAGGCCAGCGCGTTTTCTGGCCTGCTGCAATTCCAAGATGTCAGCAGTCTCTCAGAAGTTAGAAGTCAACACAAAGGAGTTACTACATAATTAGGAATGCAGGCTTTTACTCCTTTCTCCAGCATCCTTTCTGAGAAGGAAAGTCAGTGGTGGCTGCAGGTCCAGGTACGACTAAGCCAATACTGTACTTTGCTGCCTTGGAAGGGCGTGCTCTTGCTTCTGCCTCCCACCACACCATTTCCTTGTCCTCCTGTTTTTTAATTTATTTATTTCTGTAGGTGGAGAGGGAGGAAAGGTTGTTTCTGTCTTGCTGGTGTGTTGAATTGGCTAATGGAGAGTCTGACAAATGCTTTCGAGAGTGTGCAGTTGGGAATGAGAAGGGAGACTGGGACCTCCCTGTTTGTCAACAGTGAGCTCGTGTAGAATCATGCCCCGAGTGATTAGCCTATGTTAGCTCGAAGGAGTTAGGGTTTGCTGGTACCTCCTGCAGGGAACAGAATATGGCTTAAAACTCATCTTGAAACACAGAAATTAAAATTGACCAGTAGAGATGGTATTTATTAGTGCTTTGAAACATTGTCATCTCCTGAATGTCAGAGATTCTAATGCAGAATATTCAGGTGAGGG
Organism: Rhynochetos jubatus; assembly: GCA_027574665.1. Taxonomy (NCBI): domain Eukaryota; kingdom Metazoa; phylum Chordata; class Aves; order Eurypygiformes; family Rhynochetidae; genus Rhynochetos; species Rhynochetos jubatus. The sequence continues at coordinate 42,126,678 of CM050652.1, read as the reverse complement.
TCCAGTTGTTATTATCAGCTGCGACATTGTTTTTTTTATACGTAAACTAGTGACTACCTAAAATCAAGTGTAGCAGGGCAAGAAGAAACTACAAGCTCAATTAGAATACTTTCTTACAGTGTGTGTTTTTGTCAGCATTTGACTACTATTTAACTACTTTGGTAGAAGTTCTAGCGTCTTCTGCTAATATCTTAAAAGTGGCATTTAGTGTCTGCTAAAGACAGTAGAAGAGATACGTGTTTGCCTGACTCAAGTGAAAACTTCCTGCAAAGTGACACTAGTAATGAAGTAGTGCGCAAAAGTATTTAACCCTTTTTAAGAAATATTTTGGTTTTCTGGTAAGTTTCTTTACTGCCTTTTCTCCTTGAAACTGATGTCTGACCTTCCTAAGTCTGGCATGCAGGACTGAGGAGCTAGAGATGAACTGCTGCAGCATGTGGAAGAAGGTATGAATTCCTTGTGCTCTGGCAGAAGAGCAGATGACATGAATGCCGTGCTGATTTTGGCATGTATGCTGTGGGTTACAATTGTTTATCTAGGTACGGTATTTTCCTCTTGCTTGCTTGCTTGGATAAAATTGCTTTTCAAAAGGTAGCAAGAAGAGGAAGATTTAGAGGTTGCTAGGCTACAGGTTTACCTTTACAACAAAGGGGATCTGGCTTGTGAGGTCCTAAGACTCTAGATGATGGGAATAATACAGCTGTATCCTTGCCCTCCTTGTAAGCTCTTTCCTTGATGTTTGCAGAGAATTTGGGAATGGCAGGCGTGACCTCTTCAAGGCAGTGGAAGTCATGCCAGATTAGGCAGTGACCACAGCTGCGATTTGGAGAGTCCCTAAGCCCTGCCACATGACGTGTTGCAGATGTACTGTCCAAGGGTTTGGTGGCAGTGGTTGAGGTGGTATAGTGTGAACCATAGTATACAGGTGTGCCAGAATGAGTCTGGAGACATTGGGGGTAGTGGAGCACATGCAGGAATTTGAACAAAAAGAAGGTGCTGCTTCCTTTCCTCCTATATCAGAATAAACATGGAGCTGAGGAGTCTGGTTTGCTTTTCCCTTTAACGGTGTGAGAAGAACTGTAATGCCGGTTGCCGATGCAGTCTAGAGACGTGCCTCTCAAAAATCCTCAATTGCTGCTGGCTTTTCACGTTTTGTGCCAAAACAGTGGCGTTAGTCTTTGGTACTTGGTGTGACGAGGGGCTGCTGTGGATAAAAAGAGAAGTCTGTCTAGTTCAGGTTCGGGGGGTCATGCTTAAAGGTATCCTCTGATGAGGAAGCCTGTTCAGGTTCAGTACCTAAGGTCTTTGCTGCATGAAATAAGCTTTCATGAACATTTATGAACAGATGCCCTGTGTGGAGTCAACTTTAATTTGGTAAGGCTGCAAGCTTAAAAAGCCATGATGGACCCATGTTTGTTCAAAACTGTGTTTTCTGATGCCCCAGATCTTAGGAGTGTGTGTCAGCTGGGGTTCTTCAGTGTTGACAGGTCTGGCCTCATGCTGCTAAAAAGCCGTGGTGCTGTTGGTGAAGCTAAGCAAGCATTTGAAGCAGTATAACTGTGCTGGCACTGTACTGCCTTCTGCTAATAAACCTAATGAATCTGAGGTATCTTGGTACCTGTCACATGGATTTTTTGTGTGTGTTTTTTAATTCTTTTACCCAGTATGGCTGACAGGCTAACTCACTTAGGTATCTGTGTTACTGTTTGTAGTGCTGGTTAAGTCCTCTGCTGTTTCCCAGGTATGTCAAGATCTGTTTAGAAAATAAATATTGGCAGACTTGAAGCTGCCTTAAGTTCTTGAACAGTGGCTGGAGAGCTGCCTAAGCATACTTGTGATTTGTATTACCAAGGTGTACTGAGTTAAATAGTGATCTGTGGGGTTTTAGTGTTTTTCTTTATTACTAGTAGACTGGAAGATGGTATATAATCCTCATTATGAATGACAAATAAAACATCCCGCTTCTTTCAAAACAGACAGCAGAGGCATTTGTTGACCAATAATCTCTCTCCATATGTATATTCATATATTATATACCTTATATCACTGGTAGGTTTTCCCCCATTCTTAATCACTGGTAGTTTTTTCCCATTCTTAATACATTTAAGAAATATGTTAGTATTCGTGCCCCTGCCAACTGTGTTTTTTTCACGGACGTTCATAACTTTCCTTTCCAGATTTCTACTCACTGTTACTTAAAGTTTATACTGATTAAGTTATTTTAAATTTAAATTTTTAAAATTCTGATTTTATGTTCATTTCCACAGTTTGTTAAACCTTTTACTTTTAATTGCTGACATCGCTTTGCTGTAGCTTGACTGCTGTAACTTCCTATTCAAATTGCTTTCTAGAATAACGGCTTCTGGTCCGTATGATACCTAAAAAAAAAAAAAAAAGGCTGGAAAATTTGCCCTTTTAAAATGCCATATGTATATATAGTGGTATATGCTGTTGTAGAATAGTCTACATAAACTCATATTGTTTTACTTGTTGGCAGTTGCCTTTCTGTCCATTTTTTAATGTAATTGGGATGTAAGTGGTTTCCTAGGAACTTGTGATTACTTGCAGTTTCTTCATTAATCTGTCATAATGAGTTTCTAATGGGACAACTCTACCAAAGTATTTCCTGTTTAGATAGACCAGAGGGAGTGCGATGTCAAAGCTGGTACTTGTGTTGTGCTCTTCTGGGAGAGAGAAAGTTCACAAAGTGAATGTTGTTTTCACGTTTGAGGCTGGAGATAAATTGTCAGAAGTTTCAGTTAAGAAGCACTCAGGGCTGTTTTCTTGTGCTGGTGAAAAATGGGTTCAGTTGAAAGGTAGTTGTTGGAGTTGGGACTGGGATTGCTGGCGGGGCAGGGGAAGCACACAAGTGAGCGCAGGTTTCCTCCTCGTTCCAGCCAGTGAGGGTTCGCCCAGCAAGCTGCATGATGTGACTAGCCTATTGAAAATAGAGTATTAGGTTACACTGGGCAAAAACGCCTTTTTTAGAAGTTGCGAACCCTATCTGTGTAGATGAACTGCTGCACAGCTAGCCTTCAAAAGAGAGGGATTTTGGTGCTGAATACTTTTTTTTATTCTTTATACTTGACAGGGGCTTGTAGTGCATTCGATTATCATCTCCTTATTTGTTTGCACAAAGTTTTGTTAACTGTACTAAAACATGGCAGTGTATCTCATGTCAGTTATTTTTGAAGACTGCTTAGCAAATTTAGCCGAGGCACAGCATGAGTACACCCTCATTTGGCTTCGAAGGGATTCCTGAAGTGCCTAGTGCGTCTTGAATTTTGGCTTTAGGTGTAGTTTGAGTTGATCTTATCCTTGCAGAGGATTAGTTTGAGTCTTGGTGACCTTTGTCTGTTGGAAGTACCTTATCTTTTGGGGATCACAGTGATGTTTCTTTATGCAGATTAATTGAGAAAAAAGGCTTTGGATGGTTTTTTCCAAGTGATGCTGTGTATCTGCCTACAATGTGGAATATGAAAAAATATATACGGAAATTACCTCTCTCTGAATTTTTTAGCATTGTCTATACCTTATGTGCACCCCTGAGTAATTCCTTCAAACTTTTGGCAGATCAGAAAGCAAACCAGGTCGCAGTTTCTTTAGGTTTAATGCTGAATATATTTCTGAAGTCAGAAATGAATTGAGCTATTTTAAAATGTAGTTAGTTATGTATATGTGCGTGTGCCACAGCCGGTCGTTTCTAAAAAGGAAAATTGGAGAGCTGCTTCTTGGGTTTTTTTCTGTTGAAAAGTGAAGTTAAAATGCGTATCCATTACTGATGAGTGCAAAACATACTGGTTTAGGTGTTTAAAATGCTAACAGGATTATCCCGGAGGTTTATCAACATGTGTGTGTTGCCTTGCTTCAAAGCTAGGACTGCCCTGAGAAGCGTTGAGGTGTTACTTTGGTACCCCTGGCAAAGGTGTGTCTGACACCTGCATGGTTACAGGGACTGGAAGCTGCAGGTTTCTCACCTTGTTACTGCCTGAATAGACGAAATCTATATGAAAAATTAGAGTTTTAAGAAAGAGCACCTGTTTGATATTTACTGTAACAAATTTGGCTAGTTTGCTTTTGGATAATTTCACTAAAACTATTTAATTGGGTTTTAGATAGTCCTTGGTTTTCTGCTAAAATTTTAGCGAGACTGTCAGAATATTCTGCTTTCTTTTGGAACCTGCTGACTTGCAACCCAGGTCAACTTCAAAACTTCATAGCATTTTTGAAGACCTGAAAATGCTTTCCAGCTGTCTTGGTTTTGGCTGGGATAGAGTTAATTTTATTCCTAATAGCTGGTATAGTGCTGTGTTTTGGATTTAGTATGAGAATGATATTGATAACACATGGATGGTTTCGGTTGTTGCTAAGTAGTTGTAGTGCTCATACTAAGTCAGGGACTTCTCAGCTTCCCGTGCTCTGCCAGCAAGGAGGGGCACGAGAAGCTGGGAGGGGGTGTAGCTGGATAACTGACTCAGACTGGCCAAAGGGATATTCCACACCATATGACGTCATGCTCAGTATATAAAACTGGGGTTGGTCAGGAGGCGGGAATCACTGCTCAGGAGCAGGCTATCAGTCACCAGGTGGTGACCAGTTGTTGCATTATGCATCACTTGGTTTTGTGTATTCCTTATCATTATTGTTGTTGTTGTTATTTCCACACTTCCCCCTCCTCCTCCTTTTATCTGCTGTCCTATTAGACTTTTTATCTCAAACCATGAGTTTTTTTCCCCAGTTCTATCCCCCATCCTACCGGTGGGACAGAGGGTGAGTGAGCAGGTGTGTGGTGTTTCGTTGCTGTCTGGGACTAAACCATGATACCAATTTATCCTGTAAATTCAGTGAATCATAAATTGAAGAATCTACTGTTATTTATGTTAGATAAGGATTGCTTTTCTTTTCCCAATCTTAGAACAGAAAGTAGAAGTACCAATATATTTTTGCCTTAAAGATGGAAAATTATAAGAATCAATGAGTTGTTTCCTGCTTATATGTAGTACCACCTTTGTCTAATCTGTTTAGTATAAGAAACGCAGTTTTGATTAATATATTACCACATTTAAAATAATTTGATTAATGTTTAAGCAATTCAAAATGCCACTTTTAGTTATAAATTAATTCTTGTTTCCATCTAGGTATGACATGATTATATTAATTTTTAACATCTAAAATGTGTGTAAATGTAACTGACATATCATTCATACTTCATGTGCAGTTTTTTTAATTCTGTTAAATTGAATTATACAACTCAGTTGCTTATTTACATAGGTTTTCCTGCTTGGGGAGGAAGAAAACCCTAACCAATAGCAGCCTTATCAGCTTACTAAAAATGTGCTTTTACTTGTAATATATTGTATAATGGCGAGGATAAGACCACACCTGGCAAGTGCTAATTGATTGAAGCATTCCTAGGTGTGTAGTTACAAATTTGAGTGTCTTGCTGCCTCTTTTTTACCTGTAGTCTTGGTTTCTGCTATTTAAGGTGCTTTTTCCTGTCAACAGTAAAGCGTACTAGGAGAGTCAGTACACAGAAAGCTGTCTTGGTTAGTTTGTGCTCTGTCAACATGTATATTTTTTTTTTCCTTGATGGGATGAACGGGTATCATTGTTTTTATTAAATTCAATGTTACTGCTTTTATTCTACTCAACTTTGCCACTTCACTTGGCTAAAATTCGAAAGCAGTGAAAACTTCCCCTAGATCCTGCTAAAGTAGAAGATTAAATGTCAGTTGATGAGTAGATCACTAATGTAGCCCGTGAGAGTTCACAGCGGAACGTGGATGGATGTGGTCAGGTTTGCTTTCTGCCAAGGTGCACACTTTTCCTCTCTGAAGATCTCAGGGCTGTATAGACGTGATAGTCAGAAGCAGAGAAAAAAAGGGAAACATGGCACACGAGGTTTAAATTCAATCCAAGGAACATAAAAATGAATAAATACATTTGTTTATGCAAACAGATTCTTCTAGTAAGTTTTCTTGATGCCTCTGTGTTTTGCTAGGTGATTAGTTTGGTTAAGAAGGTGTATTAGAGGGTATTGGTATGTTAGGTATTTAAAATTGAAAAGCTGCTTTTGGTGCATGAACTTGATTAGTTGCCCATAAGAGCAGATTATGTTTACTCATGAAAAAAAGTATTTGAAATATGATCGGCATATTCTTGAATTTGACGCAGGCAGAAATACTTCTGCTATATGACACGGCTTTCTTCTTCTCCAATTTAATATTTACACCTTGTGTGACCATGAAAACTAAGCACTATCTGCCAAAATTGTAACAATAAATGCTTGATAAAAGCATAGCTGCATTATGGTACTGTATTATTACAGTATGAAAATTCTGTTTACTCCTAAAAAATATTTCAGTGAATAAAGACTGCTTCCATGCCTGTCAGGAGATGGGGCTGTATGTCAGTGTCCTACATACAGCAGGGCTGTATGTCAGTGTCCTACTGAGAGTGTGGTGCATCAGCCACAGCTGTGGAAATTGCCTCTGGAAGCAAACTGTGAAGTTTGCACAGGCCAGAGGAGTGAGAAGTTGTGAAATGAATAAGCCTGAAATTCAGGTCTGGATTTAACTCCCAAATTCACAGATTTGGTGCTGCTGGATAAATGGTGAAGGTTACAACAACGTGCAGCAGAAATGAGAATCTGTCAGATGTAATTTGTACATCCCTATGCCTAAGCCTTCAGGGTGCAAAACAGCTTGTGAATTTGTGCATCATACTAGCTGTAATACCATGTTGTCTGTCAGATCCTTGTTTCTCCCTTTCGCTCAGTAAACTCGTGCTCTTTCACCTGCAGTGTGGTTATAGAGCTGACTAAGAAACCTGAATCAACATCTGAAAGCAAATTCTGTAACAGTTTTGGTTTTACATGGAAAGAAACCAGAAGGAAAAGCAGAAGTTGTTTCTCAGATGCTTAGTACTGTGACTTTAAGGGAGTGCCTCGTTTGTTGAATTTTAGGCACAGGTTGCTTCATAAGACTCGATGTCCAGTATCTTCATCAGCTTCATGTCAGTATGTTGAGACAGGAGAAAAAAGGGCAGTCAGGCAAATACAACTGCTCCAGTATGAGTTTTTTAGTCATTGAATGCTGTTTGGTTTGATCTCTTCTAAAATAATTTTTGTAAAGGCTACCATTTTTTCCATGACAGCTCATTTTTCCAGGTTTATTTGGGATTTTTTGGCCGGCTTTTTCCAGGCTTTTTTTTTGCAGGTTGTCTTGAGATTTTCCTTTTAATTGAAATAAATAAATACCAGTAAAGTCTAATATTAAACATTTAGTATGGTAGCTTTAATTAAGAACTAACTTCCAGTGTGGCAATTTCAAGTGTTCCTGAAGACAGATTTGCACGTGGCTAAAAAAGAAAACACACAGTGCCCATCAGAGTGAGTTGCTCCATTACTGGGATCCCTAGCAGGAATGGTAGCATCTCTGGTTATAGTAAATAACATGTTATGGCCAACTCTCCTCCTCCCCTTATTTATCTCGGCTGGAGGTTAGAGGGCAAGAATAATTTTAGCTGTACTTGAAACACACTAAAACCACTTAAATATATGTATTCTGTTACAGTCCTGATTAAGAACTATGGTTAGTTCATTAGGGTTTGAACGGTGAGAAGTCCCTATGAATTTATTTTTATAACACATAGATTATGTCAGCCTCAACAGCGATAGATTTTAGTGCTTTTCATTAATTGTGCCCTTAATTAAATTCAGAGGCTAAACTATAAATTACAAACTAGCAAAGCTTAAATGCATGTAATTAATTCAGTGGTTCAGTGTAACAGATAAAGCAAGGCAAAACTCTCGTACAGAAATGACATTATGCTCTTACTGAATACTTCAGCTAAACAATTACCAGTTTCACGTAGCTCCTGGTTTTATCCACCTCTTGGAGCTAGAAGAAAATCTGAGTGAACCTCTATTGAGATATACTCATGCATATGACAGGGTGTTTACGTGAAGTTGAACTAATGCCTAGAGAAGTTTGAGTTCTGGAATGATTTGTCTATTTTTGTCAATGTTTGACATCTCTGCAAGGTTGGAATTAAGTCATGGTGGTTAATGGGTGCTCAGTTTCAGTAGTCTCTGCATGCCTTCCCCATGAGACTTGAATGGACATGAAAGGTTGCATCAGCCTCAAGTAGTATTTTCTCCTTACGAGAAAGTGTCTTGCCCACCTGCTTCTGCAGGTGTCTGAAAAGATCCTTGTTTTCTACAGCGAGAAGTGAAACGTTTCCAAGAAGTTTCTCTGGAGCGAAGTTTGCTGCCCTGCAGTGGAGGAAAGGGTTTGACATTGAAATTTATGCCGAGATTGACTCATATTCTGGGGTGAGAGAAATAAAACCAGTAAACTTGAAACTGCCGGAACTTCCAGGAGCAATGAGATGCTCTAGAAATTATTTGTTAATTGGAGTTATTGGATATAGCATTTGAACAATTTTGTATGGCCCAACTCTCCAGGATTTTATATAGTAAGCCATTCTTAACTGAAAATAACACAGACATGCATCATACACACAATATTTACAAATAAGTTATAACAACATTAGCGTAGCGTATGAGTAATATTACTAGTTTATCAAGAATACTTGTACGGTAAATGGTTCAATTTTTACTAGTAAGAATACTTAAAAATATTCAGTCCTAAAACTAGATTTTGTCAGTATGCCAGTATTACCCCAGCTCACTGAAAAATAGAAGCTGTGACTTGTGGGTTGGCTAAATGAACACTGGAAAGATTATACTTAATTTCATAATTGAGCAACATCTGTCATCTGTAATACTAGATTAGTGCCTGAAGTTCTGTTACAACACCAAAATTATCCTGTTTCTTACCGTAAACATGAACAGTCAACATCAACAGCAGCCTTTCCACCCTGTATGTACTGTATTAAAAGGAATACTTAAAAAATAGAAAACACATGCTTTTCCAGCGATTTCTTAAATAGTAAATAAGTGTAATAACCGCTAATATTTCAGGACTTATGTTGTTGGCTATTCTTACTATGCTTTATCCTGGAAGTGTTCCCGAATATTCAGCAAGTCTCAGGACATTGACATTATTAATATTAGAGTCAATGTTATAATAGACTAAATGTTATATTTTGTATGAAAACATTGAAATCATGACTGCGAACAAATTTAAGGGGCAAAAAAATATTCCTCCTTTGTTATAGAGGCTATATCTGCCAGGTTACCTCGAATCTGCGGTGTGGAAGGTAGATATGACTTATGCTTTCATTTTGTATGCCTTACTGCCACTTCACTTGTTGGTGCTGCATTCTTAATTAATGTGCTGCATAAATATGTGACCTACTGAAAGTGGGAAGTGTTGCTCAGGTTTGCTTTGGATCTTTTGACCAAATTTCTCGTTATACCTTCTCAGTGATTTATTGAAAGAAAAAAATAAATTTAGGAATTGGAATGTCTAAGCTTATCCGTTTTTTTCCTCAAGGAGAGTGAAGATCAACAGAAGATGTTCATGTGTGTGACTGGTGAACTGTCTTGTCCTCTGTCCTAACAAAACCTTTCCTCTTGAGGGCAAAAATGGTTGCAGACTGAGAGAGATTGTCAAAACGTGGTGATGCTGAGCTCACTGGTGGGCCAGTCAGAAGACCCAGGTAGAAGTGGTAATTAATTGTTGAGTTCACACTGTGAACTGCTCTGTGGCAGCATTATTTCAGAGGACTCATCCTTTAACCACCTTTTCATGAGAAGTAGTGAACTTAATTCTCTGCAACCTCTATTCCTGTCGCAAATTTGGTTGAAATTGCTGAGGGAGGGAAGACAGCCAGGTAGACAGAGTGAGTAATGTGATTTCCTTACGAAGTCTGTACAAATGAGACAGTAGCCTAAAATATGTTGTGAATTTAAACCTGAGAGTGATAGAAGTGGTTGCAAATTTAGAAACTTATTTGAAAAGTGTCAGCTTGAAACAACAAGCTTTAACACAGGGTTTGTAATGGGTGAAATTTCACAGTAAAACAAAATTCTGGTTCTCTGTGGAATTAGGACATGAAGGTGACTCTGGGACAAGGCTTCTTCTGTGAATATAAAACACATTTTAATATAATTAAAGCAAATAATTCTGCTTTAATAAGATAAAAATAGTAGTTTATTGCTGTCCTTTTCTTAATTAATTTAATTTTAAATTCTAATTGCTTTTCTGATCCGCTTTAGATCCAGTTCAGGAAAGTATGTTGGCATAGCTGTATGGGTGTGGTATGGTGATGGCAGAGGGAACAAGCAATCCAGGGTGAAGAGAACAGGAACTGCTTTTAACCAGCTCTGCTGCTAGGTGTGGAGGCCATCACCTAATTTGATTCTCGGGTATGTTAACAAAAATGTAAATGTCCTGCTTAGTTCCATTGGACTCACTATGAGATAAAGCAAAGGAAAGGATAAACTGTTCTCCAGGCCACACGTGAGGTCTTTCTCCTGTTTCCAGCATTCCCACAGGAATTCAGAATCGTTGTTTGGCTTGTTTTATCCCTTTAAGTCTAATATTCCCTGTTCGTGATTTTGACTCCTCTCCATACTGAGTAAACAAATGAAATGTGGTGACAGAGGTTAAATTTATTTTCTTCTGTTAGAGACAAAATATCTTAATTTGTGTAGCAGATCAGGGTACTAATCAGGTGACAGCAAAAGGTAGGTTTTGATCTCGCTCTAGAAAGTACTGGTAAAATACCAAATGCCTAAACCTAATTATATGCCATTGCCTCATTAGATCTCATCCTTGATGAAGAACAATACAAATTGTAGTCCGTTGTGAGGCGCATGCTGTATAGCTTTGCTGCATGTATACGGGACAATAGTCTGATGGCTTGTCTCTTTCCCTACAAAATTTCTGCGTTTTTTTTTTTAAATACAGACTAGTTTTTCCTGTCTTTTGGGGAGGAGTGCTGTCTGCTTAATTCTTTGGGTGGTTACTCACTGAGCGGCCAAGCACTCTAGATATCTCTTTTAAAGCTATCTATTTTTACGGTTACTTACTAACTCAGGTCTACCCTTCACCTATGCATTTAACACCTGATATTAAGGAGAGCCAGCTAGAACACATGCCAGTTGCACTGGGATACGAGGTCATGGTGAATACAGTTCAAATCTAGCATATGCAACAGACATCTGCTTATCCCCTTCTTGAGAGATCAGAAAGTCTTTCTGGGAGAAGTTTAAAATGCTGTTTCACTTACTGTAGGCATGTTGATTCCAGGACCAGTTGGACCTACCTAGGGTTGGTCTGTGTGGGAGCCGGGAGCTGTTGCTCTTCGCTGGGCTTTGCAGCCCAGGTTTCAGGTTGTTGTGCAAAGAGAAAGCAGTTTTCTTTCCTGGGCCTTAATATACTTCCTTTGAGATTTCATCTCTCTACTTATCAGAAAAGGTAACCCAACTTTGTGTTATCAACTTTGCTTTGTTTTGCTTCCTTTATGACTAATTAGCCTAGTTTCTAAATAGGTTCCCAAAGGAAATGAGGTTTATATGGTCGCAGTGTCCAGCTGTTGCTCTGTTTGGGGCCTGTTGGCTATCTTCCGTCAAATTTGGCAGGGTAATGAGTGCTTCATGCAGAAATGCTGCCTGTCTACCAGTGTGTGGAGGCTGGGAATGGGGCTGAGAGATGGGATGAAGGGAGGCCTGAGCCTAAGCTTCCGTGCTGTTCTGCTTTCCCAGGAGCTGTCTGGTGTGTGTGCTCTACAGACGCGGTGGGTTAGCAAACACTTGGACAGTGCGTAAGACGGCCTGTTGTTCACTAAGTGGTTACTGAGGCTCTAGGTTGGAACTGGGGACCATGAAGGGAGAGACTGGGGATGGGAAGATGAATGCCAAGAACCGAGATGAATCCTAGAAGGATTGTAGCAGAGGAAGAGGAAGGCCTGTGGCAATGTGTCCTCTGTGCAGAGACTGGGACAGAAGTCACAGTGGGAATTTATCTTTTTGAAACACCGTAACATCGGTGTAACTCAGGTAGTTTACATCTTGCATGTACCTTGCCTTTTTCCTTTGTAATAACTTTCAGGCTGAGGTCTAGAAAGGCAGACTTTTCGGAGGCTGTTGCTTTAAGTTTGTCACGCTGTTCTGACAAGCTTTCCTTTTGGGGTTGAGATGTCAGTCTTTTAACAACAGAGGCACCTCTGGCACTTGATAAATGCTGCTTTTGGAAGTGACTGTGAAGGTAGCGCAATGACAATCCAAGTAGAAAGGGAAAAGCGTTGAGATAAAATTTCTTTTATAACACTTGTTTCTTGGCTTTTTGACTTAAGGTACCTGCATATCATCAGAGGTGTCTTTTGTGTGGAAAGTGCTGAGAGTGATGGGGTCTGTCAAACGCCTGTGGTGCTGTTAAGGGGAAAAAGGGGAGAAGGAGAAATAGGGTGTATTATATACATGTTCTTTAGCAATAGCATCAATGGCATTTGCTTTTCTTTACCTTAAGATAGCTAATAACCTTCATGGAGGCCACAGTGGTTTTCCATAAATTATTTCAGGTACAAAGCTCATTTTTAAGTAATCTTTGCTGAAGCAAGCTAAAAGGTCATATTTTCTAAATTATTCGATTGTCTGTCATTTCAACAACTTCGGCTTCTGTGGCTCCTGTTGTCCCATAATGGAATTCTTGTTCAGATCATGTAATTGTTATGAAGAACATTATTTAAACCTCAGAAATGCCATCACTAGTAATGTCAGTACTTTCCCATTTGCATATGCAAGTAAATTCTTTTATTATCTTAATAGTTACGCTTCTATGATCCTAATATATATAATCTCACAGATTGTTTATCTTTGCTTGTCATGAATGTGCAATCTCTGATAATACATAAGAAGCATATTTGAGCTCTCCTGGTTCTTGCCACGTATGGCACAATAAACTGCCCAAATTTGGTCAAATATTTTTAGCCACTTAGTCATATGTCTTTTAATGTGCTGCATATGTAAGCTTTTGATTCACTTAGCAACAGTATTTTTATGAGTATGTCTTGCCAGTTTTTCTTATGTATACTTGAAACAACGGGCAAGGATTGTTCTGTGTTGGGTTTTGTCACAACCAGATGGTCTGGCCTTTATTTTCTTTTTTAATAGTGCTAATCAATTTTAAGATTTTTTTTTTTTAGAGCTTTTTAAGATACATGAGTATGCAGCATATTGAAATGTAATATTAAAAGATTTATTTTAAATGCTTAGGCAATTTTAAGGCTTTGTGATATAAATTTCTTTTCCGTATAATAAATTGGTGAATATTGTGACATACATAGGATATCAGTGGTCAGGCAAATTGTGTATCCAGAGAAAATGGATATATGGTATGTGTGAAATACGGCTAGGTTAATGTTTGTGTTACGTGTAAACATTTGTGTTTCTTCAGTTTGTTTTCCTCCTGAGCTCTGAGCTGGATGTCTGGCGCTTAGTTCCTTTTCCTATTGGTAACAAAATGCCTTGGAAAGAGGGTTGATTCTTCCCTTTCAGAGCTTGTTGCTAGCATATAAGCATTGTGTACTGATAAATGGAAGAAACTGAAGACAATAGGCTTGAGGAATTTGTAGTCTTTATTGTTGGAGTATGTTCATAAATTGTTTCATAAAAATAATTGCTGTTTTTAGGGATGGATATAACTAAAAAGATTATACAATAAATTCTTTAGGAAGGCAGTTTTCAAGAATACCCGTAAAGTAGGGAGGTTTATGAATGTTTTCACTCAAGAGTGTTTTTGGTTTCAATTGAAAAACAAATAGTGCAAGCAGTGTATTGCAGTCCAGCTGCAAGTTTAAGGGTGAACAAGTGGAGATGTTCTATGTTACATTCTAAACAATGTTCATATCTAGCTAAAGCAAATGGGGTCAGAGAGGGATCATTTGTTGCTGGTTTTGTTTGGCTGGTTAAACAGGGCAGCAACTCGTCTCCCTCACAGTGTAGCTATTGCCTCAGTGCTACAGAACGGAAGAAAGCTTTGGGATTCATCTTGGATGGCACAATTGCTTAAATAAGGAAACCTGAGATTTTTTTGCCGTAATAAAGCAGTGTACAATTTTCAGTCTTTATTGCTGTAGAAGTATTCTGGAAAGTAAAATTTATACCTTAATTACATTTAATTAGAGGCATAATTCTTTAGAAGGGTTTAGGACTCCAGCAGTAAAAGTTCTCATTTCAGCTTTCTGGTTATGTAGTATTGATGTATTAAGCTAGAAGATTAATACCAGTCTCGTGGAGTCTAGCTGTTTTGAGTCCTTGTTGTCGTGAAACGCAGAGGGACTTTTCTCTCCGTTGCTCTGCCCTTTTAAGGGCAGCAGTATGGAAGTTGGCAAGAAAACTCACTGAGCATCCTGTGAGAAAAATACTCAAACACAGAGAAGAAAGGCAAAATAGGAGCCAGTGAAAATGGAGATCTGGAGAACAGCGGTAGTTCTGCAGCTGAGCAACAGTATACAGTATATGCTCGATAATTAAGAGATGTGCACAAAAAAATCTTTGCATTGTGCCAAATTGGTGCTCAACTAAGTTTATAAATAGTGTGATTATTGGACAAGGATGTATGGTGATACAGAATATGCTGCAGTAGAAAAAAGCAGGAGAGTGTTGAAAGGCAATGTAGCATCGCCTTCCATGCTCCTTAGTCTTGACTGCTTTATAATCAAAACCATGTTACGGTATTGTTTTCTGAACTGCTCCCCATCTCTTGGTAACAACTTCATGGTGCAGCTGCTTATTCGAGTGTAATATTCACTCAAGTGATTAAGCTGGGCCTGGAACAGGGCAAGGGCCTGGGGGCTTTATAAAGGGAACCACTTTTTAGTGAGCAGCAAGGCTGAGGTGGGGATTGTGAATGGCTTCTCCGAAAAGTGGAACAAATTTACCTGAGGTATTCATATTCGTTCGCTTTGTTGAATCCTGTTTGAATTGGTTTATTTAAGGATTATTTTAAAAAATCTGTAACACCTGCTGCTTTTCTCTCAAATTCTTCTCGTCTTGTTGTCAAACCCCAACAAATAATCCCTACTTCCTCATCAGACCTGGATAACCTTCCTTTTTTTCTGAGGATGTTGCTTAAAGATGTATGGTATTGTAGAACAGCTTTAATATGAACTTATTTCTTAAATCTCTCTTCCTTTATAGGCTTGTATAGATGATAACGTAGATATGGTGAAATTTCTGGTGGAAAATGGAGCAAATATTAATCAACCAGATAATGAAGGCTGGATACCTCTACATGCAGCTGCTTCCTGTGGATATCTTGATATAGCAGAGTAAGGCTTTTTCCTCTATTTTTGAAATACATGTATTTTGCTAATGCATTGTTAGAGGGACACTAGAAGCAGATGGCATTCATAAATTGTCTTTTGATTGCCTCTGGGACATCTAGTGAGAGAGACTGCTTTTATATTGTGTGTTGGTTGTGAAGTGTGCTGTGTTTATAACTATTGGTGCATTGCATTTTCTCTTTCCAGCTTTTTGACATTGTATTTAGGTAGCTGTAAGATGTAAATATCTAAGACTGTTCACGACTGTCAAATGATGTTTTTTAATTATTTTCTTTTGTCGCAAGGTTGTTGAGGGGAGGAAGCCTGGGGAGAAAGTTCAAATTTACAATTTATTAGTAGTCTGAAACATTATCCCAGGATAAGTCTATGTGTAGGAGATTAATTTTCAATTGTATTTGCAGTCTTGAAACTTGGTTTTCAGGTTTGATGTAAAGTGGTGAGTTTTTCTTCTTATTTTGACTGTCAAGCAAAATCTTACAGTTGAAGTTAGATGCCTGTTATGGTATTATTTCAGGCTTACTCTGTACTAAATTCCAGGAGTGATTTTGCTGTTACTCTTGAAGCCTGTTGGGAGCCACTTAAAATACGCTAAAATCAAAATTTTGCAGGCGTTTTCTTGTTTTAACCTGAAGTAATGGTTGATTTGAGAAAATGTGTGGCGTATGTTGTTCAGCATCCTGTTCTTGCAGTAAAGATAGTAATACTGTCTTTCTAAAAAGACTCTTTGGGTAAACACAAACTTCATTAATTCTGTTAAACTCAGTGTGATGTCTGATCCAGTATAAGACTTGGACAAAATATAAAGCAGTATTTTATAATGTAATTATGTTACTGTACTAATTTCAGTGGTGAAAGTTGGAAATTGTAAGTTATGGGGATTGTTTGTTGATGTTCTGTTCTGTGAATTTGAGAGGTTTAATTGCTTGAATCTTAAGGGAAAGGGAAAATTCTGGAGACATATGTATCGTTTTCACTGGGAAAAAATTTTTTGGGTGTTCATAGAGTGAAGTGCTTTGTATATCTTTTTTTGTAACTGGGACACTGTGTGACCGCTAACTTCTGCAATCTGCCTTTCTGCACTGTGCGGATGTTTGATGCTGCAATCTCCCTTGCATGCATGCTGGAAGTGTTTACTTATTTGCTATACTATGACAAGAATTTCCCTGCAAACTGAGATAAAATAAGCCTTTCTTCAGCTTAGCAGAGGTAAAACACCTGCCTTTTTCCACATTAGGAAATAGTTGAATAACTGTGCTTGGTTTGACATTGCAGCCTAATGCAGGCAGATGTTCAGGGAAGCAAGAGTTGATGTCCCTTGTCCACAAGACACTTTTTCACTGTTGACTTGAGTATCTGAAATGTTTAATATCACTGAAGACTTTCATCTGTTTTTATTCCCTCAGACTGGGGCAGGACCTGTCTCTGTATTTTTTATAGATACCCTTTAAAGAAAGGAGATTGTTGGAGTATAATCCTGTGGGATGTGGGACATCTAAGCTGTTGGAAGAGCAGTGTTTCCAAGGTGCAGGGAGTTTTGAGGACAGGCTGTTGAAACGAACTTCCACATAGAGCTGAGAAGGGTAACCTGACCTGAATGGAGCAATATTTATATCTCACGAGGCCCGTAGAGTTCAGATCTTCTTCAGACGGCTTCTCCAGGAGCTCAGCTTCAAATAATTTACAAAACTGACAATAGAATTTGCAGCTGAGGCAAAACTGGATGAAGATGAAAGGATGATACAACAAATTACCAGAGGTTAGAAATTAGATTTTTATTTGGCCCATAATACATGCTGGGTCCAGCAGCTGCTTGAGTGAGGATGCACCTTTCTTGGGAAGCATGAGCATGTGTTTGTGTGTGTCTGTGGCTGAATCTGGTGTGTTTCATTTTTTGTACTGAATTTTCTGGTTCGTGGAAGGGAGCTTTTAATCTGGCTAAATTACAGGGTTTATGTATATAGTTTGAAAAGATGACAGCTAATGGCTTGTCATCTTTCTGTCCTATATGATATGAACTAGCGTATTTGTACAGAACATCTGCTGTTTGTTTCCTATTTTCTTGCAAGGTGCAAGAGAGGAGAGTTCGGGAATGGATTCCGGTGTTTCCTACCTTTGTTAATGAAGGGCTGAGGAGAGACTGACCTGTCCTCCCAAGGAACTGCCTGTTGCAGAGCTTTGTAGAGATTCTCTAATTAGAGACTTGGCAATCTATTTCTGCTATCTCTGCTACCATCTTAAGTCTTCCTAGGGCTTCCTTCAGATGCAGATAGCTGGAATTTACTTCTCTTGGAATAGCACATCTGTAAAATCCTCCAAATATGCAAATTTAGTTAATATATTGAGTTATTGCTTTTACAGCACAACTTTCCATCTGCAACCAGCTGACACTTTAATTCACACTAAACTGTTCTCTTCAAAATTTCTCCAGCGCTTATATTTTTACAATCCATTAGAAAAATGTGGAATGGTTGCATACTTTCATTATTTCAGGTTTTCAGTCTCAATCTAAAATTACGACTAAGAAAGCAACAGAGCCAGGAGATGGAGATATTTTCTGTTTTGAAATGCATTTCTATGTTCAGAATGTAATTTAGGGACTTTCTAGCACTAAGTATGCCCTCTCTATGTTGGCTATGTTCAACTTTCAGCCTTAACATTCTCCATGTGTGTACATCACTTTCTAGGCTTAAAAGAGGGGGAAAGAAAGCAGAAGTTCTGTTAACATTGCATAACTCTCGCATGATTCATCACTAGGGTTAGAGTCTATGAAATACAACTAGTGTGTTGGAGTTAGCAGATCTGTTAATAGGATGTGAAACCTTGGCTCTGCTTTCAAAATAAAAAAAAAAACAAACAACTAAACAAAAATCAATTTAATCATTACAAACCTTGATAGTACAATTTTTGTCATAGTTTTTTCTTCTTTTGATGCTCATTTGACCTCCAGAGGATTATAGTTGGGCTCACTGTCTTAGGGCGTGAGCAAGGTTTCTGTTCAGACTGCTTAATAATTGAATCCGCACACAAACATCTCACAGTTCGGCTGTTCTTTCTACGTGTTCCATCCATTTGCTACTAACATCCATTTCCTATTATGTACAGTAAATGGGAATGACTGGGAGTCACTCCTTGGTGCCTGCCTATTTGATCAGTGGAGGAGCCTTCCCATCTCACTGGGCTTTCACTGAACACCTGATCCTCTCTCCTTCTCTTGCTCTGTTAATGTACACATTCTCCTTAAATAGCACCTGCTGCTACTCAGGGGTTCCCGAGTGAGTACAACCATTTGCTGGAGATCTGTGAGAAATACAGGATGTGTAGGTTGTAGGGAGCTTTTCCAAAAAAGAACCCTGGATGTCTCAGGGAGCCACCACTTCAGCCGTGTTTAGGTGCCCATCCCGTGCTAATTGCTGGTGGGCTGGGTGAATTTGTGGCATGGCCCCCATTTGTTGGGGTTTTATTTTGCTTTGGCTAACTGGGTTGTCTGGCCAATGGGCTTCTCACTGCAGGCGTATTCCCTGTCTTCCTCCACTGTGTTCATCAGTCCTGTGGCATCTTCTCCCAGCGGATCTCCTGTGCCATTTCAGTGTTGTGCTCCTCAGCTGCCTTCTCTTGAATATGCTTTCCGTCACCTCTAAAAAAATACATCTTCCAGTTTAAGAAATGTTAGTCTTGTAGAAAACCCTGCAAGAGAACAGCTTAGTCTGAGATAAAGTGTCAGCTGGTTGCAGTTGGAGAGTTGTGCTGTAAAAGCAAAAAGTCTGCCATGGAGGGCAACTGCTCCTTTTGTTTCTGTTGTTGTTTCTAAGATCTGTAAAAGCTGGGAGTGCTTCAGCTTACTGGAAATTCTTTGAATAGTTTGATTTTAGAATTGCCTACTTAAGTTAGTTAATTTATGATCATGTGAATTAGCTTACAAGTAAATGTAATATGAACATATTTTACATTGAAATTCTTTAAAATAGCCAAAACAGGTGGATTTTGTATAACACGTTGTCTTTTTCTATTCTTCTCCATTTTTTCCATACACAGAAAGCTTTACTCAAAGGAGCCTTTGTTTTCTACAGTGTGTTAGTATGAAATAAAAAGTCGGCATCAAATGCTTTAAAAATTACAGTTATGTGAAAATAAACTTCTAATGCAGGAAGACATAAACAGAAATTTTGCATGTATTCTTTAAGATGGTATTTAATGGGTAGGACCCTTAAATTTACCTTTGTAAAACTCTTGTAAAACTATTTGGATGTATATAATGAATTTTTTTATCTGATAGATCTCTTTTGTAGTTTAAAAGCTTGTATATTATTTCAGTATCAGGGAATAAATTCCTTTTTAGAATGCAAAAAATGCAATAGAAGATGAAAAATAATACAAAGTGGCGTTTAAGAAACCATTTTAAAATGTGTCCTTTTTTATTTCTCTTTGCTTTGTATTGTACCAGATTAATGTAAAATAAATCTGAAATGGTAGAAATTTCTTTCTGTTCAAGAATCAAAGTTTCTGTTAAAAATGTATTTTCTTGTGGGCTTTGTACGGTGCATAGTTGATGTATTTTGAAACTTGTTTGCAAGTATTTAGAGGCTACAGTATGGTTTCACTACTTAAATGCGGATGCTTTTTCATTTTCCCCAGAATGAAAAAAGGTGCATCTTTCAGCAAGTCTAAGAAAAGCAGTTTTCAAAAATAGCATAGAAATCAGTGACATTTACACTTTTTGCAAAAAAAAATGAGGGGGAGGGAGATACGTCCCGAGGGCAGAATAGGGGGTTTATACCTTCATGCAGTGGTATCTGAGTAACGGTTTGTCAAATGTTGCTGTAGATACTAAAATTTCTCGTGGTTTCAAGGGATGAGGAAGATACATGGGATGCATGAAGAAACGCAAAGGCAGAATACACGTACGAATGGGATCTGGTTCAGAAAATCCACTAAACCAGTTGGAGTATGGGAAGGTATTGCAGGAAAAGTCGTATTCTCCTTGAAGATGTGTTCGCTTTCGGAGTCAGGCTTAGGTGTTAAGTTGATGTTTGGTCTAACTCAGTATGGTTGCTTCTGTGTTTGGGAGGCAAGTTGGTTACCCGTAGTTGCACACGCAGACCCTAAGACTTAGCACGGTCTCAAAATACACCTATTTATTTTACAAGTTTTATAGGCTGAGGCATATGATTACAGTTACAAAGAGAATAACTTCTTAAATTCAGAGCCCCCTTACTCAGTTCATTTGAGAAGAGGATGACAGCTCGACCAGCTCTGCTGCACTAAACCCCAGCTCACCTCTTTCCTTCCTGCCCAAAGGTTTCCTATGTTGTATCCCCTCCTTCCCCTAACACCTACAGCAGATTTTAAAAAGCTTGTGTGTAACCACTGCCATGTTGCTGACGCCCATCTGTTTTTCCAGACTCCAGACACCTGAAAGTGAACCCAGCCAAACGAGTTTGCTGAAGCCTCAGCGAGCTATTGTCCCAGGACCTCTCTATTTTAGTAACAGTCCATTAAGACTAAATGAGTGATCGTTGCCTGGTGTATGAAGGATGAGAGACAGCCCTGCAAACCTGTAGTTGGGTACATAGATGTTCAGTGATAGGCGGTTTGCTTACAGCTCTGATTGCCTTGTGGGGACTGCTGCGGGTGCTGGGTGGAAGCGATTCCTGCCTGTGGTACAAGGATGGAACCAGTGCTCGTCTGGCAACAGCTGGTGAAGGGAAGTCACTGCAGTTTCACAATATACTTAATGTGTCCTAACTTGAGACTGCCGCAGAAATAGTCAGTCATTCCTTTCTCCCCTTGGTTTTTCCCTCCTCCACAGCCTCTTACCCCCTCTCTTGCATTATCTAATGATCACACAACAATGTGGGAACCATGAGCGCAAGACTAGCCTTCAGGGGGTTTGGAGAGTTTATTCCCTTTTGGATCAGTGAGCAGATCTGCCTTGCCAGTAGCAGTTGGCGGGTATAAAAAAAAAAGTCTGGGCTGCTTTTCAGGCATAGCTTGTACCTCTGATCAGAAGCCTCGCTGTGGAGAGATGCCTGTGCTGAGGTGGAGTGCTCTCCTTCGTCTCCCACCTCATGAGCCTGAACCAGCTTGTACTGTTGAAAGCTCTCCCATGACGTATGAGGGTCGTGGTGCCACAAAATATGTTTCAAAGCAGTTGTTTCTAATCCATTTCTACGTTTTAATAAGCTGATCATCTGGAGCTATTACTTGCTGGAGTGTTTTGAATCTAAACTCTTTTGCTGTAACCCATCATAATCCTAGAAGAGCAAGACATCATTTAGGCAAAGCAGACTGATAAAAATGTCAGGGATGGCTCCCATCTCCTTTAGCTTTGTTCCCAGTTACGGTTTTAACTGAGTATGAAGTCATGTTATTAGTAATACATTCAGAAATCGATCTTTGGAAGATAATCGGAAGTTTGCGTTTGTGAATGACAAGGTGAAGTTGGTGGTCTGATGTAAGCCACATGTGATACCGAGTTTGGTCTGATAGCGATGCTACAAGGTGAATTAACGTTTTTGTCAGGATTCAAGATGTTATTTTAAATGGCACAAGGACAGTGAAAAAGGACCAAAGGTGAAACCTGATCCAGCCTACTCAGGAAACAAGAAGAGGACTTCAGAAGGATATGTTATAAAACAAGCCACGTGACAGAATTAAAGCAGGGAAAGAAGATTTATTCCCAGCCAAAGAACAGCTCTTCTAGAAGAATGACTGACTTCTTACAAGTTGACACTGGTAAAGATGCAGTATTTGTTTGGAGAGCAGTGAAAAGGTCACTGCAGACTTTGGAAGATGGTTTCAGTTAATTAATTTCTGCCGGCTGCCCTGTTTCTTTCTGGAAAAACAGTTTGGGAAGAAAACATTAATGGGAGAGAAGATCTGCTAGTATGGTAGTCTCCCTGTCTCCCCTCACCCGCAAATCAAACTGTAATGCTTGTTTTCTATCAGCAATACAAAAGTTCCTCCTCCAACGTTGTATTAGATATCGACAAGGATAAAGCTGAATTCCATCAGAGAAAATAATGGTGAAACTTGAAGAAAGTCAGTGAGCTCATTGGCATTTTCTTTTATGAAGAGGTACTCTGGTAGTGTACTGTTTTCAACTTGTTTTTGCTGCATGTAGATATTTCCTAAGAATAATGAAACACTAATTAAGTTGTTTAGGTTGATGGTGAAATTCCCTTTTAAAAATCATGTTATTATGTGGTAGAGTTTAATCTTCTCTGGTGTGTAGCTGCAGTCTGATATTTGGGTAAAAAACATCTGGCAGAAATGCACAGTAAGGTGTGGCTGATGGGTTAGAGGAAATTATAGGACCTAACTGATCAGATACCTGTTTGGTCAGCTGAAGGAATTTAGGAGAGAGCTGGTCACTCTAGGATACGCAAAGGCAGTGTGTGCTGTATAGCTACCTTCTTCAGATTAGATTACTGTGCGCATCTCCACTTGCGAACCTAAATATTTGTTAGTAAGTATATTGAGTTTCTGTTGTAAAGGTAAATCTAGTAGACCTTCAAGTTCAGAGATCTTCAGGTACATGTGACTAGTGGAAAGTATCTTTTTTTCTTTTAATATGCTTTAGCAGTCCATTGGATCTAACCAAAATTCAAGGGACTGATGCCCAGTGTAAAGCTCAGAGTGCTTTTTGGCTGAAAAAGAATTTGAAAGTGCATCTCATGTCTGAAAAAAACATCCTGCTTTGAGAAGTGATGTGCATAGGAATGTTCTTACTTGTTTATCACAGACCGTTGGTTTCATTGGTATCTTGAGAAGAACTCAGAGTTTGTATCTCAGCTATCAATTCTGAAGTTGAATGTGATATGAATGGAAGAGAAGACTTAAGGAAGACGGACACGTTTGGAAGCCTGGGAGCTCGGGTACACTCCTGAGAAACAACACATCGGGTCCTCCCTGGATGACAGCTTGTAACTGCCAGTTGCCATCAATCAGCTCCTATTTTCTAGGTGTGACTGGAACATGAAGGAGCAGCTCTAAATACATGAGCAACCGGGTTTTGAATCGAGCAAGTGGTGGCTAAGTGTGGTGTACTGTCACTTGTGAGGGTCTCATCAGCTGATTCAAAATTGCTGTTTCAGTGGGAGGCAACGACAGATTCTCCTTAGACTCTGGAATCTGTGGAATTGTTAGTGCTGTTAACAGAATAAATTCTGTATTCAGTGTTTATCTGGTAAAAAACTAATTCAATTCACAATAAAGTTGGTTTTGAGTGTTGTTTTCTAGGAGAAAACGTGTGTGGTGTAGATTGTCACTTCTGTGCTTCATTGTTTTCTTCCATCTTTTACTCGAGCATTTTTCTCTATTGTGAGCTTGACCTTATTCTGCCACATAGAGTAGACTTTCTAATGACACTAAAGCAACTTATGACCTACTTATCCTTTCTTACAGCTGTGTCTTTTGTTGGATAGTCTAAACTACGTCATTTCAGTGCAAATGATCCTAATCTCTGTGTATTTTTCTAGTCTTATCCCTGACTGAAGCAGGATAAAAGCTGCTTGAATTCTTAACGGAATCTGCGTAAATAAAGTGTGGTATCTCTAAAGGCATAAGGCTGTTGTGCGTTGATGAGAGTGAGTTACTTGGTTATAATTCAGATACTAAACCACAGAAATTTAGGCTTTTTTATAAACAGCAGGTATGACAGGAAAAAAGGATAAAAAAGGAATTACTTAAAACCTCTTGATTACAGGTGAGGTACTGCGTATCCAATTTGTATAAAGAATAAGAGTTTCTTTTGGAAGTTCAAAATGGACTGGACAGGTAAACAGCTGCTGCGAACTGCAGATTGCTGATATCTAAGGAGGGATCAGAATGAGTTCAGCACTACTGGATGATGCTAAAAGCTGCACTGTGGTTGTGATGTTGCTTTGTAGAGGGATTTGGTCACTATATTATTGTGTACTATAATTACAAACAAGATACATTTTGTGATGTAGTAGTTACAGATATGCTAATATTGGTTAGATTACAGTGAAAGAATTGACGGTGGCTTAATTTTTTCTGTTATCAATGCTAACACATGGCTGTTGGAGGAAAATAAGCTGGTTAAGTAAGGTTCATACTCGTAACTTCCACTGAAATAGAAAGCAGCAGTTAAAAGTCAGAATGTGTGGTGCTACGATAGCCAAAAATAGCAATGCTACTCCTGGCGCAAGGCAAGAGGGACAGTGAGCTGCTGGCATGATCACCTCTTGTTGGTGAGGAATGAGCTGAGGAAGGTGGTCTGCAGCATGGTTTTCCTTCTTCCTCCTTTTCTGCCTCCGTGATGTTGTTACCTCCTCTTTTCAACCAGTGTAACTCAGTCCCAAGTATTCACCTTGATGACTCTTCTGTAAATCACCACAAATGCTTGGAGACTTGCTACAGGAAAGCATCCGGGTCGCAGAGAACGTCGTGAGCTAGAGTTGTTAGTATAAGTATGTACTCTCCTGCAGCTGCAGCAAGATATTTTTCAAATCAACCTTCACTTTTGCACTAGACTTCAAAGTAAAGGAGAGAAACACTTGTTCACAAAGTGCATACTGAAATTAACATTTGCTATGCACTTTAAAAATACTTTTTGTTTCACTGTATTTCTTTGAAATTTTGAAGATTTTGTTCTGTATTCATCTTGGCATTGCCAGGCTCCAGTTATATTTTATTTTATTACTAATTTTATTTTAGTAAATAGGTTACAGCACGTTTCCGTATATAGCTTTCTTCACATTTCCTACTTTCCCTTTCTCCATCACTGTTTACTTTCACCTAAATTGCTTTGTCACCTCTCACATGTCTTTCCTCTATATGGATATCATAAAATATGAAGGCTTAGTTGCTTTTCCTATGCTGCAAGTAGGAATTTTTCCTGTTCCATCTCTCCGCCGTTAATGTTTAGGTGGCCGCCTACGTACAAATGTTTCTGGAGCTTGTTGCTGGCTTTTTTCAGAGGTTTCTCGGAACACAGGAGGACTAAGACTAACCAGATCCTGTTATCTACACTGTTTCTTCTATGCTTCTGCAGACCAGGAGGGAAAACAGATGCGAATCTAGTTACTGTGCTTCCTTGAGTGTGCAAGTTGCAGTGGAGGCTAGGACAGCCAGCTATTTGCAGAGCTTCGTGGTGTGTTGGTACGTTGTGGAGTGTTGGCTTCATAAACATAAATGTGTTTTTCATATAGGCACAGTATTTAGAATTGATAAAAAGGTCTGTTTGCGTAGGGGGAATTGTTTTTCTCATCTCTGTGACGTACTACTTTAATAGCTTTGGGAGTATTTGACAATTTTGAAGCAAAGATGTGTGTTTGGCCAAGATGCCTGTCTTAACAGATACACAAGGGGGACTTGAAAGCTCAATTTGCTGCTATCTGGAGGAGCTCTTGCATACTGAGGATATAAAAAAGAATTTTCAAACTGTTCCTTATTTAGAAAAACATATATGCTGAAATCTGGATTAGGCTGGTGAAAATTGAAAGTAAATGTCCCTTGCCATATGCTTAAAATTGTTTAGCCGTTTGTTTCTCAACTATTTTTTATTAATTTCTTTTTTAAACATCTCTAGCGATCTGAAATTCTCACCTCTTGTGTTCTGCAAGAGGAAATAGTAAATTCACCTCAGATCTGTTGTTATGAGCTGTCTTAAAAATCATCACACGTGTTTCAGGAGAAATAATTCTCTAGTTTTGCCAAATAATCCTAATTGGCCTTATTTGACTTGGTGTGTCCTGTAGCTGTTGGCTGATGATACTGTTCATAGGGGGAACATTCCTATTTAGAAAGTGCTGCAGCTTTTTTTTTTTTTTCCCCCAAGAAACATGTGAGTGAGAATCTTCTGGCATTTGCAAAGAAACATAACCTTAAAAGTGCCTGAGTTTTAGCATGGTTTGATTTTAATTTAAATGCCATCTCAGAAGCCTGTCTTCTTTATGTCAGTCTATTCAGTTCTAAAAGTTGAGAGGCAGAAGGTTGAGGCAAGCAGCGACTGCCAGCGTGGGATGGTGTTTTGCAGAGTGCCTGAATAAGACATCCCTATGAGTTTGACTTAATTGGTTTTCAAGTAATTTGATTTCTTCTGCATCGGTCTTAAAATCACACAGGAGAAAGTATTCTTGGCCCAATTAAATTTGTACCGTTTTGGTTCCAGTATCGAACGTGGAGCCTTCATTTTCTTCTGTAAAACATAATGAATTGAGGAGAAAGGGCAACTTCAGGAATATCTCAGCAGTGGAGAAAGGGGGACAAGGGAAATTATCTGTAGGTTGTGGCTAAAGAGGGAGAGGAGGTCCCTGGTTGTGCTGCGCAGGGTCCCTGCGGGCAGCTTGCCCCCTGCCCTGGCAAGCAGGGCTCCTCCGTGCCTTGGGAGTCCTGCTGGTCACCTGCCCTGCCTTGTGCACATTTGAACGCTCTCCACCAAATGCTGACAAGGGTGACAATATGTATTTCAAAACTAGTGAAATTGTGACTTTTTATCTTTACATTTATATGGGGTTTTAATACTGTGTTGTAAAAGCGAGCGCAACGGTGTGAGGGTGCATGAGATCGTAGCTGAGGGGTGGGTGGGCACTGGCTGTTCACTGGCTGCATTCAACCAGCTCTTCCTTTTCCTTGAGGCTTGCCCACTGACATGGGGCGTATATACACGCTGTGTGCCACAGCAGAATTTATCACAGTCTTATTCTAATGCGATTGTATTTCCTTCAGCTTTGTACTAAGATTTTTTTCTTTTTTTTAAGAAAAAGGCTAGGCCTTTCTTTAATAAGTTATTTTTAGAAGTGCACCTTAAAAATTCAAGAATCACACCGAAGCTGTGGTTTTCTCTCTTGATATGTTGTATATGCTTTTGCTGACCTGGCCTTTAAGTATTACTTTTGCTGCAAATTAAAGAAAAACAACCAAACAAAAACCTTCAAACCCAATAATAACAAAAAACCCCCTAACCAGACTCAAAACAAAACCATTTTTGAGAAGGACTAGGCAGCCTGAGGTAGCATTTCCACTTCTGTGTGAGTTAATTAACAACATTGTTCAGAATTTAAATTTGAAATGAAACTTTTCTGCAATGAGAGAATAATTAGAGAAATATTCCCGGACACTAGAACCAGCAGAAGGTTTAAAGAGGATCAGCTGTTAATGTTTTAGTGTACATCAACTTTAAAAAAAAAAAAAAAAATGGACACAGCAATGTTAAAATGTTGCATTTTTTATTTGTTACATGTTTCTTGAAGGTCTGAATGTTTGGCCAGATTTATTAGGGATGTCTGTTTCTTAGTAATGTGATTTACAAAGATGTACTCTTAAAAGTGTATTGATAGTTAGTATTTTTTAAAATCAGTGAAAAAATTCCGAAAGACATTTTAAAAGAAGGCAATTAAAATACATATTCTAAAGACGGGTAAGTTTTTAATTTATTTTTACATCCTGTGGACTGTGGGGCAGATTTTCCTTTCATTGTTTGTCTCTTGAAACGGCAGCTTGCACAGCTGCATGAACACAGTGACACTTTCTCTGTCTTTGGCTCCCTGTTATCACTGAGTTAAGACAGTCGTGGAATTCATTTGAACTCTACCATCTGTGGATTTAAAAAAACCCACCAGCTGGGTTTAGCTGAAATTACTAATTGCTTAAAAGCTGTTGGGAGACTGGTTGCACTGTTGGTTGGTACCCCCCCCCACGCAATTCAGCCGTGTTTCCCTGGAAGGCCGCGCTGAACATGTTTATTTTAAATGTATATACAACACGTTAGACGTCTCTTCAACAGGAGTTTTTTTTACTAAGGACCCTCTCCTCCCATTTCAGGAGTTAGAGACTGTCGTCGAGTCTTCTGACTCGTCTGAAGGGACCGCTTGGTTTCACTAGTGAGTGTCCAGTGAGCTCAGTGAGCCATTTTTAATGAACTAAACAATTCAGCCGCCCCTGCTCAGCCCTGCCTTGCGCTTGCCACCTTTCTGGTGACCTTCAGGTTCAGCCAGTACTTAAAGTTAATTATATCCCAGATGACTTCGCAAACTTGTTTCCAGATATTGTGAACTGGGGCAAGGTTCGAATGTAAACGTGTGCCCTTCTTTCTGTTGCTGAAATAAATAATATTAAAATGGTATCTGCAGCATGTCTCGTTACTTCAGTAAAGCCAAAGTGTGAGCTTTTTCCAGATTCTTCAGTAAATGTTTCTTAAATTGACAAACAAGACTCAAATTTGGATATAAGTCTTCAGAGAGGGGTGACTTCCTCCCCGTTTACTTTGTGTCTTTATATGCGTTTTGTTAATAAACTTAAACGCACAGGTCAACTGTAAGGGTTGGTTGGTTTGGTTTTTAATTCAGAGTGTAGGCCAAGTTGCTAGGCAAAATTTTTAACTTCTTGTTCCTGAGCTTGGTTTTGGTGTGGACTGTTTTTGTACAGTAATCTCAAAGGGTTGTTATTTATTGCCTCAGAGATACTGAGATTCCAACCCTTTATGAAAGGTGTTGAAATGTATTTTTCATAAAATTACGGGATAATCTGGGTTTCGCAATAATTATGGAAAATGTTTCTCTTTTTTTCCAGGGTTATTAATTTCAGTCTACAGTAGCTATTGAGGAATATACAGCAGTGATTCCTAAAAGACAAATTTCAAATAGAAGTATTTTTTCTTTCATAAAACAATGGTATCACAAAGCAAATTTGTTTTTCCAGTCTTGCCCAAACTGCGTAATACTTGTCATGGAAACATCAGGGCAAAAGTATCAGGATTTTAGTTTGTTTTCCTGCTCTTTCCTAGTATTCCTGGGATACTTGCAATTCTCTATACTTAGACCTCAAGACTGTTTAAGAGATACCTTTAGCTTCAGTATCAACACTTGAAAGCTTTAGCTCCAGAAATATGCATAGTATGGATCAAGCTACTTTTTCCTTGTTATATATTTATGTTTTGAATGAGCATTTACCAGAATATTATGTAAATTATCATCAGATTTTCTGACTTTTTCTTCTGGAGCTGTCTCTTGAACAGGGCTGTTTGGCAACAGTTGAATTACAAAAGACAGAAATTTTTAACTGCCATATTAAAAGGCTTTTTAAGTAGGTGACGGTGGGAATCCTGTATGTCTTCAGTTTTCCACTGCTTCCAAGTTTGCAAAACATGTCCTTTTTCTGGACATGGTATCAATGGTTTTGGACTTTTCATTACACAGCTCCAAATTTCTTTTTCACCACATACATGTAGCTGTATCAATTAAATATCAGCTGAGGAAATGAAAGTTACGTTTACTTGCTTTAGAAAGATGAAATTTCAAGATTGAGGTAGCACCTACTTAATAAGGATAAAATACAAGCAATTGTTTGCAATCTTTTTTTCTTTAAAAATGGTTGGCTTTTTTAATATGCATAGATACCTACACACAATAATAGGCTGTTGCATGGGAAGATTTTAGTGTATGGTACCAGCATAACTGAAATGTCAAATACACCCATATTTGACGTCACGCTGTAAGGTTTAATTAATATTTAGGTTAAACTACGGTTTGTAAAGTAACTTTAAAAAAACCCCAAACTATAAAACCTTCTGACTGTACGATTATTCTGTTACTGGCTTCTGCTCAGCTATGCCTTACAAACTCCAGAGCATCGTTCTCTTGGTCTCCTTCACCAAATCTGCTTCCTTTCTGTATGTGATGCAGAGTCAAGTTACCTGCAGGTCTGAAACAGTTGCTCACCTTTCCCTTAGTAGTGCTGCGTTTCCTAAATAAAGCTACAATCCTGTAGTCACCAGGGTGACTTCATGCACCATCTGAACACTGTCATTGCTTTGCTGAAATTATTTTTACTGTAAATGAAGATTAAAAAATTGCATACACTTTTTCAGGACAGGGTCATCTGTTACTGAGTGCTACGGAAAACAAAATAAACATGGATTTCGTTGCCAGGCTTAAAAGGTGTCTTTAAAATAGTTGGAATTTGAATAGTATGATTTGGACTGTGTATTGCTCTTTCACTTTTAGTTTTCTTGAGGGGACCACTATTAATTTTTCGGTGGGGTTAGCAGAGGAGAGGCCTAGATGGAATGACTGAAGGAAGGTTAGGAAAGGACCATTCTCACTTCCCTGGTAAGGAGAGTGCTGCCTTTCATCTTTCTTCTGTTTCTCCCATCCCTTTAAATCCTGTGAACTCAGGTCAGGTTCACCCATCCTTCCTTTGCTGACCCGGGAAAACCAGAGCCCTGTAAGCACGTGCAAAGGGGAACTTGGAACGCTGCTTCTCCAGCCCTACTAATCCCCCTAGCTCTGCTGATCTGATTTTGGTCTGTAAGCGGCTTCGGTTTTGGAGTCTCCTTTAAAGGATCATTGAGTGTGGAGTTGTTGATGTATCTAATAACCTTCTGAAACACTACTCTAACCTTTTCTTCATGCCCTACACTTTCTTACCCATGACTCCTTTTATCATGCCTGTAAGGTATTGATCTGGTTGACCAAATGCAACCACTTTTGGGTTGTAAACCACTTTTTTCATGTTTGTGTTAGGAAAAACAATTTGAAAAGAACATGAATGTTGACTTGGGATTTTTTCATAAGGATATTTTTTTGCCAGTGGTTGAATTTGGCTTTGAGTCAAGGTTTTGACTTTGTTAGACAGTTTCCCCAGTGCTGTTTTTGCCTGTTTAGCGACACCCGGCATAGCAATTATCTGATCTGTAACTGGAAGGCTGTGTCACTGTTAAAACAGTACAACTGGTATTGTTGAGAAGCGCTGTTACTTTGTGTTAATTTTTTGATTCCTGCAGAAGTTAAAACTTTAAACTGGAGACGGATAAGAGTCACAGTGGCACCCTTTTAAAAGGAACAGAATAAGAACTGCACCGCATACCAGCATCAAAGTTAGTGGTGGCAACTGATGATGCATATCCCAGGAGATATGGTTACACTTCTGGGAATTCATTTCCCTTTTGTGATCTGTCAGTTCTTACCTCTTCTTGATGTAATTACAGGGGTTTAATAACAAGTGCTATTTAAATCACACATTAAAAATTAGACATGTAGGAGAGTACTTGATGCTGAGTTACTGCATAAAGATAAGGAAAATATGATCCCAGATCTGGAATCTGTTATTGTTAATTGGCAGTAGCTAAGCAGAAATACTTTAAAGCATTGGTGTTAATGTTGGATTAATTTTGTGATTCGCTCCTGCATAATGTGGCATTCTAGTGCGGTTAAGAAAGCACTTTTGATTTCGTACACCTGTTACTGAATGAATAACTAGTCCCTCAGGTCTGAATATTTCCTGATTATTTTTTTTTCCCTCAAACATATGGAAAGTGTAAATTTAGCTCTTCAAGGCAGGAGTTATGTTTGTGATTTTTTGCTTGAGTTGAGTCCTGTCCTGGTACAGACTGCTGAATTTGTTAGGGAAGTGTAAATGTTATGGTCAGAAGGTGTAAGACTAAGCTGTATTGATGTTTTAATTATTGTTCATTGTCTATTTAGAAACAGACTATATATTAAACTGTAGGTTCTCAATAACTTCATAGCCTTATGCTTTAATACAATGAAATAACCATTCTTTTATGACTTATTGTTGGAAACCATCCATTTGACTTAATTTGAAATTCAGAAATAAATTCCACTGGGTCTGGATTGTTGACTCCTGAGACAGTAGTGCTTTATGTAAGAAAACACTTTGTGTCATTGGATTGCAGTGTAAAGTCCTGCTTCCTTTCTCCCCTTGCCTCTTTCCCTACCAAAAGCTGACCATATGAATAGTTAGGAGCAGAGGTGATTCTGGTTTTATTAACTTCATGTAGCTGCCTCAGAGAGTCATCATTCTGGCAACGTATAGAAATATAATGTGACACCGAATATGTAAGTTCTAGGAAGAGCGGCTTAATTATGAGGAGCTCAGGGAAATCAGTGGTGGGAACCCTGTTAGCCTTGTGTTCACTTGTGTTCATTATCTAACCAGTTTCTTCTTTCAGTTCTTGCAAGTATCTATTTAAACATGTCAGACGTCTTTGTGGCAAACTACGGAGCAAAGTGCTGTTTGTATTAATGGGTATTACAGTGAAAAGACAGAGCTGTTCAGGGATTGTAGACAGTCACAAAGTTTACTTATTCCTAATATAGTTGTTTCTATGAATTGTATGTGTGCATGTTTATACCTATTGCGTATGATACCCCAGTGGCTGCTTTTTTTTTTCATCAGCTTTACTGTGTTGCTTACAGTTTGTTCTTCTTCAATTGGCAGATATTTAATTAGCCAAGGAGCACATGTAGGAGCTGTAAATAGTGAAGGAGACACTCCATTAGATATTGCTGAAGAAGAGGCAATGGAAGAGCTGCTTCAGAATGAAGTAAATAGACAAGGTAATTTTGAATATGGAAGGGGTGATTTTGTTTGTTGGACACTAAATATGTTTTTCAGAACTTATGCTAAATTAGGAATTTTAAAGTCAATTTATTTTCTAAAAAGAGTTGTTAATACAATGTACAGTGCTCAAGCTGTTTTCTAGGTATGTTCACTCAGCCTGGCATCTGGTGAAGAAAGAGGTCGGAAGTATTGAATCCAGGTGTTGATTGCATTCCTGCATTCAGTTAACTCAACAGAATTTTAAGTTGTATTCAGTTCCTATGGATGGTATTCAGTGCATCTGGGATGTAGACTTCTATATACCAGCTTCAGACTATGCCTAAAGAGATTCCTGCCTTAGAGAGGAGAGAAACAGGCACTTTCAGGGTGAACTCAGATGTCAGTTTCAGGGTGTGAGGAATCCATCCTTGAGGTAGCTGTTCTTTCTGTGAACTACAAACAAGCCTAGAATAACTACAGTGTAACCCATAAATCACCATTTGTGTCTAGTTCTGACCTTCTGAATGCCCTTCTTCAATGCCAAATGTCTGAAACTACTTCTTGGGGTAAAGGAGTCTTAGATTGCACTTGGTTTAGGCCTGATAGCTTATCGCACACCTTTAAGTTCCTCATGGTTTTGTGTCCTCTTCTGAGAGCACTATATAGGTGAGCATTCATGTAACAGCTAGTGGATAGGTATCAAGTTTTGACAATATCCTTTAAAGAAATGTACCCTAAACATATGCACTTTCCTCCTACAAAATTGCTAGGGCAGTACTGGTAGCAGTGTCTTTACAAGAGAAATTGGCCATTGAAAAAACATGTAGATTCATTTTTCCCTGCTTTTTTTTTTCCTTCCTTATATTGCTGGTTTCTATGTTCCAGTCCCCAGGTGGGTTTTGCAGTGAAAGGTCTTTGAAAGCTTTTTTTTCCATTCCACAGAGAAAGAATTTTCCATTGTTGTTTGCTGGTCATTTGAGTCCAGCAGAAATGCATGGCCATCCCAGAACTCCCAGTGCAAGAACTGGGGTGATGTGGTCTAGAGTTATATATTGAAGGAAGATGACATTCAGAGTGAAGATGGAGCCTATGTGGGATGTGTGCAAGGGACTGCATCTATACTACTTCTAGACCCCTACCTACCTCTTAAAAGGCTTCTTTCTCCTTGAAAATGTCCACTTTTTTTTTAGCATTGAATTTGTATCTCCCAAGACAGATTTACATAATTTAACAGTAAACTATTAATTGCTTCAGGCTTTGCCCTGATTTAATTTGTACAGTTAAACCCACTTAATGCCCAAAGCAAATGGTTAAAAGACAGTGGATGACATGATACACAGGGAAATAAGAGATACCAACTGATAGATATAGACTGTAGATTTCACAAGGGCTTTGATTCAGTTATTTGGTTGTGGTAACTCAGTTTTGATTAACAGTTCTTGTAGTTGACACACAAAGAACATGACCTTAGATAGTTGTAGATTAGTTTTTTTGTCTGCACTTCCATTTGTCTATATTAATTAGTTTGGAAAAAAAGCAGTTATTCTCTAACAGTCTTTGCTGGAGAGTTGTTTCTGGAACGTGCCTCAGCCTAAATTCTTTAAGATGTTTTTTGAAACATTTTACTACTGCTGTGCTATACTAATTGATTGTAGTAGATCTTTGTAAAATTGACATTTGTTGGGAAAAGAACTCTTTTTCAAAATCTCTTATTTATATCTTACTGCTTGCTAACAAAAAAGCCCCAAAACCACCAACCCCCAAATATTTGTTATATGGGGCTTTTTGTACATTTTTACAGTGCAGGGATTAAACATTATACACGGATTTTTATTCTTTTCTAAGCTGAATTATTTGAACAGCCCAGTTGTAAAATTAGCATTGGCAACCTAAACTAAATGCCATGCTGAAAATTTCAGTGTGGTTTATATAATTCATATTTAAAACTTAGAGTAAACCAACTGTGGTACTGTCTGAGGAGAATGTAGATGTTCCCACATTGTACCCGTTAACTTCTAAAGGGATAATTCAGGTTGTTTCAAATTACTAAATTTCGGTTGTTACGGAAAAAGCTATTTTCCAAGCATACCCCTCTATGTCAGCTGGCTTGCTGACTATCTAAGGGATTTTTCAGAAGACTGGTCTTCCTGAGATGATTTGAAAAATATATTAGTAGAAAAATGCACTGTCTCAGGTGAGAGGAAACTTGCTATGGCTGTGCTGTAGAGTGGTTTGACCTCCCTCCGTGGGGAACAGGAACTGGATGCTGTCCTGGAGAGTGATCACACTGAACACCCCTGACAGCATTTCTGCCTTCCTGGTCTTAACAAGACACTAAAGCCTATGGTTATACATATACCCTAAATGTATATGCATAATTTTATATATATATATCTCTGTGTGTGTGTTTACATGCACACGTATATATATGAATGTATTCTATCTAGCTTATTTTGCTGTTAGACCACTTAGTTTCAGTTTCACAGAAACAGGGGAAGAAAGCATGCAGCATCCCTCCATCTGAATTTGTCTGAAGGTGTGAGAACTAACGGCATTTACCTGCAGGGATGAAATTTAAAGATTGTGGATAAGAATGGAATAGAAAGGGTATCAATCTGGATGTGAACTGGTAGTGTATATCTTACTAAATCACAAGACAGTTGTCTCAGCAATAAGGTTTCAGTCGTGCTTTTGATGGCATCCATAATTTGCATATAAAGCTAATGTTATATACAGAGTATATATTAGGCATTATCATGATCACTTGAAAAGTGTCTAATTGTGTGTATGTTGTGGCTAGAGAAGATAATAGCTCTAAAATAGGAACTTAATTGTTTATGTTAATGTGAAATTAATGCTGATGCATTGTGACAGTTTCATCTTTGACTATGTGTGCCTGAACGCAATTATCCCTCCAGCTTTAACATTGCTCCTTGAATCGTAGAATCACAGAATGGTTTGGGTTGGGAGGGACCTTAAAGACCATCCAGTTCCAACCCCCCTGCCATGGGCAGGGACACCCTCCACTAGACCAGGTTGCTCAAAGCCTCATCCAGCCTGGCCTTGAACACTTCCAGGGATGGGGCACCCACAGCTTCTCTGGGCAACCTGTGCCAGTGCCTCACCGCCCTCTCCGTGAATAATTTTATGGAAATTATTCTACAGTAGTGCTGGAGCGACTACTCTCTTTTCATGCCTTGTGTTTTAACTATTTTGTGTGTTAACTATTTTGTGTGTTATACAAAAAACTTCCCGTAGGGCCTGTGTTGTTGTTTTTTCCATATGGCTGTTAGCTTTATCATGGGCCAACCTCATCTACATGACACTTCAATCCACAGAATTCTTTATCTTCATTAAGAATATTATTATTTCCAGTTTCTTGGTACGCTCCCTGATGTTTCTGATCTGCAGTGTTTCAAAATACCATAGTTGTGGCGGTTGTCTTTTGCCAATACTGTAAAGTTTTGATTTCCACTGGTGAAAACCAGCAGACTTGAGAGAGATGTCGCTTGACTGTCGCTTTAGTCCTGGTTAGCCCTGCCCAGTTTGGAATGTTGCCTCTCCTCTGGTCTCGAGCACAGTTAAGTGTAATGGTTGAAACGATTTTTTATCTGTTTATCATCAAATGTCCTCTTAAAATAATTTTTAACTGCCTAAGCAGTTATTTTGAATTATAGGAAACATTCCTGGGAGGTGAGTTAGTGGGAAGAGGTGACGTGAGGTGAATCAGGAGTTCATGATACAGCGTGGTAGCTAGTCAGTATTAGAGAGATCACTTCTCCTTTGCCAAAGAAAAGCAAACGTTCCTCATTCTTAATTAAAGGTAAATGTAACGAGACTCTCTCGGATGTATTGCTTAACTCAGCTTTGTTTATGTGGATAAAATGTGAACTATTACATTTGTATATAAACATTCATTACATGAAGTAAAAAGTGGGTCGATCTTCCATGCGGTATCTATAAAACATGCCTTTATATGGCCGAGGAGTCCCGAAACAGTGATTCAGCACTTCAGTTTGGGCTGAATTTCATCAACTGCTCCCTGAACAGCACCCTCTTTTCAAACCTGTTTGGAACTGCTGGATAACACTTGTTGATCCCAAAAACTGAAAGCATTTAGCAATAAATTATTAATGGTTTAAGGAGTTGTTAGCCTGGCAGGGAGGTTAAGTGTGCTGGTGCGGACCTAAGGGGAGCTGGGAGGCAGCGCATTGCCATCTATGGGCCGTATGAAGGAAGTGCTTGAAACGTAGGAGCAGCGTTTCCTCTTTCCCTGATAACTTAATAGACAGTCTGGAAAACAAAGGCAAGGAGAAAGGTCCGTACAAGGCCATTTACATTCCATTTTCGGTAGTTAATAAAGGGAATTGTATTTAGCTTATCTCAGAAAGTGGCTTTTTTTGTCTATGACACGAAGTTCAATTCTTATTTTCATGCCAGTTATTAATGTAGGATGTTTTATTTAGATTGGCAAGATTCTCATACTGTCTTCTGTTGAAATATGACCAGAAATGTAGTGGCTTGTAAAATACAGCATTGATGCAGCCTTTAGCCCTCTGCAGGTGTGACGTCTTGTTTGGGCTTCAGAAATGCAGTCATTTGTGATACTGGAAGAATAGTCTTATCTTCAGTATAGTTACTTTTTCTGCAAAATCATAGCTGTATTGATGTAATTCTTTGGGTCTTTAGGCGTAGCTGGAACGTATGCTTAGTCACCAAGCATTAGAAGTTCAAGATCAGGGTTTGGGAGGAACTTTTTCTCTGTTCTTCCTTTATTCAAAAATGCCTCAAAACGACGAGCCCCACGCATGAACAGTTTTAGATTGACAGGAATTTACATGGGATTCTTCAGGTGCCGAAGGTTACTCATGCTGATAAGGATTCAGTTAGACCTCAGGCATGCAAAACAGGGATGGACATAAATGTGACTAACAGCTGATACATAAACTATTTATTTGTGTAGTGGTGTTTTGCAGGCAACACTGACATGTAAGTAACTGTACTCTGGAGAATTGTTTTCCCAGGATCTGCTGATCTACAAGGCTGTGTCATTCTGAAAGGCAAGCAGAGGCCCAAGGAAGTTACAGTTTGCAGTAGTTCACACATCAATGTGTAAGAGCCTTCTGGAGGAATGAGAATACAGGATTATCAATACATTATTGATTCAGGGTTCCTGGTTTTCATTCCTCATGTCTGTCAGTTATGAAGGTTATTAGATATGTGAAATTTATTCTCTGTTCAGATTTAGTCATAGGTTGTCTTGAGAGAGACAGTTATAGAAACTTCCATGTATTTAATTTTTACCACAGCTTCTTTCAAACAACTACTTTTTTTTTCCCTCTGCTTAGTGCTTCAGCAATCTTTTGTGTCTTCCTGCACCTTGCAGACTTAGCGTTGAGATTATGGGTTTTCATCATTTTCTGATAAAATGTAATTCTATGATTTTTTATTAAATTGCCAAAACTGCAGTGATTGTTTCAGTCAATTAAGTGGATGAGTCCAGTTCAATCAACTGCTTACAACTCTTAATGTATAACCCGTCTAAGTCATTTTATGATATTTGGTGCTAAGCTGTAACTTTTCATCTGTCCTTAGCATAAAGTTTTACCAGATTTACATAGTGAGCAGAATCTTTGATCCAGCTGATCCAGCTCTGTGTTTTGGTTGGTTTTGGATTTTTTGGGAGCTGGGTTTTTTATAATTGTTTTTACATATTTGCAGACAGGGAATATCTGTTCTAGTCCAAATTGATAGAATACTAATTAAAAAGAATTGAACTCTATTGTAGCGCTGTCAGAGGCTACCACAAACCAGACAAATGACATGTTATGTTTCCAAAACCATGTAAATAACTACATCCCTTTGTTCTGCATTTCAGGAAATTTTTATTTGGGCATGTAATTTTCAAAGGTTTCCTTGCTCTATAATTGGGGAATTGCAGCATCTGTGACATGCTAATTGATGTGTAATGTAATAGATATATCAGTCTGCTATCCACTGCCTTGAGAGTATTTCAAAAGCCACTACAATTGCGTTCAGTTTGCTGGTTTGTTGCTCTGGCTTTTTAGTTGCCACTGGATTGGTAAGAAGCTGATTAATCTGTTTTATCAGGTTTTTCACAGTAGAATGATGCACTGCACTACATATGATCATCTCTGTATTATCTGTGTCTTTTCATTTCCTAATGTTAACAATTTCGTTAATGAAGGCCACTTCATCCCTTAGCTCAGTTTCTGCTGCACGTACAAATGAGCAGCAGTCAAGTTGGCTTTCATTTGGTTACCATGTTCTGGGGATTCACTCATCCCGTAAAGGATTAATAGCTCAAAGTTTCTTTGAAGACATTACAGCCTGAAATTGCTGTTCATTATAAAGACTTTGAAAATTAATTAAAATAAATTAATTACATAGATCGGTTTTGAAAAACAATGTTCTAGCTTTGCTTGGTCTTTTTTGGGGTCTGCTGTATATTGTTGTGCTTTGATTAGTTGGACAGTTAGGAGAGTTATGAGATAGAAACACGTTTGCTGGAGAAAACCAATTTGAGGGCAGATGAAGCTTCAGCAGAAAATACTGAAAGAAGGCAGAACTAGGTCTGAGTCAAGGAGCATCTCTCTCAAGTGTTTTAAAAGTCATCTTCTGTATTATAGGCTGTAAGGACTACTGTTGAAGTTTGTGAGTTTATCTAGTAAATAAGTACCTCTTTCTACATTTCCCTTGGGTTTATTATGTTCAAGTTAATGCTTTGCTTCAAGAGAAATTAAAAATTCAGAAAAACAGTATATATTTCCCGAATGCCTGCACACCAGCATCTAAGATTAAACAAGTCATACACATAAAATCATTTTACTGAAGGCTGGCCCACTGATTTTCTGTTAGAGATCAACCCAGATGTCATTTGTGCTCTTGACCACAATTCCTATTTCCTTTTTCCTCACGGTTGTCACTGTTCAGCCAGCATAGATAGAGCAATGCTCATGCATAGATCTCTTTGAGACCCCTTTCCTGCGATGTTCTTGAGACCACTCCATGTGGTAGTAATGAAAAATCCTGGCAAATACATGCTCTGCTTTGCCCGCTCAGGGTCTGGGGTTTTTTCAATGTTTAACCTGGTGTGTACACTTGTAAATGTTATATTGCCTTCCTCCTTTTCCTCAGAGTACGATATTTTTTTGTGAGTCATACTATAAAAAGGTTTCAGTGGTTTTGGTTTTTTCCACCTGAGAGAGGAAGGGAGGTTTCCAAAGGCTTGGCTGTTCGAGTATAAGGTTTGTGTTTTACAGTGATAGAAGACAAACTGGTTTTAACTGTAAATTCTTTAGAAAGTTTAAAAAATATAGCTCTGTCTTTCTTGTAAGGATTCCATCGGTGTTGAGCAGCTGGGCTGTTTCTCTTCCCATAGGTATCTCTTTGTAAAAAAATTATAGCTGTTTCTGTTTTCTACAGATACGGCGAACCAGCCACTATATTGTGGTGCTTAGAAGGTGAAAATGTAGTTTTTCTTTAACAGGTCACCTCAGTGATTCTAGCTGTGATGGTAGGCGTTCCTAAAACCGAAGAGCCAGTTTTAGTAGCTTTCCACTTCGGTTTGGTTGGGGTTTTTTTCCCTTGCTTCTTTTGGGAAAAAACTGCACTATGCATGCAAAGTGTCATGCAATAATGGATGTTTCCATAAGCTCTTGGTATTCATCTTCAGAAAGTTATTCATATCTAACAGTGAACGTTATGCATATTGTTTAGCTGTTATTTTATTGTATCACATAAACGTGGTATAAGATTG
This sequence comes from Rhynochetos jubatus, assembly GCA_027574665.1. Lineage (NCBI taxonomy): Eukaryota > Metazoa > Chordata > Aves > Eurypygiformes > Rhynochetidae > Rhynochetos > Rhynochetos jubatus. The sequence goes on along the minus strand of CM050652.1, from coordinate 42,086,336 downwards.
GTTACGTAATTGAATTGATGTATTTAAACTGAAATATTTTGTGTCCTCTCTTTTTCTCTCCTCTCTGTCTGAATTAGGAGTTGATATAGAGGCAGCTCGAAAAGAAGAAGAACGGATAATGCTAAGAGATGCAAGACAGTGGCTCAACAGCGGCCATATAAATGATGTCAGGCATGCAAAATCAGGTGGTACAGCACTTCATGTAGCTGCTGCTAAAGGCTATACAGAAGTCTTAAAGTAAGTGATGTTTAAATGGAGGGTTTTCGTATTTGTTTATGTTCTTGACGTAATGCTGCTTGGAATTGGTAGGATTGGATGCTTCTGACTTTTTGGGTTTGTAACTCGGAAAAAATCTCTAGAAGTAGCTTTTCCTCAAAGTGTGATTTTTTTGTTTTCAAGCACTCCTAAGTCATGATGCTGTTAGCTTTCTATGTTAAGTCAGTCAAAATACTGTATGTATTGAGCCTGCATACTTAGTTAAAAGAAAGTTGACAAAGAACTTGCCCCGTTTCTAAAGCCAACTGTGTAAACAAGCTTAATACCTTTTTATAATGCCAGTTAGCATTCTGGCTGATGCCTGTTCTCAAGACACCAGATTTACTTGCATACATAAAGCAGAGTTTGTAATCCAGACTAAAGATTGTCAAACCTAAAGACAATAAAATTTAATTGTGCTTTTTTGATATTGTTGTTGAAAATCATGACTTTGAAGTCTTTCCTGGAAGGTTTCAGGATTTTGGTGCCCCCTGATTAACAGGAGCTTTTCAGTAGTACAATCCAATCCAAATACATACTGTAACAGAGGTTTAATTTGTTTTTCATCAAAGCTCTGCTTTTATTGAAGTAAAGCATACTTAATAATACATTGCTGTACTGTGATTGTAAAGGTATTTGACTGCTTTGGCAGCACTAGGAACAGTTATATATCGTAACATGAATGAAAATGAGAACGCACCCTTACTGTGTAAGCCTTTAAGGTCTGCAGAGCCTTGTAATGCTTTGTCAGCACAGAAGTTGAATGATGGAACTCTTTTAGTCATTATAACCATTACATGCAACATACTGAATGGGAGTTCTGCTTCAAAAAACACTGATGCTACAACATGATGAAGATAAATCATTCTGTTGGAAAAGAATAGTTTTTGGTTTACAATAGCATGGGTCTGTAAGGGAGTTACATCTATAACTAGGTTTTTTTAGCTATCAGTTAGTGTCTTTTTTGTTGTCTAGACCATGTATTTTTCCTAGGAGGGGAAAATATATATACAGGCAATTTTTGTGATGGCTTCAAATTACCAAAAATGTGTGCTCTGTGTAGGATGCAAGACTTTGCAGCTGGGCATGTGGGAAAGTTGACCCATTGGAGGATATTACTATAAGTATATTGGCTCTTGAGAAATGGAGATAATTTTTTTGAGAAGAATACTTCACAGTTTTGTGATTTTTAGTAATTATGGGCAGTGTTTCAGAGAGCTGATAGCCCTTTACCTAAGACTGTGAGCTTTGTTGTCTGTTATCACTTTGACACTCACATCAGAACCATGCCGAATTCGAGTGTTGAACACAGGCTGAAAAGCAGGTCCTCTGTTTGAGGAGCTCTGCTCCCTCTCAGAGAGCAATTAAAACATGTAAACACTGGCTTGTTACAACATCAAATGTTAATGACAGGAGGAGATGCAAGAAGTTTTTAATAATTTACTAGATAAGATTGGTGTATCTAACGATTTTTAACTGTTGATAGCTTTTTGTTGCTTAAAAGGACTTTTCTGTATTACTGCACATATAGAGAAAAATATCAAACTGTATAGAAAGAACAGATTTTGGATGAAGGGAAAACAAATATAAAAGAAAATGGAAAAGGCTGTTTTTCTGGATTTTCCTTAAAAATGTGTATGTCTATTGAACAATGAGAAGGCAAATATTTCTGGGGAAAAAAAAATCAGTTGATTTTCAGTAGTCCATCTAAAATACCTATCCTTGACATTAATGAAAAAGGAGAATAATATTATTGTAGAATATAATTTTATGACAGTTTGTTTATCCCTGTCAGCAGTGTCAAGATCTAACTCTCTGAATTTCTTTAGGCTTTTAATACAGGCTCGCTACGATGTAAATATTAAAGATTATGATGGTTGGACACCACTTCATGCTGCTGCTCACTGGGGTAAAGAAGAAGCATGTCGCATTTTAGTGGAAAACCTATGTGATATGGAGGCTGTCAACAAAGTGGTAGGATTTTTATGTAATCCTTGTCAAGATACAAAGTTCTGGTCTCTAAAGTGACTTTAGAAGCCAGGGTAAGAGAAGTGATGATAAACTGCTGTCTACCGTACGTGGAGCTTTATATAATGCATGTTTTGCCAAAACAGCATGTTTGTGTTCAAAACTAAGTTCTCTGATTGTCTAAATTAATTTCTAGGCCCACTTTATGCTTAGTTCTGTGTTAAATGATCCATGTAATCTTTGACAGGAAAATTCAAAATAGAATGGTTTTATTGACTTTTCAGAGGTACAAAATTACTGGCTTGATGGATTATATACAGGCTTTCATGTGGTCACTGAAGGCAATGGTGATGCCTTCGGGTAGTGTTTTAACTCCTAAAATCAGCTTGTGTTGACATACTGAAGAGTTACCACTATATGCTTGTTTGGGTGCATTGGAAGCAACTTCTAGGCATCTCTGGACTCCCCAGACATAATTTGAATGCTTCCTAAGCTATATTTCCTTGACTTTTACACAAAGGCCTGCGTAGCTTGCTGGCTTTGCAAGATCTTGCTACCAACAGATGTAAATATATTCATGATTCATGTAGGCATCACAAGGATCCAAAACTTTTGATCCAACTGTGTATGTGCTGAAGCTATCTTTTCTTCTCTTTGCATCGTGTATTACAGATGGATTCCAATTGGCTCCCAGTTTCTGTCAGTACTGTATGTCTAAATTACCTGCCCAGTTTTTAAGATAGATTCTTCATTAACTTTTTTCATAAACTTTTAAAAATAAATTAGGGAAATGTGCAGATACAGATCCTGAATTAGTGATTATTTACATAAGTGCAAAACTACTGCTGATTAATGTTTTTAGTCTTTGTTGACTTTTTCTTCTTTGGAAATTGAGGTTGTTTATAATAAACTCAATGAAGTATGGAAGTACATTTCAAATACCTTCAACTCTGTTTCTGTATAATGCTCATCGAACTCCTAAATACCAGCTGCATAGCTGCATTTTGTATCAGACAGTCAAAAGCTGATGCACTTAACTGAAGCCAGTCTATCAAGTTACCTGTCTTTACTGGTGGTGTGAGAATGTGGAGGGTGGTATTCCTCCAGAGAGCACTCTCATGGGAGTATGTTCAGCTCAACTGAGACAAGAATAAGAGGTGCAGAGAGATATAAGCCGTTTTATTTGGGGTATGGGCTTGTCTGTGCAAGCTAGGAGAGTTTTGCCCCTTGTGTTCTTAAGTGAGCTAGTAAGCATTTTTGCTTTTGGAGATACAAAAATTGAAAACTCCTCTGGATTTGGTGTCAGGTGTATGTGCGTCTCAGAGAACTCAGCCATTATTGTTGAGGCACTTGACTTCAGATACTCACTTCTATGGACTGGGTTTAGATAAAACCTTCCAACTACAGTAGGGTTTTTTCAAACTGATTTTTTGTGGTCATTTTTGGGAAAGTAAACCCACTTAATAGCTACCTAAAAATAAAAGGCCAGATTAAAACCAAGTCATAATGCAAATGTAAACTTGAGATGATTTTCTTGTTTAGTTTCCAGGTTAGTGCTGTGTTGTACTAAATGGAATAGTTCACATCAGAGGACCTCAAGCTGTTTTGGGTAATGCTTGTTGAAAGGTGCACGTGCTTCTGCTACATGGTCAGAAGTTTTGTGGATGTGAAAATTAGTGGTTTGAAGGTCCATCCTTTCTAACCAGTTAAGATAGCCTTCCCAGGCTAATTAGGGATACGTTTCCCTTTAGTTAACATTTAGAGCAAGTGAAATAAGCAGAGGCAAATATGAACACCTTTAATTATCTTTATAAGCTGCTGTGAGCCCTTTTAAATGACAGCTCTGTCTTTATTGCTGCTACAGTACAGAAGTACTTACTGGGCAGATACTGTCACGGTCCTCCCGACATTTCTGTATGTCCACCCAGCATGTTGGTGCAGCTGCATTAATACCTGTGAATCTGGGACTTTGCCTGGATTCCAGCCTTCTTGTATTTGAATGCAAACTTCCAAATGCAAAACGTTGTATTGCAGTATCAAAGTTAGGCTTTCTTTGTGAAACTGTGTGAGCTTCGGCCCTTCTCATCTTCACACAGAGATGAAGAAAGGGAATTTTTAAAATCTTTACCATTTCAGACCTTAAAGATAGAATCTCATGTCCTGTGGGCATCTGATCTAGTTGAGAATTGCAGTGACTATGTAGATGTAAGATACAGCAAGCTGAAGAAATTCCAGCTGACAGCATTACTCTGCTTAATGAATCATATTATGATCTGTTTATTCAAGTACATGTCCCATGGAAATCATAAGCTAAGGGGGGATAAGAACAAAGGTTGTAGCAGGTCTCTTCTAAGGTGGAATCTAAAATGTAAAATACAGTTTTGCTGTAAAAATGTGAAAGCATGACTATGTAGTATATTAGTATAGCAGTCTTAAATAATTTGAACTTTAAAATGCAGCTGTATCATAGAATGGTTTAGGTTGGGAGGGACCTTAAAGACCATCTAGTTCCAACCCCCCTGCCATGGGCAGGGACACCCTCCACTAGACCAGGTTGCTCCAAGCCTCATCCAGCCTGGCCTTGAACACTCCCAGGGATGGGGCACCCACAGCTTCTCTGGGCAACCTGTTCCAGTGCCTCACCATCCACTCCAGGAAGAATTTTTTCCTGATATCCAATCTAAATCTCCCCGCTTTCCATTTAAACCCATTACCCCTTGTCCTGTCACTACAGGCCCTTGTAAAAAGTCCCCCACCAGCTTTCTTGTAGGCCCCTTCAGGTACTGGAAGGTGCTATAAGGTCTCTCCGGAGCCTTCTCTTCTCCAGGCTGAACAACCCCAACTCCCTCAGCCTGTCCCCATAGCAGAGGTGCTCCAGCCCTCTGAGCATCTTTGTGGCCTCCTCTGGACTCGCTCCAACTGGTCGATAGCCTCCTTATGCTGGGGGCCCCAGAGCTGGACACAGCACTGCAGGTGGGGTCTCACGAGAGCAGAGTAGAGGGGGAGAATCCCCTTCCTCGACCTGCTTGCCATGCTTCTCTGGATATAGCCCAGGATTCGGTTGGCTTTCTGGGCTGCCAGCGCACACTGCCAGCTCCTGTCTACGTTCTCATCCACCAGTACCCCCAAGCCCTTCTCCTCAGGGATGCTCTCCATTCTCCGCCCAACCTGTACTTGTGCTTGGGATTGCCCCGACCCAGGTGCAGGACCTTGCCCTTGGCCTTGTTGAACTCCATGAGGTTGGCACAGGCCCACCTCTCCAGCCTGTCCAGGTCCCTCTGGATGGCATCCCTTTTCTCCAGCATGTTGACCGCACCACACAGCTTGGTGTCATCAGCAAACTTGCTGAGGATGCACTCAATCCCACTCTCTGTGTCGCTGACAAAGATGTTAAACAGCACCGGTCCCAGTCCTGACCCCTGAGGAACGCCGCTTCTCACTGGTCTCCACTCAGACATTGAGTCGTTGACCACCACTCTCTGAGTGCGACCATCAAATGAGGTCTTTATCCACTGAGTGGTCCATGTGTCAAACCCATGTCTCACCAGTTTAGAGACAAGGATGTCATGTGGGAGAGTGTCAAACGCTTTGCACAAGTCCAGGTAGACGACATTGGTTGCCCTTCCTTTATCCACCAAGGTCGTGACCCCATCATAGAAGGCCACCACATTCATCAGGCACGATCTGCCCTTGGTGAAGCCACGTTGGCTGTCACCAATCACCTCCTCGTTTTCCATGTGCCTTTGCATGGTTTCCAGGAAGATTTGCTCCATGATCTTGCCAGGCACAGACGTGACTGGCCTGTGGTTCCCCTGATCTTCCTTTTTTGACCTTTTTAAAGATGGGGGTTATGTTTCCCCTTTTTCAGTCAGTGGGAACTTCACCAGACCACCACGACTTCTTGAATATGATGGATAGAGGTTTTGCAACCCCATCCATCAGTTCTTTCAGGACCTATGGATGTATTCCATCTGGTCCCATGGACTTGTGCACCTTCAGGTTCCTTGGGTGCTCCCAAACCTGATCTTCTCTAACCGTGGGCAGCTCTCCATTCTCCCAGTCCTTCCCTTGCCTTCTGTGACTGGGGGGGTATGGCTTGCACCCTTGCCAGTGAAGACCAAGGCAAAAAAACCATTGAGCACCTCTGCCTTCTCCATATCCTGGGAAACCAGCTCTCCTCTTCCCTTCCGCAGAGGGCTCACATTTTCCCTGATGATCTTTTTATCCTCCATGTACCTATAGAAGCCCTTCTTGTTGCCCTTGATGTCCCTGGCCAGGTTTAGTTCTGTCAGGGCTTTAGCCTTCCTAACCTCATCCCTGACTTCTCGGACAACTTCCCTTGTAACCTTTGCATGCTACCTGTCCCTGCTTCCACCCTCTGTTGGCTTCCTTTTTGTGCCTCCATTTGTCCAGGAGGTGGTTGTTCATCCACACGGGCCTCCGCATTTTTGCCCAACTTCCTCTTCTTTGGGATGCATTGCTCCTGAGCTTGGAGGAGAAGGTCCTTGAATACTCACCAGCTTTCTTGGGCCCCTCTTCCCTCCAGGGCTTCATGCCATGGAACTCTGCCAGTCAGTTCCCTGCAGACGCCAAAGTCTGCCATCCTGAAGTCCAAGGTAGTGAGCTTGCTGCACATGCGTATGTGGTAGTCTGAAATGGGCAGGATACTGAAATTACTCAGTATCTATCCATGCAACTGCCACTGGAATAGTTGCTTGGAACCATTATTGTGAGAATCATATTCTTTCAACCTATTTTCTTTTCCTTCATGTATTTTTTTTTCCTTCAAAAGACAGCAAAATTCTATTGAAGTAAATTTTTTCTCTCTTATAAAGTTTACTCATCCGGTATAGCTGTTTCTGTTTCAATTACCCAAAAAAAGTAATACCGCGAAATTGTTTCCAAGTACTGACAGACTAACAGTTTGTAATAGAGCTTGGCTTATACTTTCTAATTTCTCTCTCTGAATGTGCTCCTTACCTGCATCATCATGTGATAAGGCATCGTAATCTGTTATATTTAAATTCTGCTCTACAATTATGATGTTTTACTTCTTCCCCTTCTCTAGGGGCAGACAGCATTTGATGTGGCAGATGAAGATATTCTAGGATATTTAGAAGAATTACAAAAGAAGCAGAATCTGGTAGGCTTTTTTGCATATAAAGATATATATATATTATACTTTATTATATGTATGATTATGGTACAGAGCTTGGAGCAGCATATAGATTAAAAACAAAGGTTTGATTTGGGGCTTTAATTCAGTTAATGCCACAGTCATCTCAAAGTTTTCATGTCCTTGTTTGATCAATTAGAGTGACCAAAAAGCCTTGGAAAAAGGTGCTCTTGTACTTGCCTTCTCCAGTGGGCATTTTATGATCTGAAGCATCAACAATGAACAACTTACTTGGAATAATAGTTTCTGAGACTTTTGCATTTTGAACTTTGACACTTTGAAACTATATGCACATTCTAGTGTTTGTAGTAGTTAAAAGAAGATTTCCCTCTATTTGTAATTTTGTCACACTGATACCATTCTGTCAATTTAACTGCATCATTCTGTGTTTTGAAGCTTCATAGTGAAAAACGGGAAAAGAAATCTCCCCTGATTGAATCCACAGCCAACATGGATAATAATCAAACACAGAAAACATTCAAAAAGTAAGTAAAGTGGAAAAAATAATAAGCTCTTTATAAAAAAGATGTTTACAAACTGTCACAATGTCCTATTTGACAGACTTTAGTAAATTTTTCAGGACTTAGTAAGTATTTTTCCTTTTAAACTCAGTAAGGAGACATTGATTATGGAGCAAGAAAAGAATGCGTCTAGTATAGAGTCTCTGGAGCAAGAAAAAGCAGATGAGGAAGAAGAGGGAAAGAAGGATGAATCCAGTTGTTCTAGTGAAGAGGAAGAGGATGATGACTCAGAATCCGAAGCAGAGACAGGTATGTTATTTGGAGTTTTGTGTTTAACTTTTCAATTTATATATTTACTTATTTAATATCACATGATACAGAGTTTAGTATCTTAAGTTTCACTTACTCGTCTTCATTTCACTAAGCTTCGAGTAATTTTAAAGCAAGTTTATGTAGGTCTAAAGTAAATCATAACAGAGATGCCAAAAAATTGTCTTTACTGGTGCCTATTTAGGTTAAAACTATTAACCTACTTATTTGATATTTAACAATTGATACTTTTAATTAAATAGTTGGAATAAACCTTGAAGTAGCATTTCAGAAAACATGGAAGAAGTTGGAAGATCAAATCAGAAATGAAGTCTTTATAGCAGTGGTTGCTTGTGGTATTGGTGTAGAGATTGGAAAAGCAGAAGTGCAAACAGTCCCATTTGTTCTTGCCATCCTGAAGTAAATACCAATGAGTCTGGCCATCTTAGCGTAGGTATTCATAAAGTAATGATGCATTACTGTCCAGTGTGTACTGAAATAAACTTTTGAATTTAAACATTTTAATTCAGATGTTAACAGTTCATACACAGCATCATTTCAGGAGGAATGTTCTTTGAAAAGTTTGGAATTGTATGAAAAGAAACATGTTATTCTACTTCTCTTTTCAATGGATTTAGCTTTTTTATTTCTTGAACAATTATCAGAATCTTAAAGCAAGTAGTGATGCAAGAACAGCAGAGCATCTTTTTCTTTCAGATCAGAAAACAAACGTCAGGCAAACAGTGTTTAAAGATGTATGTTCAGTCCTAATAAAGAATTGTAGAATTAAAGGGCAACAATACAACGTAGAAGTTATTAGAAATATCTTGTTAATATTTTATACTTACGCTTTTTAAAATAAGTAACTCTTCTGGGTAAGCTGTCAGTTCTCATTTGAAAACATTCTTTCCAATTTCAAGACTAAGGAGGGATTTTAGACCTAACCCAATATATCATAAATATCTAATGTGGGCAGAAATAAAAATAAGTTATGAAACCAAACTCTCTATTATGGTGTAATTATTTTTGTATTTTGAAATAAACCAGCATTTCGATGTTAAGCAGTAAAAAATGTCTGTCAAACTTTGTAATCACCCTTTCACCTTAGTATACTTGCATTCCTTATTTACAGACACTAATATATAACGTGTAGTAATTTCTTGGTCACTGAACTAACTGTTATGTCTCCTGAACTTTATGACCCTGGTAACTGTGTTCTCTTCATTACCAGTAGATGGTTTGTGCCAGGAAAATTTGACTGTGACACAAGAATTAATTTACGTAAACTTTGGGTTTTTTAATATCAACAAAGCTTTATCATACTTTATTTGGCAAGCTAGACTTTAAGCTCTGTAGATCTGCATCTCTAAATACCAAGCTTGTACTTTCCCTTTTTTCCCATTATTTAGCTTAAGGTAGTTGTCTAGTGAAAAATCTTAAGAGTAGAAGGAAAATTCTGGTTATAAAATATTTTAGCACAGTTCGATATTCTGAAGTACTGGAAACGGTGATTTCTAATCTGTGGGGATATTGGAAATGGTCCTAAAAATTATATTGTGTTTCATTGTTTATGTGAGAATACAGTTTAAAAATAAATACAATTCTGTCTGTAAGAGCAAGAAGAGGAATATGATTGTGAAGCTCATCTCCTAAAGGACAGGGAAACAAACTGAAAAATAAAATTTTCAGCAGTCCAGGTTTTTAACTTAGTGTGTTTGAGGTACTTAATGTTCTTTGAAAGTCACTCAGTATTAGCTCAATCATGCATACAGCTAGGTTCTTGCTGTCCTTGAAATCGTTTCAGAATACATTTGTGAAAAATCCCTTTTCTGCCTTCCATGCTTTCACTCCTGATAACTTTTTCTGTATATTTTAAAGCTGTATTACTCACTTGAAAATTTCCAGCAGCTCTGCCCGTGTGTCACCTCAAATCGTACTGTCAGTCCGCATTGCCCTGTAGATCTTTTTATCACCATGACCTAGAAGTTCATCGCCATTTATTTTCACTTGTGTTTAAAAAAGAACTTCCCGTTAAGTGCACAGTCATGTAAGCTGCTTTTTTAAATTTGTATTTACTGCACAAATAATTACTCAAAAAGTCTGTTCAACTATGTCCATAACTAAAAGAAGTGTGTAGCAGCGCTACTATTAATTATACCATTTCCAATCACAGATTGGTACTTTGCTGAGTTGGAATGTTAGCTGTGAGAACACTGTATGAAAGCGTTGCGTGCTTTCTGAATTAACTGCTCCTATGCTGTATGGGTAGTGTAGACATAAGGGTATGTTTACAGTAGGGCCAGATCAATGGGGATTGAACCCCGTGTTGCTCTGTATTGCACAGATAGGATGTAGCGTCCTGCTCCAAAGAACATGCAGTTTGAATAGGTGAAACAGACATGAGCTGTGAGATGATGAAGCTCAAGCAAACACAGAGAAAACAGATGTTGTATCCCAATCCTGACATTGTCTGTGTCTGTGTGTTAAGGTACACAGGCAAAGGACAGAGGAAGAAGTGTGGGCAGGAAGGACAAAGCAGAGGACGATAGAGTAGGTGGACAGTGAAACTTAGGTAGGAAAAACAAGGGAGAAAGAAGGAATGAAGCAAATGGAAAGTCAGAGCTCTGGAAGGCAAGTCCCTGCCTCAGCTCATTGTATTGCCTGGAATCCCTGGCTGGATTCTCGGTGCAGTTTTTTATTTCTTTGCACTCAGCATACACGGTTGTCCAAGAATATATGTTTTATGTTGATTTAGCATCTTCTGTAGTTCAAATTAACTATTACATGCCAATGTACCTCCTACTGTTAAACTTTTTCGGTCATTAGCCATGTACGAAAATACAGGCGGGCTGGGGAAGCTGTGGAATCTCTGTCTCTAGAGGTGTTCAGGACTTGACTCATCAAAGCCCTGAGCAACGTGGTCGCTGCAATATTGACCCTGCTTTGCACATGAGGTTGAATTAGGTGACTCCTGATGTAACTGTCAACCTGAATGATTCTGTGTCTGCATCTCTGAGTATTTAACACTTACTGAGTAACAAAAAAAATATTACATGCATGAGCGTTACAGAAAAAAGATAGACCTAACTAAGATACAGATTGGGAGTGAGGGGGAAAATACTGGAATAAATAATAAAATGCTGTTAGGAATGTGGACTGTCAGATTTGTTCAAAAGAAATTTGGCTCTGTGTTGTAGAAGTGAAGAAATTATGAATAAAAAATGACAATTAAAATCTTGTGAATATTTTGCAGATAAAACCAAAACCTTGTCAGCTGTAACTAATAACGCAAATAACACAAGTACACAGTCAGCATCGGTAGCTGTGACAGCACCTTCAGTAGCTGGTGGCCAAGGGGCACCTACATCACCTGTTAAGAAGGTAAAATGCAATACCTTTCTCATGATTTTAGATTCTCTTCTCTGTGTAAGCTTACATTTCTTGATTATTGTATAAAAAGTAGAAATGGTCTGATTTTGAAAGTCTTTTCTATGCCAGATTCCTCCAAAATTTTTAGAAACCAGAGTTCTACTGTGTCTCTCTGTGCCTACATTTGTGATACAGTTAAGGCAAGGGAGGCAGGTGTGACTAAGGTACTTTCAGGAGGCCTTAGAAGCATTCAGCTAGTGCTTAGATGCGGAAGTTGAAAATGATACCTGATGAGAAGCGGAAAGTGGTGTAGGTTCCAACTCTGATTTCAGTGTGGTCTGGACCTCATGGAAGAGCTAGAGAACTGGGGCCAATCATCTATTCAATGCATAGCTCAAAAACACACCTAGGAAATCCATACTGCATGCAGGAAGCTTTTTACAGCTTGATGAGCAAAGTTAATTGTAATGAATTTTAGTTTTTTGTCAAAGGGAAGATACATATGCCTGGGGGCAAAAAAATACAGCAGGTAATAGTGCATAGTCAGAAGGTGGTATGCAGGTCAAACTTCTGGAATATCTAAGCAGACTGGATAGTAAGCCAGTAATGCTCCCTTTGTCAATCATGACAGCTTTCTATAAACATCAGTCATCATCAGAGTGTAACCCTCTGTTGATGCTTCTGAAAAGCGTTTCTGGGAGAAATGGCAGCCATGATATACTGAAGCCACAGTGCAGAGAGAAGACGTAATGCTGGGCGTATAGAACGTATTGTATGGGAGCTTATTGCAGCTATCCTTGCATATTCACAATAAAACTAGTGGTGATTCATCTTACAAAGTATACTTTAATGTAACAGATGCTGGAAATATATTGCCCAATTGCATCATATTATGTGATAATGTACAACAGGGTTGGGCTAATCTTCCTGATCCCAAGAGCAGCTTTACAGAAGTCATTGTGACTGTTGTCCACAAGATTTATCTCAAAAACACATGAGAGTGAAAGGGGAATTGTTGGCATGGCTCAGTGGCAGGAATGACTGTTTCGCCTTGCTGAGCTTTGTGACTGGGCTGTCTAGCTGTCTGCTAGATTCCAGGGTGATCTTGTGACGTTAATCTAAGCGGTTCCTGCTGTCTCAGTAAGGAATTCCAGTTCTCTGTCATGGGAGCTGGATTTGCATTGCTCAGGTGCTGCACAAAACTCAGACCCACAAGTTTTCTGCACAAACCCTGGCAAATATGTGAGGGAGGGAAGACATTGCTGGTTTGCTAGCTGTGCCTAACTGGAATGAATTCAAATATGTAGTGTGAATTTTACTGCAAGGAAATAGGCCTACTTTATATAGTATTTTTTTTAAATCACTTCAGTGATAGAAGCATTTCTGACAGTCAGTTTAACTGGTGTGCTCTGCACCCGTGTTTTTTTCTGCATTTAAATATCCTTGCATGTTGGAGTTTCTAAGATGTTGAACAGTTCAGACACTTAATTTTTCTTGTAATTCTCTGAACTTCATCTTGAAGTTTCCTAGTTGTCCCTTCCAATCAATTTATGTGTATTATTGAAAAGCCTTCTAAGCGGTATGACCTTCAGCAATAGGATGTTACCAAATTGTTGCTAGCTGGGCTGTGGCTTGATCTTCTAGGGTTGAATGATCTAACAGACATAATTTTTTGGTATATGATTAAGTAACAATGTATGGGGAGGAAAAAACTTCTTTATAAGAAGAAGAAAAGTATTATTTTAAGCTGAATGATAACTTTTTATAAATTATTAATATCTTGGCACTGTTCTAATTTGTGAAAAATTCTGGGCCTTCTGTAGCTACATAATAAATGCACATTTATACCAAGACTGATCATCTTGTAACATAGCACGTGCATGTGAGCTAGAGAAGAAGTTGCAGCTCATATTGATGAACAAAGAGGCTTTAAATTGGTCTTACTGATGAAGGTAAAACAGGACTGTATATGTGATCTTGCATCTACTTTTGCACCTGCCTTTTGAGGTCTGCACCATCTGTGCTACTGCAGCTACTCTTCTGCTTTTACGTCAGAGATGGCCAGACCCTGCACCCTGTTGCACCAGACATCTGCAACAAGGGGTGCAGATGCAGTGTACTAAGCATCAACTGTCTGAGGGTACTGAAGTGGGGTGAGCTTGGGGGTGAAGGTATGGGTTTGATGGCTAAGCTAGCATGGAAGGTGATTAAGGGATATGAATGAAATACAATCAGAAGATAAGAAAGGTAAGAGATATGTTAGTGTGAATCTTCCACTGTTCTCAACCATGTGGGGATTTAGGCCGTGGGCCTTGTCAGGGCAACAGGCTTTGCTGTCCTCTTCTGTGCAAACTGTAATTCTGTCTCTGAATTAGCTAAACCTCAGTGTTGTGTTTAATAAGAATCTCCTCCTAAAGTTTTAAGTCTCTTACTGCTTTTTGGTATTTTGTGCTGTATTGAAGAGCTACGTAACATAAACATGGGAACAAACTGTGTGGTTTTAAAACAACCTTCTGTTTCTGTTTTCCATCCTTTCACTCTTCGTCTTTGTCTTGTCTTAATTGGCTTTAGTATGATTTCGTTCCTCCTGTCATGCCTGTCGTGGAGTCAGTAGATCCTGCATCATGGAGGCAGGGCTTGCGCAAAACTGGCATTGTTCTTGTGCCCACTAAGGGTGAAAAATCTATGGTGAGGTTCTGGTGTGCACAGGTTTGTGTACAGGTTGCAAAATAACATATTTAATCAAAATGTTGATACTGGATTTGCATGTAAGTTTGCATCCCATCATCACAGTGTGCATTACAAAGTGTGAGTTTTTCTAAGCTAACTTGTAGAGCAGTAGTATTCCTTGACCAGTCTTACATTTTTTACCTCATCAACTAATTCAGGAGAAGAGTGTGTAGGTTGTCTTTCACCACAACTCCCCTACGAATTCAACACTTCCGTGATTATTAAAAACAGTTATGTGCAGTTACCACAGGTAGTGTAAATTAGTAATGTAAATTCATTTACATGTGTTTTGTAGTTTCCAACATCTACAACCAAGGTTTCTCCCAAAGAAGAAGAGAGGAAAGATGAATCTCCTGCTTCATGGAGGTTAGGTCTTAGAAAAACTGGTAGTTATGGTGCACTTGCAGAGATTACTGCTTCCAAAGAAGCACAGAAAGAAAAGGACTCTGCAGGTGTTATGCGTTCTGCTTCAAGTCCTAGACTTTCCTCTTCACTGGACAACAAAGAAAAGGTAATAGTTTTCAGCGTGAAACAACATTTTGAGGAACCGATCTACTTTACTTAGCATAGACGTTTGAGGTGTTTGTAGAAATTAGACATTCTCTGTAGTCTGTAACGCGCATCTGTTATTTACCAGAATTCCAAAAGGTGAGGTTATGCGGTTTCTGCATAATCTCTTACAAAGTGTAGCGTGCACCTTCATTGTCTGGTGAGCTGGTACACAGGTGTGGGGCCTTTTCCCTGGTTGGGACTTGCAGCGCTAGTACAGTTAAGTGAGATCAGACGTTTGATAGTTTCGGCATCACTTGGAGAGTGATGTGGAATGAATCTTATAAAAAAGGAGTCTGTCCTTGTGTTCCATAGTCAGTTTCTATTTTAAAAAAAAAATCAGTTCCGTAATTAAACATAAATACATTGAACCAAGTGAAGGACTGATTTGGAACTGCTAACTCAACAGCATAGAACTTGTGATTCTGTTTCAAGTACAAATGTTTAAATGCTTTCAGGGTTAAGAATAATTACTGTACTGTACTACATAAAAGTACTAAAACAGTTAATTTCAGTAGTGGGTGTTGGAATTTCTACAGCAAAGCAGAAATAAGAGAAATCAAGTAATTTGCATCACTAGAATGAAAACATAAACAGTTTCCTTTTCCTGTTGTAGTCTGTGTGATATGTACCTAAGCTTAAAACGCATTTGTATAATTGGTTCACAATAAATACAGCTGAAGTTGTCATAATGATGATATTTCATCCAATATAATGACTAATAATAACAGTAAAAAATACATGTCTTTCAGGAGAAAGATGGAAAAGGAACTAGACTTGCCTATGTTGCACCTACAATACCAAGACGACTGGCCAGTACCTCTGACATTGATGAAAAAGAAAACAGGTACCTCTGAAGTTACAATTTCTGTAAATATAAAATTACATGATTTTAGAGTGGCTGACAAACTTACAGATTTTAAGACGATGCTCATTTATAGCATTACCCTGCTGTATAGATTATGCTAAATCATAGGGTAATCCAATTCCTGAAGATTTTTGATCTTGTAAATTATAATGACCCTTTTTAAAATCCAAATTATTCTATGACAAGAGCAGGACTGGGCAATGAGTGTTGTCTTCTTGGGGGAGAAAATAAAGTCCAAAATATGAAGTCATAAACTTTAAGGTATCGAAGGGTGCCAAAACCATTTTACTGCTTTGGCTCGAGCCAAGGAGTGCTGCTACTGGGCTCTATTATTGCTTTTGATAATAATAAAATACTGCGTCATACAGTCTTTGCTTCAAACTGTATCGTGCAGCAGCAGTGATTTACAAAAATCATAGTTAAGTTACAAAAGCAATTCTTCTATTTTTCTTGTTTACATATTGACCTTTCGTCTTCATTTGGACATTTTACCTTTCTTTGCTGGTATTTCTTTTGTAGCTTTCAGTGTAAAAGAAACATAAAGTTTAGGTGCATGATAACTAGTTACCTGTTAGGATTTGGGATGCTTCCATGACATATTTACATTTTCAGAACCTTCCCATTTTCCCCTTCTCTCCTTTATTGAGGTTCACTCTGACATTTTCTTCAGTTAATACAGAATGCATAGTACAAAACTTGAAAGTCTCTCTAATGTCTTGTTTCTGTTGGATCCTATCTAGAGAGCTGAATGTTGGATGACCTGAGCTGAAAATCTTCTCATTGCTCAAAATGTACTACTATAATCATTGTCTATGAGACTGACAGTCTTTTGTCTGAAGAGGAGCTGCTTTGTTGCTACTCTTGAGAATGGTTCCATTCAGTGCAAACACAAGTTTCATCTCTGGGTGTTAAATTCTGTTTTGAAACAGGGATATTACAGCTCTCACACTCCTCCCCTAAAGTTCAGCTGAGTTTGTTAGCATCTCTGATGTTACTTGGCCAGTTTTTTTAATCTGTGTATCTGTAACAGGGCAGTTTGGAGTTTCTGTTTGTGCTTGTCGTTCTCTGGAGTACTGTATTCTTTGAGGCTGAGTTTATTAGTCAGTTTTTGTTTGTTTATATGAGACATTATTTAATTTTTAAGTCTTTTGCGATCTTTTCACAAACTCTTGTTCTCCAAGAGCATCTTAATTAGATGATACTTAAGGTTGTGATAAATATTTTAGTGCGGTTTTATTTCTTAGAAGCTGTTCTTGCTTATAACAAAGGGATTGAATTTTGTTTCAGTGTTGAGGTTTATTTGTGTCCTTGACAAGCCAGTATTAACCATCATGGCTTAGTCACAGACGCAGTTCCAAAAATGGGTATCAGCAGTGGCCTATTTTTCCTCACATGCATTGAGTGAACGGGGGTCATCAGTCTCGTTAGTCCCAGTACTGACCAGACAGTTGCCCCGAGAACTTTCTGCATTCCTTGGTGTACCAGAGGTGAAGCCTGCTTCTAGGCCAGCTTATTTAGGCACCAGTGCTTGGCCTGGGGTATGATGATGTGGCAGGCAGCCCAGCCTACTTACTTAAAGCTGTAAGACATTTTTGACATTTAGTCCAACCTTCTTTACGTGTAGAATTTAACCATCTGCCCTACAGGTGCTTTAATGAATTATTCAGGTTTCTGCCATTGTTCCAACGCTCTGTCCTTGTTGCTTAGCTTAATGCTGGGTTCTTGTTCTACCTGTCTGAACACCTGCTTGTCTAGCTTATCGATGATGTAGCGTAATCCAGCTCACATCCTACTCTGAGGAGCGTAAAGGACTTTGAGATGAATCCCAGCTGGGTTTTTAGATTAACAAATCTCGGACATCCAGCCTTAGTCGAGTAGCCAGTGCTACAGCAAAAGTGCTGAAATCTGTAGTGTCTTGACAAAATGAAACCTTCAGTAATTACAAAAGCTTTGTCATGCAGCAGGACCTTTCTGTGGTAGATGGTATCTCAGAATTTGTGTTTCTCTTTGGTGGTTAGAGATAACACTGTGTTAGCCTGTGTTTGATACTTTCTGAAGTTGTTGCCACAGAAGTCCTAGCGTAAATTTTTTTGTGCAAAGAGAGGTACATTTTGAAAGCTAAAGGTATCTGAATATAAAATAAATCTTTGCAAAATTTTAGTTTATTTTCTCTTGCACACCCGGTTGCCTTTTGGGGTTTTTTTTCTTCCTTCTAGCTGGACTTCGCTTCAGATCTTGAGCTGACATTTTTATTAGAAATTCATTTTTTGCATCTCAGTATCAGTTTTCAGGGTAGTTTTTTTTAAGTAGATTTTTGCGAGGTTATTTCTTGCTCCTATAAACTGCAGCAACAGGCTACAAATTCCTTATGCCTAAAGTAATGTCAGCTAGTGATACGTGGCAGGCCACTCAGGAATGGCTACTGCAGTCGTGTTTGCTAATCTACAGTATCTCGAGTTCTGAAGGCTAGTCAGCTTTTGAACTTAAAGCATCCAAGAATGAAAAATTACATCAAATCAGTTTCTAAAAAAACCCGAATAGTTTTCCCTTTATTGCACTGGGTAATCTCAGGAGCAAACAGAAAAGCCTCTTCTTCCTTTTTTGAGAAAAACAAAGCCAGCAATGATAAAAGATAAAAGCTGATGATTGATTTCATGTTGATTAAATTCTCTTGAGCAATTTTTCTTTTGATGCTACTTTTCTATATACAGTTCTAAGCGTGTTAGTGTGAATGTAGTATTTTTCCACAGGAGCTTGAAAATGATTGTCTGTAAAGGTCGTTTTATTCCTGTTCTGCATGGTTATGTTCATTTTGTGTGTTACCCGGGGTTTTGATTTTAATTTGAAATTCCTTTTCAGCTCACATCAAGATCAATCTTCTTTAATAACAGTTGGCTAAAATCTCTGGTTTTTACAGGGACTCATCTGCTAGCTCAATACGTGGTGGCAGTTCCTACACCAGGAGAAAATGGGAGGAAGATGTCAAGAAAAACAGTTTGAATGAAGGTCCTACATCGTTAAACACAAGTTATCAAAGAAGGTGTGGGGATTTCTCTGATCTTTTTTTTATCAAAATAAGCGTACAAATTAAAAGAAACAAATTAGGTACTGAATCACTTTGTAAGGACAGTTTAATATTGGATGGCGACATGTTGAAGTGTTATTCATAGTAATTGCAAAGTATGTACTTAGGCTGTTGCAATGCTCGTGCTGATCTTAAAGCTACATCATTTTTACTAGCTTATGCTGTTGCAGCAACTGCTATGTAATTAAAATTATATGCTTCCTTTTTCCTGTTTATTTCAGTTTGAGGTTCTTTTGACTCTTTCCGGATTAGTTCAGTAGCCAAAGATAACTATTTTGAATGTTGGAATAGAAGTAGTTCTGCTTGCTATCTGTAAAGAAAATGGGAAGAATAATTGTCTCTATCGAATTTTGGTTTTGCATGACAGTGTCAGGTCTTGAGCTGCTCCTCATCATGGTAGATGATAGCCACACCTGCCTTGAGTGTCCACATCATAGAATGCATGCATAAAGCTAACTTAAATGCAAAGTAAATAATTATTAATATGAAAATAATTTTCAGGTGTGTGGGGGTGGTTCCTATCTTGCAGGCTTTTTCTCAGAAGAAATCATATCCTGAAAATATATACATGATTAACTTTATTGTGTACTTCCACTGCAGCTGTGTGAATAAAGTTCTTCATTGGAATTAGTGGAGCAATAAATACCTAAAATGAATAGATCAAAAGAAAAGATTGTTATTCAGGTAGCTAAGTTGCATATTGGTATGTGCTGATGATGTCTGTGGTGAGGGATACTTGGTTTTTTCTCTTGGCACTAATGGTGTCAGTGGCATGTAGTCCGGCTGCTTCATACGGCATAATGCCATCTGACATCTTTGTAATCTCCTGCCTTAAAAAGAAAATACGTCTTCCTAACTTTAGGTTTAGGAAAGATGTTGCACAGGTTTCCTGGGTGGAAAATACCAACAGCTGATCTATGGGAACAATCTTTGAATGTTAGCTTTTGTCACCGTTAACGCTCTAGTCTTCAAACAAAATGTATTTGTCCCTTTTAAATTGCATGTGGTGCGTTAATGGTGTATTTCTGAGTTGGTTTTGTACCATTATTTTGTCTTTGTCATTTTAGAATGGACAGTAATACAAAACATCAGTTGCTGAATGACAAAGAAGCATCTTTTCTTAAATCTTTTGCAGTTAGTAATATGATGCTCTGTCTGTCTTAACTGTGGATTCTGAGGTTTAGTTGCAGGCAAGTGTCCTGACCTGGCAATGCAAAAATTGTTCAGGCAGAACCGGTGAATAAAAATGCAGAAGCCGATGAATCTTCTTTACAACTTCAGGAGCAAGGGAAAAGCATGAGTGGGAGGTTAATCTTTCTGGGAATGATTAAAGTTGAAAAAAACCCCAAAAGGTAGTACATTTAATTTGTTGAAAATTGTAAGAGGAGTGATATTGATGACATTTTCTTTTCTGACAAGCTGTGGGGTAAAATTCTTAATTTTCTGAGATATTCAGTGTGGGTGAAACAGCAGTTTAAAAATGGGACATTGGGGGCCCTATATGAATGCTTCAGTAGGTGAGAACAAGACTGTCATAGTTAAACCAGTGAAATTCCACTCGTTGCCTCCTCTTCCTCTGGAGAAATGGTTGGGACTAAGGGACACTTCTGCTGCCCTCTGAAGTCATAGACTGAAAGTCGTAGTCAAGGAAATAGTGAAGAAAATGGCTTTTGAAAATGCTTCTTTCATGCCATAAGTTTCCGAGACTCAACTGAGACACAGAATACACGGGCAGGAATTTAATGGATCATCTACACCACTGTGATATTTTAATGAGCGAAGATAAGTAATCCGAATGCATCTGCTGTCCATGTCTCTCCTTCAGTGGCTCCTTTGGTAGAAGACAAGATGATTTGATTAGTTCTAACGTTCCAAGTACTGCATCAACAGTTACCTCTTCTGCTGGTCTTCAGAAAACACTGCCTGCCAGCACAAACACTACTACAAAGAGTACAACGGGTTCTACTTCAGCAGGTGTACAGAGCAGGTAATAGCACCAGCACATCTCTTCCTTTTTTTTTTGTCAGGTCTACTATGTGCTTATGTATGTGCATGCGTTCTTGTTTAGTAGATCCTGGGGCTCTGGATTTTTTCACGTTCCCATTAAATTTGTTTTAATTTTATACAATTTGGCTCAAAAATTGTGAGTGGCTTTCTACTGTAAAGTGACAGCCATGTTGGTATAAAAGAATAAATCCAATGTTAGAAGGGTGTGAAGAATAAAAGTTCAATTATTGCGAACTGCTTAATTCTTAATTTATTCAATTTAATAGCTCAAGCTGAGCTTTCACAGTAGAGACATTTCTCAGTTTGCTTTTAAAAAAAAATCCATCCCTCAATTTACATGTTATTAGTTGTTTAGTAAAGTGCTTTCATTGTTTAGCTGTTTCCTTTTCTCTTTTTTTGTGTTGCTGCTTGTTATGCTGTAGTACCTCAAATCGTTTGTGGGCTGAGGATAGTACTGAGAAAGAAAAGGACAGTGTTCCTACAGCAGTGACCGTTCCTGTTGCACCATCTGTTGTAAATGCTACAGCCACTACCACAGCCATGACTACAGCTACTTCTGGCACTGTGTCCTCAACATCAGAGGTCAGGGAGAGACGGAGGTGTGTAAAGGTCCTAAGAGTAACGTTGCTCTTAGACAAAAGTTTTATTCTTTTTCTTATTTAAAGGAATGTGTTGGTTACCACAGATTGGGATAGTACAGTATGTAACGCAGTGTTCTTTGCTTCCTGTGTATTGAAACAACTAGCAATGTGCCTCAGTTTACATAAGCTTAGTACTGGGAGACACCCTTCGTGAAACTTAAACTTCGATACTGTATATTTTTGACTGGGCTTGGGTTCTCCTTTGGTACGCAGCATTCGCGTATTTGTGTTTCTGTCAAGAGACTAAATGAGTCCTCTTAAAAATGCCACTAATGGACTGCGAAAATGCTGAATTAAAAATAAGGAAATCAATAATTAATTACTTACTACAAGTGCATTGCTGCTGATTGAGCTGCTGTGCCATGGGCGGTATGCTAGTGCCTTACAACGTAGCATTTCTTCAGTCATTTTGGGTGCCTGGCACTACTGAGACGAGTACTGAACCCAACACATTTTGCTTATTTCATTGCGTTGTTTAGGGTCTCTTCTATTTGACACGTAATACACGGTTCTGAATGCAATGGTTTAAGAGCTATTCAGCAGGAAGAATGAGTAAGAATCTGATGTAAATCTTATTTTTTAGAATATGGTGTTTTTTCTGTTACAGTTGCATGGAAGATGAGCTAAGATTGGTGCATATGTACATTTCCATGGAGTTGTTACCTGCTGTTTATGGAAGCAAAAATAATATTTCATAAGATTGCTAATTCCTGTTAGCTTTCCCTGGGTTGTTCTTCTTCTTCTGGATATTTATAAGTTTATCCTTTAACCCTTCTGCTGAAATGCAAGTTCAGATTTCTCTGTTGCTCCTGTAGTAGTTTCGAAATTGCAACTCCTGTATCACTGCCAGATGTGTGTACCTCTGTGTGTGCACAGAGGTAGCGGAGCTCCACTCGTTGGTATTCGTAGGTAATGGAGCTGTTCGTTGTTACAGAAGAAACCTGGATTCTTTTGATTCACTCAAGGCAGCAACAGTATTTAAGTACTTCTCATAGGTTTGGGCCTATTTAGGATAGTCTGTTTTCCATAGTTTTCCATTCATACCCAGAACTGAGACGAAATAACTTCTGTGAAATGAGGACTTCTTTTCTCTTTCCCACCATGACTCAGGAGGTGCCCTCAGGCACTTGCAACAACCGTAGTCGAAACCTGCATTTTCCATAGTGACATTTCACTGAACAAAGCAAAGGAAAACCAACAAAATGCATCAGAAGTAGTTCCAGTTTTAAAATACAAATGCTGTTTCAGTCCCATGAGCTAGAAAAGCAAGGAAATTTAGAATTAAGGCTTTTGCTGTCTCATTTGCTACCACAAGTGTGTGTATACTAATGCATGTATACTACATGTTTTAGATACCTGCGATTGGCCTGAAATTCCTTGCTTTTATCTAATTCTGTGCTGATTCTGTAATATGCTCTTGCAGATGCATTCTTGATGGCATATTAAGAGATCAGTTAAGTCTTAGAAATCAGCAAAACTGGAATAATTACTGCGTGCATGTGGGAAGGTAGTGCTCTAGCTATCAGCACATGCGTATCTATCTGTACATATACAGATACATGTACGTGCGTGTGTGTAGCTGTGTGTGTTTATATGCACATGGAAAGCTTCTCTGTGTATGAAATACTACATGCTAAATATTTTCTTAAGAAACAAAGTTGGCTAATCCATATTTATAGGCTGAAAGTGTGTATTTAGAAAGTACACTTGAAATAGTATACCAAAGAATATTTGAAGAGTAAACCCATTAAGAAGTATATTTAGTAATGAAGCATGTAATGGTGCATCCTTTGAAAATTGCTGAAGAAGCTATATTTATCTAATTTTTAGGGTTGGTTTAGAGAAACCGGGAGGAGAATGGCAACCCTGAATCTTTCAGTCAAGGCGCATGCAAGGGATGTTAGGGGCGGGCACTTCCCACTCTGACAGGTAGCAGTAGTGTGCACCTGGCAAGCTGAGAGTTGTCATTCTTCCTCAGTGAGGTGTCAAGTAGTTCAGATTTACTGGAGGGTAAGTTACGTACACCAGTTACTAAAGAGCAAGTTAGAAGGAGTAATCGGTAGAAGTTTTCAAGCCCTAACGATTACACCCCCTCTGCAATCAAAGCATCCTAGGTAGGTAGTATTTCAGGTGACGTAAGCTAAAGCAGCTAACGGGTGCCTGTTTTCCAGTCTGGATAGGGCCCAGGGCTCTAGGCAATGGAAAAATCTATCAAAAATGCTGTTTGCAAGAGAACAGGATAGGGAAATCAAATTAATATAATGGGGTTTTTTTTAAAGATGTGTCGTAAGATGGGGGATGCTTCTGTGTTTGTAAATATAGCAGCTCTTTATAAATGTTTTCCTGTGTTTTGGATGGTAATTTGTTTAGTAGAGATAGAACATGGGTAGTAATCCATCGGTTTGTGTCATTTTAAAACCTTAGAATTGTTTTAGAACTGTTTTTAGTGTGTACTAAGGCTAACAAATATATAAATAGGTGACCAAAGAACTGTTCTTTCCATAGATAAATGATTTGTTAGTAGGTGATGACTTTCAAACACAATTACTAGCCAATTTTTCATATTATTAAAATATTCATATTCACTAGCCAATCAAGATTCTATTATTAAAAATACATTTAAAAATATAGGCAATCAGAAAATATTACAGAATCTGACTAATATTTTTAATGTAGCTAATTTTATGATCTAAGGAAGTTCAGAGAGATTCTGTGTTTTAAGCAACCTTTTAGCAACCTTCTGATTTTGCTTTTTCAAATTTTTCTAATTTTTAGCTAATCCTTAGATTAATCCTTTAAAATCTTTTTTTTTTTTTTTAAGTTACATTACAACAGCATTCCCAGAATATTTTGTAATAGAAATGCAACAAATGCATTTAAAAAATTAAGGGGTTTTTTGTTATGCTGGTTTTGGGGTTTTTTTGTTTGGTTGGTTTGGTTTTTTGTTTTGTTGTGGTTTTTTGGTTGGTTGGTTGCTTGCTTTTTACCCCAGTTACCTGGATTGGAGAATTTCTTTGAAGAGTCCAGGCCTTCTGTGGCTACTCTAGCAGCCTTTCGGCTTTGATTACAATTACCTGTTTACTCTGCAGGATTGTTATGGCTTTCATGAGGATTCATTTTTAAGCATATTGGTTTCAAAAGGAGTTGGATTGCTCAAAGCACGGGTGATTCACGTGAAAATATGGTAACCACCTCCTCAAGGATTTTTAGTCTTGGGTGCAATAGATGGCATAATTAGGGTTTCTGTATTAGCAGTACATTTAGCTTTTTCTAAGTCCTACAAGTTATGTTAAAAGTTAATACGCACACACGTATTTTATGTATAAAGATGCAGCTGGCTGAATCTCTGAGGTCTTCTACCCCTATGTTAATAGACTAGTGAAACACCAAAAAAGCGTAAGTTATATTTAGAGACAATGGTAAAACCAAATCTAAACTAAGCAGGAAAACACTGTGAATTTTACTTGAGTTGTAAAGCAGCTGTCTTAATGAGTAGATCATTATGGTGTGGGTGAAATGTCCAAATGTCTTCTGTAATTTAAGATTTTCTTCTAACTGCTTCGGTTTTCAGTCACAGCATGTTGTGGGTTTTTTTCTGACAACTTAATTCATTTGTACAAAAATTACCATTTGCCAATTTTGTTTGTAATTAACTCTTTAGATCATACCTCACTCCAGTACGAGATGAAGAGTCAGAGTCCCAAAGAAAAGCTAGATCCAGGCAAGCAAGACAGTCTAGAAGATCTACGCAGGTATAGTTTTGTTACAGCTTCTGCATTTATGAAAACATACCCATGTAGCTCCCTGAGTACAGTGAAGTTTTGATTGCCCAGTAAAGCTCCAAATAAGCTGATGGGTCTTCCTGGTATAAAGCAACTTGTACTAGGTGGGATAAAACCTCTTCTGTTTTCTTTCCTTTCTTCCCTGAAAGCTTTAGGACCTTTCATTATGTACTGAAAGTTGTTTTTTCTAGTCACTGAAGAGTGACTTCATACAAATTTGAAAGCACAGACTCCTCCACTGTGAACGGAAGGTTTTGACTGCATTATGGTAAAATGGCTTACTCTGTATCTGATGTTATGTAGATATTTAAATGTAAGACTTTGGATTCTTGAAGAACTAACAGCTATATGCTTCTGGCTGAAGACTTAATAGTTGAGAAATAGGCATAGTGCACTGCATTTAGTTTCATTTCTAAGTCTTTTTTCTGTGCGTGGACTCCTGAAGATACTACGACTGAGGTGACCAACATACGGATCTGCCATAGTAAGATCCATGGCATAGAAAAAAATACATTCAGCCTAGTTTCTGTGGGCACAGAAGGATACTAAGGAAGAGTTGTTCGTTACTTACTAATAATCTAGAATCTAACTGTATGTCTCCTTTCAGTGTTTACATACTGATATATTTGGTGGCTCTTCCCAATTTCTGTCACAACTACCTCATACTGAATTGCAGCCAGGGCAGTTCTGACACAGGAAAGGATGTGCCAGTAACAGAATAGGTCAGCTCTAAATGGTACTAGGTTTTAGTCTCAGAATAACATGGAAATAAGTTGCAAGTTTCTCTGGTGCTGTCAATTTTTTATGTGTTGTTGACTTAAAGATCCAGTTGCAGTGAGTGAATTTGTATCAACTGGTACTGTATTTTTAGGGTACTTCCAAAAATATTTAGTGTGCTTACGATGGTATCGGAAGGTTCTAGTGAGTTCTTGAATTATTTCTATATATAAGATCATACAAGATCAGTATGTACTGGTTGTGTTGCTGGAGAATCTGTGGAAGATCACATTACAGCAAGCACTTGTCACTAATCAAAGAGGGATGCTTGGTCCCAAGATTTGAGAGAAAAGCTTATAGGTAGGATAGATAGGTAAAATATTTTCTTAATAGATATGATTTTCTTAATCTGAATTTTGTTTTTTAAAGTATGTATTTATATAATGTGATAATCTACATTAACATGAGCGAGATATTGAAATGATGTTGGCTGACTGCTGTTTTCACAGGGTGTAACACTGACGGATCTTCAAGAAGCTGAAAAAACTATAGGAAGAAGTCGTCCCACGCGAACCAGAGAACAGGAAAATGAAGAAAAAGAAAAAGAAGAGAAGGAGAAGCAAGACAAAGAAAAACAAGAAGAAAAGAAAGAATCTGAAACTAAAGATGATGATTATAGACAAAGATATTCCCGAACTGTTGAAGAGGTATTTTCATGATGGGTCTCTTTAGGTAGAGAAATTATATGAATCTTAACGCCAACTATAATATTTTAATTTTGGTACTGCTATAAGAATTATTTACATATTTAAATATTTTAATATCCTGTGGTTTACATTTGTTTAATCTTGGTAAATTAATTGTGCCATTTTTCTGCTGAATAGCCCTATCATCGCTACAGACCAACTTCAACTTCAACTTCTTCATCATCCACCTCTTCGCTGTCCACCTCTGCTAGCTCTCTTTCAACTTCAAGTCAACTAAACAGACCAAACAGCCTTATAGGTATCACTTCAGCCTATTCTCGGAGTGGGACAAAGGAAAGTGAGAGAGGTAGGAGGACTGTTTGTGAAGGGTTGGGGGTTTTTTTGTTTTAGTTGACAAGGGGCAGCTTGTGTTTCTAAAGATAGTTCAAAATAGGGTGCGATATGTAAGACCACAGGGGATGGATCTTACTCCCATCTTCTGTCAGAAGTTCCAGAACTTGCGCGTAGAGAGGAGAAAACGTTTTCTGTACTTGGTGGTGTTTTGCAGCTGGTTTAGTATGTGAATCTGGATTTTCTGTTGGTGGGCCATAGGAACATCAGCTACATCCACATAATGGTTTAATTGTCTGCTTTAATGCAGCAAGTGTAATAAAATACCACATTTCAGAATTTAAATGCTTGCAGGTATTGCGGAGGCATTTTGCTTGGTTAAATGGTTGCTAAATAACTGGGGGTTTGTTTCAGTCCTTCCAGAATGAAGGATTGGAACGATGCTTTGATGCTTTAAGGACCACTTGTGTTTTCATGAGCAGCTGTAACCCAAAGGAAGGGGATATTTTCAGTGGTAGTTCAGAATATTTAATGGAACCATACTTCTAGATACTTAACTGGTTTATCTGATCTTAAAATGAGAATCAGATGTGTGATTCAGAGGTCAGAAGAAAGCTTACCTCTGATGTCACGTCAGAAGAAAGCTTATCTCTGATGTCACGGAGTTTTTGCCCTCATTTCAATGTGAATGGCCTGCTGTAATGCTCAGAGATGCTGTGCCTGATCAGTCGCCTGTCAGAGGAGGAGGCAGCTGTTGACATACAGTGTGATCTCTCAGAGGCATGCCACGGTTCACTTGGAGAAATACTTTAATTCAGGTTATTGATTCAGTAACTTGAATAGAATTACTGATTGAAATTGGTAATTTTGTTATACAGGGGATCAGATTAAATGAAGAATGGTGAAGAATTATCTTCTCTTATTTTGTACTTTTATACATCTGCTGGCGTGGATGTTTGAATTGTTACGCAACTGTTTCGAAAATTGAATTTTAAGTCCCATTTGCAGCGTATTACTGTTACACTGCAACGTTTTGTTTAGGAGGCTGAGCTGGAATTAGTATTTTGCAGCTGCTGTTCAAGAATTGGAACAATATTTACAGTATTTTAGAGCTGTATTCTGAGGAATGCATATTACAGCAAGCCCTGTATGTGGTAAGAAGCTCTTTAGTGAGTTTATTTCAGGTAAAAAGGTTAATTGTAAGCATTTTAAAGACTGAGAGGTATTTCAGAAAATTTTCAGAAATTCGGATTGTGCCATACTTAAATGAGTAAGAAAGTTGTTATTAACAGAAGGGGGCAAAAAAGAGGAAGAAAAGGAAGAAGACAAGTCACAGCCTAAGTCTATAAGGGAAAGGCGGCGACCAAGAGAAAAACGACGATCTACAGGAGTTTCTTTTTGGACTCAAGATGTAAGTAAACGACTGCTACTGCGATTTACAGCCTTAGCTTGTAACTATATGGGATGCCTATAGTGTATTCTCAAATTAAAGAGTAGTTTAGAGTAATAGAGTATGTAACTAGTTGTTGTGGAAAAACTGGGCTTGTTCAAGTTATTTATTCTTTCTTTCTCTCTTTTGAAGCTTTCAGGAGCAAAACTGACATTAAGTCTAAGTTATATTGATAATGCTAGAAAGAATCCTAGACTACTGTAATGACCACAACGTAATAGGAACAATCATTGAACACATCTTGCGTGTCTACCAAAGCTGTAACAGTGAGCCTTGTTGTCTGGCACACTGCCAGTAGCCTTGTACTTACAACTGAAAAACCTGCTGTCAGATGGAAGGGTTATAGTTGGTGTTCCAGACGATTCCCTTTCCCTTTTCTTTGTCGTGGGATCAGTGAGAAATTCTCTAAAAGCATGGTTTTCGTGTGCCAAGTACAAGGTTCTTTTTCCTCTCCTGATGGTGTTGAAAACGTGTACTTGTTTGAGAATTTTCATCATGTATCCCATATATCCTCTATACATTTTAGTTCGCTCTTAGATTTTCACATTGAAAGTCTAGAATGCCTTAAAAACCCAGTGAGCTTTCAACAGCTTTATTATTTTTCCTCTCCTTCTTTCACCAGAGTGATGAAAATGAACAGGAACATCAGTCTGATTCAGAAGAAGGAACAAATAAGAAGGAAACTCAGGTAACTTTAAAAAAATCATTTATTAGCTTTCTAACAGATATATTTGATCATAAAACCTGTGTTGCAATTGGATTCAATTAAAAGCACCTACGGTACAGTTCGTGTGAGTGTTTTCTGATTCATAACTTGGGGCTGTGATTCAGTGCCATTTCCTTTGCAGGCTTTAACAACAATTTTAATGTACTGACAACGGCTAAACCTGATGATTTCGTCTTCCATTCTGATTATGTAGAATAAGCATTCAGAAAATGTAGGTGACATTTCCGACACACAGGTCAGGGTCATGTAGCAGCAAGTTACCAGAGGGAGCTTTCAGTCTCTCCCTTGCAAAAAAAGTCTTTGTTCATCTGCTCTGTTATTTTCAGATAAATGTCATGCACACTAATTAAAACCTTTTTAAATTTAAACCCAGTGCTGTCAATAATTTAATTAACAAATAATATGAGAAGTTAATATAAAAAAGCATAGAAAGTTGAAGAGCAAAATTTACCTGATTTATCCATTGAAAAAATGGATTTCTGAACATCCTAGGTCACTATTATTAGTCTTGTTAAAAAGTAAGTGGAAAACAGTATAATAGGCTTGATTTGATGGAAAAAGTCCTTGTAAACTCAGTGGTGCCTGACAGTGGGATGAAGGGGGGTTAAAAGGGAAGCAGTGGCTTAAGCTGTAGTAGACAGTGGTGTAGCAGAATGTATTTCTTTTGACCTAAACCCTGGAGTAACGCACTACAGAATCAGGGTCTTTACTGAGGAATAAAAATCAAGTGATGTCTCCTTTTTGTAAAAGCTTCCATTACACATTCCTTAAATATTTTAGTTAAGAGATTGATTCTATGCCATTTTGGTTTCCTGTATTTTTTATTTCCTGGTCACGTTAACATAAGTGCATAATCCCGTTTTCTTTTCCTCCCACTTGTACGTATCGTTATCCTTAGATCTGTAATTATTCCATATTCTGTTTTGTAGAAATCCGTTTTGGTCAGATGTGCATGTGCTGCTTCTGATAGAATTAGACTCATAAAACTACAGTAAATAGTTTTATTTTTATTTATCCTACAGTAAATAGAATTATGAATATGATCTATGAGCAGAAGGCTGGGTGTGTTGGGGTGTCATGATACTGGAGTTTAGGGTTGGCTGCCTGATCATGGCTTGACTTAGGAGTCAGAACATTCCCCTAGCCTGTGTACTTCCTAGAAGAGATCTTGGTAGTCTGGTTTCATTGTAAATCGTTGTAATATCAACTTGAGTTCTTGGAGAGCTCTGAATTAAATTGAATGTGTGAACAAGTTCACTGTCCCCTAGCTACATAAATTGATTTTGATATAAGCTCCTTTGTGACATCAGCTGCAGAAAATACGGAAACAGAGTGCAAGTTGAATATCAAAATAAGTATTTCGTGTGGTTTGAAGTTGTCTTTTCAAATGTTGTCCAACCTTCTGCAGAGTTTACAGTGTGATATCGAAATTGCAGAAAATGTCCTCACCTTCTAATTATTATAATTCTTAAAATTTTTATATAATAATTTGTTTCCATATTACGGTGTTTTTTTTCCTTTGCATACAGATGTTTTATCAGAGATTTAAAACATCATGTGGATTCAAGTAACTTTCTCTCTGATAAAGAACTATTACAAACTGAGAATGAAATATATTACTTTTGACAACACAGTAATTTGCTACCTTAGAAAAATAACAGTGGAATAGATTTTGAACATTCCAATAAGCAATTTATTCCCAAATCCATGGCAAAAAGTGTATTTTTAAAATTTTTTTAAATGCCCAAAGAAATTACACTTTCCTTTTTGCAGTTGCTAAATCTACTTGCACTTTGACACAAATCCTGCATGCTCTGTTGTAGAAATTCATCGTTGTTTGCTTACGAATCCTTTTCAGTTCTAGGAGAAGAAAAGGAAAGAACTATGAATAAACTAGAATTACAATGCAAGACATTCAGAAAATCTTTATGCTCTTTCAGTTGTGCTGATTATTTGACATACTGCTTTTCAGAAGACTGAACCTTTGGAAACACTGAAATTCTCTGTTAGTCCCGTATGTGGTGCTGCTGGGGTTTTTGCTTGGTGAAGCTACAAGCCAGAGGTAGAGGATGGTAACTATAAACTTCCAAGGCCTTTGGCGGTAACTCAAGAATTTAAACTAAAGAGAGGAGGTCAAGAACAAGCCTTGCACGTCGGTGCATGATACAAAGAAAATTAAAAGGACCTTAGACAAAATAATTCTAGCCTGAAATCTTTAAGGAAACAAAAAAATACTACCTTACCCAGAGGCTTTGAAAGAACTGTCTTGTAAGATTTCGGTTGGTCCTTTTCTTGTTCTTCAGAACTGTCTTTTGACTTCTTAGCTGATCATTTGTCCACAAAGAGAAGTCACACTTTGCTAAGCACTTTGACACTTGGAAGTTGTTCCGATGAAATTTTATTTAAGCCTTTTAATGCTGAGACCTGAGAACTTCCTCAGTTTGCCGAAAAAATGCCATGTTGCTTAAAGGCAATTGGTGTTCCTGCAAGGAGGATAGCCTTAGAACTACTTTGTAGGGTAGCCATTTAAAAGTAAGGAAGTTGGAAGGGCGTTTAGGAAACTGAAGGATTCCAAGTGAAAAAGTGTTTCTGCGTAGCCTTTTTTTCAGTACGATGTATTTAAGGAAAAAAAGGTGATTTGAGTAGGTCCTACAACTGTAATTAGGTTACAATTAAATGGACTGAAATTTTATTTTGCCAGAGATCTCATAAGTGACTTCCAAAAGGTGAAAGCTAGCAATATTAGGATAATAAATGTCATTAGCTCTTCTAATTCTGTGGTAACAAGCATGAGAAACTGGCATTTATTTATTTATAACTCAATTATAAGGGTATGGAAAATCCCACCTGACTTTGATACTTTGTTTCCGTCACCAGTAGTCACCCTGACCTCACTGAAGTGTAACAAGCCTGCCTGGGAGCTGAGCTACACTTTGAAAGACACCCTTTCTTTTGGGGTACCCTTGATGGTCTATACGGTCTGAGGGCAGAGGGTTGGAAGTGTTAGTTCAGGGAGCGTAGGTAAGGATACGTATGTTTTAATTTTTCGTTGCTGCTCGTGTACTGCCAGCGTAACCGTGGCTGCTCGGTTCTGTGACGGTACGAAGCACATCCGCCTTGTGCGACCTGGATGCACGGCGGCGTCTCTGTTGGCGTTGTTTCTCCTCAGGCTTTACGTAAAGTTTGTAGGCTTGGATCTTTGCAGCAATTTTTGTCAAATATCGAAACTTGTGACTGAGCTGAACTGACAGAAATTCAAGTGGAAAAAAGAAAGAAAACAGCTAAGGCTGCGCTAAAAAAAACCCCAAACATGTTTTGTGAAAAGTGAGGGGAGCAAGAACAGGGATGTGCCTGGGAAACATGAACCCTTTCAGTGAGGCGTGGTTGGTGCTTGAGCAGCGGGAGTGGGGCTTCACGGCTTTCAGGGAACGGAAACCACTGATGGGCAGTTTTCCGAAGATTACAGAGTCCTTGTCCGTCTTCTCAGGTTCCCAGCCTCAGCCAGCAGAATGGGAATGGGCTGTGTGTGTGTTTTCCTGCCTGCCTCTAGTAATTAGTGCTCTCTTCATTTGTTCTCCCCCTTCTGTAGCTGGAAAATTTTGTGTCTAAAGTGCTCTGTGGGTGACTTAATAACTAGCCTTTCGGTTCGGGAAGCTGTAGTGCAGCAGGGGAATGGAGATCTGGGAGGTTTTCACATTCCCACAGCGCCATGGGGACTCCACTAGAAGCAAAGAAAACCAGTCTTTAGAAAGCGTATTTGTTAAGAAATAATGTAGGAATGGTTTATTTCCTGGCTGTCCTGGACTGTAGGTACAGGTTCTAAGAACCGTTTTACTGTGTGCAGCATTCCTTCCAGGTAAAGAGAGACAACCTCCAGTCTTTACAGGCAAAACTACCTCTGTTTTGTGGAGGTGAGAAGGAAGCGGCGGAAAGGGATTTCTGTAGGTCGTTGATTACGTGGTGGAATTCTGTAATCTCACACTGATCTTAATTAAACATGATACTGCAAGATAAGGCTCCATTAATCTTGTGGCCAACAGCTCAAATACTATCCCTGTATAGGTGCGTGTCACCTAACTGTGACATGTTTTACGAAATCCCTTAAGGGGAAATTGAGTGTATTGTGGAGGATGTGGCTATTTTTCTCTACATCTATGGGAAAATTACCGTTTCCTTCTAAAAAAGGAACTCAAACAAACCGCAGCACCCCCAGAAAGCCCACCTAGGGGAAGGCTTCAACCACTGCTAGGTGAATAAGTCTGGAGGGTGTCCAGGTGACGATACATCAGTAGAGATTCTTGACTGAAATGTCTTCACTCAAGGTTATTATATGTGGAATTAATGATGAATCTGTATTGACCACCCAGAGGGGAAAAAGGTTTGTATGACTGATGTAATGCTTAGAGGGCACTCCCTCACTCTTAAGTCATCACTTCTAATTAAATTTCACTTGTCAAGTAAAGTGAGTGAACTTATGTGCCTGTGAATTCACCTGGAGTGAATGAATGAATGAATTAAAGTAATACCAAAAAAAAGAAATTACGTCATTTAAATTAAGTCTAATAAGTACCTTCCTTATGCTGTCAGTGTAGTAGCTTGTTTCCCATCAAACTATGTCGAAACTATTCTCTTTTATATTATTATTCTGAGCTGAAGTCATTATTATGTTGACCTTTCAACAGTATTGCTACTGTTAGAGAAGAGGCAGGAGGAATAGGGAATTCAGGGAACACCGTTCTGATGCCTTTTGATAACAGGCAGGCAGATTGCAGAATGCACCGACTGCTGAAATGACTCCAGTGTTTAGGACAGCCCAGACTTCTAGAGTGTAACGTTAACGTCCTTGTAAATCACATTTGGGCAAGCACATTCTAGCACATATTTCTTTTCTGTTCCAGACAAAACAAAATTGAAGCGTGACGGTATTCGGATAATACATACTGTTGGGTAGCATATGCATTTAACGGAACTGTTCAGCTATACTTGTTCACAGATTGTTATATATTTTATTTGATTGAATCATTGACTTGATCTATTCTTTTTCTCTCTCTTTTTCCCCCTCCCCCCCCTCAGAGCGATAGCCTTTCAAGGTACGTGCAATTAAAACAAAGGAATTTAAAATTGTTACCCTTTTTGTTCGCATATTCTCATCTTAAACTCTTTATGTACGAAGTCCGCTTAACCCCCGTGCTCAGCTTAGGCTGACTAAAGGCGTTGGCGATCTTTAACGCTTGTGTGAAGTACGACCGTGAAGCTACAACACTGGATGTTTTTTCCACGTGCGGGTGGGATGCCCCATTCTGGGGAGTCTGTCGGACTCCGTAGTGCACTGAGGCAGGCTGGGCACTTTGTAGGACACGGTGGATACAGTACCATTCCCCACAGGTTTTTCAGCTGGCAGTCAGCTTTTGCAAAGAAGACACGAGGTTCTTGTTGCCCCTCTTTTAGAATACCCTACTGAAATTTTCTGAGGAATCTCAAGGAAAATACTGCAGCCTCTGAAAAGCAGATTTCCTCAAGATTTGGTAAAAGAAATGCAGAAATATCAAACATTCTTTTTAAAAGTTTTGTTTTTCCGACCTTTAGAATTGGCTACTGGGGTTTATTATGTTCCGTCCGTGCTGAAAATCTGTTAAATGGAACCACTGCAGCACATGATCAGTGAACGGCGTGAAATTATTCTAAACTTTATTAATAGTGGTTGTAATTTAGTGAATAATAGGAATAAAGACTTTGCTGAAGATTTTTTCATAAACTGCTTCTGTTGCAGTGCTGGAATTCACAACGTGTAGTTTTGAAATCTCCTTGGTTTCTCTGATAAAACTTGGGGAATTCATCTAGGCTTTTATTTTTGAGATTTTTTAAAAACCCCTCGATGAAAGTAATGCCTGTTTTTTAAATAGGTCTTCTTTATAAATAAAGAACAATTAAAGTATCTAAGCTAATACAAAGTCCTTGAAGACATGTAAATATTTGCTTGAATGAAATATTTTACTTCAATTTAAATCATATCTCTGCATACAAGTCAGACATTTACTTGGCAGACTGAGCAATTTGAAAATATTTTCACACCGAATCACCAAAGCAAAGCAGATTAAGAACTTTTCTTTTACAGGTATGATACGGGATCCCTCAGCATGTCTTCAGGTGATCGTTACGATTCAGCGCAGGGGCGATCAGGGTCACAGAGCTACCTTGAAGATCGAAAACCGTACTGCAGTAGACTAGAAAAAGAAGATAGCACTGATTTTAAGAAGGTATCTGATCCAGTAATTTTGGTGTGAAAATAGAACTTTATTACTGGTTTTCATAACTCACCTGGAAATAATCTCACGTTGCATCACAAACGCTGCTTAAAGCAACTCAGCTGAATGGAGAAACAGAGCAACCACTACGGTGGGGGAAAATGCACGTTACAAAACAGCTTCTGGCTTTGGCAGTTTTCAAGGCAAGGGAGAAATCCAGAAGAGCCAAGATCCATTTTTATGACAAATAGGATTGTATTATTTTTCTAGTTGATTGTATCATTGCAACTGCTTTATACATTTGTGCAGCCTTTTGGTTTATATGTTTGCTAGCTTACATGTATTGTAAAAATCTGTTTAGATCTTGCTTTAAAATAGAGGAGGAGTTTGTCAAAAGGTTTACTCTGTTGACTAGTCTCTGAAGTCTGAAGCAAAAAAAGTGGCAAGTATGTTTTTAATATGTGTAAGGTAAGTTACGTGCTCCCTGTGCAGAGGTGCTTGTTTCTAGAAATATTTGGTAACAGTTCTTTAAAGTCCTTGCTAATTCTAAATTTCTTTAAAATGTAGAACTGATTTTTTTTCTTAGGCTGTTAATGTATTTGTTCATTTTACATGCAGCTCAATCATGGTTTTTAAATTTGCAGCTAATCCACTGAATTATTATTTGGGGGGGGTTTTAATGAATATTTTCTCTTAGCTTTATGAACAGATTCTAGCTGAAAATGAAAAACTGAAAGCACAGTTACATGATACCAACATGGAACTTACAGATCTTAAGCTACAGTTGGAGAAGACCACTCAGGTTTGTATAAAACAAAAGGAAAGTGTGTGCTTAGCTGACAAAGTAGATAGCAAAGGAGAAGCACCCTAGGCTGTGAGCTGCTCTTCATGGGGCATCAGCTTTGTTCCTCATCCAGAGATGGGAGTGAAGAGGAGTACCTCTGTGTTTGTGACGAGGAAGGAGCGCAGGATTCTGGTCTTCAGCTGTAAACAAAATGTGCGAGACTGCCTCCTGCCTATTTGCGTAGCAGTGGTTCTTGTCAGCATGTATCTGGAACTTCTTTGCGGGATAGAGATAAACACTTTCTACACTGTTAAGCTTATGTTCACACTGCCTTCTAGATGGATTGTGATTCACAAATTGTTTGATCGTTGATTCATGAACCTGCTGGCAGATTGATGTAACCGACCAGTTCTTCCTGGCTGGTTAGATAGCTTTATCTTAGAACTGACTGAAAGCAAACAGCGCGCTCCAGTACCAGATAACTGCTGCCAGATAACAGTGCTGCATACAGTAACACCAAATACGTACACAAAAGTAAAATTCGTCGTAAATGGCTGTAGGAAGAGTGTTTCCTGTCCTCAGATCCCATTTGCCGCAGTTCACCTGTGTTGGTACTTCACTGTCTTCCGTGTGTACCCCATAAATGTCAGTGAAGTACGTTAAAGAGATGTTTGTTTTGTGATGCTTTTAGATGGATGTACTATGTTACTCCTGTTTGCCCAAGGCTACGTAGTGGTTAAATTACTTGGGGACGGTCACAGGGGGAGTGCGTGCGAAATCCAGTTCGTTCTTTTTACTGCAGTGTTTCCCCGAACACACTTTAAAATGCTTTTGAAGACATACGTGGACAGAATGCTGAAATGTCCAATTGAACTGTTTTTTCCTGAGTTTTATGTTGTTTAAGAAAAAGTACAAATGTCTTTATTAATTTTGTGTTTCAGAGACAAGAAAGATTTGCTGACAGATCACTCTTGGAAATGGAGAAAAGGGTGAGTTTCTGCCAAAGATCTCTTAAGTACTTCAATCCAGCCTTTTTTTTTAGTTTGTTTTGCAACCCCTGGCTTGCACAGTTTTTAGTGGGAGTAGCAGCCTTTCTTAAAACTTGCATGTTTTAGAAGATTTGGGGATTTTAGGTTTCAAAGTGGCAGTGAGTGTGAGATACTGTGAGTTGAAATTACTCTTCAGAATCGCCTTCAGGTTGCCTCTTGGTTCGTGACAGCCAGGTTCTAAACCCCACTGCCCTCCAGGGGCCTGCCCCCTCTTCAGTCTCATCCAAAACAATCCTGGCACTCCAGAGGGTTAAGCAGATTCAGCCTCTCATCTTCTAATGCATTTCCAGGACTCAGAGACTTTCATTTCCTCAGAGCTTTCCAGAGGCACGCGCGTTGTTTTACCAGTTATTGTTGGGAATGAAGGAGCTGTTCCTACCTCACAGACAGCAGACCTCAAATCTGCTAATGATATAAAATTAATCATGATCTGTCTCTTTCCGTGTGCCTTAACTTTTCCCAGAGAGAATGCGATACTGGGCAGGGGGAATGAGTAAGCAGCGTAGGACATCAGGGTCAGAGACAACCCTAAACTGATTGGGAAGGGAGTCATGTAATAAATCCACCTGTGAGGTGGGCTGCAGGAATTATTTCATAAGTTGAATGCATGATAATTTTAGGCTGTAGTTTCATGCTAGTGTAAAATCCATCCCTGTAAAAGTTTAGTTCCACGGCAATGTAAAGCAAACTACATTGGTTTTGTTGTGGTCGTGGCTTCCTTCATGACCCTGGCCGCATGTTCTTCCTTTCTCCTCCCCTGATCCTGGAGTGACACATTAGACACATAAAAGGTGAATAAATGGACTTTGACAGTAGTAAGTGCTACGGAATACATTTATTTCTCCCTGGTAAATGTCACACTCACTAGCCTTTTAGGTTTACTCTCCAGTACCAGAGGTTTAGAAAACAGTTTTTAGTTCTACACACCTGTCTGGTGGATAAACAAACATTTGGTAGATTTTCCGGGAGCACAGCGAGATGTAGAAATACTCACAGGCACTTCCTGAAGTTCCATTATCTTTATCTTAATAATCTCTCCAGATAATTGCAGCGGCCTTTTAGCACCTATTCCTCCTTGATTTTTTTGGCATCCTGCTGTAGACAATGATCCTCATCAGTAGAAAAGTTTCACCAGCAGCTGTAATGGGTTTCTTGCTTGCTATCGTGGCCACGCCGGTGGACATTGAATCGTTTCCTAGGTTGAGCTGCATCCACTCCTGTGCAGGTTCCGTGCTGCAGAGCTAGACGTCATTTCCGTTTGTAATTCCTGCTTTGCTCTCTCCCAGAGTAGGCCATCGCATTGAAACCGTTGGCTATATTAGATATTCTTGCACCTCTTTTTTGGAAAGACATGTAGTCCAACAGCAGAATGTCTTTCAGAAAGGTTATTCTTCCGAGATGTATTAAAGCTAGCAGGCAAAAAAAATAAAGTTAGTGATAATCTGTATGTATGGCTGAAACATGATTTACACCGGATTTAAGAGACGTTCCTCGTGTTTTATATAATTTTAAACTTTTCAGTCAAGAATTTTAAACAGACGGACATTTGTGACTGCATTTCCCTTGTTGTTGTTTAAAGTCTGGAGTTACTTTCGCTCTGGAAG
Organism: Rhynochetos jubatus; assembly: GCA_027574665.1. NCBI lineage: Eukaryota > Metazoa > Chordata > Aves > Eurypygiformes > Rhynochetidae > Rhynochetos > Rhynochetos jubatus. Next base: position 42,047,523 of record CM050652.1, on the reverse strand, counting down.
TGGCTGAAGCGGGATTCTCAGCTGCCAGCCACCGAAAGCTCATCTCCAGAAATAAGCTTGCCAAATTCACTTCATGCTGTGGGTCTATAAGAGTAATTTGAAAGACACCTTTTTAATGTGTAATGTAACAAGAGAAACGTTATTGCAGAGCTTTTCTAAATACACTTTCCCAAGTACGTGACTTCACGAAAATAAAATATAAAACTGATGACGTTTATATAACTTACATAGAGAAAAGGGGAGGGGGAAGGTAAAGTGGTGAGAATAAACTGAAAGAAGGAAAAGGCCAGCAGAGAAAAACCTGAAGGCATCTTTGAACTATGACATTTTCAAGCTGAAACACAGCTTTTCAGTAAAGAAGGTGGGAAAATGTATTACAGCTAGAATTGCACAGTAACAAAATTTAGAAAATACTGGCTTTGAATTTTATTTGAACTCATCTTTCAGAAGTGGGTTTCCATGATGTGAGCTGGTGGTGCACTGTCAGCGTTGTTCGTTTGAGAGCTGTTTAGCAGAAGGGGGCTGTTTCCATGGGGACGGGGGTACAGATCAGATCACAGATGCAAGGCCCTAGCAATACGCAGGCAAAAGTAAGGGTTTCAGTAACAAGCTGTCACCCTGAAGCACACGCTAGAAGTCCTTGGCAGAATTTCGTATGATGTAATAATAAAACTCAAACGGCAAGGTTTCAGTCTGAATCAGAATTCAGAATTGTAGGTAACTTTAACCAGTTTCCCCCAAATTTATAATTCGTCATCCGGGAATTTGGATTGTGGAGAGGTACCAATTTCTTGGTATTACTGAATATACAAACATATGTAGGTATACACATCTGGGTTTACTTCTTAATAATTTTTTAACTCTGGGGTCAGTTTTTCAACGTCCTTCAGTGTCACTGCACCAAGATTATGGTTCCTAGTGGCTTTGGTACATGCAAACGAGCTGTTGTATTCTGCAGGCTGAGACTAGCGTGTGTTTTCATTCTGAGGGTTACAGAAGCTCCTAGGCATACCTGATAGAGTTGCTGAAGTATGTAGTAAAATTTTGGACTGCATACGTTTCCAGCCCTTTCTTTGAATCCAGGGACTAGTCAGATAATACTGGCGAACCTTGCCAGGGAAACGGCACTGTGTTGTGTTGTTGGCATTCCTCGAGCCAGTTCCTAAAACAGGAAGCAGCTCAGGAAAAGGAGAAGCATGGCTTCATCTAATCAGAAC